>ML685785.1:21918532-22104040 GCA_007922175.1 Pelusios castaneus
AAACATGACATAGTTCCTATGGATTATAGCATTTATGAGATATCCATTGAAAATAATATCATAAATGCTTCCCTAAATCCAGACAGCATCACACGGTCCCTGTCCCCCTTTGCCCCATTGCACACAGGGGGTGCCCCCCCCGCCACCGTGGACCTGCCCAAGGTCCCCCTAGTCCCACAAAGTCGACCTAGAGCATCCAGTGTGGACGCTTTAGGTCAACTTTGTAAGTTCTCCTTTAAGTCGACTTTAATTTTAAGTGTAGACACACTAAGTCAACTTAAAAGTGCAAGTGTAGACATAGCCATATTGACCTTTGGTTGTGAGGTAACATTGGAAATATGCTTCTGGCGTTTCCAGAGCAATCAGAAAAACCCAACAAAAAGTATTTAAAAAAAATCTGTCAGACATCATCCCTGAAATCCTTTAAATCTAGGTCCTCCGCTTCTGTATGTGTACATTTTTATTTTTACTTTCTCCTGAATGTGTTGTTCCAGTGTTTAAAAAAAAGAATGAATAAACATGCATACATGAGCAATAAAAACCAGGCAAAGGCTTATTGTAAAATATATCTCCTTTAAAGCATTGTTAGAGGCACTATTGTTCATATCTTTCCTACTGCTTCCTTGATCCAATATCTCCCATTGGTACATTAAAGAGACCAAAACAGCCCCAGTAGCTTTTGTACGTATAAGCCAGCCAAACAATGCCTCCCTGAAGATCTCTCCTAATTCATCTTCAGCTTGCTGAGCAAATGACCTCACATCAGTACTGCAGAGTCCTTCCCTGTAGCTGATGCAAGCTATTAAGATTATTATTGCTGCCAGCACTATAGAAGCCCATCGGCTGACAGCTCACAACATGGTGGCTCAAAAGGGCTCATATGAGCATCCCACAAGGGTTTGGCATCTACAGTGTAACAAGCAAAGGGAAAAAGCAAAGGAAGCATGAAACAGGCCTTTAAAACACCAGCAGTGGTCAGGGAGTAGGCAGCTGTCTGGAAGAAATCAATCAGAAGGAGACAACCCGCTGCACACTCAAGCATAGCAAACAAAAGGAGGAAGAATTTCATCGCCCACAGTGAAGCCAGTCTCTAGCACGAGGAGGCTGCTAAGCCTCCCCCCAGCACAGTCAGCCACTTGGATCGCCCCCTCTCTTTCTCAGCAGGATAACTGCATTCAACTCATCAGCATATAGACTAGACAAAAACATTAGGTGAAATGAGATTACTGCAATAAATAACCTGACCCGTTATACAGAAGCCACTTTTAAAAACCCCCTAAGTATTGAAAAGCGTGCAAATGAGCTGATAAGCTACCTTGCATAAATACTGTTATTGTTACAGTTCATAACTTGCACATGTACGGTTTCACCATATGCATTCACATGACAGCTTTGACTCTGACCCATCAGATATACTTATGGACCTTTCCAATGTAGGCATCACTAAGTAATTGTGCTACATAGTAGAATATATGCATATATTAATAGTGTCTATGTTGAAAGAGTTTGTATGTCTTGTGGGTCATAGTTAAGGTTGCCATGGGAACGCTGAGGGTAGAATTAGGCCTCCAGAAGATTAGTTTTTTACCTATACAGGATGAGTAATAGATCATGAGCACAGTGGTGGAAACTCAGAGCCCAGAAAAAAACAATGAGAGTCCTGTGGCACCTTATAGACTAACAGATTTTCTTTGGCATAAGCTTTCGTGGGCTATAACCCACTTCGTCAGATGTATTAGATCTGACGAAGTGGGTTATAGTCCACGAAAGCTTATGCTGAAGAAACTCTGTTAGTATAAGGTGCCACAGGACTCTCGTTGTTTTTTGCTGTACAACAGACTGACACGGCTACCCCTCTGGAAAGAGCCCAGAAAGACAGCTTTTAAAACTCTGTTAAGCTTCCGTTGTAAAAGCCAGTGGAGATTCACCAGTCGCTACACCAGTAGAAATTTGGCCTTTTATGTTTGCTTGCAAAAGCCATGTCTATCGTCTCCTGAGGGTTATGCCAGTAGCCCTTCTGTAAAATAGGTAAGCCCCAAGCTGTATGCGCACTTTTCCCTAGAAGGAGAATGTTAAGTGGATGGCTGGCCGTTGTGGGCTGTATGTAGAAATGCTTCAATATAAGGTCAAGATATAAAATATTAGAATCCAAGTAACTGGTTTCAGGACAGAAATCATGGGTTAAATTAATGAAGTGCTGGAGGGGCCTTTCATAGTCTCCTGTAAGCCCCTTGTAAAATCCTGCCACTAAACTAAAGATAAGGCTGGACTGCCTTTGATGACATTTTAGTCCTCTCCCTGAATACAGCTAAATTCTCCCTGCCAGAGTTTACTTATCCTTAGGGTAATTGTGAACAGCACATATTTTGCCCTTGGAATGGATCAGATTACAATAAATAGCCAGTATTTTCAAAATATTCCTGGTGACTTTAGCCTCAAACTTCTATTTGTAATTTTACAAGATGAATTCTGTGCTACATCATCTATCTACACACAACATGTTTTAGGAAAAAGGACTGTTTACAGCAAATGCACTTAATATAAATTGGTTTGCCTGACAGTGCTGCTTCCTTTCTTGGTTAGAAGATGATGATTCGGTTTAAATGAAAACAAATTAAAAGATTCCTGGCTTTTCATCCCTTTCCTGTCTCTGCATAAATGCCTCTTCAACTCCTGATACACTTAGTTTATCACAGAATAAGAAGGATATTTTTGTAGGAGCTCTTGCTTAAAATATTGGCATGTATCACCAGTTTAATGTCTGTGATCTTTCTCTCAACAGCTACAAATCAGTGGTATTGAGCCAGGTTATAATTAAGCTGTAAGTTTGAATACATTGCCAAACTCGTATGTTCAACTACAGATGGCCTTCAAACTAAAAACATCTTGCTGGCTGAAAATTTTTGAGGCCGGAACCAGATCCTCAGCTAGTGTGAGCTGGGTAGTTCCCCAAAGGAACATACGCTTCTAATTTCTGCTTTAGGCATCCAATTTTTGTTTAGGCATCTAAATCCAGCATTTATTATGGTCATGGCTGATACCTCTTCA
Source organism: Pelusios castaneus (assembly GCA_007922175.1). Classification (NCBI taxonomy): domain Eukaryota; kingdom Metazoa; phylum Chordata; order Testudines; family Pelomedusidae; genus Pelusios; species Pelusios castaneus. The sequence goes on from ML685785.1 coordinate 21,921,581, forward strand.
GAGTCAGGAGCCCAGAGTGAAAATCGAGGGCCAAAGGTTCCCCTGTCTGCAGAGTCCCGGCAGCTGTTGACCTAAATTACTAGTGTAGACATAGCCTTTTGGCTCAGTTCATAGTTTCAGTTAAAATAGTTGCAGTCTTGTTACAAAATTATAATTCCATTTTGCAATCATAATTGTTGAGCTTTAAGGATTTGTAGATGTGTAATATTAATATAATTGATGGTACTCATTCATTTTTATTGTGATATGAGCCACAATCTTCCCATTGTCTAGTGCAGTATTGCATCTGTTATTCTTGGTTAGAATTTTCTGGTACATGGTGGGAAATGTAGTTTTCATAGAAGGCTTATGTAGACTTTGTATAAGAATAAATTCCCCATTGTAATTAGGAATAAAAATCTGAGAGCCTTTTGGAATGTTTAATAAAACAGTTGTGTAGACATTTTCACCTTTTTTGAAAAATGCTTTTGTCAAGACAGTAAAATTCTTCCTTCTAAAGGTATACATTTGTTGGATGTCTGCTGCATATGCTTATCTCAACATTTTCAACATAGGCTACTAACTATGCATGCTTCAATGCTTGACTGCCCAACTTGCCATAGCTCAAGATGAGCACCCATAGATTATGAGCACCTGTAGATTAAAGCACTGAAATTAGAGACCAGTTGAAAATATGGCTCCCTGTACATATACATGCAAATTTGTAAGACTGATATTATGCCATAAATCCATTACCTATTCTGTATAACCTTCTGGGGTACATGCTAGGGACTAGATTCACAAGAGGGACATACACTTCTAATTTCTGCTTTAGGCATTTAAATCCAGCATTTATGCCAGCATTCCACATTCACAAAACCACCACTGAGTTGCCATCTCTGTAATCACCTAAAAGCGCTTTGATAAGCAACAAAGCTTCCACCAGAAGTCTCCTGTCATGTTTGTCTTTTACATGGTAGGTTGCGGGGCTGCTACTAGCAGATCAGACTCTTGTCCCTATATGTACTGGCTACAGAGCTTCCTTTATAGAGAGGGAAGCTAGGGATGTCTCTTCGGCTATGTCTACACTTACAAAAGTTAGTTCGAATTAGATCATTCGAACTAACTAATTCAAACTCATTTTAGTTAGTTCGAATTAACTTAATTCGAACTAGCAAAATTTAGTTTGAACTAAGCAAGTGTCATTCACGGCACTTGCTTAGTTTGAATTAGCGAATTGCATTGAGTTCAATGGGCCGGTTAGTTCGAACTAAGCAATTAGTTCGAACTAACATGGCCACATTGGTTAATTCGAACTAACTAGTTCGAATGAACCCTTACTTCGAATAGCATATTCGAATTTATTAGTTCGAATTAAGGAAGCCCTTAATTCGAACTAATGAAAGCCTAGTGTGGCAAAGGCTTAAGTTAGTTCGAATTAAGCTTCCTTACTTCAAACTAACTTGCCAGTGTAGACATAGTCTTCCATAATATCCTTTAAGGCACTGCCTATGAGGAATCCTGTGGTACCTTAAAGAACAAAAAAAAAAAATTATCTGGGCATAAGCTTTTGTGGGCTAGAACCCACTTTGTCAGATGCATGAAGTGGACACTTCAGTTTATTAGGTACACATGCAAAGAAGGGTGAGTCATATTATTATGTGGGAGACCAGTGTTAATGAGGTCAATTCAAACTGTGGATGTGGCCCATTCACAAAAATTGATGAGAAGGTGTGAATGTTTGAAGAAGGAAAATTGCTTTTTATAGTGAGCTAGCCTCTCCCAATCACTATTCAGACCCAGTCTGAAAGTTTCAAGTTTGCATATGAATTCTAGCTCTGCAGTTTCATGCTGAAGTCTGTTTTTTTTTTATTTGTTTTTATTTTGTTTTGTTTTGCTGAAGTATGGTAACTTTCAAGTCTGTTACTGAGTGCCTAGGAGGACTGAAGTGCCTCTCTACTGGTTCTTCAATGTTACCATTTTTGATGTCTGATTTGTGTCCATTTATTCTTTTGCGTAGAAAAATATCCAGTTTGGCCAATGTATATGGAAGAGGGGCATTGTTGGCACAAGATGGCATATATCACATTGGTAGATGTGCAGGTGAATGAACCCCTGATGAAGTGGCTGGTTTGGTTAGGTCCTATGATGGTGTCACTTGAGTAGATATGTGGACAGAATTGGCAACGGGGTGTTGCAGGGATAGGTTCCTGGGTTAGTGTTTCTGTTGCCTGGTATGTAGTTGCTGATGAGTATTTGCTTCTGGTTGGTGGCTGTCTGTAAGTGAAGTCTGGCCTACCTTCCAAGACTCAAGAGATTGAGGGATCGTCTTCCAGGATAGGTTGTAGATCCTTGATGATGTGCTTGAGAGGTTTTAACTGGGGACTGTAGATGATGACCAGGGATGTTCTGTTGCTTTCCGTGTTGGGCCTGTCCCGTAGCAAGTGACTTCTGGGTACCCGTCTGGCTCTGTCAATCTGTTTCTTCACTTCCCCAGGTGGGCATTGTAGTTTTAAGAATGCTTGATAGAGATCTTATAGGTGTTTGTCTCTGACTGAGGGATTGTATCTTAGGGCGTGGCTGTAGACAATGATGGATTGTATGATGTGTTCTGGATGAAAGCTGGAGGTGTGTACGTAGGTATAGCAGTCAGTAGGTTTCTGGTATAGGGTGGTGTTTATGTGACCACAACTTATTTGTGCTATAGTGTCCAGGAAGTGGATCTCTTATGTGGACTGGTCCAGGCTGACATTGATAGTGTGGTGGAAATTTGAAATCATGGAATTTAATGCACTGCTGGCTCTAGGTATTACCACTGCAGGTCCAGGTATGCAGCACACATTGCCACCTAGTGTCTGAACTGTTTAATACATTTTAGCATTCCATTGCACCCTCTGCGCATAATATCTGAATGGAATGCCCACAGCCACCAAATCTAGCTCTGTCTAGCTGCTCAACGCAAAACTCATCCCTAAGCCTCAGCAGGATTCACACACTAAGAATTTCCCCACCTTTCTCATCTGCAAGGCTCGATTTTATAGGCCTGCTCACAGCATGGCTAACCTGCACAAAACACAGTAATGGTGCTGATGCTCCCCCGACACCCTAAAGCCCAGCAGATGTGGGAGGATGCTGGTCAAATCCCCACTCTGCTTGATTCTGAGCAGGAACTTGAACCCATGTTTTCCATGTGAATGCCACAACCACAGGGCTATAGGAGATTTGAGGAATGGGGGTGTTTCTCTCAGGCTCTACTGCTGAAGAGCTTCCACTTCATATGAAATACTTAAATAATCACTTTGAAAGGGCACTAGAGCTCATTGAAGTTCTACAAAATTCTGAACCATTTTTCCCATTTTAATAAAACCTAATTTCAGTTTGCAGAATGGAAACCGAGGCTGTGTTTGAAGGACAGTTGTTATTGCAAAGCTTGTCAATTTCAACAGATTGAGTTGTTCTCCTGCAATGTTCAAGAAAGAAGAAAAGCAGCTCTAATGAGAGTTTTTTGTATTCATCTGAATCCCTTTTATCTAAGTTTTGTTTAACATTGTTAAAGGACACCGTGTTCATAAGAACATAAGAACATAAGAAAGGCCGTACTGGGTCAGACCAGAGGTCCATCTAGCCCAGTATCTGTCTACCGACAGTGGCCAGTGCCCAGGTGCCCCAGAGGGAGTGAACCTAACAGGCAATGATCAAGTGATCACTCTCCTGCCATCCGTCTCCATCCTCTGATAAACAGAGGCTAGGGACACCATTCTTAACCCCTTTCTGGCTAATAGCCATTTATGGACTTAGCCACCATGAACTTATCCAGTTCCCTTTTAAATATTGTTATAGTCCCAGCCTTCACAACCTCCTCAGGTAAGGAGTTGAACAAAGGTGTTCAATCCCAGAACTGACTAAATTTCAGTGGTGAAGGAAATCATGCTTACCTATAGTAAAATTTTGGTTTATCCACATGAAACGAAGGACACCAAACTCAATTTGACTACATGAGGTTTTGATGAGTAGAAGCCTTCTTGTTCCTTTAACACACATTGAGAATTATAACTCCGTTTTGGGTATGAACATTCTTTGGATAATCAAGTAAGCAAGACTGCAGTGTTCCCTTTCCTTTTCTCACAAGGGTGTTGTGAAGCTCTGTTATTTAATGCTCATAAAGAGAGCTCTTGGGATGAAAGATGCTATATAAATGCACAGTATTAATATTATTTATTTATTATTAAACCTTGAAAAGGCACTTGGCTTCTCTTACAGGATTTTCTACTTAGTTGTACCTTTTTAATTGCTTAGAGAAGTGATGCAGTCATATCTCAGTGTTGCTGTAATTGGAATTATTGATGACTAAAGTAGCATCCAGTCTGAGAGAATTGAATTTGATCAAACTCCAATACAGAATGGTTTAGTGAAGTTAAAATTCGGCCCCCAATTAAAAACCAAGAGTGAGAGTACACATCGGATGCACATTTTCTACTCAGGAAATGGTTAATGCTATTTCTTTGGGAAATAGAATTCTCTTAGTGTTGTTGAAAAAAAAGAAAAAGTTGACCACGGTGACTTTCAGCTTCTAATACTGGATATTTGCTAATGATTAAAACACTTCTCTACTCTTCTTGGGATTTTCATTTAGGTACCTTAACAGACATATTACATAACAATCTCTTACATCTACTGGTTCTTTAGTTTAAACTAGAGCTGTGTGGCAAATGAAAATTTCATTTTGTAAAGAATTTCAAGAGTTCCAAATACGATTTGTTCTGATATTGGAATGAAAACCCAAAATTTTGAAATCGGCTAGGAAGGAAAATGCTGAGGGGAAAAATAGTTTTAGGTTGATCTAAACTTTTAGTCTTTCTTCTAGTGCTTGCTCATGTCAATTACATTCTAGGTATATGCGTGTCCATGTAGAAAGCTACTGGAATTTTTTTTTTCCCTTAGCAGTATCTATAGGACCAGTTCTGGCACCCTTTGGCGCTCCATGCTCATGCCACGATATATGAGGCACAACCAATTCTGCACCCCCTCACTTACTTCTTGCTGCCTGTGTCAGTTACTGGAACCCCTAATTTCTTGCTGTTGCAAGTGCTCAGTGTTATTGCCTTATTTGTTATAGTATAGCTTTTTCTTTCTGTTATCTCTGTATAGTTAGTCCCACTGGGGACCTACATCCCGCAGCAGGGTATGTCCTGTTCCCCAGGATTCAAACCCTTTTCTATCTGTAATAAGCCCTTCCCAGTTAATGATACCAATGACAGCTGCTTTAAGTGGCTGTGGGACAAACATAAGAAGGAGAAGTGCAGGAATTTCAAGGGCTTCAGACCAAGAACTAAAAAGGATAGAGAGAGGTCCATCTGAAAGCCTTGCTTATGAAGGCGGTTCAGAGGCCAGCCTTCTAGCTTCCCCGTTCCTCTTCGCTGTCTCTGAAGAAGCAGCCAAAGGCCATGTCTACACTGCACAAAAGTGTCGACACATCGACACTCAGCCGCCGCTCTAATTACAGTGAGAGCTGACGTCCACATTGCCATCCGCAGGTCGGTGGAGTGCGTCCTCACCAGAACCACTTCCATGGACCTCTGGGGCAATGTGTGGGGGCTGTGCAGCCGCTGGGACTTGACTGAGTGCCGGGGGCTCAGCTGGGTCCCAGTTGACAACATGAGACAGCCGCCCAGGACCCGGCTGAGCCCCAGGAAGCTGTAGCTACACTGCCGCCCACGACCCAGCCAAGCCCTATATGGCTGTCCCGCACCGCCCCCTGGGATCCAGCAGAGCCCCAGGCAGCTTTTTCCTGCTGCCCCCAGACCCAGCCAAGCCCCAGAGTTGATGGAACTACTCTGTCACCTGGGTCCCTTTAGTGGGACTCTGGCTACAACCAATAGCTCAGGCCCTTTAGATTATTTTGGATTCAGTAAACACAGCACCAAGGAGGCGATGTAAAGAGTAAAAGCAAATTACTTTTAATAGGGTACAAGCAAGAGGCAGGTGGGGGAGGGAATAGGAGAGAAAGTCCAATGCTTACGCCCCTTCTGCAGACGGGAACCCCAAGCAAGGCCACTGCAGGCGAGAAGCTTAGAGAGCGATGATCCGAGACGATCAGCACAGCAGCTGTCCCATCTGCGAAGTTCCAAAGAGGAGGGGTTTGAGCATCAGCTTATATACTACATACTAACACATACAACTAACCTTTTTCCCACCTAGTTACTACATTTGCGTGACCCCAGGGTCATTAGAATTATTACCTTGTTTTTCTGCAAGAAAGAATAACAGCCTTGGTTCCCACCAGTGAGAGAGGAAAGACATTCCAATCCCCATTGATAAGGGGGGAAGACACATTTCAAGGCTGACAGTACCAGCCTTACATCAATCAGGCAGTATCTGGGAATCGTCATACACATGCAGGGTTAAATGTCAGGGCTAAAATATGATTTCCGCCATCTACTGGCTATTACTGTTACATAATCTTCCATTAATACTACAGTCCCTGGCAAGCTCCAGAGGGGCTGCAGTCAAGGACACTAAGCAAACTATATATTTTTTCTCCCTCCTTACTTGTCAATTTCACTGCTCTGTTAGAAAAGTAAAATTGACAAAACAGCACTCCACCCATCTATTTGGCTACACTGAACTTCATTCGCACTCCTGAAATCAACCTAAGTCCTACACCACTTGCGGGGGTGGTGTTACAAGGTCGAATTAGAGGGGCACTTACTTTAAAGTTACAGCCTCGCAGTGAAGACGCAGTCTCTAGAAGATAGACCTAAGTCCCCTTAGGTCAACCTGCACTATATCAGTGTAGACCAGCCTAAAGAAAAAACTCTTGAATAGGGGTCACTCCCCCACAGTTAAGAAGAACCAGAAACTCAGGACACTCCTCGGGCACTGAGCCCATTGAAGGAGCTACCTCCCACCCCTGACTCCAGAGAGTGGAAGGGAATCTTTCCAACTGGTTATACTATTGATGCTTAATTTTAGGGCCCTCCTTGCTTCAGCTCCTACCGGAGAAAAGATAAGGACAGGTGATTTAAATGTAGTCGCCTGACCGTGACCTCTTCCACTTCCCATGCAGGGCCCTCATGCTGTCCATCAGCCATTTTGAGGGTGTACCTGAGGATGGCATTCTAGTCTTTTTTCAGGATTTACCTCCCTGTTTGTTCCTGAACTGCTTCTCACCTTTCCTCCCTACATAGGCCCAGATTACATCAAAATGTCAGGTCCTCAAAATCATTTCAGCGAGCTACACCCTGGAGCTTTCCTTGCCCTTTCCTCACCATACTGCCTCCCTCCCTTCCCATCTCTATTCAGGATTCCCTTTCATGAGCAACTTGTCATTCAGGAAGTAGAAACCCTTCTGAGGGCGGCTGTAAGGGAAGTTTTTCCAGACATAAGAGGGAAAGGATTTTACGCCCATTACTTCCTCATCCCCAAGATGAAAGGGGGCCTCAGACCCATTGTAGACCTGCAGCATCTCAACAAATATCTAAAGAGACTGAAGTTCCACATGGTCTCCCTGGCTTCCATCATTCCTTTCCTGAATCCAGGAGACTAGTATGCTGCCCTCAGTTTAGAAGATGAGTATTTCCAGATCACGATTTTCCTCAGCCATAGGGGAGTCCTCTGGTTCTTGATGGGTCATACCCATTATCAGTTGACAGCACTGTCCTTTGGCCTTTTTCCCGCCCCAAGTGTATTCATGAAGGGTATGGTGGTGGTGGCCCTGAATTTGAGATGCCAGAGAGTGCAGATTTACCCTTAGCTGGAAGACTGGCTAATGAAGGGCAAGTTCCAGTCTCAGGTCTGGTTCAGCCTAAATCTAGTAAGAGCCACTTTTCACCACCGGGACCTAATGTAAATGAGCAAAAATCGAGATTATTACCAGTTCAGGAAATAGAGCTCATTGGAACAGTCCTCAACTCCACTCAAGTCAGAGTCTTCCTCCCAGAGCCTTGATTCTGAGCCATGTTGCACCTCACCAGGCATAGCCAAATCTTTTTCCTCATAATGGCCTGTACTTGCTGCAAGCTGTGGGGACATGTGACAGCTTGTACGTATGTGGTACACCAGATGCCCCTAAGGCTCAGGCTGCTGCAGTCATGGCTAGCCTTGGCATACACCCCGAGCAGGCATAGTTTGGACCATACAGTCATGGTGCCCTTCATATCTTGTCATTCCTGAGCTGGTGGTCTGACCCACAGTCAGTGATACTGGGCATGGCCATCTAAGGGCTTGTTCCCTTGGTTACCCTAGTGTCCAGTGCCTCAGACCTGGGATGGAATGCACACATCAGCAACACCCTTAGCACACAAGGGATCTGGTTGCAAGAAGTCCGCGACCACCACATAAATGTCAGAGAGCTCAAGGCAGTGTGTCTAGTCTGCAAAATACTCCTCCCCTATATGGTGGGCAGACAGGTTCTGACAGACAATACTGCCTTGATGTTCTATATCTGTAGGCAGAGAGGAGCTTGTTACCTCATAACAAGTGGTCACTCCACTCAGAAGTGGCCAACATAATATTCCAAAAGTGGGCCTCTCCCTAAATGGACCTTTTTGCATCCAACCTCAACACAAAGTACCATCAGTTCTGCTCAATTCCCGGGCTCAACAAGGGCTCTCTATCCAATGCCCTTTTGTGGACAGGCACTCTTGTACATCTTCCCACCAACACCACTGAACCACAAAGTCCTAGTGAAGATCAAGAGAGACAAGGCAGATGTGACCCTAATAGCTCCCACATGGACATATCAACACTCGGGTTCAGCACATTGCTGAGGCGGTCAGGTGCCCCCTGTTGGAGCTACTGCATTGGCCAAACCTCCTTCCCAGAACCACAGCCAGCTCCTACCTCCAGACTTAGTATTCTTGCTCCTGACCAGCTGGAGACTGAGTGGCTGTACACAGACCAGCAGGCATGCTCATCTCAGGTCCAGCAAGTCCTAAAAGGCAGTAGAAAACCCTCCATTAGAGTGACATATCTAGCCAAATAGAAACAATTTGCCTACTAGGCGTCAAGCCAGAAAATCATGCCTCTCCAGTGTCAATCCAGCTAGCTTTGAAAGAGCAGTGTTGCTCTGAGCCCACCTCCAGTAGTGCTGCTTGCGAGTTAATGAGAAAGGAATCATAGAATCATAGAATAATAGAGTTGGAAGGGACCTCACGAGGTCATCTAGTCCAACCCCCTGCTAAAAAGCAGGACCACTCCCCCCTAAATCATCCCAGCCAGGGTTTTGTCTAACCGAGCCTTAAAAATCTCCAAAGATGAAGATTCTACCACCTCCCTAGATAGCCCATTCCAATGCTTCACCACCCTCCTAGTGAGAAAGTTTTTCCTAATATCCAACCTTGACCTCCCCAGCTGTAATTTGAAACCATTGCTCCTTGTTCTGTCCTCTGTTACCATAGAGAACAGCCTAGCTCCCTCCTCTTTGGAGCACCCCTTCAAGTAGTTGAAGGTTGCTATCAAATCTCCCCTCAGCCTTCTCTTCTGTAGACTAAATAAGCCTAGTTCCTTCAGTCTCTCCTCATAAGTCATGTGCCCCAGCCCTCTAATCATTTTTGTTGCCCTCCGCTGGACTCTTTCTAATTTGTCCACATCCTTTCTGTAGTGGGGAGCCCAAAACTGGACACAGTACTCCAGATGCGGCCTGACCAGTGTCGAATAGAGGGGAATTATCACATCCCTCGATCTGCTGGCAATACTCCTACTGATGCAGCCTAATATGCCATTGGCCTTTTTGGCAACAAGGGCACACTGTTGGCTCATATTCATCTTCCCGTCCACCATAACTCTCAGGTCCTTTTCTACAGCGCTGCTACTTAGCCGATCGGTCCCCAGCCTGTAGCAGTGCATGGGATTTTTCCGTCCTAAGTGCAGGACTTTGCACTTGTCTTTGTTGAACCTCATGAGGTTTCTTTCGGCCCAGTGTTCCAATTTGTCCAAGTCTCTCTGGATCCTGTCCCTGCCCTCCAGAGGATCTACCATTCCCCCCAACTTGGTGTCATCCACAGACTTACTAAGCACGCAGTCTATTCCATCATCAAGATCATTAATGAAGATGTTGAATAGAACCGGCCCCAGGACCGACCCCTGGGGCACTCCACTCGTTACCGGTTGCCAACCAGACATCGAGCCATTGATTCCTACCCGCTGAGCCCGTTGATCTAACCAGTTTTCGATCCACCTTACGGTCCACTCGTCCAACCCATACTTCCTTAACTTGCCGACGAGAATGCTGTGGGAAACCGTATCAAAAGCCTTGCTAAAGTCAAGGTATATCACGTCAACGGCTCTTCCCGCATCCACAAATCTAGTCATCTCATTATAGAAGGAAATCAGGTTGGTCAGGCACGATTTTTCCTTGGTGAATCCATGTTGACTGTTCCTGGTCACTCTATTTTCCTCCAAGTGTTTCAGGATGGATTCTTTCAGGACCTGCTCCATGATTTTCCCAGGGATTGAGGTGAGGCTGACCGGTCTGTAGTTCCCCGGATCCTCTTTTTTCCCTTTCTTAAAGATAGGTACTATATTTGCTTTTTTCCAATCCTCCGGGACCACCCCTGTTCGCCACGAGTTCTCAAAGATAATGGCCAGCGGCTCTGCAATCACTTCCCCCAACTCCCTCAGCACCCTCGGATGCAGTTCATCCGGCCCCATGGACTTGTGCACATCCAATTTCATTAAGTGTTCCCTAACCTGACTTTCCATCACCGAGGGCCACTCTTCTCTCCAGTCCGCGTTACCCCGTGTAGTAGCCTGGGAGCTGGCCCGCCCTGTGAAGACTGAAGTAAAAAAAGCATTGAGTACTTCAGCCTTTTCTGCATCATCCTCCATGAGGATGCCTGCCCCATTCAGTAAGGGACCTACACCACCTCTGATCCTTTTCTTGTTGCTGATATACTTATAGAACCCCTTTCTGTTATCCTTCACATCTCTTGCTAGCTGCAACTCCAATTGTCCTTTGGCCTTTCTGATTTGATCCCTGCAGTCCCGAGCAATATCTTTATACGCCACCCTTGTCATCTGTCCAGGCTTCCTCTTCTTGTAAGCTTCCCTTTTATGTTTCAGCTCCCCACAGAGTTCCCTGCTAAGCCACGCTGGTCGCCGTCCACATTTGCTGTTCTTTCTGCACATCGGAATGTTATCTTCCTGTGCCGTTAACAGGGTTTCTTTAAAATACAGCCAGCTGTCTTGGACACCTTTCCCCTTCAGATCAGCCTCCCATGGGACCCTGCCCATCAGCTCCCTAAGGGAGCCAAAATCTGCTTTTCTGAAGTCCAGGGTGTGTGTTCTGCTTCTTTCCTTCCTTCCATTGATCAGGATCCTGAACTCTACCATCTCATGGTCGCTGCTGCCCAGGTTGCCATTTACTTCTACTTCCCCGATCAATTCTTCTCTGTTTGTGAGCAATAGGTCTAGAGGTGCAAGGCCCCTAGTTGGTTCCTGCAGCATTTGTACTAGGAAGTTGTCCTCAATATACTCCAAAAACTTCCTGGATTGCCTGTGCACTGCTGTATTATCTTCCCAGCAGACATCAGGATAATTGAAGTCCCCCATAAGAACCAGGGCCTGCGACGATCTGGAAACTTCTGTTAGTTGTCCATAGAACGCCTCATCCACCTCCTCTTTCTGGTCTGGCAGACACCCACCACAACATTGACACAATCGACACAAGTAAGCATTCAAATAAGAAAAGACAGTTACTAACCTTCTGTAACTATTGTTCTCTGAGATGTGTTGTTCATGTCCATTCCATGACCAGCCTTTTGTCCCCACCAAGATGGCAAGAAGGACATGAGAGGGCAGACGACTGGCAGTGCCTTATGTTGGGTGACATAAGCACAGGGCTTTAGAGGGCGCCAAAGCTGACCCTATGGATACTGCTAAAGGAAAAAAATTCTGGCAGTCAGACATGTGGGTGTGCCCACACCTAGAATGGAATGGATGTGAGCAACAAATCTCAAAGAACAAGTCAAAAAAGGTTAGTGACCATCTTTATTTTGACTTTTTGATTTTCTATTAGGTTGTAATATATGATACAAAAGAAAACAAATTTTCAGTGAAAAGTCATTTCCGAATGAAAAATCAAAATGTTTCATTCCAAAAAATGTTGAAATGGGATGTTTTAACTGACAGTTTTCTTCTAAGATGAAGTTCTGGTGAAATCAATTTAATTCACAAAGCATTTGGTGCAATTGGAATTTCATAATCCAACAGGATATGGCTTTGTTGAAGTTTCTCCAACTACCTCTAGTTTCACCTTCTCAGATTTTCCAAACAAGAAGATTTAAACAGGAAAAAAGAAAAAGAAAAGGAAGTTGATTGCATTTACTGGATTATGTGTGGGATTGTGCACATTCAGAAATGCACATGGGCTACATAGGACATGCACATGGGCTACATAAGCTTTAACAACATTGTGGTGAGTGTGGCTCCAAGCAGGGCACAACAGAGAGGCGTGTACCACCATTGGGTGTACTAGGCAACCAGAGTGCCACAGCAGGGTGTGCTGTATGGTCTGAGTTTAATTTTCTCATGACAATCATTCCAGCCTTTCACAGTCTGACATTTCAAAAGGTCTTTCCTGGTGCCCTCCCCTGTATTGAAAATAAAAATGTTTGTTCCACGATGGATAAAACTAACCAAGAATGAGGAGGAGGCTTAGAATGCTGCTTTTGAAAGACCCAACTCATTCTCTATCTCTTCGTCTCATTGGGCTACTAGATTCCCCACAGGTATTTATTTTTTGTCATTTGCACTGTATCCATCAGCACTTTCTGAACCATTCTGCTCCTTAATTAAAGGTATATGACCAAAGAGCTTTGCAGAATTCAGCTTATGATCTCTGGAAGGCTTTTTGTATTGTCTGTTTGTGGATTTATTTCCTTTGGAAAATTTAAGAATTTATTGAAAATGCTCTTCTGAAGCTTAAAAAATAGTGGTTTTTAACATTAAACTGACTTGGGGATTTATTAACATGATTGGGGCATAGATACCGTATATATTTGTTATCATTTGGCTTCTTTTCTTATGCTCTTTGGCGTAAGGGCAGATACAGGAGTTTTGAGGAGGACAGCTGATGCTTTTCTTAGTGGAGATAATTTTGCCTTTTATCTTTTTCTTACCAGCTGCTGCCTCCTGTTAGCAATGAAACTGTTTTGAAAAGTATGCCGTGTTGTTGTAGATGTTCTGTTGTGAGAGACAAGCTTTCGAGCTTAACATTTAGTCCTTGAAATGTGTGTCAACTACTTAGGCTAAACAGTCTTCTGCATCTTATACTCAGATGTAACATTTGGAGAACATTTCCCAGACCTGAAGAAGAGCTGTATGTAAGCTTGAAAGTTTGTCTCTCTTACCAACTGAAGTTGGTCCCATAAAAAAGATATTACTTCAACCACCTTGTAGCTTCTTTTTGAAAAGTGTTTTCTCTCAACCACATTCTCTTATGAAAAAGCTCAAGGCTCAAAAGGCTCACATTAATCCAGAGAACTTCTTAATAATGTGGACATAAGCTTCCAGTGAAGTGTTCCGTCCATGTGAAGAGCCCCATCACAAGTCCTTCTGAAATTAAACTAAAAAGACCACTGAAGAACGTCTTGTGGGGAACATTTCTGCAGTGTCACCAGATAGAACCGATGAGATAATTATCTATTTCTACTACTCTGTAATATTGAACTTGAACATTCCATGTGTTGGCTTGGGTGATATATTGGCTGGCAGTATGCCCAAAGACTGCTCATGGGGTAATCTCCTTTCAGCATATAATAATATTAATGCTTATCACTGAAGTTATTTCCACTGGAGATCTAGTGTCACTTCAACCTTGTTTGTGCAGCACGTCATTATTGGGCAAGTAGTGGAACAAAGAGAACGTGAGGGCGATTCCCACACCTGAGCCATTCTTTTTAGGTGGCAAATCTGAGGAACTGTCCCAGACAGAAGTGTCAATAGAGGAGTCCTTGGAAAAAGTAGATAAATTACAATAAAAGTCACCAGGACTGTATGGTATTCACCCAAGAGTTCTGAAGAAACTCAAATATGGAATCAAACAACTACTAACTGTTATATTAACAAATCACTTAAATTAGCCTCTGTACCAGAAGACTAGAGGACAGCTAATGTAAATGCAAATTATTAAAAAAGATTCCAAAGGCAGTCTTGGCAATTTGAGGCCAGTAAGCTTCACTTTGATACCAGACAAATTGGTTGAAACTATAATACAGAACAGAATTACTAGACACATATGTTGGAGAAGAGTCATCACAGCTTTTGTAATGGAAAATCATGCCTCACCAATCTATTAGAATTCTTTGAGAATGTCAAATATGTGAACGAGAGCGATCCAGTTGATACAGTTTACGTGGGCTTTCAGAAGGCATGTGATAAGTTCTTACACCAAATGGCAAGGGAGATTTAGGTTGGACATTAGGAAAAACCACCTTCGCAGCCAGGCATTCACTTCCATGATGCATCTGCCTTTGCCTGGATTGAAGAGAACACCACCTGTGCACCAGACTCCTTCATCTATACTCCCAGAGCCCTGTAGTCACTTTTGATCTGCTGAGGGTCATATCTTTCAGTATCATTAGTGCCCATATGGATGAGTAGCGTGGTGTAGTAGTGAGAGGGCCAGAGGATTCTCAACAATTCCTTCGTAATATCTTGGGTATGGGCGCCTGGCAGCCAGCATACCTCCCGGGACATCATGTCAGGATGAGAGATGGATGCCTCTGTCCTCCTCAGAAGGGAGTCCTCAACCGCCCTATCCTATCTTTCCTCCTGGGTGGGGTAGTTGTGATCCTCCCAGCCTCAGGATTACATGGTTTCTCCTCTTCCACCTCATCTCTAGTTGCTAGTGCTGCATAATGGTTCCTACCTGTGACAGAGCCATCTCCTCCTCCCCTGATGGTATGACAGCAGTCCTCTGTAGCTGGATAGCTTCCTAAGCCTTGGATGTCTCTTCATCAATGCTCTAGAGGAAATCCTTGTGGGCAAAAATGCCCCTCAGCCTAGCCCCCTCCTCCTGTAGCTCTTCCACCTGCTTCCTGAGAGATTCCACCAAAAGGCACCTTTCACGCTGGATGATCCCCACCCAGCGTGGTTTTCTGTAAGTGGTAAATGCAGGTCACAGTCTCTGCAAGTCCACACCAGGATCTGGTGAGATCTCCATGATCAGGTTGTCTATCTGGATACAGGCACTGGTGGAGGAGACAGAAACAGTGTTGGCATAGGTGATGCAGTTCTTCCTAACCATAGCAATTTCACAAACTCTCGCAAACTCCCCTCTTTGCAGTCCACTGTTTGCTTAGCCTCTGGCTTTTAAGGCCTTTTCCACGTAGGTCAGCCCTTGCCCCCTCATTAATCACACTGGGGAAGGGTGATCACAAGGCTGATTGAGGCTGATCAAGGATGAACCAGGGAACAATGGCTCAAAACAATGGCTCAAGAACCAGGTGGTACTTCTTCACTAAATGCACAGTCAACAGTACAGAATTAATTACTAGGGATTGTTCTGAAGACCAAAAATATAGCTGTGTTCAAAAAAGAATTAAATAAATTCATGTATGGTAGTCCTTCAGTGTTTATTAGGCAAGATCATCAGGGATGCTGTTCTGTACTCTGGGTTACTCTAAATCTGTAGCTGCTAGAAACTGGACATATACCACAAAGGATGGATCACTTGATAATTGCTCTGTCTATTCATAGTTCCTGAACCATCTGGCACCTGTCAGGAAACAGGATACTGGACTACATGGACCGACCATTGGTCTGATCCAGTATGGCCACTCTTATATTCTCATCATTTCATAACTAGATCAATAAACTTTGTAGTCAACGATTTTTGTTTCTAGAAGCAAACAAATTGTCTTTTTAATTTTAAATCCATGTGATGTGGCAAGATTAGTGCTAAAAATGTTTACTATGGTAGTCATGAATTAGACTATGTTGGTACAATAGATCTCTCCTATTACTTTTGTTCTTCCATTCCCAAGCATTTTTTGTCCTATTGCTCCTATCTAATATCCTCTACTATTGCTTGAGTGTAGTGCATAGAGGTATATCGGTATCATGGCCTAATTTAATTAATTAAGTGCCAAGATTTTCAATATATCTTTAAAAAATCAAACCCATTTTTGTTGATGACTCACCATTTTGTTGTTTAAGACTCAGCTTTGTAGTAAGTATGTGGAGGAAAGGTGACCTCACTGTTAAGACATTGGTCTGTGAATCAAGAGACTAGAGTCTATTCCTGGCTCTGTCATAAATTTTCTGAGTAACTTTGGGCAACTCATTTAACCTGTTTGTGACTCAGTTGTTCCATCTGTAAAATGGGAATATCTACCTTCCTGTGTTATTGAAGAAAACTCTATAAATACTATCTAATTAATGGTCTTTGATTAAATTACCACAAACAAAACTTTGAGATCAAGAGTGCTTATGACTAACTTTTAAGATGCAAATCAGTTCAAGAACACTATAGTTAGCTTAAATAAATATATAAAGCTAGAAAATTCAGGTCCAGGCTAAGTATCCATTAAACTGCTCCTAAAACTGCTTCTGGGAATACCATCGCCATATAGGAATGGTGACATAAGGCTGGCAGCATTCCAGGGGGACTGGGTTTTGTGAGGGCAACTGGACCATTCCATCTGGCTCAACTTAAATTGTTTTTGTTGTGCCATTCAGAACCTGGGCAATCCAAGATTAGAGCAGACAAAAAGGTGGCTTAGAGCCACATTGCCCCCTTCTCCCCCCCCCCCCCCCCCACCCCCCCCCCATCCCAGTTGTATCATTGTGTGATCTAAGCAGAGCTGAGGATTCATCTTTCACAGTCAGTTAGACCTACAAGAATTCTAAACATTTGATGGTACGGAAATTCATAATTAACTAACTCAAACTACCTTAGGATGTTACAAGGGCCAGCCAAAATCTTTTTCCCTGTGTGCAGTGCGTGGTTCATGCACCTCAAATGAGCCATAATAGTCTTTACAGCTATCCAGGGAGCCCAAAGAGGGCCAACATGTGTTTGATGACCTTCCTATTTGTCAGGTGTCATAATTCAACAACTCTCTGTCCAGTTCACTTTGAATTTGGCAGAAAAATAGACTTTAGCTTGAGGACTAACCTACTAATTTGGAAGCCAATATTTCTTTTGTTTGTGATTTATAGAGGAGTGGCTAAACTGTAGTTCATATACAAAACTCCAATGCAACCTTAATTGTGCTCTGGCTACTCTCATTCCCTGATAATTGGCTGCTAAAATTTTCCATTCAATGCTATTGCTGCTTTCATATATCCTAAGCCAGTCTTTATGTCTGATGCAAAAGAATCCAAAACTTTGTCTCAAATAATATATTGTGAATTGACAACCATCTGGCTAGTTCAGTAACTTTAAATTGCAGCCTTCAAGTGTACTGCAGATTGAGCATACAAATAGACTAATATGAAGAGGCGTGCACTAACTGATAAAGAAATCAGTTTGGCGTGTTTTTATTAAAAATGCATTTTAGTAAATTAGGTGTGATATATTAAAAGAATTAACCTTAAAATTGCTGGCATCCAATGGTCTGTTATTTTGGTAACTTCAGTTAATTTAATTTAATCCTGGATTAAACTAATACATTTTAAATTTTCACACACAGTTTTTCAGGTGACTAACAATCCTGAGAACATTAATCCACAGTTACACAATAACTATATTACGGCTTCTCCTTAACTCAAACCGGCTGCGTCTACACTTGTAAATTAAGTCGATTTAAACTTGCTTAAATTGACTTAATTTACCCTGCATCTACGCTGCAGTTTCCTTAAATCGACTTAAGCAGCTTGCTTAAGTAAGTAAGGTTACGGAGATTATTTGTTTAGAGGTTAGTTTTGGTTTGGGAAATGTATGTTAGTGGTTGTTTTAATTTTTATTTTATTAATCTGCCCAGTGGGTAACACTAGATTATTAGACCCAGCATCATGTAGTTATTTTTTTTTCAAAACAGTTGTATTCTATGGGAGCATGGAGGATCTCTTGAAGTGTGTGCATGTCTCCTTGGAAGTGTGTGCATGTCTCCTTGCATAAAGCTCTCATCCACATTCAGTATTTTCTTCTGTTAATTTTATGCAAATGGAGGTAGATATGCCTCACTTGTCCAGATGGATGATCGTTATGCAATTTTAGGGTAAAGAAATTCTTTAGCATGACATTCTCTAGAAACATGCAGCTCTGATACTTTCCTGGAGTTAGTATACCTAACAATCAAAGACTATGATTTCAGTTTAGGAAGTCCAAGATTTGTGTGACTCTGTATTCATTGGAAAATATCTTTAAAAAAAAACCCACCCAACTATCCTATTCAAAGACAAGGATTTAGTATGTTGATATGAACAGCAATACTCCAGAAATTTGATGAACAAACACTTTTATTTTTAAACCCTTCTTCTCATTGAGTGTAGAGCCTCTGCTATTAAACAACATAAGAGTTTTCTTTCAGTATAATCACATAATGACAGAAATATGGTGAAGCATTTTAAAAGATTGACTTATTTTAATTCTCCATTTTTCACTGGGTTCTGAAACAATTGAGTTTTATTTTGAGGTAAATTATCCTATTTATCATGTCTGCATAAATACCCCTATGAATAATTCAGGAAGCTGGAATTGTACAAGTAGAAACTATGGGCCTGTCCTCAAAGGATAGGATTAGCCTCCTGCAAGAGCTTATTCAAAATCAACTGGTTTCCCTGTTGGACAATGGAAAAAATGAACCACTTCATACCTTTTGCAAAACCACCATAATGAGGTGTTGTCAAATCCATTAACAATCTTGTGCTAATGGCAGTTAAATAACCAAGTGGGATAAAAGCATGCATTAGAACCTGCTGTACAGTATCGCCTTTCAGAGGGGCAGTGTGATCAAGGCTTGAATTGAAAATGAACTGGGGGGGAGAAGGCCACCGGGGGAAAAGCTGCAATGCCCCCTTGTTAAATTAGAGTTAAATAGAAAATACAAAAATTACATTGATGCAAACATCATGCTCCATACTACTGAAAGTCACAGCTTCAGGATATATAGAAGTTGAGACTCCCAGAGGAACATTAATTTGGCTGGGTTGCACATGCATACAATTTATTTTACACTATATATTTAACAATGTACAGCTTGATCCCAAGTCAATGACTCAGTGGCAATCGTTCCATTGATTTCAGTGACTTTTGGATTAGCCACACAAAGATTAAGCTGTATATTTAATAGGGCACCCTACTATCTCCTCGCCTCTGTGCACTCCCACAAATGCTGGTACAGGTCATTAATATTGGGGAACTCCTATAGTTCTCCTGAGAGGCAGGAGCTCAGAGGTCTGTGCCCTTAACATACAAAGAATGTGGAACATTGGTTTGAGGTGAACTGAGAGTGTGATGGGAGCAGCACAAATAAATCAGTGACTGCTCAGGTCCAACAGTCATTCCCTAACACCCATGACAGGACATAGTCCCAGAACAGTTTTGTAGTATTTGTTTTGGGAATAAATACAATTTTGTTGTCCTGAGGGCTTTTTCCCTTAAATTACTGCTACATATTTTTGTACTTTGACTCCAGTTTAACACAGCTTTTTGTCTGGAAATTTATATACTATTGCTTTGTAGACAATTAAATCATATATTGTAGTAAAGAATCTGGCATTGCTATGTGTACGCCATATGTATATAAATACTTGTATTTAAATATGGCATCTTTGATCCAATAATCTGAAAGTGCTTCATGTAGGTTAGTGAGTATATAAATATGGGAAAACAGACACACAGAAAGGTGAAGTGATATGTGTCGGAAATTAAATTAACAAACAGGTCGTTCTGAGATGGAGTGGATCAAACATTACCCTTTATTGCCTGCTTGTTCCACCTCGACGCCTCGAGTGAGCACCGAGGGGGGGGGGGCGTAGTACAGCTCTTTTATTCAAAGCAGTATGATAATACATGGCTTATACATTTATGATTGACAGTAATTTAAAGACCCTTATTTGGTAATTTTAACACCCAAATACTGCTTACATCATGCATATAATTAACCCCGCCTTTGTTTATTTGGATTCCAAAGGAGTAGCCGTGTTAGTCTATTGTAGAAAGACAACAGAGTCCTGTGGCACTTTTAAAGACTAACAGATTTATTTGTCGCATGAGCTTTCGTGGGAGAAAATCCCACTAAAGCTCATGCGACAAATAAATCTGTTAGTCTTTAAAAGTGCCACAGGACTCTGTTGTCTTTGTTTATTTGTTTACTGTTATGGTTAGCAATGCGCAAGCGTTTAACTCACAACATGTTACTTGTATTAGTGCCCATAATATTGCTGACCAAGCATTTTACAAGGAGAAGAGGGATGGGAAAGTTGGTAAATGTATTTCTTTCAAGGCCTCTTACGCAGGGGTGAGAAACCTTGAGAAAGGGAGGTGGGACAGGGAAGAGAATAAATCTTTCACTAACTTTTGGAAGCAAAGCCTGACCCTGTTACTGTAGTGACCTGTGGCTCAAACCTGGCCTATTTTATTAGCATTAACTTATAGCTTCCCTTACAATATGTTGAGGGTGTTAGCGACAAACCTAGAATAGGACTCATGTCTCTTGATTTCCAGCCCCCTAATCTTAGTGTTAGATATTGCAAAAAAAATTTATGTAGAAATAAGTGTTTCCAAGAGCCACAGTATGTTGTGATGGGGAAGATCTACTAGATCATCTAGCCCATGCTTTTGACAGTGTGGACTTGCTCCCTACAGGATATATTTACATATTTTAAAACATCCCTGTTTACAAAGGCTTCTCTGTTCTGGTAGACTATTTTAAATCACTCAGCGTTTGCTGAACAAATCCATTCATATTGCCCTGTAGTCGATTTTTTTTTCCCTCTAGCCTTTGTGGACAGCTGTGCAAATGTGAGGGGTAACCAATTGTATTGCATTAGACAAATGGAAAGGCAGGTTTGTTTGGTGGTTTTTTGTTTTTTTGTTTTGTTTTTTTGTCTTGCCTACAATACTCTTGTAGAAAGCTACAGACAAATGTTGTGGCTAGATTAAGAAAGTAAGCTAGTCTAGAAACATTCAGCTTTGTTATTTTACTTTCCCAACATAATATACATCACCTCATTTTCTGACTCTTTTCTCCATTCTTTAAATAGGAGCGAATGCTCAGATTTTGTGTCTAAGCAGGACAACACTATAAAAAGTAAGCTACAAACTAATTAGCATCCTGTACCATAAACCTATATTGAACATACTTTCAAAGGGACTCTGCTTTAGAAATGAACTTTAGGAAAATTCTATTGATTTTTTAAATTACAAAAGTAGAGTTGAAGGGAGGGAGGTCAAGTAAAGGACTGACCCAATGACACAATTTTTAGACCAGAGTGCTTTTGGATTTGATACAAGGAAAGAAAAAAAAGCAAGAAGAGGGATTCATTTGCAAATGACCTGCAGTAGCAAAGTCATGCACTTCCCAAACAGGATTAAACTTGTTCCGTCAGCCATGACATGTGAAAAGATCATGGTTATAAGTTCCATTTGCTGTAATAAAATGAAAGCATCTGAATTTGCAAGCAGCACTCATCACTGATGGACAGTTAGATTTGTGTATTGTGTTTACACTAAAATTAGCTTACACAAACCAAGGTACAGAAGGGCTGGCAGCAGCAACAGACTTTAAAGAATAAATAAATTGACTTTTATTATTAGACAGAGGTTGAATAATGCTAGAAATACTCAGTGGTTGTATGCCAGTGGTTGTGGAAAATTACATTGCTTAAGGTTTAAGCAGAGCATGAACACAAAAGTGAAAAGGGGCCATTGTTTAGATTCAAACAAGAATACTATTATTAAACAGAAAAAAGATGTGTCTGGCCTTTGGTGATGTACTGCTTACACAAAGTAATAAAACATAGTCGAATTCGGAAAATATGTGGTTCCAATTTATACTGGTGTATATCAGAATAAATTTCACCGAAGAAAACAGAGCCACACCAGTGTGTATTTGTAAATGGAGATAAGAATCAGACTCAGATTACTCAATAAGACTCCAGGCTTGCTTTAAGAGTCAGGAGTGAGATGCACTCAAGCTCAATGTAGAAATGAAACCAAAGTCTGCAGATTTCCATTGTGTTTGTGATGCAAGCTTTTATTCTTGTTTTATATACTGTTGATTGCTAGTAATAATTCTCAGTGGATGAAAGCAGTTCATCTTTGTTGAGGAAAACACATTTGTTTAATTGGTAAGAGCCCCTGCAGTGGTGCTGAAAAATGTCCAAGATTTTTTTTTTAAATGGCTCTGACTAAACAGAAGAATCAACCATTTTTTTTATGAATGTCATGAAAATATAACAGCTTCTTAATTACTGGAAGGTTAACAAAATTAATTTGCTAATTTTAATTACAACCTTTTCCAAAATACACTGCACAAATGCTCAAAAGGAGAACAACAGCCAGGTGACAGAACTAATCAGGCAAGGTTATTACAGATTATGAGGTCTGTATTAACCATGTAAAGGAAGGTTTACAAAAATCCTTTATAAAAGCCACAAATATTTACTTGAACTCGTTGGAGAATCAAACACACTGTATATTTCCACTGCTAAAAAATTGCCTGTATATTGCCATTTGCTTCATCTTTTTCCAGCAGAACATATCATTGCAGCTGAAACATATCATTGACTTTTCTTTCTGACACATGCCATGACATAAGAACATAAGAAAGGCCGTACTGGGTCAGACCAGAGGTCCATCCAGCTCAGTATCTGTCTACGGACAGTGGCCAGTGCCAGGTGCCCCAGAGGGAGTGAACCTAACAGGCAATGATCAAGTGATCACTCTCCTGCCATCCGTCTCCATCCTCTGATAAACAGAGGCTAGGGACACCATTCTTAACCCCTTTCTGGCTAATAGCCATTTATGGACTTAGCCACCATGAACTTATCCAGTTCCCTTTTAAATATTGTTATAGTCCCAGCCTTCACAACCTCCTCAGGTAAGGAGTTCCACAAGTTGACTGTGCGTTGTGTGAAGAAGAACTTCCTTTTATTTGTTTTGAACCTGCTACCTATCAGTTTCATTTGGTGACCCCTGGTTCTTGTATTATGGGAGTAACAAGAAAGAGCTCATCTTCTGTTTTAGGTCATTGATCTTTAATTCTACAATAATACTCCAGGATTCTCAGAAAAAGGTGCAGGGCTAAATTTTCAGTTGAGGATCTTCCTCAAAATGTTTTATATACATGGAAAAATAGTGCCTTATCTCTGAATAAAAACAGCATAATTACATTTTAAATTCATAGTAAAATTTGTATTTACTCTTTATGTATCAAATGCCCTAGTTTATTATTGTTGTTAATGCTGTTGTTGAACCAACTGTGTGTTTGGTATTTGGAACCATAACAAAATCCAATCCATATTTTAAAAGAATTTTTTTTTTAAAAAAAAGCATCTAAAATGTTGGTGTCAAAGGAAATTAATTTCCTGGCTGGCTTGTGTTTTTCTCTGAGGCAGATATTGATGAGTGTGCAGAGGGGATCATTGAGTGTCACAACCATTCACGCTGTGTTAACCTCCCGGGGTGGTACCACTGTGAGTGCAGAAGCGGTTTCCATGACAATGGAACCTACTCACTTTCCGGGGAGTCCTGTATCGGTAAGCAAACGATCAGCATAGAACTTTCTTTTTCCTTCTGCATGGTTCATACGATGGCTATTTAAGACAGCATGTCCTGAATGGTTACTATATTTAAGGTTAAAATTAAGATATAACCAACAATTTGTTAAGCTCATCGGTGTCCTTAGTAATATAATGTAGATATTAGTAAAAGAGACATGAACCATCAGAATTCTGAATGGGTATATGGAAAACAGACAATCAGAGGTCAAATTTGTGACTCACTGTCCTTAGCCATTTATCACTAAATAAATAACAGGTCCCCTTGTAGGCTGTTTTGGGCAAGTGTGACAGCCTACAGATTATGAACCATCACTTTCAGATTTCAGCACACAGTTTTGGGAATACCTTTAATCATAAATCAGTGTTATTTTTTGTGTATTATCATTTATTTTCATCTTGTTTCATTTTTAGGGCTATTCAAATGGTCTCAAATGCACTCTGTGCTGTACAAACTATATTTGGAGGACAAGGTCATAAGGAGACAGCCTGAAGGCATTTTTGAAAATGCGTAGGAGTCCCACTCTAGGGTTAGGCTGTGTGATCTAGTGCTTACAGTGGGACAAGGAGTTAAGACACCAGGGACATAATCCTAATTCTGCCACTTTTATGTGCCGTGTGTAACCTTGCTAGGTCACTTTACCTCTGGAGCACAAGACACTGCATGTAAAGATGCCAAGCAATGGGAACACTGCAGAAAGGATATTGAGCAGGACATTCCTCTTCTGTCACCATTTTACTTCCCTTCCGCAGCCCTAGATATGACTCTTCTCTCCTCGCCATATGACTGAGTGTGGAAGAGATATTGGCAAAGGCACAGGGAGGCAAGAACAGCAATACGTATCCCAGTTGATATGCTGCATTGTTCTGAATACTGTGTTCTTAGGGAAATCTACAGTGTAAATTTCTGTTGCTCCTTGTAGTGATTTCCCCACAGCAAATTTCACACCCAACAAGCACTGTGAGCCCTGCTCCCAACTTCATCTTCTGCATGCTCATCTCCTCCCTCACAATCAGGCCTCCTTGAGTTCAGATTTTAAAGATAAAAGTGATAATTTGAAGATGCTAAAGTAATAATCATTGTAAAAGTGCTGCCTTTATGGAGAATCATTTTTACAGAACTTTTAAACCCATCTATATAATTGAGTTTTCCATAATGATGGAATGTGTACCGTGACAATACTCTATATACTTACCATGAAAGACTTTACTTTGCACTGTAAATTGATTTTGAAGTTTTGTTTAGTATACGCAAGTGAGTAGGTTCTCCTTACTAATTGAAAAAAAAGAGAAATTATAAATTTCAGGGCCTGATCTTGTGCTAAGTAAAGTTAGTGGAAGTTTGGTGGAAGACTGGACCTATAATTTAAGAAACACAGAGAAAAAAAACTACAATTAATATTCAAAAGCAATATTTTATAGGCTGTCCAACAAAATTATATTAACTTTTTATACTCTGTCAGAAATTAACTTTTTATACTTTGTCAGAAATCCCCAAAGGTGGATTTCATAGGGATGGTTGTGTCAAAAATCATGAATTTCACAGATTTTCATGGTTTAATAGATATACTTCCACATGACAGTCATTTATACACAAACATATTCTTAGGTATTTAAAATTCTGCTATGATTTTCTTTAAATGCTGTAAAAAGAGTGTCAGGGAGAAAAATGCTTATTTTATCACAAAGTAAAGCAACATGACATAACCCCCAAAGCTCCCCAAGGGTACCAAGCATAACATCCATACAATTTCTTCAGTCCTGCCTGCCTCAGGTATTTCTGAGGTGCCTACCATTCTGCTATGTAAGCACAGGTAACAAATGTAAAAAAAGCCACGGACCAAACCATTGTATAATTCTGCTGACATCAAAGGGCTACATAAAGAATGTGTGTGGCTCTGTATCAGCACATGTGTGTTTTTTGGTGGCTCGGTTTTCCTCTTGTATAGATGGGTGCATCATTTGCTAAAGTCAGCAGTTGATGGGAGTTGTGCTCATGTAGTAAGGGCAGAACTGAGCCAAAAATGTCACGTACTGTGATATGCTTTGAAGATTGCAGAGCAATATGCATTCTTCAAAGCAAACTGCGCTTGTTTTGACCTGCACAGTGTGTTGGAAGATCACAAAGTGATCTCGCCATGTGTAAGCAGTAAATGGAATGTGAAATTGATGTTTTTTTAAAAAATTAAATAGCTTTTTCTGAACCATCTGCTGCCGAGCACCAGTGCCAAAGAGAGCAAACCATTTTCTGTTAGTTTTTTTATACTGGTTTAATTAAACAAAGAATTCTACTATTCCTTATTGAAGCAGATCATTTAAAAATACTATTACATATTTCTGTTTAAAACTATGATTATACAGTCAAAAGGAAACATGGATGTTCCAAGTGCATTCCAGCTGAAGACAAACTAGAGCCATGAAACTTGAACACTCGTTTGAACCACTGTCTAAAGCTTATTTCCATGGTAGAGTATTTAGAGTCAAGGCCAGAATCATCAAGCTTTTTATCCTAGATGAGAGAGGTTTCATCTGCATAGCAACTGTATTTGTTTTGGTATGTTTTACAGTTCCATGTGCATGAGAAATTGTGGGCTAAAATCACAGTGGTTATTCCAGGGATGAATTTGGCCCAAGTATTTTGTGATTAGTCTAAAAACATGAGAATGTATAAGCATGACCATATTGAATCAGACCTAAGTTCTATAGACCCCACTGGCCTGTCTTCCAACAGTAGCGGGTGCCAGATGTTTCAGAGGGAATGAACAGAACAGGGCAATTATTGAGCAATTCATCCCTCAATGGCTAGTTCCAGCTTCTGGCAGTCAAAACTTTAGAGACAGCCACAGCATGGGATTGCATCCCTGATCATTTTATCTAATAGTCATCGATAGATCTAGCCTCCATGATCTTCTCTCATTCTTTTGAGAACCCAGGGATATTTTTGGCCTTTGCAACAAGTTCCACAGTTTGACTGTGTGGTATGAAGAAGTACTTCCTTATATTGGTTTTAAAATCACTGCCTATTAATTTTATTGGGTCACCCCTAGTTATTGTGTTAAGTGAAGGGGAAAATAAAATGCCCCGTTCACCTTTATATTATTCATGATTTAATAAACCTCTGTCATCATCCCTCTATTAATTGTCTCTTTTCTAAAGTGAACAGTTCTGGTCTTTTTAATTTCTCCTTATATTATCATACCCAGAATCATTTTTTTGCCCTTCTCTGTGCTTTTTCCAATTCCAATACATGTTTTTTGAGATAGGGTGACCAGAACTATGGCGATGTCTACACTTGTTAATTTAAGTTGACTTTAAGTCAACTTTGTTAAGTCGACTTAGCATGTCCGCATTCAAAAATTAAGTCGACTTACAGGGGACCCTGCCAAATCTACCTAGGGCATCCACACTGGATGCCTAGGTCGACTTGTAGGGGCTAGATGGACCTGGGCACCCCTTGCCAAGTGCCAGGGGGCTCAGCCTTTGCCCCATTGTACCTTGGTACAATGGGGCAAAGGGGGACAGGGACCCTGGCAGGGCATAGGAGCAGGGTGGACAGGGCTCTGCCCTGCCCTGTGGGGGGGGGGAGCACGCCAGGCTGTGGCTGCGTCAGCCACCCGGGCAGGGAGGGCAGTGGGGAAGCCCTAAAGCCCCCTAAGTCAACTTAAAGTCGACTTAGGGCTACTCCACGTCCACACTGGCTAAGCTGACTTTCTAAAGTCGACTTAAAAGGAGGTTTAAGAACGTCGCTTTAATTTTCCTTAAGTCGACTTAAGCAGCTGCTTAAGTCAACTTAAGGAAAATGTGGTGTGGACGCAGATTAAATTAAGTCGACTTAAGCAAGCTTAAATCGACTTAATTTCTAAGTGTAGCTGCACCCTATGTAAAGTATTCAAGATATGGGCATTTCTCTTTATGTGGTAGCATTATGATATTTTCTTTCTTATTATCAATCCAGTTTGTAATGGTTTCTAACATTGTTAGCTTTTTTTACTACACTTTCACATGGAGCAGATGTTTTCAAGGAAATATCCGTGATGGTTCCAAGATCTTTCTGGAGTGGTAACATCTAAATTTCAACCCGATCATTTTCTATGTGCAAGTGGTATTATGTTTTCCAATGTGCATTACTTTGCATTTGTGAACACTGAATTTCATCTACCATTTCCTTGCCCAGTCAAGCAGATTTGTGAGATTTCTTTATGCAGCTTCAGAGTCAGCTCTGGACTTAATTATCATAACTAATGTATCATCTGCAAAGCTTACTGTTCACCAGGGCCAGCTTAACGAAGGGGCTTTAGGGGCTGTAGCCCTGGGCTAAGGGAGGGGGGCCTATGCTCACCAACCTGCAAAAATAAATTGGCTGCTGATGGCAGACCCAGAGCATCTCCAGCAGCCAGCCCAAGAGCCACCGGCCCATGCTACATCATGGGGTGGGCCAGTCTGCCTGGACCCCAACTCAATCCCATTCCAAATGCTGACTGATCTGCAGACTCTGCCCCCCACCTGCCCCCCCAGTGCCAGCCTCCACAAAGCTGGCCAGCCTGACCCTCCCTCCCCCCCACAGCCCCCAGTGCGGGCTGGGCCCCAGTCCTGCCCAGCATGGCTGGGAGGTACTCCCACGTGGCAGCGGCTGGCCAAAGGTAAGGGGCAGACGGAGAGCATGGAGCCCGGTCTCTGGGGGGAGCAGCCAGCCCAGGGGGTGGGATTGTGGAGCCCAGCCTTTGTTCCGGCCTGTCCTCCCCATAGTGCAGGGAGGGGTGGAGGCCCCCCACAGGCCAATTGGCCATGGGACCTGCCCCTCCCTAGAGCCAGCCCTGCCGCCCAAAGTATTCTGATAGATTGATGAGGCATGCTTGCCCGCTACAAAAACTGTGTTTACTCTTCCCCAACATACCATGTTCAGCTACGTGTCTACAATTCTCTTCTTTCCTATAGTATTGGCCTGTTTGCTTGGTATTGAAGTTAGGCTTACCTGCCTATAATTGCCAGGAACACCTCTGTAACCTTTTCTTAAAATATCAGCATCAAATTAGCTATCCTTGAATCATCCGATACAGAGGCTGGTTTAAGTAATACGTTCTATACCACAGTTAGTTTTGCAATTTCATATCTGAGTTCCTTTGCAATTCTTGTGCTAATGCCATCTGGTACTGCTGTCTTATTACTGTTTAATTTATCAGTATATTCCAAAACCTTCTCTATCAGTAGCTCAGTCTGGGACAGTTCCTCAGATTTACCAAATACAAGAATCATCTCAGGTGAAGGAGCCATACACTGCAGTGAAAGTTGATGTAAATAATTCATTTAGCTTCTCCCCAAGGCCTGGGTTTCCTTGAATTCTTTTTAGCACCTCAATCATCCAGTGACCCCACCGTTTTGAAGGCTTCCTGCTTCTCATATATTTAAAAATATTTTTGCTGTTAGCTTCTGTGTCTTTTCCTAGGTATTCTTCAAATTCTGCTTTGGCTCATCTAACTGTACTTTTCCTGCCAGAGTTTATGCTCCTCCCTAATTTCCTCATTCGGATTTGAATTCTAATTTTTTAAGGATGCCCGTGACTGCCTCTTTTATGTGTTGGTTTATATATGGTGGCATTTCTTGGTCCTCTTATTGTTTGTTTTAATTGAGGAGCACAGTTAGTCTGAGCCTCTATTATATTTCCAAATAGCTTAATGCAGTCTTCTGGCATTTCACTTGTGACTGTTCCTTTTGATTTCCATTTAACTAGCTTCCTCATTTTTGTGCCGCTTCCCTTTTAGAAGTTAACTGCTTCTCTGGTGGGTTTATTTGTCATCCCCCCCCCCCCCCCCAGCCCAAAGGATGTTAAATTTAATTACATTGTGGTCGCTATGACCAAGCTGTTCAGCTGTGATCAGTATTGGAGCAGATTCTATATTCCATTTAGGACCACATCAGTATTGCCCCTCTCACTGTGGGTTACAGGACTAACTGCTCTATGACACAGTCATTAATGGTGTGGAAGTTTTACCTCTGCATACCATCGTAAAGTGACATTCACCCAGTCAACACAGGGATAGTAGTAAATCCCCTGTTATTAGTTTTTCTGGTTTTTAGTATTTCTAATCTTCTTGAATATTTCACAGTCACCTTCACCATCCTGGTCAGGTGGTTGGTTGTATATTCTTACCGCTATACTCCTATTATTCAAGCAAGGAATTGCTATCCATAGAGATTCTGTGGCACTGTTTGAATCATTTAATTTTTTTCTCTGTTTTCTTTCACACTCCCACATCAGCAAGACCCCCCCCCCCCCCGGATTGCCGTATATTTTGTACTCTGATATTATTGTGTCCCATTCACTATCATTCCAACCAGTTTCTGTGATGCCTATTATCTCAATAATAAAATAAAATAATAATAAATAGCCTGCTGCATAAACAGTGTTGCATGAAAGGGGGACAAATCCTGCAGAACAAGGTGTAGCTCAAGAATTTTTCTTCAGTAAAGTTGACTTAAAATTTGCAGTGCAGAAAGTAGGATTTCTCCACTCCAACAGATGCATCCTTGCTAAATATCCAGACAGCCAGTGCTACTGCTAAATATCAGGAGGTGATGGAAGTAGCTTGCTGCTGCTCAAACCTCCTTTGGGGGGTTTTCCCTTATGGATTTGCACTGTGTGGGCCCTCTATTCTGCACTCCCCACCTTATGATAGTATTCAAATAGCTATGGAGCTGAGCCACCTCTTGAATGGGGTACCTGTCTTCTGATGTACAAACACAGAAGAAATCCATAATTTCTGCTGTGCCTGGATATTATAGGGTGGCTCGAGGTTTCAGCCCAAGTCAGTATTAAAATGGAATATATTTTTATCTTGATATTCCCACAGATTATATCAGTTTGATAAAATGGTGGCTAGCAGCACGGAGCTCAGAATTACAGAGTTCAATTTTAGTTCCAGTTCCAGCATATCCACGATATTGTGTGCCTTTTACAGTATTGTGCACAGGATGCTTTGCTCAGGCCAGTGGTGGCTGATCTGGTCTAGTGTTTTCAGAATTCACTGTGGAAATCAAAGCAGAGGGGCTTCCCCCCCCCCCCAATGAAAATTTCTGCAGTAATAAAAGTAGGGAACCATCTGCTTTCTGGTCCTCACCAGAAAAGCCATACAGAGAGCTAAGGAAGTTTATGTGATTCATTGTGTGCATTCTGCCATTTAGTGATTTCCACACAAAAGTATTTGGGATCTTTCACTATTTCCCTGTGATAAGTACCTGTCAGATGCTGCTCTCTGGGCAACTGTGTGTAAACGTTGACTTCTTAATGGCAGCCTTCATTGTTATCACCACCAACAGGAGGAAACATGAAGCAAAGGCAATAGTGTGGCCTGGTGATTTTAGAGTAAATGAAACATGGGCCTGTCAGCCCACACACATCTGATTAATCCATAGATATTAATATTTACCCAATTTTCTATATATAGAACGCTGATCACCCTGGCAAGCCTGCTCAAAGCCTGAAACGCTCACTTCCTGCACTGGTTCAGAACCTCACTCTTTTCTTTTTACAAGCATTGGAGCAAACCAGCCACTGCAGCAGTTCCCTTACATGTTTGAGCAGAGTAAATTTCAACCTCCTAAGGCAGCCCAGGGCACATCCTCAGCCTACCAGAAAGCTGCAGGAATCCTTCCTTTTTCGTCTTGAAGGTGTTGCTGTAGAGATAGAATGTCTGGTGTTAAAACGAGGGACACCATCTTCCCTACACAGAGAAATCTCAGCTCATGTTTGTCAGAATGGCATATGTTCTGGGTGCAAGAATGGTTCAACCCTCGAACCCAGTGGAGTGGGTTTAAAATGTGATTAATGTGGCTTTAATGTACAGCATGCTGCAGCATTCTTTTTTACCCAGTGTGTAGATATGAAAAGAAAAAAGCTTTCTCTGCAAAACAGCTTTCTTTTGAAAAGCCGTCCACATACTAAATTGCTCTTCTTTCACTTCTATATGGGTTAGGTGAGCTGTTTTGTACCAAGTACAAAAACAATAAGCCAGAGCTTACTATGATGTCCTTGCTCCTGTCCATTGTACTCACTTAATTTTTTAATGCTGGTAGTAATGGGGTTCATATCTCCGGTCTCCTGCAGCTAAACAGGGAGTACATTGCTCATTTAATAAGCATCAAGAGACAGCCTTAGTGAATGAGTGAGACTTAACTTATGCCCTGATACTATCACAAGCTTATCACTTAACTTCCATAAAATCCCAGAAGCAAGCTTCATTTGTCTACTTTTTTTTATTTCAGCATCTGAAGCATCTAGGCAGTACAGTAGATTTAGCACCTGACTCCCGAATAGTGAATCACCTCACTATAGAAGTTTCTTAATAGAATAGCTAAAGAAAAGCTGCTTGAGGGTTTGGTAGAAATTAAATCCCATTTGAACCAATGGCACTTTTCATAACAAGAACTGAAACATTAACTGCGAGTGTTGTGATAGACAAATGTTATATCTTATATGTATCTATCTCAAAAGTCCTTAAAGGGATATTGCCATGACAAAATTCACAGACTGGATTCTCCACTCTGCCCAAGGTCTGCTTGATTAAAGGCTGGTGTGGACGCAAACCTGCTATAAACCAGCATGACACCTCCCCGATGCTAGCTGACTGGGCAAGTCCCCTTGGAGTAAAGTAGAGCAGCTTCAGGCTATTGTATTTTACGCTGACTGCCAATGGGCCAGGGGTTATGCAAGCTCCTGGAGATTGCCAGAGCTTAGTGTTGCCCCATTCCCATCCTTTATCCTTGGGACAGCCTCTGTGGTGGGTTGAATAACTGGCGAATTCCCCTACGTGGGAGGACTTGAATGAGGAAGAGGAATTCAGCTGGGTTTACAGCTGCTCTGCATCACGAGACTGACCCAAAGGAGCCCATGGTCTCCTGTGAAGACCCCGTATGCTTAAAACATTTTCTTTTGGTGCAATAAGACATTGGATTGTTAACTGAAAGAATTTTAAAAATCTGCTGTACGTGTCAACAGTTATTCTCTTGCTTCACTTTATGGATATCATGTGTACTTCGTTTCTTTTAATTTTTCTGGTTTGGTCTCATGCACTGAAAAGCCCACCCTTAGATGGATTTTTTTTTAGTAAGCTGTCTTAATCATACCTGGGTTTTTAATAAAGAATTTTTAAAGCAAACCCTACGTTTTGAACCTAACATACTTGACACTGTCCTTTTAATAGGCTGCTAGGCCTCTATAGAATGTGATAGTTTTTTCTGAGTAAAAAGAGATCTGTTTTGTGATTCGCTTTTAAACCATAAGCACATACCGTTAGTTTTGAATTAAAAGAATAGCAAATAAAGCGCTAACATGACAAGTTGCCTGTGAAAAGTGATTTTGTCAGAATTATGTTCAGCTTTAACTCGTACATACAGTCCTTGGAAGCCCAGCATACATTTGTCACATCAAATTATATTTTAATGGCTTAATGTACCATAGAAGTTGAAATTAGCACTCTAGTAGGTTTTTTTTTTCTTTCTGTGACAGTTTATCATGATATCAGAGTACCATATTGCACCACTCACATGCACACATTACAAGATGCTATAGAAAAGATTGGAAATTGAAGTTTGGTGGCAAGTGATCAGTTTAGCGTTTCAATTAAAACAAGTTAATAAACTTGCGTTGGTGTGTATATTCATGCTCAGATCTTTCCAATACATTGGGCATGGGAAGTTTTGTAATACCTGAAGCAAATTAATTTTACATTACAAGAAAGGGGAAGCAGGAGGAGATTGCATTTCTTTGAGGGACGAATTGTTCCCTAATCTATTCCGTACACGTTCTTAGGCTGCCCTCTTCATTGAAGTATCCTCAGCACCACACATTAAACAACATGGCTAACATCTGTTATATGTGTTCAGTCTTTCTTTCATGCTCTCCCCGTAATGAGAATTGTATGTGTGGTGGACTGTTTTGTTTTCATCTGAGTTCTTCATTTTAAAAGTAATGCTGCTGTATGTGTAATTTAGAAAAGGCAAAGAGAAAGAAATGCAGCTTGCACTTAGAGCTGAAGATGGTGACATTTGTGATGGTCATTAATTCTCGCCACCCCTTAATATGGTCTGTACCGTTGCAGTACAACCAGAACCAAAGATTGCAAACAAGCAAGCCACTGACATATATAGTCCCATGTTGCCTCAATTTGAAAATCATCTGCATTTGTTGCTGGGAGCAGTGATTGTGCCAATTTACTCGTATTGAGTAGTAGATTACGCCATAAATTTTGTGAGATACTGCTCAGCCTGAGTAAACCTGCACAATCCAGTCCTGAGTGTTATCTGTAAATGAACTAAAAGCTTTCAGAAGAGAAAGATAGGGTTAAATTCATGTCATTTCCTTGATAAGATCACCAATGAATTTGTCTCACAAAGTGCCAACAACTGCTGGTGGTATTATAATCAGACAGGGCTAAGAAGGCTTGTTGCTTCCTATGTAGTAACTGTCCCTTCAATCATAGCTGCCTAGTTTTATTAACAAACAAATTTTAAATTCGATACCACCAAATAGGGCTGCTTTGGCTGAGAAGGGGACATTTCTGCACAGCTCTGTCTCATGCATCATTAAGAGAGTTCCCAACTTTCAACTGATCCGCTTCCCAGAACCTTTATGGATGATAAAAGGGGGGGGGGGGGGGGAAATAGCAACTGGTTTCACCAAATGAAATGATATGTTGGCATTTCTCAGAAATTCTCAGTTTAAATCAAGCCAGACTTTCTGTAAAAATTATGGAAATGATACATGAGACTCATGATATTTGTTAGCACTTAATTTCAAATTTGAAGTTACTTATGTGTGTAAATGGGAGCTAACGTTTCCACAGCATTGTTACTCAACAAATTATTTGAGCTAACTGTCACTTGGACATCAGAAAAGGACTTTAACTTGCTGCAGTATCCAAGGCAGAGCCAGTTTATTATAATGGAGAATTGAGTTCATTTTCCTGTGGGTATCCTAGCAAGGCCACTCTTGTACGGTCATTTAGTGGTAAACATAGGCTATTTTCTTCCATATTTTAAATTTGCTTCTCTATATTCTTCTACTATATATTTAATTACTCATTTATACTTGAGTAGTTTCATTTGATCACTTTTATAATGGAATAGCTGTGTTGAAGTACACGAGATTGTAATCAGGTCCTTAATTTGTTCACAAAATCCCTACTATTTAATATTCAGTGGTGAAAAAAGGAGAACATCAAATTAAGCTTAAAATTTCTTCTCATCAAGTTATTGGCAATGCGGATGGCATATTCGCATTCTCAGAAACACAGTCAACAACAAGAGACAACTGCCACAGGGATGTTTTGAGAAAATTAGTTCTATTAAAAGTTCAGCTATTGAATGGATGCAACTTCCAAGCCTTTTGCATTTGATTAATGACTAAAACATTTAAATAATAAACAGTAAAATAATAGGGAACCATCCGTTACATTAAGAAAGGAAAATGAACTGAGTAGTGATTAGTCATTTGTGTAGAAAATATGTTGGTTGGCTTTTCCTTGATTGGATCTTTTATCATGAATGGCCTGCTTGCTAGCTTGGGCAAGTCTCAGTAGGGCATCCTTTTTAAGTGCACTCAGCAGAGAACAACAGTTGTAATAGGTAAATAGGGTGCCTCTTCCCTTTTGGATGTGTATAATAGATTGAATTGGCTTTGTGCAGTGCAAACAGGTCTATAGTACTGAGAATATGAAAAATGTCAGTTTCCATAATTGCTAACATCTGGCTTTCCATAAATCTGTTAAATTGCATGGAAGTAGAATTAGATTTCTGTATCATAAGTAAAGCAATTATATGGAACTCTGTAGGCAATATGGCTCTATATTCATCTGTGAAATCCTTTTAGTTTTGAACTGTAAAAGCTACTCTTCTAATCTGCCCTCTAATCCTGCTGCATAAACATATGTGTGTCTTCTATTCAGGGAGGTCTTAACATTGTGGGGGAAGAAAATATTGACAATTCTTTCATCTATTAAATGTGAAATCACCAAAGGCAAAGTGTCTGTTACATTTGTTTTCAAGACAAAGCACAAGGTCAAGCTCTGAAAAGACAAGGAGAACAGAGGTTTTTCAAGAATACTCTTAGACCCATTGTAGATAATTGGTTATTGTTTTTCATTGAAATCACTGATTTTGCATTTAGAGGTCACTAACTGTTTTTTTTTCTCTCTTGTCCTTTTGTTTGTCTTTTTCTTTTCATGGTACTCTGACACCTGAGAAGTAATGAGACTCAAGATTTGTTTTTACTTTGTAAAACCCATTTCCCATCATCTGTAGTGGCCCTTCTAGGTGGCATCCTTTATTATATGAAGGATGGGGAGAACACTAACAGAGTGTGTATCTGGAGATATTCCTAAATAAAGGTTAAATTATGACTAGTTGCTTTTAGTTTGGATTGTTTGGATAGACCTGAATGTTTGGATAGACGTATCTGTCTATCTACAGTTCTTATATGGTTTCTATAGCACTTAAGCACCTCATAATCTTGAATATATTTATTTTCACAACACCCCTATGAGGTAGGAAACTACTATTTCGGGATGAAGAGCAGAGAGGACTAAGCAGCTTTTTCTCAAGGTCACCTTCTGCCCAGTCTTAGGCTAGCTTCCTAACCATTGGACTACCCTTCCTCTATAGGAAAGTTTTACTCAAAAGAAAAAAACAGGTTGAAAGAGGAAGTACTGTTTGTCATGCAATAGCTGAGAGTCTAATTTCTTAGGCTATGTCTACACTGGCAAGTTAGTTCGAATTAAGGAGGCTTAATTCGAACTAACTAAAGCCATGGCTACACTAGGCTTTAGTTAGTTCGAATTAAGGGCTTCCTTAATTTGAACTAAGAAGTTCGAATAGGGTATTCAAACTAAAGGGTTAATTCGAACTAACCAATGTGGCCATGTTAATTCGAACTAATTTCTTAGTTCAAACTAACCGGCCATTGAAATGAATGGGGATCGCTAATTCGAACTAACGAAAATTAGTTTGAATTAGTTAGTTCGAACTAACTAATTTGAACTAATTTTAGCAAGTATAGACATAGCCTTAGTTAGAACTAGCTCTCTACTCTGAGTTTTAGAGGACAGTATGTTTACAGAAATTCGATCTTTGGTCTAAAATGTAAACCAAGGACCTGACCACTTGTGGAGGTCATTAAAGATCCCATAGCACTTGCCCCAGGCTATGGTTATTAACCCTATTATCCTGGCCAAATTCTAGATTAAGTATAGTTCCTTACATAAATTCCCTCAGCAGTTTCAAATGCATATTCTATCATTCATTTATCTTCCTAAACTTGCATAGCATTGCTCTGTGAAATTAAACTGTTGCCATATTTCACCCCAAAGGTAGCTGCATTTTAACTCATAAGTGTAGTGATTTTGTTGCGTGGTTTGTAAATTTTATACAAAAGTGTTTTAGAATTTTTCAGGATGACAAAAGTGCTGTGGAAGATTTGAGCATCTCTTCCCATTCATATTTTCCCATTCAAATGTGTGTGTGTATGTATACACACACATATATAAAATGTGTTTCATGAGTATGTATATTTATTTATATAGAATGCTTTATCTCCTCCAAATCCAAACCTTTGTGCTGCAATACGATTAGGCTTTTGGCAACTACATACAGTATGAAATCAAGGCCCCGCTATTCAATTGCATTTTAGCTAGAAATTCTGTCCATTCTTTTTAAATACTGCTCTAAAGATCTGGTGGAGAAACATGCCTATTTTCCGGGTTGCACTTAATTCAAAGACTTCTTGGCCTTTTCTCCAAGAGATCTTCTGGGCACATTCGAACTTGGAATAATTGCATTCTCTCCATCAGCATTTCTCCAGGAATTTCAATTGGATATAGTATTTCACTTCTTCTCCAGCATTAAATGGTTAGTAGCTTAAAATCACTGATGAATAAGCGTTTTCTCCAGGTTTTGGTGATGCTAAATTACCTGTTACCTTGCTTAAACTCACTATGATTTGTTCCTTTTTTATTCTCTTCCTCCCTTCTGTCTGTGGGCAAAAGCTGTGATTGATTGCCTTTGGAAGGGGAAAGCTTAGCTCATATTAGGAGCTTATGAAGAATTTTATTTTCCTATTTCAGTATAAAACCTGGAACAGAGTGTGGCATAATTGCACTGTATCCCTATGCTACTTGCTCCTGCTCACTGAGAGATCACTTTATAGCTTGCTTAATAGATCAAGTTTGTCATTGCTATGTAGCCCCACTAGGAATGTCAGCTTTTACAATTAAACATACTGTAGCAAGCTTAAGAATCAGTAGTAGAATAGTAATACAATAACACCAAAGAATAACTCTAAATTCTGGGTTTCATTTCCAACATGAGTGTGAAGTGCCCCAGGATACCTTTCCACTGCCAAGACAGAGAAACAGCAGCTATTTAATAACACAGATTAGCACTATAAACTGGCTATGTTTTGCAGATATTGATGAATGTGCCTTAAGGACCCACACCTGTTGGAATGATTCAGCCTGTGTGAACTTGGCAGGAGGTTTCGACTGTCTGTGTCCCTCAGGACCATCTTGCACTGGTGACTGCCTACATGAAGGTGGCTTGAAACGGAATGGCCAGGTGTGGACACTAAAGGAAGACAGGTGCTCTGTTTGTTCCTGTAAGGTGAGTTCCATGTGGCTTGTGTATATGTGATTCTTTACTCTTTTCTCTCTATAAAGAAGCTGAGCTTGAATTCTTGTATACTTTTGGGGAAGCCAGTTATAAGAGAAGTAAATCCACTTCAGAAATAAGGCTTAGACTGATTCAGAGCAATCCTGTTTTGCCTTTACCAGACCCCCTAGGAGGAGACCTAGGTTAAAAGATATTGGGACTGATTCTGTATACTTATATTGATCTGAGTCAGGAATAAGTCCACTGAAGCCAGTGGAGTTATGCAAATATGCATTTGGTTTGAGAGAGAGAGAGAGAGTCAGAACCAGATTCATATCTTATTTATACCTATATAAATATAGGTCCCTATCCCACTACATTAAATTCAGTGGTCAAAATCCTACTGGCTACAGTAGGGGTAGGATTGAGCCCTTACACAGGTACAGAAGTATTGCTCACTGGAAATGTGTTGGCAAAGAGGTACAAATGGATTATTGCTCCAGCTGTTGAGGGTTTATATGCCAGTTAAGTCTGTCTGTTTGAAGTTCTAAGGAGGCTTTTAACGACCATAAAACTAGACTAGCACAGTGCCAGATCAGGCCATCAGAATCAATACAATACTCAAAATTCATTGCTCTTTATTTGAGAATGGAATGGAAACACGGTCAGACTAACGCTCATGCTATCTTATAACTCCAAGCAATTCCAAGCATCCTACAAATCCCTCCCTTCAGGAGTGGAAGTGTGCAACTCTGTTGAATATATAATGAGCTCGTATTGTAATCTTAGAGAATGGCTGGCTCTATGAAAAGATTTCCTGTCAATGGAATGAACAGCTTAATGTATGTGAAGACATCTGGTCTGCCATTGTAGAGTTTTAACAATTAGTATGCTCATTTTAGTTAGTCTTGTAAATTATGTCTTATTTGCAATGCTCTCATTGTGACTGTTTCTGATGCCGGGTGCCTTTTACTAGTATTTGAAAATATGTGATGTGCCCAGCTATCGTGGTAGCTATTTTAAAATGAGTGGCATAGTATACAGACATTCTGCCTCATTATTTTTGTTTCTTTATTTCTTTCTCCTTTAATATTTGCACTTTATTTTATTTCAGGATTTGTTTTATGCTTCAAGAGCCAAATCTTGGACCCTTGTTCAAAGTCAGCTTAAAGAGGCCTTGCCAAGGGGGCTTCCTTGATTCTTCCCTGCCAGTGCTCAGGGCACCAGTTCTGTAACTCTTGTAGCTGTAGGCTGCAACAGCAGCTACTTTGCTACCAGTAAACCAAGGATTGGTCAGTGGTCTGCTGTCACAGAGACAGCTGTCGCAGCACTCTGGGAGTATGGTGTCCCTCTGCATCTCCTCTTTGTGGCCTTTAGAATCTGGGGAAATGGGGTGAGGAACAGGATAAGGCCAACTATATTTTATTCCTTTTACTTGTGTCTATCCAGCTTTGAAAAATGCTTGTTTTATATATATGATTAAAATACCACAGAATAACTAATTATTATTTTTAAAAAGGTCAGTTGAGATTTTGTCCCTGGTACATTCCTATGATATTTTTGCAAGGCTAGTTGGTATGAAAAGTAACATAAAATTCTTCATTCAAGGAAAGACGTGGTTCCTACTAAAGTCTATGAGAATTATGCCATTTACTTCAGTGAACCAGATTCTAATACCTTTACTCACACTTTTAGTACCTTATTCCAAAGTAGTCCTCTTGACTTGACTTCAGTGGACTAAATACAATCCAACCTCAATAATTACAGCAGACTCAGGCCCAAAATTATCAGGATTGGGTTCTGAGATGGTATAATTTTGTTTTAAGTGAAAGACATAGGATTACGGTAGCACTTAATCAAACATAACATAGTGGATAATCCTCTCTAACC
This sequence comes from Pelusios castaneus, assembly GCA_007922175.1. Classification (NCBI taxonomy): domain Eukaryota; kingdom Metazoa; phylum Chordata; order Testudines; family Pelomedusidae; genus Pelusios; species Pelusios castaneus. The sequence goes on from ML685785.1 coordinate 21,961,754, forward strand.
ATATTGGTATTTCTTCACATTCACAAGGCAAAATTTACTAAAACATTAAAATGCCTAAGGCTTAACTAGTTGAATGCAATAATTAACAAAGCAGCCTGAAGTAAATGGTCTGTCTTCTCCAAGTACGTCCCTAATGTCTTATGAGAATTCCTATACAGGATTGGCAGAAATTTACGCTTTTTTAATCTTGGTTCATTGTTTTTCCACTGACTTGTGAATAAAGCAGCCAGGCTGAAGTTATCTGTTTCAATTGGTTCTGCAGATGCATATCTTCTACCTTTCCTTTACACAGAAAGACTATACATAGTTCTTGCAAGTGAAGAGAACAAATATAGTTCCAGAAGGGGATGGAACTTTGAGTGAAAGTGCATCCAGTATAAATAAAGAAGAGTAGTAGCTAGATTTCAGGAGAATCTGGATCCTATCCCCAACCCGTAAAGTCAGAAGGGACCATTGTAATAATCTATTCTGACCTCCTGCGCACTGCAGGCCAGAGAACCTCACCCACATATTCCTATGTTAGACCTATAACTTCTGGCTGAATTACTGAAGTTCTCAAGTAGTAATTTAAATACTTCACATTGCAGAGACTTTACCATTTACACCAGTTGAAACCTGCAAGTTATCTGTGCCCATGCCACGGAAGAAGGTGAAAACCATCAAGTTCTCTGCCAATCTGATCCAGGGGAGAACTCCTTCCCAACCCAAATATGGCAATCTGTTAGACCCTGAGAACAAGGGCAAGACACACCAATCAGACACCTGGGAAAGAATTCACTGTAGTAACTCAGAACCCTACCCACCTAGTGCCCATCAACAGCCATTGGAGATATTTGCTACTAGCAGTCACAGATTGGCTACGTGCCATTGTATGCTTTCTCATGATACCATATCCTCCATATACTAATCAAGCTCACCCTTGAAGCCAGCTAGGGTTTTTGCCCCCTGCGCACCACTTGGAAGGCTGGTCTAGAACTTCAGTTCTCAGATGGTTAGAAACCTTCATCTAATTTCAAGCCTAAACTTGCTGTTGGCCAATTTATATTCATTTGTTCTTGTGTCCATATTGATGCTTAACTTAAATAACTTCTCCCCCTCTGATGTGTTTATAGAGAGCAATCAGATCTTCTCTTAGTGTTGATTTGGTTAGGCAACCTCTTCTTAATACATGCAGCGTGTGTCTCAGGTGGCATGTGACCTGGACTCATCACAGAATTTGGTCCACTGGTTGGATCATTAGCATCCCCAGCTTGGGCTTGGCTAGGCTAAACAAGCAAAGCTGTTTGATTCTCTTCTCCACAGGTAGGTTTCCCATTCCTCGGGTCATTCATGTATCCCTTCTCTGCACCCTTTCCAGTTTGAATTCATCTTTCTTAAACATGGTAGACTAGACTTGCACACAATATTCCAGTGAGGTCTCATCAGTGTCTTGTATAATGCTACTAACACTTCCTATCTCAGCTGGATTAGCCTTTTTCATAGCCACATCACAGTGATGGCTCCTTAAAAGTCATGCTGTGATCAACCAATACATCCCAGTCTTCCTGTCATTTCCAACTAATATGTACCCAACTTATAGTGAAAATTCTTGTTATTAGTCCCTAAATGCATGACCTTATAAGTTGCACTTTTACATTTTATCCCATTTCTGTTACTTCAGTTTTTAAAATCATCCAGATCTTCTTGTATGATATTCAGATCCTCCTCCACATTGGCAATATCTCCTAACTTCATCATCTGCAGATTTTATTAGCACACTCCCACTTTTTCTGCCAACGTCATTAAAAAAATTGTTAAATAAGATTGGTCCCAAAACTGATTCCCGAGAAACTTCAGTAGTAACCTCCCTACAACCTGACAGTTCACCTTTCAGTAAGAGTAGACTCTGCCATTGGCTGTGTGAACCTTAGTCACTTATAAACCATATTATGTCACAGTTTTTTCCATCTTTAATAATACTTCGATTAATTAAAGTTTAGAGGTATAAGGCTCAATAAATTAAAGTTTGTTAAGCATCTAGAAGCCTTTGGATGGCAAGACTTTTTAGCATCACATGTTTTGAATGCAACCTTTCTATGCATATATTACGATTATCCTACCAAAAGAAACTAAATGATTTTCTATTTCGTCATTTTTACTGTGTACTTTTCTTTTTAATTGCCAAAGTTATGTTAGAGATTGCAAATTGGAATTCCGAAGCCGCAAGTGAGAAGCTGCAGCTGAAGAGGTTTGTTGACTTGAAGCTAGTACCATGATTCTCATCTTGCATAGTCTTATGAGTTCTAGCTCTGCTAGAGATGCGATGCTAAATTTAATAGTGTAGCTACAGTAGCATGGGCAGCAGCCAACAACAGCATGGACTACCCACTCTGAGTATAAATCTGTCTGCGTCCCATATAAACACATACTTGGAATGGCTAGCCTATGCTACTGCTTGTTCCTGCCCATACTACGACTATTTTTAGCACAAAGCTAGTGTGACTATGTGTGCTTGACCTGGGAATCACTGTCCCAGTTCTAACTGAAGTTGTAGCCTATGCCATTGCATTATGGGAATCAAAATGCTTTCTGCAAAGCATGAGGTCCTAACAAGGTTTCAAGCAAAACATGTGATGAGGAGGGAAGTAGTGTGTTGTTATCAAAAGTACTCCAGCAGAATCATCAGGCATTATCATTATCAGACTCATCTCCCTTTCCCGAAGTAATTTATTCTGCTTCTAATCTTGCATTCAGCTTTCTAGTCTGACCAGCAAATATGATTGGGGAATGGAGCCAGAGCTCCTCTTACTCTCCCGAACATTTGCTCTCCAGAGTATCAAATGATTTCTCCCACACAGGTGGAGTGATAATTTCAGCACCAAGTAAGGGAGAGCATTAATTCTCTTCAGTACCCTGCACTCCTGAGTGAGGGGTGTGACAATCTAGCCCTCTGCACTGTTGGCGGAAAAAACAGTCGAGTCCAGCATTTTATAGGTGTTGTACTCTCTATTTTTCCATGCTTCTAAAATCTTTTTTGTTAGACACAATAAGCAATTTTTAATTAGTCCTACAATCAAATGTTATATGCTAATCATTTCAGGAACATTATGAAACACCTGCAGTGTCATTAGCTAACATAAGCATTTGGATTCCTTGCCGCTGGTGTTCTACGCATTGCTTTGTAGCAAATTTTGATTTTGTTTATTGGATTTTTAGAATTAATACTTATGAATACAGAAAATCTAAACAACTGCCAGTGCAACAATGTCATTTTGACCATTTATCCTATTCAATCTGCATATGGAAAAAGCTCTTTTGGCTTGTCCTCATTCTTCTCAGTAATAACCCCATAAAAGAATTATAGGGGTAATATAAAAAAAACAAAGTCAATTCTATAGTATCACTCAAGCAAGAGTCCCTTGGTTTATAAGCATGATATGTGATGGTGGTATTATTAAAGGATATCTTTATTTCTGCTTAATTAGATACAGTCCTACAGCTGTTATTCAGGCCTAGAGTCTGCCAGTAACACCTATGAAAATCCAGATTGACTCCACTAAAGTTAATGGAGTTACTTAGGAATTAAATCAATGTAACCCAGAGCAGATTCTGACCCTCATTCTTTACTCAGTCAAGTCTTTCCTTGATTGCAGTTGACATTTGTTTGAGCAAGAACTGAACAAATCAATAATCTAGTTAAAATTAAAACTTTTCAATAGCATTCTTCATTATAAACTATGAGTTTGGTTTCCCAGTCTGTAGATAGAGTAACAATGTGTTGACTCACCAATAATGAAGGGTATAATTTATAAACACACTTGTCCCTATAATTTTCATCACTAGAATTAGAATAAGTTCATGTTTCTTTTGCACCAAATGGACGTGTCCTCTCCCTTTTACAGTCAGAAGAAATTATGATATTTCTGATTAACAGTATGTATCTGAACACTACATACTATGTGCAAATGCTTAGCACCTGAACTAGGAAAATCATATTTTAGGGAATCTGTAGTATAAAAATACATCTTCAGTGCATGACTTAAGATTAATATGCAGTGTGATGTGTTGTGGCCAAGTAGTTTTTTGTCTGATAAACTGTAGGTCAAGATGTAGAGTACAACTAGGGAAAAATTAAGATGAAGGAATAATTAATGCCACCATGATTTCACTACATTTGGGTCCTTTGACAGTACTGGCTTTCTCTGAGTTTTTAATGTAGTGTGTTCCTATTAAATTTATCAGGCCACCTGCATGGTTTCAGTAATTTTTTTGACAATCACAGAGTTATTCAAAGGACAGTGTGGAAAAAACTAATTCTGATGCGTGCTATAAAAAAGTTAACTACTTGGAGATTTCATTTATATAACTGATGAGTTAAGATTACTGCATTCCATCGGGACTGGAGAGGCTGTTCATTTTTTATCCAGGGGGCTAGGAACAAAAAAGGATACAGTAATATTTGTCTCAGCCTCAGAAGATGCTAGTCAAAAGACACCTTATAGGTAGCTAAATGCCTATTAGTATTGCTGGGGTGATTTTTACAACAGTAGAAGCCGGAGAGGCTCATTACGGGTCCTTCGAAAATAACTTCAAGTTCTTTAAGTAGTCTTTGGTATCCTACCTGAAATACTAATGCATGCATTGATATCTCGGATGGCTTTTCCTAGTTATGTGATGGTCACTTGATATTCACAACTTCCTTGATACCGGTGACAATTTCTTCTTGACAGAATGGGAGGATTTTCTGCCGGCGAACAGCTTGTGATTGTCAGAACCCCAGCGTTGATCTTTTTTGCTGCCCAGAATGTGATACAAGAGTGACAAGTCAATGTTTAGACCAAAATGGTCATAAGCTGTATCGGAGTGGAGACAACTGGACTTACAGCTGTCAGCAGTGCCGCTGTCTGGTATGGAAGTAAATTAAACATTTTCAAGAGAAACAAGAATAGTAGAGATTTTGATTATAGCAACATACTTTATAGTACGACATTAGCCCTATTTTTTCCCCTCCTCCTCCCTTCCATTGTTTGACATATCAAAGTGAGTTTCAAGGAATCAAAATCACGTGTCAGGCCACTTCTCAGCTCTGTGTAAAGAGACGAGATCAACAAATACAAACAAATTTCCCAGAAAATTTGAAAAAAATACTTAGTTTCCATTTTATCATATGTAAAACAGATTGATGCTTTTCTCAATTTATGGAATTTCTGCATAATTTTATTGGTAATTTTTCATTTTGAAGTTGATGGCTTTTGATGAGGGCTAAATTAGTTGTTACCACTCAAGAAAGAGATCTTGTTGGAGTCATTGTGGAGAGTTCTCTGAAAACATCTGCTTAATGTCCAGTGGCAGTCAAAAAAGCTAACAGAATGTTAGGAACTATTAGGAAAAGATAGACAACAAAATAGAAAATATCATAATGCCTTTATAAAATCCATCATATGCCCACATCTTGAATGCCATGTGCAGATCTGGTCATTCAGTCTCGTAAAAGATATATTGGAAAAGGCAGAAAGAAGGATAAAAATGATTAAGGATACGGAATAGTTTCTGTTTGAGGAGAGATTAAAAAGTATAGGACTTTTCAGTTTGGAAAAGAGATGAGTAAGATGGGATATGATAGAAGTCTATAAAATAGTGAAGTTGTGCAGAAAGTGTATTTACTCTGTCACATACTTCAAGAACAGGGCTCACCCAATGAAATTAATAGGCAGTAAGTTTAAAAGAAATAAAAGGAAGTACATCAGAGAGTCACCCTGTGGAACTTGTTGCCAGGAGATTCTCTCTAGACCAAAAGCATAACTATGTTCAAAAAAGGATTAGGTAAGTTCATGGAGGATAGATTTATCGATGGCTATTAGATAAAGATAGTCAAGATACAACAGCATCCCTGGCTGCGAGCTGGGGCATAAGTGGCTGGAGCCCAGCACCTGGAAGAGAAAGGGGAGGGGAGAAGTCTCCAGGCATCTGCCCCAATACCCTACTGAGACCGGGTTGCAGGGGTGTGGCTAACAGGAGTCCTGGGTGTCTCAGCTCCCCACACACTGCCCTTTAGCTCAGTGGAAGTGCTGCTGATAAGGACGCACTCCACCAACTCAAGGAGAGTAGTGTGGACATCAGTTGCTGAAAAGCTGACATATCTCATGTCAATTTATCTATTCTAGACAAGGCCTAAATCTTTACTGAATGGCTCTAACTCATACTAGAGAGTGGTGCCAATAATTACTGAACAGAGTATCATGAGTTAAAATATCATGTTATCATAATTGTTTCCAAATGAATTAAACAATGGTAATTGTCTCTTAGCGTTTGTAAAGTAAGGAAGGCCTTTCCCATCGACTTAGAGCGCTGAAGGCACTGCGGTAAGTAGGCATTAGGCAGTCAAAGGGAGATTCGCAAATTGATTTATATAACTTACATATCTCCCTTCAACTGCTGCTGAAATTCCCCCACAGCATAGACTAGGGCTCAAACACAGAATTTAGTCTGAATTTAAGAAATAGCCAGTGATAACACTGCATTCCTGATGCAACGCTTTATTTCATCAGTTGATTATTTATCTGAAAATATTAAAGTAAGTTTCATGAAGGATTCCAGCACGAAGTAAACAGGAACATGATGGGAAATGTAAGTCCACTACAACGACTTCTCCTTATAAACTGTTGACAAGAAGTATAGAGCCAATACCAGGCATGCCATTTAAGGTGCTTGTATCATCACACATCTACTATGCCAGTATTAAAAAAATTCCAGTTGAATAATTACAGTCACACCATCCCTCTAGCAGATTGTTTTAAAGAAAAATATTGTAAGGGATCCATTTAAGAGTTTAGTTGATGTTCCTTGTGAAAGTACACAGTACGTAGAAGGGGGAAATGCCCAGTGCTGAGTTATGTTAGTTGCTAGCTGGGACAAAGTCTTTAGTGAAATGCAGCAGCAAAGGGACTGAGCAGAATGTGTACCCAGAGACTGCTAGGTGCCACACCACATTTACTTACTCTCACATGTGCATCTTAGCTTTGGAAATTCTCATGAATGTACAGGCTTGGAATTATGTACATAGAAATGTTACCATTTCTTCAAGTGGCATTACAGAGTTCCCATCCCTGAATGCCCTAAAACTATATACATTACCCTACAGTGATTTGCTCTAAGCAATAGTGACAAGATTTAAAGCCATGTATGTACATTAATCAAACACACTTCAAATAGGTGATATTTACACAGTATATTTGGAACCTTGCAAATGTCAAGGAGAATTATTGTAGCTACTGAATTACGCATAGCACTTGAATCCATGAATCCAGGCATGATTTCAAGTATAAATCAATCATTAAATATATTTTCTCCATTTGGTTTGATCATTGTAATTTAATGTTTAATTGCATTAAAAAGCTTGGTAATGCATTATTGTAACAAATATGAAGTTTGGTAGTATGAGATATTACTTCCAATTTAAAGTTTGTAGATTAGCAAAATGCAAGTTAGGAGAATACTGCATCAATGCAGAGATTCTCAGACCACGATACTTGTATCCTTTAGCTGATCTACACAGAACTGGGTAGTCACATGATTTTGGCTCCTCATTTCTAGCTTTTAAAGAAGCTAAAAATTCATTGAGAGTGAGGTTTTTAAAAGTGCCCAGCACTGGTCCAACTGCTCCTTTTGAAATCAATGGTTAAAACTTCCTTTGACTACAACAGGAATGTAGTTAGTTTAGGGCTCAATGCTTTTGAAAGCCTCCCCATTGCTTATATCCCCCCACCGCTACAAAAAATGTTTCCCTAAAGTTATTTGTCTCTGTAAGCAACTGCTGTAGCTGTCACAGGGATGTTATTGCAACCAAGAATGGAAGGTGAGGTGATCTGCAGGGTAGTCACTATATTGAAGTATGGTCCGCACTGTGTGAAAAAGTATTAAAACTCCATTTAATGATTTTAAAAAAACCAAAAAAAACTCAGGGACTCAGATACTGTCATGAGGAGCAACCTTCAGATTAGTTTGTTTCAATAAGAAAAAACAAAATTAGGTTATGCCATACATAGGAAATATAAGTTAGAAGGTCCAATGATGTGGCATTCTGTCTTGTAGGATATGTACCCTGAACATGAACTTATTATAATTTGATGCAAAAAGCAGCTTTCACTATATACTAGAATTTATTTTTTCTCAGTCACTAATGAATTGGGAAGAAGTTTTTCGGGATCTTATTTCTATTTCTACAGGAAGGAGAAGTGGATTGTTGGCCTCTTTTATGCCCAAATCCAAACTGTGAGTACACAGCAATCTCAGAAGGAGAATGTTGCCCCCACTGCGTCAGTGATCCCTGTCTGGCTGATAAGATCACTTACGATATCAGAAAAACTTGTGTAGATGGTTATGGAATCACAAGACTCAGTGGCGCTGTATGGACAATGGTTGGATCTCCTTGTACAACTTGCAAATGCAAGGTATTATGAGTATATAATAGTAATGGAGATTTGTGTTGTATTGCAAATATAGAGTTATATTTTGTATAGTTTGACTCACATTCAACTCCTATTGAAGAAAATGAGATTCAAGGGCAGAGAATGTAACCAACAGTATAAACGTTTTACAATATATGGTATGTTTAGTGGAAACAAAACATGATAATTCTATGGTTTTTTTCTTGTAAATTTGTGCACAGATATTTAACATCATTCTGCAACTATTTCATCTTAAATTCCTGCGGATATACTTAATATGAATCTAGGATGACTATTTTAATAATTGCCAAATGTTATGTTTATTAAAATGAATTTTACAAAAGAAATATCCATTTATTAGAAGCATATATGCTAATAAACAATTGCACTGTGTAGCACATCAGGGTTTAAAATCTATTTTTTCTCTTCTCTAAAACAAACTTTTCGAGAGCATGACCAGATAAGGAATGACACAGACAAATTTAGAGGTATATGTAGGAGAACATAACTTACATGTTGTTTTTACAGGTGTAAATGGCTACAGATGGTGTAAGTCGGGAGTAAAATGAACCCTTAGTGTATAGATTACATTAAAGTCCCTTACACCTCTTCTCCACATTCCCTTAGAGTTTTTGCCAAAGTTATACATCAAAGAGGGGAACGTTCTTTCAAGAAATACTGAAAATTGTGTAGAAAAAGTCTTACACCTGAAATGCCTTACATCAGGGTGTCAAACATGTGGCCCGTGAGCCAATTTGGACCATGAACCTCTTCCATCCAGTCCGTGATTGTTCTCCGTGGGTGCGTCTACACTTGTAAATTAAGTCGAATTAAGCTTGCTTAAGTCAACTTAATTTACTCTACTACTATTACACTACTAATTTACTCTGCATCTACACTATAGCTTAAGCAAGCTGCTTAAGTCGACTTAAGGAAAATAAAGTCGACTTTATTAAACCTACTTTTAGTTCGACTTTAGGCTTAAGTCGACTTTTTAAAGTCAACTTAAGCCAGTGTAGACCTGGAGTAGCCCTAAGTCGACTTTAAGTTGACTTAGGGCTACTTCAGGACTCCCCCACTGCCCTACCTGCCAGCTTAAGTCGACTTAATTTACCAGTGTAGAGCAGCCAAAAAGAGAGCGTGTGGTTTCGCATACCCAGCACTTCGTCAATCTGCAAGAGTGTCGGGTCTCGTGACATCCCAGACTGGGTATGCAAGACTGTGCTCTATGAGACCACACTCCTCCTCTCTCCTTAATGATTGGGGGTGGGGGGGGGGGGGGTGAAAAAAGAGAGAGTATGAGTGTGTGTGTGTGTGTGTGGTTTCATGGAGTGCAGTCTCGCATACCCAGCTCTCTATAATGCCGCAAGAATACCGTAATATTTCGATTTATAGTATGTATGGCCCACTTGAAGTACAAATCTGGCTCGCCACAGCAAATGAATTTGATGCCCCTGCCTTACATTTTAAAACTAGATTGGAAACCATCAGAGCAGAACGCTAAGTTTCTGCCTTCAATTTATGCAATACAGTGGGGAGAAAAAAAATCAATGTAAAATTATACTGTTTCTAAACACCATAAAGCTAGATCAATGCTCTTGGGAGTCTTTCCGTTGATTTCAGGCCCTTATATGAGTAAGGAACTGAGGGAATACACTGTATCTGTAATCAATCAATGTGTTTCAAACAGACAATTAGTAGATAAATCACACTCATCTGGAGTGTTCAAGCTAAAATCTTAGTCCTTCCACTCCAAAATCTACCACTTGAATAGAAGGGGAACTTGCTTATCAGCTGTGTGGATAATCCACTAAAAAGTAGCATCACTCCACACATACATAAACAAAATATTTTCAATTGTGATTTGGATAATGGAGTGCAGTGTACGCTTGTAAAATGTGCAGATGACACCAAACAGAGATATTGCTAGCACTGTGAAGGCCAGGATTAGAATTCAAAATGGCCTTGAAAAATTGGAGAACTGGATGATATTCAATAAAAAAAGGGCAAAGTACTGTGTATAAGAAAAACAAAATGTACAACTACAAAATGGGAATTAAGTGGCTAAACAGCAATATTGTAGAAAAGGATCTAGAGGTTATGAGGATAAACTAAATATGAGTCAACTGTGGGATGTCATTTCTAAAAAGGCTAATATCATTGTGGGGTATATTAACAGGGATGTTGCATATAAGACATGGAAGGTAACTGTCCCGCTCTATTCACCATTGGTGAGACCTATCTGGAATAGTGTCCAGTTCTGGGCACCATTCTATAAGAAAGTTGTGGACAATTGAGGAGAACCTGATAAGTCTTCGAATATGCTGGCGTTTGTTATAAAGAGGTGACCAATTGTTCTCTATATCCACTGAATTAGCAATGGATTTAATATACAGCAAGGGAGATGTGTTAGATGTTAGCAAAAGCTTTCTTACCATAAGGATAGTTAAACACTATAATGATCTTGCCAAGGAAGGTTCTGGAATCCTTGTCATTGAAGGTATTTAAGAAAAGGTTAGAGAAATGCCTGTCAGGGATGGCATGGGTTTGCTTGATCTAGCTTCACCCCATGGGCTATATTAGATGACCTCTTGAGACCTTTTCTACCCTACATTCCTATGATTCTGTAATAAACACTTGTATATTACATGCTGTTGAAAAAGGCATAATCCAGGCATAATCTAATATTTCAGCTACATGTGCAAGGTTTCCTAGACTGGGCACATTTTAGTCCAAAGTAAAACAGAGATCACTTAAGTCTTTTCCATGATGAAAAGTTACGTTAGCATAGATCAGGGGTCAGCAACCTTTACCGGCCCCCGTGCCAGCCCCGCCCATCGCACACTCAGCAGGTGCCAGGCACAGGGATAAAACAGGGCGGAGCCCTGCCGGCCCGGGCCGGGACCTACCAGCGGGCAGCCATCAGCAGCGGGGGCACGGGTCTGATGGCCCCTGCTGGCACCACCCCCTTCTGCACAGCAGAGCTGCTGGAGGAGCCGAGCCGACTGGCCCTCTTGCCTGCCATGGCGGGCTCTGTCCTGCCGGCGCTAGTCCGGCTCTTGGCAGGTGGACCCGTCCTGCCCCACCCCACCCCGCTCCCCTCCAGCAGCTCTGCCCAACAGGGAGCAGGGCCAGCAGGGGCCTTCAGCCGTGCACCTCAGCCGCTGGCCGCGCTCCCCAGGAGGGAAGCGCAGTGCGCAGGGACCAGGCTGTGCTGGGGGGTGGGGCCAGAAGGGGAGCCTGAGTGGCACTGTATGCCACTCAGGCTCAGCCCACGTGCCAGGTTTTGCACGCATTCCGGGGGTTGCCGACCCCTGGCATGGATAAAACAGTCAGAACTGTGAACGCTCTTTTCCTTCTTCTCCACTCTCCCCCCCTCCACCCTCCAAGACTGACTGCAGCTATGTCCATGGAAGAGTGCTCTGTCAACATAGCTTATCTTGGTCAGGGTGGTGCTCCAACACTAAATCCCTCCATCAATGGAGGCTGGGTTTACATTGGCTGGGGAGGGGAGTATGCCAGTATACATATATGCCTATAGTCTCCAGAGTAGAGGCATACCTTTTAGGGCAGTCAGGGTTACCTAAGACATTCTTTTTTATAAAAATAAGGACTAAATGAACATGGAGCCAAATAATCCTTATAACTGCTATTAAAGCATAGCTTTTTAATAGTGTATGAAAAGTGAATTACAATTTATATCATCCACAAAGTGCTTTCCTTTGATCATTTCTTGATCACCTCGAATACTGAATGTAGTTTTATGAAACTGCATCTGTTTATCTAAAATGCTGTATGAAGTTTCCTCCCCCACCCGTTTTCTGTATTGTAAAAGCATAGCTATTGCTTCTGGGCTTTAATTCACAGTGATTAGCTTTCCTGCCCTTTTTTATGGCACTTCCCTTAAAACTTTCTGACAGGTCTTTTTCTTTTTTTTTTCTTTTTTTAAAGTTGCTGTTCTATCAGTAAGACTCCTGGGCTTGATGCTGCAGACTCAACTCTACCGCTGGTGGAGTTAAATTTGGTGTGGCATTGGAATTGATACCGTAATTCTTCACAGTGAATTAGGGATCTTGGACTACTGGCATGTGTTCAAATAGGCAGAAAGTCTCTGTTCCCCAGATCTTAGCAGAGTTTATTTTTGATCGATAATGTGGGGAAAAAATAGAAAAAAAGATTAACTATTGTATTCTCTGCCATTTTAGTTTGTGTTGGGATTTTTATATTATAAATTATGCTCATGAAAGGAGACCGGATGGCTCAAGACATTTATAATGGAAATTATTAAGCTTTTCACACTTAAGTTTAAATGCAACCCAGATGAGATGTGATGCGGAGTCATTAGAATCTGATTAATGGGAAATCAGCTGGCGATTCCAGCTGCATATATATTGAAGAAAGATGGTCTCATCATCAGAAACATCACCACAAATTCCAAAGAGGTAGCCGTAATAATCTAGGTCAGCAAAACAAACAAAGGGTCCTGTGGCACTTTTAAAGACTAACAAATTTATTTATCACATGAGCTTTCATAGGAGAAAATCCCATTTCATCAGATGCTTTGAAGATGGGGAACTTACAGAATGGGAAGAAATTAAATGCAGGGAAATGTATGACGCAGGATCAGGTTAGACTGTAACAGCAAATCAAAATAGGTGTTGGGATTCAAACACTGGGGAACAGCATATAGAGGAAGGTGAGGTCAAAGCACCTGTTATAATGAGAAAAAAAGCCATAGTCCCTGTTTAACCCTGAGGCAACGGAGTCTAATTTACATATAAATTCCAATTCTGCACTCTCTCTTTGAAGCTGCAATTTGTTATTCATTTGTTTGAGGTATCACACTCCTAGGTATCCTCGAGAGAATACGGACTTCCGGAGAAAAATCCAATCCATTGCTGAACTTCCAGAAAACACCATCCTGGCCACTATAGATGTAGAGGCTCTTTACATGAACATCGCACACAAAGATGGATTACAAGCCATGAGAAGAACCATCCCAGATGATGCCACAGCAAACCTTGTGGCTGAACTTTGTAACTTTGTACTCACTCACAACCATTTCAGATTTGAAGATAGTTTATACCTTCAAGTCAGCGGCACTGCTATGGGTACCCGCATGGCCCCACAATATGCCAACATTTTTATGGCCAACTTAGAACAACACTTCCTCACGTCTCATCCCACACTACATCAATGACATCTTCATCATTTGGATCCACAGTAAGGATGCCCTTGAAGATTTCCACAAAGATTTCAACAATTTCCACTCCACAATCAAACTTAGCCTGGAACACTCCACACAGGAGATCCTCTTTCTGGACACTACAGTAAAAATTAGAGATGGACACAACCACCACCCTGTACCAAAAACCTACAGATCGCTATAGTTACCTACATCCCTTGAGCTTTCATCTCAGACATACCACACGATCCACTGTCTATAGTCAAGCCCTAAGATATAACTGCTTTTGCTCCAATCTTTCGGACAGAGACAGACACCTTCAGCATCTCTGACAAGCATTCTTAAATCTATAATACCCACCTGTGGAAGTGAAGAAACAGATTGACAGAGCCAGATGGGTACCCAGAAGTCAACTACTACAAGAGAAGCCCAAGAAAGAAAACAACAGAATGCCACTGCCGTCATCTACAACCCCCAAGTCAGACCTCTACAGCACATCATCAGGATCTACAGCCTATTTTATAAGATGATCCCTCACTCTCTCAAGATTTGGGAGACAGACCTCTCCTCACTTATAGACAGTCCCCCAGCCTTAAGCAGATACTCACCAGCAACTACAGACCTAACAACAGAAACATTAAAGCAGGCACATATCCCTGCAATAAACCACGTTGCCAACTTTGCCTACATATCTACACAAAAGACACCATCACAGGACCTAATCAAGCCAGCTACTCCATCAAGGGCTCATTCACCTGCTCATCCACCAACGTATTTTATACCGTCATGTGCTGGAAATGCCCCCCACCTTATATATTGGACAAACAGGGCAGTCTCTGTACAAAAGAATAAATGGACACAAGTCTGACATCAGAAATCAGAACATTCAAAAACCAATAGGGGAACACTTCAATCGCTCTGCTCAATCCATTGACGAACTGTTAATAGCAGTGCTCAAAGAAATGAATAACAAATCGCAGCTCCAAAGAGAAACTACAGAATTCAAACTTGTATGCAAATTTGACTCCATTGCCTCAGGGTTAAACAGGGACTATGGATTTTTTTCCTCATTACAACAGGAGATTTAACCTCACCTTCCTCTATAAACTGTTCCCCATTGTTTGAATCCCAACACCTATTTTGATTGGCTGTTACAGCCTGACCTAATCCTGTGTCATACATTTCCCTGCATTTAATTTCCTCCCATTATGTAAATTCCCCATCTTCAAAGCATCTGATGAAGTGGGATTTTCTCCCATGAAAGCTCATGCAATAAATAAATCTGTTAGTCTTTAAAAGTGCCACAGGACTCCTTGTTTGTTCTGATCACCACAAATGTCTCCTTTGAAAACTCTCAGCAAAAAGACTCTGGCCTGAATGGGCATGGTGATTGTAACTGCTGTAGGATAGCCAAAAAAACAAACAAACAAACAGAGTCCTGTGGCACTTTTAAAGACTAAAATTTATTTATTGCACGAGCTTTCGTGGGAGAAAATCCCACTTCGTGAAGATTCTTAGAGGACAGTGTTGCTAAATATCACACAGCCCTTTCCATGTTTTGTAGCTACTTGAAGGATATCCATCTCCAGGTTTTACAAGCCATATATTCTCTGCTTTTGTAACAAGTTTTTCTATATGTATAACTAACACTCATTTGTTTATTATACAGAATGGGAATGTCTGCTGTTCTGTGGATTTAGACTGTCTTCACAATAACTGAAGCAATAAGACTGGACTCCTCTCTGTGAGGAAAACTGATGCAGTTAACACCTGAAGTAAAGTTATAAGAGTTGGTGTTTTATACAACAGACAATTACCAAAGTCTCCACCTGAGGAAGATGTCTGGGAGTTGCCTTTGGAACCTGCCACTATGCTAGCCTTGTCTGGGTGACTTTACAGTACAAAGCATATAAGTCTATGGTTGTTAAAAGTTTTCAATGTTGTAAATTATACACTTTTCCTGTCAAATCATTTGCAAATACCTTTTAATTATTTCCTGGGTAAACTAATGATGTATTTCTGTTTTAATTTGTGTATTGACAACACGATAGAAACTCAGATTATTTTACTTGGATCTAGATTCGACCAATAAGGCTGCCTATTGTGATTTTGTCCCATAATACTGCATAATTAACTCTGAGGTCCCTGTCAGATGTATTTATGAAAATATGTATGTATGTACAGTCAAATTGCATAATACTTATATTTCATAGCTGTCAAACACGGGGCAACATTCCAAAGTACATTTGACTTGAACAGGCAGGAAGTAATCAAACCTAAGTCTATCTTTAAAAAAAAGCAAAACAAACAAAAAAAACCCTCCACATTTTCTTTTCCAAACATACAAACTAATAGCAGAATTCCTATATTCAGACACAGCAATAAAGCCCAGATCCAACATCCATTACACATATATCCAGGAAATAGTGCCCCTTTTTGAAATCAGGTTTAACAGAGTGGTCTAGTTTGCAAGTGAAACTACAAATACTAGCTATGAGTGTAATTCATCAGAATTGTTTAACAGTAAATAGAGTCTTTAAAACTTTTACATTTTTAACAGGGTAGGCCTAAGTTGGTTCTTAATGGGTATGTCTATACAATATTTACACACCCACTGCTAGCTGACTCAGGCTCGTGAGGCTCAGGCTTCTAGGCTACAAAATTGTAATGTAGACATGTGCAGTCAGCCTGGAACCCAGTTTCTGGGACCCTTCCCCCTGCAGGATTCCCATACTGAACATCTGTTGAGCAGTTTTGAAGCTAGAACCCCACAAGCCCAAGAGAGCTGACCCACGCCAGCCACAGATGTCTAATTGCAATGTAGCTAGACTATTTCCACCGGTGCAGATGAGATTAGAATCTCTCCCACTCTATTTACTTTCCTATAATGAAATCTGCCACTCCTAACAGACTGAACCATTGTAGAGATGACAAGAAATGGTGTAAATGACAATTAAATTTAGCCTGAATTTTCAGAATACATTGCAGCATGTAGCATACTAGCCCCAAGAGACTGGCGACATTCTATGCTATACTTTTCATTACATGTAACGTATTCAAGAAGCAGTCTGGCCACCTTTTGTACTCTTGACCTTCAAAAGAACGTAATTTATTGAGTTAACCATGCACCAAATGATATTTAAAACCCCAAATCTAGGCAAAAATTCTAATTAAAACTCTAACCCTATACAAAAGGTTAGATTTTTGGATGTCATCATCAGAGGACGCTATAATTCTTTCCTGGTTTTTATGAGGCTAGACAGTTTGTAGTACTGGAACAAAAATATTTTTTTCTAATCTGATGGCATATACATCTTAAATATCACATTTTAAATGTGCTGTTGTACTCTATTCTGCTTATATGTGTAGTGTTCTTTGCCTCTTCCCCCTCTCTTCTCCTTTTTCGTTAACTACGCAGCAGGTGTTTGGGAAAAGATTGCAGATACAAGCATAGTGGCTGTCCTTT
The DNA here is from genome assembly GCA_007922175.1 of Pelusios castaneus. NCBI lineage: Eukaryota > Metazoa > Chordata > Testudines > Pelomedusidae > Pelusios > Pelusios castaneus. Next base: position 21,978,831 of record ML685785.1, read on the forward strand.
GAAAAAGTATACATCTGTGAGTTTTCATAGCTTTATCCAGAAAACATGATATTTATTTATAAGAATGGTGTGTGACTGTATATAATGGAAGAATATTAGAATATTCTTTTAAATAATGTACTTCCATGTTTCTCCTAAGGGAGGTTTGCAAAACACTATAAAAATGACTTGCAATCAGTTAGCTAATTTTAGTCCACCATTCATTATTAGCATTGATCATTTTCCTTACAAGGTTTGTTCATGATTGGGATCCAGCCTAAACAGTCATTCTTTTTTTTTTTTTTTTAATATGTCCAGTTGTTTTCAGCTTTCCATGTGTTAATTACATTGGCATTGTTTAAATGATTGTATTATAAAGGAAACAGTTGTGTTTTATAGGATACTCAAAGGATGTTTGTAAATCATAGTGTCAGTTCATTTTGTAAATCATGATGTAAACCCAACGGTAATTCAATTGGAGAAGAGAGTCAGGGGGCTGGCATACAAGGGGAATGATTTAAAACTTGTGGGCTTCTAAATAAACTCCTATGTACAGCTTGCCTTTCCTTAATCTTGTTAGCAATATTGTAAAATCCCAGTGATGGTTTCAAAGCCAAAGTTTATTACGAACATTTTTTCCTTTCCAAATGTAATATGCATTAGAGTAGTAAGTTACTGCTATTGCTGCAAAGAAAGATGATTTGTTCCCAGTGAGATTTAGCAACAGACCTGTGGGAAATACTTCTGTTCGCCCTCAAACCATGCACTGTGTTGCAGGTCCACCACTCCTTGAATTTTCTAGATGTAGGGCAGAGCCAGCTGAAGGAATGTGAATATGGTTCACATTCCATGCTCTATGAACCTGCAGTGGGAAGTTTGCCTTCAGTCCCTGGAAAGTGGGTGAACCCCTTGATATACTAAATCCTGCAGGCTTTGTCCAGCCCGGCTTAGCAAACACTATTTATTTCCTGTTATAAAAACTGAATTTTGTACGTAAATGCAATATAAGGAAGAAAGCCACGGTATCCAATTAATATGACAATGATGAATAATTCTTTATGGAGAGATGGTTACTAGGGACACCAGAATTATGTGAACAAAAAAAACCAATAGGAAGAGAAACTCATCTCAAACAATAGTGAGGAACCATCTAATTCAATACGTTTCCTTTTGTAATTTCTTATTTTCTTTACAATCTCAGTCATTTGCCACAGTGTCCGGGAAGATTTTTTTCACCTAAAAATCTATTGACAGTGAAATTTTGAAAAATATGGCATTGTAGAGCGCATCCTGTGTCTGTACTCTCTGAGTATCTCGTCTTCTTTTGGGGCATAGTCCTGTTGACATTAATGGGAGTTTTGACACTAACTTCAAAAAGGGGCAGGAGCAACGCAGATCCTTACTAGAGCTCTTGGCACAAAAGCAGGGTCTTTGCTGCTTAAGTAAATAGTCCTTTTTTCTTTACTAAGGCAAAACTCTTACTAAAGGTAGTTGTAAGCATTCAACTGCGTCTACTGCTTAGTGGTCATTTGAGGTAGAATTCTGTGTGTGGGATATGATCATTTCAGAGGCAATTAATGAGTTAATATATAGCAAAGGACTCTGACTTCATAAATAAAGAATAAGACATAGGACCATAAGCCAAGAACGGCAAGAAACCCTGAAGAACTCTTAGCAGCAGGACTATATGAAGGATGAGAGATGCATTATCTAGTGACCTGAGACCAGGAACTCTTACACTAATTCCACCTCTGATGATTCTCTACCTGGCACAGTCACTCAGCCTCCCCCTCTAGATTCAAATGCTGGCTTCTGGACTTCCTTCCCCCCCTGCTGTGCAGTGTAACCATACTACTTACATTGCTGTCAGGGTCTTCATCGCGCAAAAGGGAGTTTTACCCCGACTCATCTGCCTCTCAGTAACATTGGGAGCATTGATCAGTGGGTGTTTGACTAGTGCTTCAAAGATTAAGAGCCAAATATTGTCTCTATATAAACTGTTTTGCTGTGTTTTCCATTCTGAGCTGTCAGTGAAGTTTCAAGCTTAAAGTAAAACATTTAAGCTTAATTAGCATGAGCTTTCCAATCTTCGCGACTTCTAAAATGAAAATAAATTACAGCAGGTTTTCAGTGCAGCAGACGGTTATAGTTCACAAAACAAGAGGTAAAATGTCAGGAATAATTAAATAAATGGTGCAAATCATAATGCCTGCTAGAAATGTGGGAAGTCTCACATGTGCACGTATACTTCCATAAGTGGTAGATTTTAGAAGGTATCCATGACACGATTCATGCAACTTTTTTACTGAGGGTTATGGTAAGACAATTGTTGGACATTTTGCTGTTGGAAAAATAAGGGCCTAAAGCTCCTCTTGCTCACATCATATTTAAACTAGTGAAAGTACTCCCAATGTATACTGGGATGAGGTAAATACACAAATCAAACACATATTTCTATCACCTGTGTCAGTGAACGATCACTCTATTAGAGTTAAGTCCATGCTAATGAGTCATTCTAAAGCTTTACTGCTATTTTAAATGCACTACAAGATGGGTTCTAGGAATTTTAATGAGTGGCGTTCTCACTGGCCAAGTTTCCTGCTTTGGCTGTACCACTGATTTTTTCATTCTTAACTGTGTGTGTGAGTTCTTTAAAGTGAATTACGTGTTCCTGAGAGCCATGGGGTTTCAAATTCTCTTTCCTTAAGAGAGCAACTGCAGAATACGATTCTCCCCCATTATGTCAACTCCTTAGCCTGGAGGACCCCACTGTCTGCAGCAAAAGGTAAGTTATGCTCCCTTTCCATACAGTAGGGGAGCTCTGCTTCTACACTACTCTGAGACTAACCATTTTGGTTGACACTTTTCATTATTTGAACACACAGTCTCCAGGAACGGGCATGGGACCACTGACATTTCACTTGTGCCATGACAACTCTCTGAGGGCAGTGGCAGTTAATCACCATTTCCTATTGTGTAGCTCGTTTTGAACCAGCTATTAGGAAGAGAAACTCCATGGGCTGCCTACATATCTCTAAGATCTTCAGCTTTGGATTTATGCACCTTTAATATATGGAGACAAGGGAAGTAAAGGAATATCTTTTATAGGCCAACTTCTGCTGGTGAGAGAGACACGTTTTCAACTTACCAGAGTTATTCCGGTCTGTGAACACAGAGTTGAAGAAGAGTTCTGTTTAAGGGCAAAAGATTGTTGTTCTTACTAACACAAGTTGATTCATATAAGGTATTACCTCACCTACCCTGGCTTTCTAATATCCTGGGTCTGACAAGCTACAACACTGTATATACAGCAGTGCATACACATACACACACCACTTTATCAACAAGTGAAATGGCATTTGGAAGGCAGCAGGTATTCAGTGATATATGGCAACATATGGAATGAAGATTGCTGAAACTACAGGGGGAAAGTTTATCATAACATTTGAAAACAGATCCTCTCTTCACAGTTCAATTGTTTGCAGTTCTGAAAATGCCAAACTAGATTTAAAATGTATTCAACATTAATAACCAAACACGTTCAACTTAATGTAGCGCATCGTTGTACTGGTTTTTCATAGATTTCTTCTTCACACCTTTGATATTACATATGCTATTTGGTTTACTCTATAAATATGTATCCTTATATCACATCTGATGGGGAGCATGATGGTTTTTACTTTATCATCATGTCTTCAGAGTCAGTTGGAGATTTGCTTAAAGAACATTCCTGCTCAGTGAACATTTAGAGCTGATATAGGATTGTAAATACCACACAGGCATCAGCTGAAGGTAAAGCTTGCTTACTTATGCAAGATTGATTTAGGCCCACAATTTGTGGTCCACAACACTCACGAACCTCCGTAAAAGAAAAAAAGTGTGCTCTCCCTTTTATTTTAGGTCGCTAGATACTGATAGACTGGTCACTTAACTGTCCATTCACTTCTTTTGGTAATTGAAGTTTAGTTCATTCCTATCTATATTCTCAAAATTCCTCCTGAAGTTTGGTTCATAGATGGTATCTTTTTGTCCCAAGTAGTTGGTCAGTGAAAGGATCCCTCGTGAGCATGTGTCGTACGTGTATAATGCATCCAAGCTGACACGGGGTTGACTGCATCAGAAAAAAAACCCACACCTCCAGAAGCAAAAATGCAGACAAATCAGGAAATGCTTCATTTTTCCACCTATAAATGGAGTTATTTACCTCATTCTGTTGTGAAATAGAATTAATAGTTGAAAAGGGTTTTATCAGCATCAAATGGGAAGGGGCTTTATAACCAAATCAAGTTTGATTATATCTTATAGGGCTTCTCGTCACACAGTTTTGGTAACCTTGACTATCCTGTGATTTTAAAAGATGTGGAGCAAAATTCTGTTGTGGTTTACACCTCTGCAAACCCATAGCATTTGCCACTTGGGTTTTCATGACAAAATGGCTCAACAAAAGCTGAAATTAAAGCTATGTGATCAAATGACTTATTTATGTGTTAAACCCACATTAAGCACCACACTTTGCGTTTAACACTTCAGATGTTGGGGGGGGGGGGGGTTAAACAGATGCTTGAAAACAGGTTATTTGCTACACAGTCTTTTTTTTTTTAAGTGAGAAAAATGAATACACAATATTACTTTTAATTAACAGGCATGGCAGTGATATGTGCAGGCATAGCGTTCGTCAAACATGCAAAGAGAAACAACCCTTGACTTTTCCCCTTCAGCTGCCTACCACTGTGCAAGTCTAGGATGTATTGGAAGATAAAACAAAACAAAAAACCACTAAAAGAAATGGGTTGAGCAGCAGGTCCATATGACAAACAGTTTCCTGGGAAAGCTAAGGTCAAATTCTAAGAGCCCTGATGTTGCAAACCTATGACACTAAGCTATTTCCCACCCGTAATCACAACTAAGTCTCCATCCATTTCTTAGAAAGGAACAAATCAGAGTGCAAATAACAGATGACTTAGACCACAACATAAATTCTTTCTTTCTCTGTAGTCCAGCATTTACTAATCCAGTAGCAAGGCTTATTAATAAATCCATTCAGGCGTAGTACAATACGACTAGAGAAGAATAACATTACACCTATATTTAAGAAAGGAGGGAGTTATCTGGACACTTATAGACTTGTAACCGAACAAAGTCGCATGCAAAGCTTTAGAACAAATTGTGGAGAAAAGAACAATTAAATTCATGGAGTTAAACAGTAAAGGGGATGTTATGCAACAGGGGTTTACCAAATGTACGGTAGGTCAGCCCAGATTAACCTGATTTTCTTTGTTGAGATAAGGAAAGTTCAGTAGATTTAACTTCAGTAAAGTGTTTAACAGAGTAACATATAGAAAATTATTAGTTAAATGAGGGAAGAAGGAGATCAGTACAAGGTTTGCAAGATGGAAAAGGAACTGTCTAAAGGGAAGAAGGCAACTGGTTGTGCTGAAAGGTGAATTCTAGAAGGGAGGTTACTAGTGGAGTTCCTCAAGGATCTGTCTTGGGACCAGTTTTATTAAATATCTTTATTGATGATCTTGGCACAAAAGGTAGGAATGTGCTAATGACATTTGCTGCTGTTATAAATTGGGAATGCATACTGAAGAAGACTGAAATATTATACAAGAAGTCTGAATGACCTCAGAGACTGGAGTGATAGACGTGGGATGAAACCATAGCAGAAAGTGAAAGATCATGCATGTAAGGTCTAATCAAAAGAATTTCTATGACAAAGAGGGGGAACATGAGTTCAAAATGACAGCAGGAAAGAGACCTGGGTGTGCAGATAAATCATAGGATATGTGTGGGCCACCAATGTGATATAGTTGTGAGAAAGACAAAACATGATTCTAGCATGTATCAGGTAAGACATTTCTGACACAGAAGTATTAATGCCATTGTACAAGTCACTAGTACAACCTCATTTGGAATAGTGTGTACAGTTCTGGTCACCCTTGATCGAGACAGATTAATTCTTACTGGACTGGGTACAATCAAAGATTTATCATTTGCAAGGAGACTGGAAGCGTTCGGCAAAATTGTTTAGCCTAGCAAATCAAAGGTTGAATAAGGATATGAATTTGTCTGCAAATAAATCACATGGGTGGGGTGGGGGGAATATTAGGGAGAGTGAAGAGCTATATAAGCTCAAGAATATTTGCATATGAAAAATCGTTATAAGCTGCAGACAAATTCAGGCTGGAAATCAGGTTTCTAATCATCAGAGGGGTGAGCTTCTAGAACAGCCTCCCTCAACAGTTCAGGGATGGTAGATGGGGTGGGTTGTGAGTTATTACAGAGAATTCTTTGTTAGGTGTCTGGCTGGTGAGTCTTGCCCCCATGCTCAGGGTTTAACTGATTGCCATACTTGGGGTCGGAAAGGAATTTTCCCTCAGGGCAGATTAGCAAGGGCTATTGGGGTTTTTCACCTTCCTCTGTAGCATGGGGCATGGCTCACTTGCCAGTGGATTCTCTGTAATTTAAAGTCTTTAAATCATGATTTGAAGAGTTTAATAACTCAGTCATATGTTAGAGGTTTATTGCAGGAGTGGGTAGGTGAGGTTTTTGTGGCCTGCATTGTGCAGAAGGTCAGACTAAATAATCATATCGATCTCTTCTGAACTATAAGTATGTTCTGATGGTCTTTCTGCCCTTAAAATCTATGACCAGAACTTGAATGGACCGTAAAGGCTTATTTAACAGAGTTAATTTTCAAGAGCACTCAGGCAAGAAAATAAAAATCCTAATACATAAATTGTATTAAACTTGGGGCCTAAACAAAAGGATAACATAATACCACACTTAAACAAATGCTAAACACATTTTTGGTCATTATTTTATCAGCCACTAAGGAACCTCTTGTTGTTGGGTGATGTAACTGTCAGAGGAGGTGCATTGTGAAGAGAAATGGAAGGGACAGAAAGTTGTTACATCTTTAACAGAAACTTCCTTTATCTAAAATGTTAGTCAGTCATCAGCATTAAAAAGATATTAATAATTACAAAGGAAAACAATACATCTTTAGTCTGCTTAAAAAATCTCTTCCCTACCTAATAGCTTGATTGTCTTGTCTAATTTGGAAGACTCTATAGTGACTATAATAACATCACAGGAGTCAAGGGTGTAAAAAATAAACAGAAAAAAACCCTCTCTCTTGCCTGCTTTTTTAAGTGGGCAGGAAGGGGCAGAGGGAAAGCACATCCAATTTTTCTTGCTAGTCACCTTCATAGCAAGCTATAGAAAACCACATATTGCTGCTCTGAGGCCCAATCTGAAGCCTATTGAAGTTAATAAATTGACCCCAGTCATCTCAAAGAGCTTTGGATCCAATCTCTAGGGCTGTTGCTTGCGTGTGTTCTACTCAGCACACTCTGAACTGGCCCTCCTCTTGTTGCTCTATCACCTCATTAATAATGCTGCAGGGACAGATAAAGCCTTTGAGTTAAACACTATGGATGGACTCAAGCTGCAGAGATTGACTTCACTTTCAAGCCCCTCTAAAGCTCAAAGGCATTCAGCCCCAGGGTTTTCTTTATAGAAATAGTGGCCAGATGGGAAATTCAGAGTTTTTTCATGGTGGAAGCATTATATGAATGTAATATATATGGGGATATGTTGTACCACTCTCTCCTACCACCCTGCCTCATCATAATGAGAAAAGGGGGCTGGTAATGTGATTCATCACCATTAGGTCTTTCACTAGTATGTGGGTGAAAGAGATTACCATATAGCAAATTATGTGAAATCAGCTGGTAGTTGGTTTCATTGGGAGTAAGTGATGCAGCAAGCAGGATGAAGGTTCTTTGTTCTAAATTCCCAGCTGGGATAAGACATCAATAAGAAATCAATGGAGTGCCATCCATTTATATAAACAGCAGATCTGGCCCACTGAGGCTCGTGATCACTATTGTCAAACCCATATGTTCAAAAATTATGAGTCAGACCCCACCCTCACCCCTAAATCGTATGGCTGGCTTTCAAAATCATTAGATTTAAAAAAATAAATATTGAATATTTTCCTTTGCTTTCCAGTCTCTGAGATGTTAGGAAGCAGGAGTGACAATTAAACAATTTTCTCTCTACAATGAGGGGTTAGATTCTTACTTTAAAAAAAAAAAGAAAAGAAAAAGCAGAATTTCTTAAATCACATGACTCCAGCAGCTGGGAACTTAAGAAAAATCACTAAATATTGTGAGAGTTAGTGCTGCAGTCTGAGGCTGTACTGTTTTGTCTTCACACCACAGATAGGAGGAGCAACCCCCAGCCTTTTATTGCTTAGACTCTAGTCACACATATATGTCCCTCTTGAAACCTACATCTCCTTTCTCTAGTTCCAGTTACCACACTGCAAAATTCTCAATCCATTTCAGTGCAGACAGGTGGCATTTCTGTGGCCATTCTTGCCATCAGTCTCAGAAAAGGCCAAATAATTAACTGAATTAGGGGAAGAGAAAGATAAGATTAGTCCCACCAGCTAATGATGATATCTGCTGCTTAGTGCTGAGGAAGTTATATTACTAGTGATCATTACCTACCAGAGCTGTGGTAAAAGGAAGATTTAAGGGAAGACTTTCAAAATGCACTATGCATTTGAGGAGCTAACCTTCAATAGAAATTGTATTCCTACATCCTGTAGGAGGTTTTGAAAAATCCCAACCTTACTCTCTACGGCTTTTGATTCAGACCAGATCAAAAGCACAGACAATACAATTGAAAAATGTTAATTCTCAGGACCAGCAGGTGGCCTGAATGGTGAGTATGTGCAGTGGCAAATTTGCAGGATGGAGCAGAGTGGGACAAACCCTTCCTTAGGCTTTAAAGAGGTAGCAGAGCCATTGTGTATCCTTGGTGATCCAAAATGTACCACGGCCAGAGTGCAGAGGAGGATAGCTAGTGCACAAGGCCCTCAAATCTTTCCGAAGTGAAATGGCACCTATTTCGGGCCTCCACAGACCTCCACACAAAGAGAGAGCAACAATCAGAGTGGCATAGTATATTCCTGTCCCCGAGCAGATGGACATGAAAGGGATGTGCTTAGCAACTGAACATTTTTTTAGATTGCAATAGGAAAATCATGAAATTTGAATGGGTCTGGATAAAAAAGAAAAAAATTAGAGTAGATACTTTTCGCTGTCATGGGCAAAGGCTACCCCATGTTCCAACGGCATCTGGATATGCAGCAGACCAGGATGACCCAAGTAAAACCCTAGACTCTTTAAAAAAAAACAAAAAACCCACAACACTACACAAAAGGTATGTTTTCAATAGATGTAATAAAAAAGCTGATCAATATTTTGTCAATATTTGAAAATGGCTGCCTGATGTGATTATCAAATCTTAATAGGTCAGTAATCTGAATGTAAAATATACTAAGAGGGATAATACTTAGAGATCCCACACTATGCTGCTGTGAATTATAGCAATGCTAGTGAACTAGCTCACACCCAAATGCAGAGTGCATGCAAAGCAGATAGAGTTAGTGAAGCAGCACAGGGAAACTATGAAAATATATAAAAATTTGTGCAAAAGCAAATACAAATCAGAAAGGACAAACAAAATGAAAAGGAAGGACTGTGGGTGTTGTGGAAAGAAACCAAGATAATAGATAAGACCCTGCATAGGAGTTGTATGCAATAATTGTAACAAAAGAAATCATTGTGGCAAGGCTTGCAGAAAAGAAAAAGAAATGCCATACAGCGGAAGCAATCAGTGACTCAAATGAGAATTTGCACATGTATGACATCAGTGCAGTACAAAGTGGCAAAAATAAATGGTTTTGTAAAGCTCATACCAACACCAGATGCAAAGACAAGGCACCAGCATACAAAGAAGCAGGAAATCAAATGCCAGATATACAGTGGGGGATCTGTGAATATGTTAGGTCATAAAAATTTCTTGGCATTATGCAAGAGAAAAAAGTGAAGTTGGAATCATGCAAAATAAATTAAAAATTATAACGGTACAATCATAAAGGAGGACTATGTAAATTAAAGATCACCACCACAGAAAGTATACAGCTTGAAATTTCAGGTAATACAAACAACACGGAAGATAGTGCTTTCAGCTAAAACAAGTGAAATCACAAATCACTATCAGTGACACTAATCCTGGGACAAACGATTCATGCAATGCAATAGAAACACAAGCAAAAACTAAAAAACAACAACAACAAAAAATATCCAACGCAGTCAATGCACTGTGGCATCTCTGCAACAAAGGGCAAGTTTACACTGAAAAATTAATTCAACTAACATTACAGCCACCGCAGCAATAAAACTGATTTTTTTAGGGCCACACTCTGCTCCTTCTGTGAGTGGGGAACATTCTCACCAGGAGCACACTCATAGATTTAATTGACAGTGTGGGGCTCCAGGCTGTGAGCCGCCAGGGTTGGCAGCCAGAACAGTCACCACAGTGTCCACATTGACACTGCACCCACCTAGCTACATTGACTTAGGTGCTACACCTCTTGCGGATGTGTAGTTAAGCCAGCGTACCAAGTGACTTAAATCAGAGACAGCAACATTGTAATATAGACACTTAAAGAGTAGGTTGACATAAGCCGCCTTACGTTGACCTAATTCTGCAACGTAGGCCAAGCCAAAGCTGCTAAAAGATTACCTTGATGTTTTTGAAGGTATGAGGAGCTTCCCGGCATGGTACAATAGATGAATGTTTCAGTTGGTACAGCACTTGGCTCACAGAGGACCCATTGTATGAAGAGGGGAAAAAAAATGAGAGGACTAAAACAGATGTAAAAAGAAAGCATCATCACTCACATCAAAGAAGCGACAAGCTGGATAAGCAGCAGGGTAGCCACTGAAAAGGTAGGCAAGTTCCGCAGGTGCACAGATCCAAGCAATTTAAACAAAGCAAGAAGAGAGCTCTTTACAGATGCCTACATTGGAAGAAGCAAATGCAAAAATATTCCTAATACTTGTTGCCAAAGACAGATAATGACAAGTGCTGCTGGTTAAGGAAAACAGGTACCTCACCATATTTTGCACGCCAACAGAAAAATACAGATTAGTTGTGCATGCCATTTTGGATCAGCCCTGCAGCAGCCAACAAGACACACTAACGTGACTTGTATGGATAAGTATATTGTAAGCCACTGCTGAAGAAACACTTGACAAGAATCACTAGTAGCTGCCCAGTATAATGCTTGAAGTCAATATGCATGTAAATTTTGGTATCTATGGGTCCAGTTTTACTATGACCAGCAGTGGTGGAAGTAGTAACAGACAAAAGGAAGAGAGGAACACAAAAGGCCAAAGACTTTCCAGAGCTACAAAGGGAGACATTATCTGGAACAAATTATTTCCTTAGGAAAAACCATGCACTGTAAAGTAAGCTACATATATGGAACAGTTCATAGAACATAGAAATGGATAAGCATATACTTAACCAAAACAACAAATGCCCCCATGGATAGAAGACAAACAGACATGAAGTGAAATGCTCAGTGTGCTGAGACAATCGTCAAAACATGGAAGAAATAAAGGTTGACACATGGCCAATTGATAACAACACAGCTTCTCCAACATCAAATCACCAGAACCACCAAGTACAAGGCAGTCTCCTGACATCACAAGAAAGGCTTGCATTTGCTCCATCATCATATCACCTGCAAGGTATACACAAGACTTTATATAATAGTAAGGTATGGAAGCGCAACCCACCAAAGAGCTACCAAACCTCAGTTGCCAAGCAAATTAAGTTAGACATGACAAAACAGAAATTGTGCATGTGACAGATTTTAAAGAATGCAGTAAAATATTAAGGATGTAAGCAGATTATGGTTTTCATGTTTCATTTTGCTATCTCAAATAATTATGAAAAAGGATTTTATGACAGCTTCTCAGTATTATGGGGCATCATATTATGACTATGAATAGGATAATGTCTAGCATCTTGAACAACTTTACTTTCAGCAAGTGTTTGATGAGGACGGCTGTACAAGTAGAGTTAGGAATAAAACCTAAATATTGCAATGTCTTGGCTCTATTTCTTGTTATTCTTGCACACTGAGCAGCTACCACTCCAAGTGGAGTGTGAAGGCATGGCATAAAGAAGAGGTTTGAGCCTCATGTCTTGGTGTGACTACATACTTTAATCCAGATGTGTGGGAAAACACAATTTGCTGAAGGTAAGGGAGATAGCAATTTCTGAATGCTAGGAGGACTCTCATGTCCGGTTGCTTGGGATTAGGTTAAGACAGGCAGGCAGGCAGAGTGGCCAGAATGATAGAAAAACAAAACAAAGAGTCTGCATGGCTGTTAGATGGAAGGTTGCAGTTGGAGTTTTGAACATGGAGCTTCTGGTTCAAGGCAAACAAGACTTCTGTGAATTAAATAGAGTAGGAAGAATATACTGACTCTTTGTCTATCTGATTTCACTCCTGTTGAGAAAGCAATTCACTGAAGAAGCCTCAATCTCTTGGGATTTTAAATAAATACATTACTGTGATGGCTAAAAACTTAAAACTTTCTAAACCTGCAGATTAACTAGCAAGTACTGCTCCTCTTTCACCCTTCTCTAGTAAAATATTCCTTCCATAATTGTACTGCAATAAAATACAGTGATGAAGAATTTGAAGAGGAAGGAGGGTCTGAGAGCAAGGATGTCAATGCAATTTAGGCATTCAAGGAAAACTCAACATTTCAATTCAGTTAGCAGACTCACTCTGTGGCCTTGGCAAATCAGTTAAACTCTCCGTGCCATAGTTCCCCATTTGTAAACTGGAGAGACTACCTCTTTTTCTCTTGTCTGTCTTGTTTATTCAGATGGTAAACTCTTTGGGATGAGGACTGTCTCTTACTATGTTTGCATGTACCCACTGGGCCCTGATCTCAATTGGGATCCATTGGCTTTACTGTAATACAAATAATAAGCCATAATAATAAAATTATGTCCAGTAGGATGGAATGGGAGAATTGTAATTAAGCTAAATAAAGATTTTCAAATGCCGATGGACTTCTATATGAAATTGCAATTTCTCTCTTTATGCAGAAATTCTAAATCACGTAACCATTTCACTTAATTTTAAAAGGCAATTAAAAATTCTCTTGATCCCCTATCATCGTAGGCTTTATAAAAGAAACAGGTGATAGCATGGCAGTAAAATAGAATTGAAATAGAGCGTGCTTTACAGTGATAGAAGCAGATGGTTAACAAAGTTACTGAATGAGACCTGATTATTGATTTGTTATCCTCTTAAAAACAGCATTGAGTGATAATGTACTGTACCACTTGTTATCAAGTAAATAGCCATTTTTATATTACTTTCTTTCTTATAAATTGGCTACCAGCAAGGAAAGTAAAATATATGGCTGTCCAATACCTTGAAGTAAAATATAAATTGCACTGGAGGAACACTAGTGAAAAACTGCAGAACATTTGCTGTTGTTTATGATTTTGTCTCTGCCAAAAAAAACCAACCAAACAAAAAAAAACAACCAGTTCAAGAGAGTTCACAATTCTCCTAATACCTGACAAAGTCAGTTCCCCATTTCTTCATTTGCTTTCAGCACTTTTAATATTCTGCTAAAACAGTTGCATATGTTCTGTTTTAAATAGAACTCAGGGTTGTCATTGTTTTATTACCAGCAACAGTGGAACAAGACTTAGAATCTTTATTGGCTGAATTTTTCTTTTAAATGTGGGGGGGGAGGAAAAGGTGATGTAGAATGTTAAAAAAAAAAAACTATAAAGAAAGGGTGGAGAGAATGTTGTGTTCTAATACAACGAGCTAGAAGGAGGTGCCTATATATCATTTTAGGCATCCAAAATTCCAGAATCAGGTACCGCTGGTATTCACAAAAGCCCCTCTCAGATGCTGCTGAATTCTGTAGACTGACACAGGGAATGTTTGACTGAAATTAGATACCTGCAGTTGGCCTGTGACTTGGGCATGAGGGGCTCAGATTAGGGACTGCTGATAACTGCTGTTTGGGGTCCAGAGTGTATCAGAGGTCAGGCAGTAGCCCAGCTTGCAGAATCCTAGAAAGAGCCTGAGGCTGAACATCTACACCACAATTGAACAGCACTTTCACCCAACCTAGCTGCATGGACCTTCTGCAGGTTTCTAATTGCAGTGTACACAGAAGTGCCTAAGTCTTTTCAGTAACAGTTCCCTAGACCTGTGTTCCAGAGTCTGAGCATGTGCTACTCCCTTGAGACATTTAAGCCATAGCACAGTTCACAAGCCAAGGGATGACAGGTAATCCTCCTCTTTATTCACTACAAGGCCCGATCCAATAGGCATGCTCTGAGCATACTTCACGCCCCACAATGGGTGTCCCCCATTTCAAGTCTCCCCTTTGCCTGAAGGAGAGAAGAGATTTGAGCAGGAATCTACCACCTTTAGGTGACTGCTCTAATCACTAGGCTATGGACTATGACTATGACTATTCTATTCTTGTTCACTTGTGCCCAGCCTCCCAAGAGGTCCAGATTGCTCTGAATCAGCATCCTGTCCTCTTCATTATTTACCATCCCCCCCAATCTGCATCTCATTCGCAAACTTGATCAGTGATGGTTTAGTCTATGGAACATTTTTTGGCTAAAATACAGGGCCAGATCCTCAGCTGATATACAATTACATGGCCACATTGACATCAATGGGACATCAATTTCTAAACATAATAGATGACAATATCCTAACTCAAAGTGTTGCTGCCAACATGGGAGGATTCTATATTTGGCCTCGTCCCTAAAAGATAAAGAGGAACTAATCATAGAAAAAATTAGATACAAGTGATCATGCTTGACCATATTTATAATATTCAGGCAGAATGAAGTTTAGATCAATAAAATATACACACTGGTGCTTTAATAGTGCCCATTTCACAAAGCTGAAAACAATTATGAGCCTAATCAGCTGGGAGGAAGAATTTAATCATATTGGAAATCATTTAAGCACACTTTACTAGATGTCCAAAAATCCACAATCAAAGAGATAGATTGTGATGATTGAAAAAACCTACCCGGTTTAGAGGTGAAGTGAAGGCAGCTGTTTTATAAACAAGTGGAAGAAATGATAAGTTGATAGTAGTGAGTATAAATCAGAAGTCAGAAACTGTGAAAGGAAACAAAGGGTGCGTCTACACTTACAAATTAAATTGACTTAAGCTTGCTTAAGTCGACTTAATTTAATCTGCGCCCACACTTACATTTTCGGAATGGGAAATTTAAGTCGACTTTATAAAACCTCGTTTTAAGTCTACTTTGCTGGCTAAGTCGACTTTAGAAAGTCGACTTAGCCAGTGTGGATGTGGAATAGCCCTAAGTCAACTTTAAGTTGACTTAGGGGGCTCCAGAGCTTCCCCACTGCCCTCCCTACGAGTGTGGCTGGCACAGCCAAAGCCTGGTGTGCCGTCCCACAGGGCAGGACAGAGCCCTGCCCACCCTGCCCCTAGTGACAGGGTCCCTGTCAGGCTCAGCCCCCATTGTACCAAGGTACAATGGGGCAAAGGCTGAGCCCCCTGGCACTTGGCAAGGGGTGCCTCCCCTGCCACCATGGACCTGTCCCAGGTCCACCTAGCCCCTACAAGTCGACCTAGGCATCCAGTGTGGACGCTCTAGGTTGATTTGGTAGGGTCCCCTCTATGTCAACTTAAATTTTGAGTGGGGACATGCTAAGTCGACTTAACAAAGTCGACTTAAAGTCGACTTTGTTGTCGACTTAGCTAAATCAACTTAAATTAACAAGTGTAGACATAGCCAAAGAGACTGAAGAAGAAGTATATGGCCAACCGAGTTAAGGTCAATGAGAAGTTCTTTAAATCCCTTTGGAACAAAAAGAATCCTAGCAAACAAATGGGTTTGTAACTAAATGGAAGTGGTAGGATTATCAAGAGAAAAGAAGAAAAGGCAGAAGTGTTCAGTAAATATTTCTGTTCTGTATTTGGGGAAGAACAGAGGATATAGCCTCACCATATAATAACACTTTCCATCCCACTAGGATCTCTGAAGGATGTTAAACAGAAGTTACTAAAGTTAGTCTATTTTAAAATCAGCAGAACCAGATAACTTGTATCCAAGAGTTTTACAAGAGCTGGCTGAACAACTTGAGGAATGTTAACATTGATTTTCAATAAGTCTTGGGGCACAGAAGAAGTTCCAGAAGACAACTAATATTGTGCCAATTTTTAAAAAGGACAAAATAGAATATCTGGGTAATAATAGGCTTGTCAGTCTGACATCAATGCCAGGCAAAGTAATGTAGTAGCTAATACAGGATAGGAATAATAAAGAACTAAAGGATGGTAATGTAATTAATGAAAATCTATTTTCCATAAACCCAAGTTTATCAATCTAACTTGATATCTATTTTTGATGAGAATACAAGTTTGGTTGATACAAAAGTCAAAATATTTTACATGGCATTTGAGTTGGTACTGCACAACATTTTGAATAATAACCTAGAGAAATATAAGATCAACACAGTACAC
Source organism: Pelusios castaneus (assembly GCA_007922175.1). Taxonomy (NCBI): domain Eukaryota; kingdom Metazoa; phylum Chordata; order Testudines; family Pelomedusidae; genus Pelusios; species Pelusios castaneus. The sequence goes on from ML685785.1 coordinate 21,995,252, forward strand.
ATTAAATGGATTAAAAACTGGCTAACTGTTAGACTTCAAAATGTAACTGTAAATGCGGAGTCATCATCAAGTGGGTATGCTTCCAGTGGGAACCCATAGGAATCATTTCTTGGCCCTATGCTATTTAACATTTTTATCAATGGCCTAGAAGAAAAACATATAATAATCACAAATTAAGTTTGCTGATTGATGGAGTGGTAAAAATGAAGAGGACAGGCAATTGATTCAGAGCAATCTGGATCTCTTGGCAAACGGGGCACAAATTAACAATATGCATTTTAAAATAGCTAAATATAAATGTATATATCTAGGAACAAAGAGTGCCATATTTACAGGATACAAAAGGATAGCCGTGTTAGTCTATTGCAGAAAAACAACAGAGTTCTGTGGCACTTTTAAAGACTAACAGATTTATTTATCGCATGAGCTTTCGTGGGAGAAAATCCCTTTCGTGAAAGCTCATGCGATAAATAAATCTGTTAGTCTTTAAAAGTGCCACAGGACTCTGTAAGTAATGACTTTGGGAAGAAATGAGGGTTTCATAGTGGATAATCAACTGAACATAAACTCCCAGTGTGACGCTGTGGCCAAAAGAGCTAATGCAACCTTGGGATGCATAAATAGGAATCTTGACTAGAAGTAGAAAGATTATTTTATCTCTATAATTGGTGTGGGTGCAACAGCTACTGGGACACTGTGTCCAGTTCTGGTACCTGCAATTCAAGGATTTATAAATTGGAGAGGGTTTAGAGAAGAGCCACAAGAATGATTAAAGGATTAGAAAGCATGCTTTAGAGCAGTGGTTTTCAAACTACAGGCCAGGACCCAGTACAAGGTCATAGCACCTCAGTTACTGGGTCATGGTGCTCAGGTTGCCTCCACCACAAGAGTGGAATGCATTGCTAAAAGACGTAAGTGTTGGGGAACAGGCATAAATGATTTCTTTCAACTGCATCCTGAGGAAAAAAGTTTGAAAACCACTGCTTTAGAGGGATTGACTCAAGGAGTTCTATCTCGTGAGCTTAACAGTTTAAAGGATAGCTTGATTACAGTCTATAAACAGCTACATGGGGAACAAATATTTAATAATGGGCTCTTCAATCTAGATGAGAAAGGTATAACACAATCCAATGGCTAGAAGTTGCAGAAGGACAAATTTAGACAGGAAATAATGCATACATTTTTAACGGTGGGAGTAATTAACCATTTGAAAAATTTACCAATGGTCACACTGGATTCTCCTTCACTGACAATATTTATTTAAAGATTGGATTTTTTCTAAAAAATATACTCTAGGAATTATTTTGAGGAAGTTTTATGGCCTGTGATCTTGAAATAATAGGCATCACAGAAACTTAGTGGAATGAGGATAACCAATGACACACAGTGATACCATCATAGATAGATAAATAGATAGATATGTATTGGAAAAAATATATATATGAATGACAGAGTAGGCCATATTAATGGGGAGTAGCACTGCATATGAATGAACGCATATAGTCAAATAAAGTTAAAGTCTCAAATGACTCAAATGATAGAACCCCTATGTATAGATCTTCCATATTTGACCAATAAGAACATAGCAGAAGGAATATACTACTGACCGCCTCACCATGATGGTGACAGTGATTGTGAAAAACTAAGGGCAATTAGACAGAAAGGCAGAAAATGAAAGAATGATGGGGTATTTCAACTATCCTCATGTTGACTGGTTAGGTTTCTAGATACCAGAAATGATTGTTTCTTAGCACAGCTTGTTCTGGAATCCATAAAGAAAAAGGAAATTCTTGATATAGTCCTAGGAGAAGCACAGGAACTGGATGATTGAGATGCTAAAGGAGAGCTCAAGGAGGACGGGGCCCTTGGAGAGAAGCTGACTGAATTCTTTGCATTGGACTTCACTGCAGAGGATGTGAGAGAGAGTCCCACAATCAAGTCATTCCTTTTAGATGACTAATCTGAAGAAATACTCTAGACTGATGTGTCAGTACAGGAGGTTTTGGAACAAATGAAGAAATTAAACAGTAATAAATCACCAGGTTGCTATTCATCAGAATTCTGAAGGAACTTTTACCATAATGAAATTGTAGAACTAACAACTGCGGTATGTAATCTGTTGCTTAAGTGAGCCTCCGTTTTACATGACTGAAGGGTAGCTAAGGTAATGCTATTTTTTTTTTTTTTTATTTCCCATAAAAAGGATTCCAGAGGGGATCCTAGAAAGTACAGGCTGGTAAGTCTAATTCAGTACCAGGCAAGTTGGTTGAGACTATAATAAAGAACAGAATTATTACACACAGACTAGTGGTTCCCAACCTGTGGTCCATGGACCATTGGTGGTCCCAAGAGTACTACAGGTGGTCCGTGGGGGCGGGAGGGGGGGATAATTACTGCAGGTAAATGTACTGACGATTAATGTACTATGAGTGCAATATGGTTGTGAGTGAGCATAATAAATTATTAGAAATAGCTGCATTTTTAATACCCCTTGATATATAAGTTTGACTCTTGTCAGCCATAGGCTATGTTAAAAATTTTGCTTATATGGTGGTCCACAAAAGCTTTCCATGACAATGTAGTGGTCCATAAAAGGAAAAGGTTGGGAACAGTTGACATAGACAAACACAATACATTGGGGAAGAGTCAACATGGCTTTTGTAAAGGGACATCATATCTCATCAATCTATTCCAATTTTTTAAGGGTGTCAGTCACGTAAACAGGTTTGATCCAGTGAATATAGTGTACTTACAGTTTCAGAAAGCCTTTGAGCACTCAAAGACTCTTAGGTAAAAATAAATAAGCAGTCTTGGCATAAGAAAACCCTGTTACACATCACAAATTGGTTAAAAGACAGGTTACAAAGGCTAGGAATCCATTATCAGTTTTCACAGTAGAGAGGAAAATAGCAGGGTCCCCCAAGCATCTGTATCAGGACCAGTGCTGTTCAACATATTCATAAATGAGCTGGAAAAGGGGGTAAACTGTGAGGTGGCAAAATTTACAGACAATGCAAATCTACTCAAGATAATTAAGTTCAAAGTAGACTGCAAAGAGTTACGAAGGGGTCTCACAAAACTGGCTGACAAGACATGAAAAATGGCAGATGAAATTCAATGGTGATAAGTGCAAAGTAACTTGCATCGGAAAACATAATACCAGTTATACACAGAAAATGATGGCGTCTAAATTAGCTGTTACCATTCAAGAGAAATCTTAGACTTTAAGGTCAGAAGGGACTTTTATAATCATCTCTGACCTCCTGCAAAATGCGGACTACAGAACCACACCCAGCCAGTCCCATAATAGACTCCTATCCTATAACTGAGTTATTGACGCCCTCAGATAATTGTTTTAAAAGACTTCTAAGTACACAGAGTCCATAAGCAAGTGACCCTTGCCAGGGCTGTCCCAAAGGAAGGGTGGGGCCAATTGGCATTGTGGGTCCCCCACCCCCCACTCTTCCGCACCCCCATGCTGGGGGTGGGGCAGGGCTGGCCCAGACTCTGGGCTCTGAGCCGGTGGTCCGCCCCCAGGGGCAGTGCAGGCTTTCCCAGGAGCTGGGATTTGCTCTCCCGCCCCACTCCGGTGGCTGGCTGCTCCACCTGTAGTACTCTCGGGACCACCAATGGTCCATGGACCACAGGTTGGGAACCACTAGTCTGTGTCTAATAATTCTGTTCTTTATTATAGTCTCAACCAACTTGCCTGGTACTGAATTAGACTTACCAGCCTGGATCTGCTCTTCCCCTTGCAGTTGAAGACAGCGGAGAGCAGCACGGCTGTGGGGGGCAGCAGCGTGGGCCCTGTGCTCCCCACTGGGAGTGGGGCAGTGTGGAGCCCACAGAACCACAGGGCCCAGGACCGTTGCCCTGCTTGCCCCCCACGCCACCCTCCAGGGAGGGCTCTGACCCATCTCCCATGCTGAAGAGGAAATCTGGGAATCATCATATATAGCTCTCTGAAAACATCTACTCAGTGTGCAGTGGCAGTCCAAAAAAAGCTAAGAGAACATTAGGAAAGGGATAGATAATAAGGCAGAAAATATTATAGTGCCATTAAATAAAATCCATAGTACATCTATACCTTATCCATTTCATACAATTCTGGTTGCCTCTTCTCAAACAACATATTAGAATTGCTCAAGTTTCAGAGAAGGACAACAGAAATGTTTAGGAGTATAGAATAGCTTCAATGAGAGGTGAGATTAAAAAGACAGGGATTGCTCAGTTTAGAAAATAGACAGTTAAGTGCAGTATGATAAAGGGCTAAGAAATCATCCGTTCAATGGAGAAAGGGAATAAGGAATTGTTTTTCACCCCTTCACTTAACATAAGAACTAGGGGATCATCCAATGACATTAATAGTGAATGGAAGAAATTATTTCATCAACGGACAATCAACCTTTAGAACTCATTGCCAGAGAACGTTATGATGTCCAGAAGTATAAATGGTTTACAAAGGAATTAGGTAAATTCATGTAGGATGGGTCCATCTGTGGCTGTTAGCCAAGATGGTCAAGGATGCAGTCCCATTCTCTGGGTGTCCCCAAACCTCTGAGTTCCAGAAGCTGAGGCTGGATAACAGGGGATGGATCAGTTGAAATTGCCCTGTTCTGTTTATTCCTTCTGGAGCACCTGGCACAGGCTGCTGTCAGAAGAGGATACTGAACTAAACGCGCCCTTGGTCTGACCCACTGTGGCTGTACTTATGCATTATATAGGAGGCCATCATAATGGTCCCTTTTGGTCTTGGACTCTACGAAACATGAGCTGCTCCATATCATGCCAATGCCATTGTAACCAGAATTTATATTATCCAGATTTGCTGTGCTCTTTACTGTTTTAGTTTCCCCAGAAGGGTATTCATAGGGTGCATGACAAGAACATAGCTGGCTACTTATCTTGTCCTGGACTATGAGGAGGATTTTCCAGACTCCACACTGCTGACTCAAAACTCCCAAATGGCTAAAATGAGCAATGCCCAAACCCTTCTTCCATTTTTCTCTTTTTGATTTATACATCTCTGCTTTATCTCCCCACTCTATATTTTTAACTTTTTTAATATCACCCGTGCATTCATTAATAACAGCTAGCCCATAACAAGGGAGGAAGAGATGATGGTCTTCTACTTGAGGCTGTGGCTTCAGCCTCAGCTTGAGGCTGAAATCAATTCCCAACTCTGCTGCAGCCTTCCTGTCTTACTCAGAGAATTCCCAAATCCTGGCTAGATATTCCACAATGACCTCTGAACTGGTTTCATCTAGTGAGACGCCTCTGACTAGCACAATCTAAGAAAGGAGTGGCCAACCGTAAGTGGCCCAGTTGAGTGTTGAAGATCTTCAAGAGGAGGGAATCACTCCTTAGGATTTGGAATTGTCATCATTCTGTGCTCTGAGTGGACACTTCTACTTCCCCATTTCCACCACTGCCAGGCAGAAGTGTAACCTTCGGGTGGGCTAAAATTCAGTTAATTGCCCTTCTCCAGTGCCTCACAGAAATCAATCCCAATCCCTATGGAGAAAGCAGCTGGAGACCCAGGATCCAGTCTGTATGGGACTCACAGCAAAGATTGCTCAGTTACCCTCCCACATTAAAATACTAAAAACAAACATAATGAACTTTATTAACTACTAACTAAATAAACCTTATCCTAAGAAAACAAAATACAATTAACCAAGAACAATCCCTACAGAAACCCCGGCAGGAAAGATACCCAAGAGTCCCAAAGTCCAGGTGGAGTTCACCCAACTCTCAGCTACAGTCTCTGTTCCAGTGTAGAGGCTTGAGTGGCAAGAAATAGCTGTCCTCTTCTTTGCTGGAATCCTCTGTAGCATTCCATGCAGGCTTTGTCTTCTCCTTTGCAACCAGCCCTCAGTCCCATATGCATGTCTGCAAGGTCTGTTGCAGATGACTCCATTAGAGGGAGAAAACATCTTGTTCACTCCTGGCTCAACTTCTCTCCTGAAAACTGAGCACATGGTCTCTTTTCAAGGCAGCTCCTACCTGCTGGCTGCACAGACTGCTGCTCTCATGTCATCTGACTCTGACCACAACACATCACACCAGCAGGGCACCCTGTGGAGCATGCTCAAAATGCTACCACTCCCTGCTTCCAGAAGTTTCTAGTTGTGGGTAGCTAATCTGCCCAGCAACAGTAACCCACCCTCAATATGTCTTGTAAAGTGATAGCCCTTTTTAGGCATATGGGTTACAGAAGCATAGCTAAATCCTCTGAAAGTACACATCGAACTTGAGAACATAAGCCTCAAATTATTTTCCAATATGTGGTCTAAATGCAGCAAGCAAATCTTGTTTAATTAAACCATTGACTCTCCATGTTACATATTCATCGATCACTGTTGATCACCATCCAGGCTGTAACCTACAGTGCCAAGAGGCTAATGGTTTGTTCTTCTTAGTATAGGCATTTCAAAGTATTAATGTGGCACTGAATCAACTCTGGGAAAGGGGAAAAAAATCACATTTGCAAAAGAAAAAAAGAGTCTGCCTTTTCATGGTACTACTTTAGGATGAGAGCCCAATGTCTTTTGATCTTCTTAAAGGAAGGTATTAAATAATTTCTTCTCTAATTCAAAGAGTGGTGTGTTTTGAATTACAGTTGGCTCAGAAAGGCTTGCTGACCTATCCCCGACTCATATATTAGTCTGAGCTCATACAAGTTATTAGGGCATAATATACACTTATTGATTAGGTAATAACAGAGCTGGGCAAATAAAAGATTTTATGGGGAATTTAAATAGCAGTGGATTAAAGTTTAGAAAGTTTGAGGTTTTAAGAAAAAGATTTCACCTGGTCATTAAATTCTCCTGTGTGAGATATGTGAAGCCTTGACTAATAAAAGCACATTTTTGGTGTATGGACATTTATACCCTTATCTTTCCTTTAATCAAACACAGTCACAAACTTCTAATTTCTAAATTGCATCTATCCCTCTCCAGACTGAATTTCCTTTCTCTGCTGATGGGCATCATGGTGTCTTCCACTCATTGCTGGGCAGCCACCGCCTTCTGGGAACTCTGGGAATGAGCTCAAGGTCTACGCCCCCTTCTGTGATTTGCATACTGTCACTCCAACTACGTCACTGCAGCGCCTCTTGCTCCAGGACCCACAGCATCCTCTCCATGACTCCAGCCAGGTCACCAGTGTTCGTCCTCTTCTCCCTAGCAGTCCTACTCAGTCTTTCTTCTCACTACTCCATGGTGCCCCTCCCCAACTGGCATAGGGGAACCCGAGTTCACCTTTTACTCCAGGTTCCAGTCCAAGGATCCTCTCTCAGCCCTCACTGCTCCCTCAATGGACAGCTTTCTACTGCACTTGGTTCCCCTTCTGTCTCTGGGTGTATCAGCTCCAATACCCCTCTGCCTCTTCCCAGAGAGTGACTGCTGCCCACTTTCCAGCAGCCTTCTCCAGCACCCCCTTTCTGTGGCCACATAGCTGGCTTTATATACACCCCAACTGTTCTAGATCAGCTGAACTTGCTTCCCCTTAGTTCTTTGCTCCCTGGCTCTCCTTCCAGGTGCAGCCTGTGGAGTTAATTGGCCACCTGAACCCATTAGTCCTATATGTGGTAGACACAATATAAGTGGGAAATATAATTTAATTGAACTAGATTGCACTTTCTATATTTCACAATGGTGACATAACTCAATTTAATCATGCAGTATAATACAATACATGCCATTTCATCAATGCCTTGCCAACAGCAAAGTCCATTTGGTTTACCTGTCATTGGATGTCCTACAGTGACTCCAAAGGGAAACTGGGGAGTGGGGAGAACAAAAGCTAGTACATCTGTAAACACTGCAAGAATACTTTGGCTCAGGTCCTCGAAGAGGTTTCAGCACTTTGTGCCTACAAGCCATGTCTCTATTTCCATTGTTATTAATTTGGAGAATGCACATTTATAGAAAATCCAGTTAATTAGCATGCTGCTGAAAAAACCTTTTCTTATACCGATACTGCTTTGATAAAGCTCAATACAATTAAAATGTTTACGTGGCTTTTTTTAAAGCCATTATATATATATATATATATATATATATATATATATATATATATAAAGACACTGGGATTTATTTTTAAGCACATCTAGTTTTTTATAAATATATCAAAACTGCTTTAAAATATATTCTGGCTTTTTGGGTTTGGGCTTGCACAAATCCTTCCACCCTTATCAACCTATTAGCCAAATCATGTTCGCTCAGGCATAGGGAGGAGCTAGAAGAGATAGTTGCAATCTTTCTGGGCTATACATTACTTTATAATATGAGGGCACTGAATGCATTAAAAAACTTGACAAGAAACTTCTCTGAAAATGTCAGCTTTAAGGAATAGATACAGAAGTGAGACTACATGTTTATTCGTGAGAACTAGACTGGCTGGAGTATAATATACATAAAGATGTCAGGTAAATGATAATAAAAATTGGTACTGGAACATGCTATTGTACACTATCAATTTATGAAACCCACTTCATATGGCTGGTTGGTTACTGTGACAGAAAGATTGCAGGCTGAAAAAACAGCTCTGAAAGCATCTGGAGGCTAACCTGGGGTTCCTTTGAGTATCAACCTTTTGCATTTTCTGTGCATTGCTTTTGGGTACGTTGCTACTTAGATAAAACAAAAAAATATCCTGGGATTCCAACCCAAATCTTTGGCCTCTAGTGACATTCAGCTAATAGTTGGCAGGCACCATATAATTTGTAAAAATCATTTCTCTTAGCAGTCTCCCGTAGCAAGGGTTATTAGGGAAGCAATACAAAGAAGGTGGGAAACTGCACATTATTAAACACAGAAAAACTAATAAGTGAGGGAAAACATTTCCACTATGGTTTTAACAGTAGGTTTTCAGTTTGTTGACGGAAAAATATTTCAGCTTGACAACAGTCAGAACTCTTCTGTAAAGTTAAGAAACTCTCCAAATAAAGAGACTGCACCTCCTCACTCCTGAGTGTAATCATAATCACAAACAACACTACAACACTGCAGGTTGCCTATGTGTAGTCACAATTGTCTACTGCACCCTCTGCATTGAGAGTCGTGGAGTTGCTGAGAAGTTTAGGTAATTCATCCGAATGGATGAATGTACATGTGCAGCAGTCCCACACATATATGCACAGCCCCCATCTCTTGTCCCCCTGCCCATTAGGACCACATTAGGAGCTGTAAGCGTGTTACATGGCTCCAGTAGGAAGGAGACTGATGAGGATTCTTCTTCACTTGTAATAAAGTCAAATACCTTCTACCTTCTAGGAAGAAACTGAAAGGAGGACACAGAGGCTTTCATGTCTCCTCCCACTGCTGTGGGTTTGGGTTCATTGGTCAACCTACTAGCCATGCAGATGCTTAGAAGAGCTGCATGGCCTGAAGCCATCTTCTCAGTTTATCATAGAGGAACACATGATCCACAGGGACATCAGAGATGAACTGCTCCAGAACTGTGCTTCTCCTGATGTTATCTTTAGCAGCACAATGAGAGAAGGGAAGGGAAATGTCACAGATTAGGACTCCAGGAAGATGGGCAGTCACATAATTTGACCAAATCAAGGGGAGGGTCAGCTGCAGCTAGGCAGCCTAGGTGGACCACGAAGCTACTCTGGGTGTCACAACATGAAAGCTATTGTGCCCAGAATTGGCCTGCATAGTGTCTGGCAATAATAATCCATAACTCATCTATTAGATGGCTGTCTCTACCTGAGACATGCATCTATTCCAATAGAAAGCATTTTATGCTAAGGAGTTTTAAAAGCTCTTCCAATATCCAAAGTGTAATTATTAAATTGTTTGGATATTTTACATCATAAAATGTGATCCACTTGTGATTATTGTAATTTATGCTTTCTTAAACATGCTGATTAGATCTTGCCAGAGCTGAGAAACCCGCTGTCCAGAGGCACTCCTAAAATATTTGTGGATAACCACATCTGCTTGATACATGATGAAGTCAGAGGTATGTATAGAGTATCTGAACTAATTATCTGAAAAGGGCTGTCTGAGGCTGACTCAAGCTTGATCTGCTTAACATTCAATGCTAGTGCTAGAAAATCATGGAGAACTGAAACAAATAGGAACAGCAGAGGAGATGAAAGGAATGCAGTCAGAGAGAAAACGCTTCCTACTTGCCCTTTGGATTTCTCTCTCTAATGAATCCCCATTTCCAATCAAATTTATTTAAAGCAACTGGCTTGCAGCATGTTCAGAAGATGGCTCTGTAGCGATATTTATAGCTGTGCATATCAGACACATATCACATGCTCGAGTTAGTATGTTAGCTAGCTAATCACACAGCAGATAGTCATGTCACGGACAAATCCTCATCTCCTTCCAGGTCCTTACCTGTTCTCTGGGAACAAGTGCTAGAGTTTTTTCAGTAGTAGCCCATGAGTTCTTCCAAACTGATTTAGGAATGGGAGTTCTGACAAAGTAAAGACTGGAACACTGAGATTGTAACTGATTTGTCTTCGAGTTGTAGAAGGTTTAATGAAGACAATACAGAATGCCAATTCCTTGACTGGTGTATATCAGTATAATTCTGTTGACATCAATGGAGCCAAGTATGTGTATATACAACACGCACGTGCGCACGCATATGCACGCACAGAGGTGAGGAGGTGGCACTGGACTTTGCCTGATGTTGCTGTATATCAGAACTCTGTTGATAGAAACCTAGTGGTATGTTTCCTAAATATGGATGTGCAAAGTGTAGGGTTCTTGGTGAAACTGAATGTTACTTTTCATATGACTAGCTGTGATGCTGGGTGTAGATGACAAAACAAATCTTGACTTTCTATGGGCAAAAAAAAAAAAAAAAGATTTGTGATGCATATAAACTGAATATTATTAATTTACATTTTTAAAATAAAATACAATAAAGGCTCTCTGTGATTCGGGTCCAACTGAACACATTTCTTGTTCTTAGTTTATTTGCGTAGTAGCTTTGCAGGAAGGATTGAATTTATGTATAACTGATTTAACCAAAGAGTCATTCTTCGTTTTGGATGTTCAGACTTAATTGGATTTACAATCAGATTAAAAAAGTGACTTCTAAGGCAAAATATACCCCCAAGCATGAAGAGATAGCTAATATTTAAAAAAACACACCAACTTTTCACTTAAAAAATGGCAGTGGCCATTTCTAACTTTATTATGTGAAAAAGGTTTGCTAAAATACACATGGAGATGTGGAATCCACATGACATCAGCTGTAAAAATAGAAAAGGACTTTTTTTTTCTCCAGATCTGTACGTTAACATATTCCCATAAGACCTAGCAATTAGTTCCGTCTAGGCGAGAAGTCAATTGGACTCCATATAGATGCAAGAGCCTGCTGGATCAGAGGATCAAGGCCAAAATTTGCAATGTAACATTTGGATAAGGATCTAGAATTGGATTCACACTTCTTCAAAGACCAGGCAAAGTTAGAGTGGGTTCCCAGTTTGAGCCTCTCTCTGCCGACAAACAGCATAACAGAGTTAATACATTACTGATAATTTTTGATCCATAATTAAATGGTAAAAATCCCTGATTAGGCTCCAAGGCAGCCATATTAAAAATACCATAAATCAATGACCTAAACGCTAAGTTATATTTAATGTCTTATAAATTTGATTTGAAAAAGAAACATGAGTTGGATATACAAGCTCAGAAATCTCTCCTCATGCCAAATAGTCCTCAGAAGCACCAATGTGGCAGGAGGAAAAGACCACCTCCTGGACCCCCGCCACTCCTCCACTTCCCCAGCAGGCCTTCTGTTGGGAAACTCCATAAACAGCCACAGCAGACCATATGCAGGAAAGGCACCCTTCATCAAGAAGCAGAACCACAGGCAAACAAACTTCCAGAGTATAAATATTCCTACTCCCTGACTACCGGATGGAAAAGAGGAGAGAGCATTAGATCTACGGCAAAGCATGGCTTTCTTCACCTGAACAATTCTACAAGTCTCTTTCTGAGTTTCCTGGCTAGGGATGGTTTTGTCCTTTCAAATCATACCCTTGGACAAACAGGCCTGTCAAAGAGTCAGTTACCTATGGCTGTATGGGGTTTTCATGGCCTGGAAGGCTGCGGTTATTTCTTGCAAGATTGGGTCTTCCTTTCTGTATACGAGATAGGATAAATTTTCAACTGGTGGAGAATGGAGCAGAAGTTTATAGCTAGATAACCCAAGAACTACAATGATATAAGATTGGGGAATTCAAAACATTTCCTAACAAAATGTATATGCTTGATGGGCTTTGGCAGTGAGTACAACTACAAAGATAAGAGGAGACTGAAGGAATAACAGCCACTGACTCTGAATGGCTGTGATCATCTTTCCCATCAATTATTCAGATCAGAAAGATCTACATTAAAATTAATCATTAAATTCTGAATTGCATCTTTACATCAATAATGAAACAGCTGCACCAAATACAAACAGACAAAAAGACTAGGGTAAGAAATCATTCTTAAAACAGAAAGAGAGAAGTAATATTTTAATGAAACACTATACAGATAATTACTACTCTACAATAGTGGGTTCTTGTCAGTGACCTAGAATAGGGAGTTTTATATGCTGAGCATGAAACTTTGTTTAATCTGTGGAATTTGAAGTTGGAACATTCAAAGTTGTGGAGTGGATTCACATGTGTCCCACGCAATTTTTTTTTTTTTTGAGTAACAAAAGCAATAAGTGAAACTTACTTGATTTTATTATTCAGGTTATGGAAAGTAAGCAGTGCCTTCTGTGCACATGTCTCCAGAAATGAGACAAATAGCACGAGGAGGCATAGGGAGATTTGTCTGAAAGGAGCTTGGAAAATACAGAAAATGAGAATGATTTATTGAAAATGAACAAGTTCCATTTGCACTTTTTACAAGATCCATATAACTGTGGATAACTAGGACATGGAAGCCAAAGTTGATGTTTTCTATTAAGATGATCAGTTTAAGGCATAATAGTAGCTCTACAGATGTCATGGTTTCACAGAGGTGAATTCATCTGGGATTCTTGTGTTACAAACAACAACAACAAAATAGTTTGTTTCCTTCAAGCTCAAAGTAAATGGGAGTAAAGTAAATGTTGTTCTGCAACAGTTGTTCTCTTTCTGAGACTTATCAGCCTCACTTGAGCATGATATGTTCTGCGTATATGTCCATGGCCATCTCTGGAGAGTGTGCATTGATACCAGCAGGCTTCAGGAAGATTGCTGGTTGGACTCTAATTGAAGCTGCCTTGTTACAGCAGAATACCATAAAATTCACAGAAGAGTACACGTTCATGTGACAACCTTTTAAAAATCTCTGTTTAGACTGAAAAAAATGTTTACTTGATATTAGAAACAACTAATACTGTTAGAACAGAATAGAATGATCCGTAAACCAAAAAATTGATATCAAGTATCAAAATAAGTAGCAATAATTTTCAAAACCCTCCAACAATTTGCAATCCTTCGAAATGAAAATTTCAACATTTTGAAAGTTGTCATTAAACTAGTTTTTCCTTTTCTGCCCATTCTAAAAATAATGCATTTTTCCCTATATTTTATGTATTTACTTAGGGCTACTGACAGCATATGAACAGTTTCGTTATCTCAGCAGTTGACAGTACTTCCTGTGTTGTCAGTTTCACTATATCCACTTTCTATTGTTATTTGTATGGGTTATTTGTACAGCAACAAGGGAGAGAATGTTTTTAAAAAAATAAATTGTAGCTCTAAAACTTCAAAAATTGGTTGAGAGCTCAAAGTCAGGTGTAATACCAGAAACAACTCACAACTAAAGGTTTTTGATAAGCTCTATTGATATTTCAAGTTGACAGTATCCTTTTAAAACATCTTTTCTTTGGCAAGTATGATACTTTTCATAATTCCAAATTCACTATTGCCAAATCTCACAATTTATTGCAAGTCTCACAACATTTAGATCCTTGGAAGCCCCAGCTGCTGTAACCATGATAGTTCATCAAACCGAAGCTTTCGTTATTTTATTTTATTTTATTTTATTTTCAATTTTCCTCCTTGTGTGGCAGAGAAAAGTTTTTAAAACATTAAGTAAGGGCACTCTAAAAGCTTCATCAGAAACAGGTAAATAAGAAGAACCCAACATTTATTTGTTTTTAAAAATTCTCATGATTGTCAGGGCCAACATCACGATTCTTTAACATTTGAGGTTGGCAATATTGAAACTGAATCAGATACAAAAGAAACCTGAAACAATAACTCATGCAAGGTAGTGAACGCTAATAACAAGATTGACCCTATTCTATTTTTATATAGGTATTTTAAACTGTCCCAGTGCATCTTTTCCTTCCAGAAACTTCACATACAACCTAATGGAGTCTCATAGCATCCTGCATTTTAAAATGGAAGACACAAAATAAATGCTAAGTCGTTTGCTTTGTCGTCATCATCATCATACTAATTAATCTACAGAACATGTAAAATACTTCTAATCAATAGCAATATCTAAGGTTAAGGCAAACATTAGCCAAGGACACTGAACAAAAACCACCGAGCACAATGTATCAAAGTTTTAAATTTGGAAGTAAACATTCTACAGAATATTGGGCCAGGTCTCCAGAGTCAGTGAGGGCAATGTATGGCGCACTGCTGATTCAAAACCTGTCTTAATGACACAGGGTGGATCACTCCAAGTGCAAGGTTGATCCTGAAGGGGTTTACCAAAAAAATATAGTGGCTAGTATGCTACACACCTTTGCTGCCCAGCTTTTCAGGGAAAGCTAGGGCTGGTTAGAGAGAAGGCAGCACAGATAGGGAAGATTTGAAAATCCATTCCTCTCCTATGACAGTATGGGCTATCCAGGTGGTTATTATAGGCCAATGTAAACTGTCAAGCTACGGTAGAACAGAATCAGTAATCAGGGCAGCAGCAACAGCACAGAAATCCTCTGGAGACCTTTATTCTCTACACTACTTCCTGAGTTGTACCAAAGGATCTATCCCCTTTTAATGCTGATCCTATTTTGGTAATCAGTTTCTGCTAACATTTTGAACCCTTACACAGAGCTTGTTTATTTTAGGTATTACACCAGAATTTTTTTCCTACTTACACCGAATAATGAAAAGACAAGCACAAAATCAATTGCACTCACAATAATTCCCCAGTTCTGCAGTGAACTGCATTTCTTTCTGTTGTTTTGCAGCGTACGATTCCATGATGTTCATTGATTTCATAAGAAAGACCTATTTTTCAGCGTTTTATTCTGAAATATGACCTTTCATCTACCTCTTTCTTTGCTTTCTTTCTTTCTTTAGCCCCTGCACATTCCTCAATGAAAATCTATTTTGGGCTATATTCTGGGAATGCCCAACCTGTGGCATACTGGAGTGGGGAACAGAGAAGTTCTGTGCCTAGATGTTATGTTAATTGGCACCACATACATGTCTTAGATTGATAGGCAGCATGTGTATGTCTACACAGCAAAGAAAAATCTCTGACTGACCCATGCCAGCCAACTCAATCTCACGGGCCTTGGGCTCAGAGGTTGGTTCACTGCTGTGAAGACTTCCAGGCTCTGGCTGTAGCACCACCTCTAGGACTCTCCCACCCCACAGGGTCCTAGAGCACAGGCAGCAGCCCTAGCCCTAAAGTCTACACAGCAAGAAAACAGGCTCCAGGCTGTGCCCCACGAGCCCGAGTCTTCTGGCACAGGCCTATTGTGCTTGTTTAGTTGTTGTGTTGACATACCCCATAAGGCCCGAGGTTGTGTTGCGAGATGGTGTGTAGTAAAAGCATGCTGAGCATTATCCTGTGCAAAACACTCCTCTACTGTCCTTGAGCTCCTGCAGCTACATGATCTGGAAAGGCAACCACTTTGCAACACTTCCAGCCCTCTTGGCCCCCACCCTTCTGATGCCAATGGGTACACAAGACATTCAAATAATTTAGCAACATAGGGAGATCAGTAATCTGACTGCCTCCTGCATAACACTTACCCCATATTGATCTTCCTCACAGAGGCCATCACAATTTAGCTCTTGGGGTCTTATTAAAGAACAGTGAGGTTCTCTCTAATCCATTTCACTGGGAGTTTTGTTTTGGGGAACATTATGTTTAGAAAGTAATCAGCCCACAGTTCAATCACTAGTGTTAAGTCTCCGGAAAATATGGTTTTCCATACAAAGAATTATTTTACCACCACAAGTAGATGTTATGTAGAGAGTTGTTGGAGGAAAGTGGTTATTCTTCATGATCACAGTTAAGATATCAGTAAGAGAATACCAGAAAGTAAATATATTACTTAGCTAAGCAGATACCAGATTGTTCTAAATACTCCATATATCTGCAAAGAATAATTGGAACTAATTAGAAAACCTCCAGTTATGCTACAGTGGTAAGAAAGTGAAATCTGATTTAATTATACAAGGCCCCACTAGTGCCAAAGGTGTTATAAAAAATATCTTTATTAAGGCAATCAGTATACACATCTGATCCTTGTTATTATTAGTATTCTCAGTTACATATTTTCTTTATATTACAGTAATTTTAATGATGATATTTATATGGCTAATTAGAAGGAAGCAATACAGAAGTCACTGTGATAAATTTTCAAAAGGGATGAAAAAGTATCTTCTATTTCTGCAAAGACAAGTTGCTTGTTCATTTTATTTGCATTTCCAAAATGAACTGTGACTTAAAGTCTTAGCATTTAATCCTTTAGTTCCTTGGTTTGTACTCATAATCAGGTAGCTGAAGTGCAAGTGTGTAGATTGGTATCTGCAGTTAAATTTAGGGCACGAAAATGTGGATGCATTATAAAACGAGAGTCCTGTGGCACCTTAAAGACTAACAAATTTCTTCGGGCATAAGCTTTTGTGGGCTCCAACCCACTTTGTCAGATGCATGAAATGGAAACAACAGTAGAGAGGTGTACATATACACATGCAAGGAGTAGCAGCATAATATTGGCAAGTGCTGACAAAGTCAATTCAATGGGGCAGGAGAGGCTCATTCACACCAGTTGAATAGAAGGTGAGAATGTGTGAAGACCGACAATTACTTTTTGTAGTGTGATAACCATTTCAAGTCCCTGTTCAGACTCAGTCTGATTGTGTCAAGTTTAGAAATGAGCTCCAGCTCTGCAGTTTCACGCTGGAGTCTGCTTTTGAAGTTTTTTTTGCAGGAGTATGGCAACTTTCAAGTCTGCTACTGAATGTCCAGGGAGATTGAAGTGTTCTCCTACCGGTATATGGATGTTACCATTTTTTATGTCCAATTTGTGTCCATTTATTCTCTTGTGTAAGGAGAGTCCGGTTTGGCAGATGTACATGTACAGAGGGGCATTACTGGCACATAATGGCATATACAACATTAATAGATGTGCAGGTGAATGAGTTCCTGACTGTGTAGCTGATGTGGTTGGGACCTGTGATGGTATCACTAGAGTCGATGTGCGGGCAGAGTTGGCAACGGGGTTTGTTGCAGGGATAGGTACCCAGGTTAGTGTTCTTGTAGTATGGTGTCCGGTTGCTGCTAAGTATTTGCTTCAGGTTGAGGGGCTGTCTGTAAGCAAGAAGAGGCCCGCCTTCCAAGGCTTGGGAGAGTGTGGGATCATCTTCCAGAATAGGTTGTAGATCTTTGATGATGTGTTATAGGATTTCAGCTGGGGGCTGTAGGTGGTGGCCAGTGGTGTTCTGTCGATCTGTTTTCTCACTTCCCCAGCTTCCACCCTGGACATATTACATGATCCATTGTCTACAGCCAAGCCTTGCAATACAACGGGATTTGCTCCAATCCCTCAGACAGAGACAAACACCTACAGGACTTTTACCAAACATTCCTAAAGCTACAGTACCCACCTGGGGAAGTGAGAAAACAGATCGACCGAGCCAGAGGGGTACCCAGAAGTCACCTTCTACAGGACAGACCTGGCAAAGAAAACAACAGAACACCACTGGCCACCACCTAATGAGTTATTTAAGGTTGTTATCACTTCATCACTTTCAGTGCCTACAACCTGTATCAGAACCGAGTACTCACCACTGTGAAAAACCATAATTCTGCTTCACTAAATAGGTCATAGACATTTGGGACCCTTTCCCAAACAACCTGAATCTGCCCTCACCTGCACCCATCAACTCTGAGCTTGCTTGAACTCTCAGATAACAGTCTACTCACTCATCAATAAGTTCTGGAGTCCCTACGATATCACAACTCATGACTTTTGACTCCAATCCATACTCTTCGTGACAGGTGAAAGAGTACTCACCCACATTTTCTTCACCCTTTTTATAGGGCCCAGACTATATGTAAGGCTATGAAAAATGCTGTGTCATGTCATTCTCATGTTTGATGTGATGATCTATCACTCACGGATGTAACAAACATGACATTTTTACTGTTCTGTTCCTGTTCCAAACTTTATCATGCCATGTCCTTGGGGGGGCGGGGGCGGGCCAGGGGGGTTGTTGCCTCCTCTGTTCTTTTCTGTTAATTTTTCATACAATCTTCAGCCATGTGAATCATAGAATCATAGAATAATAGGGTTGGAAGGGACCTCACGAGGTCATCTAGTCCAACCCCCTGCTAAAAAGCAGGACCACTCCCCCTAAATTATCCCAGCCAGGGTTTTGTCTAACCGAGCCTTAAAAATCTCCAAAGATGAAGATTCTACCACCTCCCTAGACAGCCCATTCCAATGCTTCACCACCCTCCTAGTGAGAAAGTTTTTCCTAATATCCAACCTTGACCTCCCCAGCTGTAATTTGAAACCATTGCTCCTTGTTCTGTCCTCTGTTACCCTGGAGAACAGCCTAGCTCCCTCCTCTTTGGAGCAACCCTTCAAGTAGTTGAAGGTTGCTATCAAATCTCCCCTCAGTCTTCTCTTCTGTAGACTAAATAAGCCTAGTTCCTTCAGTCTCTCCTCATAAGTCATGTGCCCCAGCCCCCTAATCATTTTTGTTGCCCTCCGCTGGACTCTTTCCAATTTGTCCACATCCTTTCTGTAGTGGGGAGCCCAAAACTGGACACAGTATTCCAGATGCGGCCTGACCAGTGTCGAATAGAGGGGAATTATCACATCCCTCGATCTGCTGGCAATACTCCTACTGATGCAGCCTAATATGCCATTGGCCTTTTTGGCAACAAGGGCACACTGTTGGCTCATATTCATCATCCTGTCCACCATAACTCCCAGGTCCTTTTCTACAGCTCTGCTACTTAGCTGATCAGTCCCCAGCCTGTAGCAGTGTATGGGATTTTTCCATCCTAAGTGCAGGACTTTGCACTTGTCTTTGTTGAACCTCATGAGGTTTCTTTCATCCCAGTGTTCCAATTTGTCCAAGTCTCTCTGGATCCTGTCCCTGCCCTCCAGAGTATCTACCATTCCCCCCAACTTGGTGTCATCCGCAAACTTACTAAGCACGCAGTCTATTCCATCATCAAGATCATTAATGAAGATGTTGAATAGAACCGGCCCCAGGACCGACCCCTGGGGCACTCCACTCGTTACCGGTTGCCAACCAGACATCGAGCCATTGATTCCTACCCGCTGAGCCTGTTGATCTAACCAGTTTTCGATCCACCTTACGGTCCACTCGTCCAACCCATACTTCCTTAACTTGCCGACGAGAATGCTGTGGGGAACTGTATCAAAAACCTTGCTAAAGTCAAGGTATATCACGTCAACGGCTCTTCCTGCATCCACAAATCTAGTCATCTCATCATAGAAGGAAATCAGGTTGGTCAGGCACGATTTGCCCTTGGTGAATCCATGTTAACTGTTCCTGATCACTCTATTTTCCTCCAAGTGTTTCAGGATGGATTCCTTGAGGACCTGCTCCATGATTTTCCCAGGGATTGAGGTGAGGCTGACCGGTCTGTAGTTCCCCGGATCCTCCTTTTTCCCTTTCTTAAAGATAGGTACTATATTTGCCTTTTTCCAATCCTCCGGGACCACACCCGTTCGCCACGAGTTCTCAAAGATAATGGCCAGCGGCTCTGCAATCACTTCCCCCAACTCCCTCAGCACCCTCGGATGCAGTTCATCCGGCCCCATGGACTTGTGCACATCCAATTTCATTAAGTGTTCCCTAACCTGACTTTCCATCACCGAGGGCCACTCTTCTCTCCAGTCCGCGTTACCCCGTGTAGTAGCCTGGGAGCTGGCCCGCCCTGTGAAGACTGAAGTAAAAAAAGCATTGAGTACTTCAGCCTTTTCCGCATCATCCTCCACGAGGATGCCTGCCCCATTCAGTAAGGGACCTACACCACCTCTGATCCTTTTCTTGTTGCTGATATACTTATAGAACCCCTTTCTGTTATCCTTCACATCTCTTGCTAGCTGCAACTCCAATTGTCCTTTGGCCTTTCTGATTTGATCCCTGCAGTCCCGAGCAATATCTTTATACGCCTCCCTTGTCATCTGTCCAAGCTTCCACTTCTTGTAAGCTTCCCTTTTATGTTTCAGCTCCCCGCAGAGTTCCCTGCTAAGCCACGCTGGTCGCCGTCCACATTTGCTGTTCTTTCTGCACATCGGAATGTTATCTTCCTGTGCCTTTAACAGGGTTTCTTTAAAATACAGCCAGCTGTCTTGGACACCTTTCCCCTTCAGATCAGCCTCCCATGGGACCCTGCCCATCAGCACCCTAAGGGAGCCAAAATCTGCTTTTCTGAAGTCCAGGGTGTGTGTTCTGCTTCTTTCCTTCCTTCCATTGATCAGGATCCTGAACTCTACCATCTCATGGTCGCTGCTGCCCAGCGACAAAGAATCCTCATTGTTTGCAGTACATCTTCCCCCTTGCAGCCTCTTATCACTTTTTAAATCTCTATTCACATTCACTCTTCAATCACACAAATTAACACACTAGTTCCTAATTTTTGTTTTAATTAATTAACTCATATTTTGACAAAGACAGGGGAAATTATTTCCCCCGCATTTACAATCTTGGGAAATAGCTCAGGATGGCACAGTGTTATTCTTTCGCCTTACAATTTCAATAAACAATTCTTATCAATTGCTCTCAGTGTTCCTTTGGCTTTCAAAAACAACATATAGCAAGACAGTTTGTTATTGACCGATATTGAGAACTGTAAAGCTTTAGAGCTTAAGGTCATGGGATGTGACATTGCAAAGATAGCCAGCTACCTTCTTTTAACCCTTTGCTTGCTACTCAAATTTAAAATCTTACATTTAGAATGTTACTTATTGTCAGGCAGGCCTGTAAGCCTACAATTTGACCTCACCTTCCTCTAAATGCTGTTTCCCAGTGTTTGAATCCCAACACCTATTTTGATTGGCTGTTGCAGCCTGATCTGATCCTGTGTCATATATTCCCCTGCATTTAATTTCCTCCCATTCTGTAAGTTCCCCATCTTCAAAGCATCTGACAAAGTGGGATTTTCTCCCATGAAAGCTCATGTGGTAAATAAATTTGTTAGTCTTTAAAAGTGCCACAGGACTCCTTGTTTGTTTTGATGAACAACAGCTGCCACTTATGAGCAAAATAGCCAATTGCTCCTTTACAGAAGGAATCTTCCCTTGTTTTATGTTTGAAAAAAGAATCTGACCAGCACTGAAGAAACCCACCCTGGACACATTTAGTCGAAGACAGCTTCAAACCATCTGTTCCTAAGCAAGCCCAGAGAGAAGCTAGTCAAAGGCCAGTTGCAAGCTCATCCCACAGAAGCTTACATCCTAGACCTGGTACAAGCCAGATTCAGGTGAGAATATGAAATTGAAATCACTTTAATGGCACTGATGGATGATCTCTTGTTGGCAGAGGTCAGAGGACTGCCATCTATTCTGATGCTCCTAGACCTTGCCACAGTATTTGAATGGTTAACCATAAGATACGGCTGTTACATCTGAAAGAAATGTCCACGGTAATGCACTGAAATTGTTTGATTCTTCCGTAAAGCATGCACCCAATGAATAGAATTGGGAAATTAAACCTCCACCACTAGATGTTTATTTGTGGAGTCCCACAGGGATCGATTCTCTCACCAGCCTTAGTCAACATCTACATATAGCCACTAGTTGAGCTGGTCAGAGAACATGCACTCAGGCATGTGCAGCAGATAGATTAAACACAATTCTACCTATTCTTCAGCACATATTACCTCATCACTACTGCCAAGATGGCCCAGTGCTTGGATGAGAACTAGTCACAGATATAAAACAGCTAGTTGTCTCCAACACTTAGGAGACTCCTACATGCACAGAATGCTGCAGTGCATCTTCCGGTCAACACAGGCAATCACTTGATCATCCAACCAGTCCTCTGATCCTTACATTCTCTGGAATGTATCAGCGTATCTAAAAGATCACTTAAAGCTTTGGGTTGAAGATTGGGACGAACAACTTCACTCCTTGGGCACAATGGAACTTTAGAAATAAGGAAAATACATTTTTGCAGGAGATTGAACTTTCTTAGGGGTCTGTCAGACTGCAGAATGAATTTCCCCAGTAGCTAATGAACATTACTAACGTCACCACCACCCAATCGAAAGACAAGAAACAATTGTTTGACTTTGTCTTCTCTAACAAATATATATATATAACTTCCAAGACAAGGCATGCTACTGAATACTACACTTCCGCCTCTGGGGAAAGGAAAAGAGAATAAACAGGTGACAGACGTTAGTCATGTTGCTTTATTTGCTACTGGATGGTATTCACACTATGGTGATGAATGCAAGAGAGGAACCTATATAAAATAAAACAACTTGTAGCACTGGTCACAACCTATTTAATAAAGATTTCTATCCTCTAACAGAGCCTGCCTGCTTCAATCCTTATGGCTAATGAAACAGCCATTATTGAATTCCAGGGCATGACTTATTTTTAGTTTCCCTTTGCTTTTGGCCCTTTGAATCTTGGCATTAGTTGCTATGAAAACCAAGATCTCATTGGTGTGAGATGGGAGAAATTCCCATAGTTGCAGTGAACTCTCCTCCACTGAAAATCTACCACAGAGCTGAGAGTAGTACATACACAGGCTGTCTTTTGGGGGTCAAAAGCAAGGCGGCCTTGAAGGATCTGAGCTCAGTACATCCCCAGTGCAGAGCTCTACCGCCACCACAGAAGATGCACAGGGGTCACATGGAGGCCCTGTGAGAGGCTGTGGCATAGGGATTGAGTAGTTGGCCAACTTTTGATTTCAAGGAACTAACAAGTGGGGCCTGTAATTGAGGAAAGGGGGAGCCCGTGGGCGTGGCTCTTGGAGTGAGTGACAGGATGGGAGGGTGCATGACACAGAGCAAAGTATGCCTGCTCATTTTGGGTGTGCTGTTGGAGGAGGAGCAAGCTGGTGGTGGGCACTACAACTGAATAACTATTGGAGGCAGAGGCATAATTTATTTGAAGAGGGGAAGAGTCTACATTTTTAGTTGGCTGGTTTTAATTTGGAGGTCAGAAGTGGTTGCTTGCCTGGGACAGAGAGATCAAAAGAGATTTTGTCAGAGTGCAGATGGGCAGATGTAGTGTCTAAATACCAATCCCACCATGGACTGTGGGTAGACAAAAGACACTAATGAGTATTAAATCCATTGATCTAATTTCGAGTTATACCGTGGTTTGTGATAATGGGAAGGTATATTTAAGTTATTGTGGATTCATATGTAATATAAATTTACACATGCCTTTTCTAGTTAGTTATTGAGCACAATCAAAGTGTTCAGCATAATGCAAGCATAAAATCCAAGCATTTTACAATCTGTAAGGCAAAGGCCAAAACCTACCTCCATTAAGACCACAGAGAGTTCTGCTAATAGATTCAGCAAGAGCAGAATGACGAACATTGACCTATTTTCAGTACTAACAACCCCAAATATTCAAATATCGTGAGTCAGGCCCCCAAACACTTGAGATTTTTTTAAAATAAATGTAGGGATCTTTCTATTTGCCTTCTGGTTCCTGACCTTTTAAGCTCAGAGGAAGCATGCTTCTGAATTGCCTGAATAGTTTAATCCCTGAAGGCCAGGATTTTTCTCATAGCAGCAGTTGCCTTGTTGATTAACAGGATCTGTATGGAACTGTGTAACTCCCTCTACACTTCTGAACTAACTGAACTGTTTCACAGTATCCAAGATCCTCTCTAAAGCAACTGCTGTTTTGTCAGACGCAATTTGCTCTGTGAAAATTTAGCCAGCTCAGGAGTGGAGCATCCCAAATAGTCAGGGTTATGATTAGGATGTGCTTTATGTGATGTACTGTGGTTCTAGGGTTGAGGTTTGTCTCTTGGTGCAGGGCTTAATAGTATGTTATGCTAGATGCTTTGATTTTTTATTTCCTTGCTTTTGTAGTTTTGCATTAGCTATGTTACATTAGAACAACCTTAAATGACACACAGCATTGTGGTTCTGTCTGCCTAATGCTCTTCTAGTGGCTCTGTAGAGTCATGCTCAGCAGAAGAGACCTCTACTCAAATTGAATTCTTCGAGATGTAGGTGTTAAAATTTCATGGGTTGCAAATATTATAATGTCCTGTATTATCTCAACTGCTTAGAATAACACTCTCCATGATATTTGTACACATATTTGCACAAGTGTGTGCAGCTTCTCTGTGAAATAGATTTCTTAGAAATTCCAAAAGGGTAGCCATATTAGTCTATTGCAGAAAAACAACAGAGTCCTCTGGCACTTTTAAAGATTAACAGATTTATTTATTGCATGAGCTTCCATGGGAGAAGTCTGATAAGTGGGATTTTCTCCCACGAAAGCTCATGTGATAAATAAATCTGTTAGTCTTTAAAAGTGCCACAGGACTCTGTTGTTTTTCTGAAATAAAGGAAAGTTATTTTTAATGAATAAAATATTTAGAAAATATCATGCTTTCCGAAATATTAAGATTGTATTCTTAAGAAAAAATAAAATCAGTTGGCCTTTGCTTTCATCCCACAATGCAGCTCCAAGCTATGTATTTGTTAAAATAAAAGCAGTATCAAAACATTTGGTTTGCGTTTGCTTGATTGCCATAATGACCAAACAATCATCTTGGAGGCATGGCATTTCTGAAAATAAGTGCTATTAGCAGTTCTATATTTTTGGTGCGTTTAAGGCTGTTCTGAGATTGGCCTGTGTCAACCTACCATAAAGAGCCCCATTCTAGTAAGTCAAACCAGGTTTTAGCCCTTTCTTTGTAATTTTTTTTAAATGATTACTCATGATTGTAAGAGGAAATGCTAATACTTTTCCATTAGTATCACTCAGATTTCTGGGGGAAGAAGGTTTCAATTGTTGTACTGTGAATGGGATTAGT
Source organism: Pelusios castaneus (assembly GCA_007922175.1). Lineage (NCBI taxonomy): Eukaryota > Metazoa > Chordata > Testudines > Pelomedusidae > Pelusios > Pelusios castaneus. The sequence goes on from ML685785.1 coordinate 22,020,477, forward strand.
CTCTTAAATTCTTTAGAGTAAAAGAATCTGTACTCTGTAAAAGATTTGCTTTCCATTAGTCTTCTGTAAAGTCCATCAATTGCTAGTTCATGACCAGGTTTGCATTTATTTCCCAGGTTTAGAACTAATATCCTTGCATTTTAATCAGTCAGTCAGAGACCGAATTTGAAGCAGAAGCAAATTGACTTGTATATGAGAATATGAACTAATGAAAACAAAAGATTAACTAAACCCACAATGATCTTTAAATATGTAAGCAAATCTGAAGCATGCATTGATTACAGGGAACCACATCAGAGTGGATGGTGCATATGGACACTTTCTTACGGGAATATAAGAAACTAAATAATGACTGACTGAATAATGAATTACTTTTTTTTTGCACTGTGACTACTTAACAAGTGACACAAACATCTGAAGAAAATCATGATTAGGAGCTGATCTCCTACAATTCATCCCTTCTTTCAGTTCCTGTCCTGCCCCACAGTTCCTGATTAGTCAAAAGAAGAATAGGAAACAGAAGAGAAGGAATCTGAATTAATTCTAATAAATACAGCACATTAAAACCTAAAGGATCATAAAAGTAATTTACAAAAACTCTGGATTAGATCGTGACTTAGACAATGAACTCATACCAGGGAAGAACCACCCCCTATTGTATCTATGCAGGTAGCACAAGTAGGGGAAAGCAGGGATACTCATTCATGTATTTACTCACAGGAGCAGGTGGATGGAGACGGCAGAGAATCCTGGCTCTATTCCTCTCCTCATTTTGTTGACCAGAGCAGCTAGAGCAGAATGAGCTGGGTTTAATTTATTTCTAGCATAAACCAGCAGTATATTAGCAGTGCTGGGAAACAGAGCTGGAATTGGGGCTGAAATGTGTTTCTGAGGCATGCAGTTCTTTGGAGTAGTTCAGCTTTCATTTCATGCTTTAGTCAGGTCTTTGCCTCGAGGTCCAGTCCAGCCCAATTCACCACTAAAAAGAAGATACCTCAGAGGTTTGGGAGTAAGGGGATACCTTTGGTTAGGACTTCATCTGATTTGTAAAGTGTGCCCTGTAGAAATATTCCTCAAACACTGCTCGCCTGTTTCCCAATTGAAGATCAGTCTGAGTGTGAAACTGGCTTACAGCACTAGTGCCTCTCTTTTAATATGTATTTAATTATATTTATAAGAGGCACCCAACAAAACTCTCTAAGCACATGCAAGTTATTTAAGACTCACATTAAACAACAATCATACCAGCTGACTCAATATCAGTTAGAAAAATCCAACGCCCACACCAAAAATAAATCTAACTATTTCCCATGCTGGCAAAAGCCTCTGCTACAAGAGAGGATTTCCACTGTGCCTTGAAGGTCACAGATTGTAAAGAGACAGCAGTGGACTCTCACTGAAAATACCCTTTTGTACAGAGGACTGATCCAACTCCCACTCTGAATGGAGTCAGACTGTGCTGTACATTTGGTGTTTGGAGTTTTTTAGGAGTTTCTTGCATGCCCTACCTGACCATAACTCAGAGTAGACCACATGTCCCTGGAGGTTTTGGAAAGGGAGAAAAGCAGGGGGGTGGGGAGGATGAGATGATCTCACTTGACATTTTCTGCTCCTCCACTGCACAGAAAATATAATTCAGCAAGAAGATAATAACTGGCATAATAAGAACAAGTATAGAAAATAGACACCGTCCCTTTTTATTCAGAAAACAAGCATTTCTAGCATAACAGGGTGTTTATTTTCCTGTATAATAAGGGTTTTATGAGCTAAACAAAGCATTTTCCATCTGCCTGACCTCTGCGCATTAAACCCTGCCAAATAGATTTCTGTTAAGCATTTGCAGAGCATCCATCAGCAAATGACTTCAACATTGTCTAGTAAGCCAGATACACGGCACACAGCATATGCCTTTTGACAAGTCACCCTTGCTTTATATGTTGTATAATTCATTGTTCCTTGAGGTAAATATTCCATTCAACCTCCCTTCACTCAACGTTTAGCTTTCATTTCAGTTAATAACAATTAATATTTATTTACTTCAATCCAAGCAGTAAACTATTTGCTTTGTAATTATCTTAGAACCTAATTATAATGCTAGGCAAATAGGGTTTCTGACTTGTCAAGCTCAAGAGCAAAATTGCATGGTGCCTCTTTGTTGGATTTTGAAATTGTTGCATGTGGTAATGATGAGCACATTACAGTAGTGTTTGCTTCATGGGAGATTAGCTAGGTGACTGGAATACAGGGGGAAACAGCCTTATGCTACTAATTGTCTTTTTAAGAAGAATCTACACAGGCATGAAATGTTTGGGATTTAAGAGGCATTGCCGGTAACACAGCACTATCTGCTTAGAGGCACTGGGCCTTTTCACAAACAAACAAGCCCCCTGAGGTGGCCCCCCAACCCCTGCTTTAAAGGTGGCCTCACCCATGCACAAAGGGTACTCTGAGTTAGACAGCACTTCTCTCAATAAAGCCCACAGGAAAGAACAAGGGGGAGGAAAACACCGTCTTGCTGGGCTTTCAAGGGACAGGGGAGGTGTGGCACTAATCCTTTACATCTCCTAGGATCCACAGTTAGCCAGGACTGTCAGAGACAGAACCACAGCTCTTCAGTAGGAGCAACAGTAGTTGGTTATTAAATAAAATAATGTCAACAGATCTGAACAGGCAGGCTTCCTTACAGATTAATTTAACTTCCACCTTCTTCTCTTTCCTTTACCGTGGACCACACCCTACTTGGGACGCTAATCACCATGCAGACCCAGAACTTCCAAAATACAGTTAGCTCCCATTTAGGTACCAAATTATGTGCAAAGATTTTCCGAATTGTTTAACACTCAATGTTTGGCCATAATCGTCAGTCTTGGAGCTGGTGGCAGATCAACGCATTTGAAAATACGGCCTTATATAGGTGCATTAATGGCTGCTGAACTCTTGTGAAAAATCTTTAGGTGCCTAAATGGGAGCTGAATCTATCACCACCACCCATTCTCTTCTCTGGCAGTGCAGATCCAAAGGAGCCATTCCACTCAGGGCTCCCCTGCATTCCCCTATGAAATTTCATATGTTAGTCTTCATTTGGTATTGAAGATTAGTTAGTGTTTCTGTGCTGCATTTCAGATGAGGCCATTTCAGTGCCAGGAAGAGTGATTCCTGTATCTAAATCTAGAATAGAAAAATCTGAACAGAATTAGGACTGGCATCTCCTTTATTTACAGTGTAGAAAACAGAAGCAGCTTCTCTAAGAACAAAAGAATGGATTTGCTAGGTCAGACCATGATCCATCTAACCCAATATCTGATCTGGCTATGGCCAGTGCCAGATGCTTCAGAGGAAATAAACAGAACAGGACAATTGTCTAGTTAGTCATCCAGTCCCAGCATCTGGCAGTCTGAGCACAGAGATACATCCCTGACCCACTTGGCTAATAACCACTGATGGATTTACCATTTATGTACTTATTTAACTCTTTTTTTTTAACCCCGTTATGTTTTTTACCATCACAACATTCCTTGGCAAAGAGTTCCACAGGTTGACTGAAGAAATACTTCCTTCAGTTTGTTTTAAACCTGGCACCTCTTAGTTCTTGTGTTATGTGAAGGGATAAATAATGCTACCTTAATGACTTTTGCGACACCATTCATGAGTTTATAGATCTCTGTCATGTCCTCTTGTGACAAAGTGTATCAGCTCCTCCCCTACAGGAGGAAACCTGTTTCTTCAGGGGCCAGACAGACCCCTCCCCATCATGCATGCTGGAAGGAGGTGGGGGTTAAAAGCCTAGCAGAGGCCTCAGCGTGGAATATGAAAATACTGGAGAGATTTTCTCTCCCCGAGCCCACCAGAAAGGATGCAGACCTGCCACACCCAGGGAGGCTTCAGGGCTACTTTACTGTTCAGCACTGTTATTTATTGAGCCCTGCCGTGACCAGAGAGGCTTCAGGACTGCCTGCTGCTCAGCCTGGCTTAGTGGGCGGCTGGTCCCCACTGGACCCAGGAAACTCTTGAATAGTGGTATGATAGGCAGCCAGAGGCGAAGCATGACACTTCAGGACATGCATGGGACAGAAGTTATACCAACACCACCACTTTCAGGGGAGCCCTAAGCACCATCTGTCACCCCTCCTCCCTTGTAGTAGTTTATTTTCTGAGTGGAACAGTCCCAATCTTTTTAACCTCTCTGCAGATGGAAGATATTTCATATCCATAATAATTTTTGTCACTCTTGTCCTATTACAATGTACCTTTTTTTTAAATGGGGCAACCAGAACTGCACTGAGTATTCAAGGTGCAGATGTGCCTTGGACTTATAAAGCACCATTATGATATTTACTGTTTTATCTATTCCTTTCCTAATGGTTCCTAACATTGTTAGCTTTGTTGGCTGAAACTGCATATTGAACAGATGTTTTCACAGAACTATCCACGACTCCAAGATCTGTTTGCTGAGTGGTAAGAGCTAATTTAGATCCTATCATTTTGTATATATAGTTGAGACTACGTTTTCACAATGTGCATTACTTTGCTTTTATCAACATTGAATTTCATCTGCCATTTTGTTGCCCAGTCAACCAGTTTTGTGAGATCTCTTTGTAATCATTGGCAGTCTGCTTTGGATTTAACAATCTTGAATAATTTTGTATTTGCAAATTTTGCTGCCTCACTGTTTACCCTTTTTCCAGACCATTTATGAATATGTTGAATAGCATAGGTCCCAGTACAGATCCTTGGGGGACCTATTATTTACCTCTCTCAACTGTGAAAACTGACCTTTATTCCTACCCCTTGTTTCCCTTTAACCAATTACTGAGCCATGAGGGGCCTTTCCCTCTTATCCCATGGCTGCTTATTTTGCTTATGAGCTTTGCTGAGGGACTTTGTCAAAGATTTTCTTAAAGTCCAAGTACACTCTATCCATTGAAAGACCCTTTTCCACATTTTTTTGACCTCCTCAAATAATTCTAATAGTTGGTGAGGTACGATTTCCCTTTACAAAATCCATGTTGACTTTTCCCCAATAACGCATATTTATCTATGTATCTAATAATTCTATTGTTTACTATAGTCTCAACCAATTTTCCTGGTACTGAGGTTAGGCTTACTGGTCTGTAATTGCCAGGATTGCCTCTAGATCCTTTATTTTAGAAGAAAAAATTGGTGTCAGATTAGCTATCTTTTAGTTATCTGGTATAGGATCTAATTTAAGTGATAGGTTACATATCACAATTAAACAAACAAGGAGTCCTGTGGCACTTTTAAAGACTAAAGTGCCACAGGACTCCTTGTTTGTTTTGCTGAATTAAACTAACAAGGCTAACCCTTTGGAACTTATACTACAGTTTGCATTTCTGCAATTTCTTATCTGACTTCCTTTTAAACTGTTGGGTGAATACCATCTCATCCTGATGACTTACAGTCCAATTTTTGAATGGCATTTAAAGGATAAATAGCCCCATATTGTGCTTTGGTATATATCAGAATGAAAAGAATCACAGAACAAATCCTGGTCTCATTCAAATTAACAGCAAAATGTCCACTGACTTCAGTATGACCTTTTGTAATATGACAGGTTATTAACTCTCTGGATGCCATTTCGGCCTCAACTTTGGATATAATGGCCCTGATTCACCACTCTGTTTTACCAGTGTAATTCCAGTGTGGAGTCAGGCCAACATAACCGTGTGGTGAAGCTTGCCCATTTAATTTTATGTGCTTATCAGACAGACAGTCATTTGAGCACAGTATCATATTCTATCCTTAGTTAAATTGGTACAAATCAAGGGCAAATCTACTGATGCGGATAGCATTGATCTAAATTTACACTAGTTTCAATGAACATTCTTTGGCCTGATATTTAGTGGTTTAGTTACAGTGCGGACTTTTTCCATTACCAGTCTAATCAGACATGACTTTGAAAGTTAATAAATTTAATGCTATTTTATTTTACCCATAAGCAACATTATTATTTACCTCTAAATTATAAATGTTCTGTCTTTTTCAGGCTTCATATTCAGATTGATTTTTAAAATAACTCTGAGAAAGCCACCAAAGTGTGATAGGAAATGAGCAATGAGCACTATTTGTTCATTTGGAAACACCGGCTCAGATTCTATTCTCAGTTATACCAGTATAAATCTGAAGCATTTCCATTTAAATCACTAGGATAACCCTGGAGTACTATATGGCCCATTGTATTAGAAGACTGAAGAACTGGGGTTTATTCCCTGGAACTTCAGAATTTTGGAACTTCAGAATTCTCTCTTACAGAGAGAATTCATTTGCAGTTGGAATTACAATCCGACAAATACTGAAGCCTGTGTTTACATTTACTTATCTGAGTAGTCTCATTGACTTCAGTAAGACTATTTAGATAAGTCAAGATCTGAACATGCTAAAGTATTTGTAGGTCCAGGACAGTTATAATTCCAGTTAATATCAACGGGAATTGGTGGAGTTAAGAGGAGGAGAGCCAAATTTAGCCTATGATTTGTGTGTCTATAGGAATGGGATACCCTGACCTACTCTCCCTGACTAAGCTGGTATAGAGGTGGAGGGTTTCAGGAATGGCTATGCCTCCAGGAACTCAGTCATGGCAGGAAATCTCCAGAGGGTGCAGACAGGCCGGTTTTTCCCGTCATGCTGCATGCGCACAAAAAGCTACTGAGAAATTGGAGAAAGTTCAGAGAAGAGTAACAAAAACAATAAAGGGCTGAAGGGACTGATTTATAAATATAAAGTAAGAAAAGAAGTAGTAATCAGTTGGCTAAGTGAAGACTACCAGGGGGAATGTAGTAATAATTTGAAAGGTATAAGCAACCCGGAAGTGCTATAAAGGGCTCTAACTATGAACAAATGTGTAATGGAGTTGCCACTTATTATAAGTGCCCCTTCTTGCTTATAGATCTGAGAATGTAGCTCTCACTGCATTGAGTGCCCCCTTGCCACTCGATCTTGCTCTGCAATAGGCTTTCCCCTTGTAACTCAGGCCTCCAGCCAGGTCACCATTTAATCCACCACTTCCAGGGTGAGTGTCCAGCAAGACAACCACCCAAATGCCATCTTCAGGGTTCTCTGCCACTATGCAAGTGGCTAACCCTGGCTGACAGGGGAAGCCAGGCCCACCATATACAACAGGTTCCAGCCCAGGGACCCTACAATCAAAAATCCAGGTCCTCAGTCCCCCATCCTTCTTATCTATCTTCCCTATCTTTTCTTGATGGATTCTGGGCTTACTACTAGAGCTTACAGTACTCCCCATGACTATTTCACTCCTCTTAAACTCTTGTCAGACTCCTTACTCTATGGCAGGATCCCAGGGCTTACTCTTTCCTTACTGCTTCTGATGGCCTGCCTCTCCCAAGGAATGCCTGTAGACCCTTTCTCCTGCAGCCTATTTCTGTGCTCAGCTTCTTGGCTCTTACTGTTGGCCCAGTCCTTCCCCATCTGGGCTTCACTCTCAATTAACCCTGGCTCATCATCTCTCAGCTGACCTGTTTGGCCACCCAGGCCCTCATTAACTGTATCAGGGATGGTGTGGGGTTCACAATCACCACAAATGCTATATCAAGAAAGAGACATATATATTAGACTGTAAAATAGTCTCCAAAGGGTGTGGTAGAAACCCCACTGTTTGAGACAAAAGCAGACTGCCATAAACACTAGAAAAGGTACTCCATGGGAAATTTCTACAGTGAAAGAGACATAACATGTTCCTTCCCATTTTCACTATCTCCATTAGAACTCTGAAGCATGCCATGACTAAAATACAGCACAGTCTGCAGAAGTTGTGCATAAATTAGCTAACAACAGGCATGACTAAGGACAGTCTCTTCAATTCTTCCATGTTCTTATATGTCCAATTCTTCCACTCTGCATCACCTACTTATTACTGATGATTAATAAAATAATAAGAAAAATTATTCATACCCTGTTCTCCTATATTGTTTTCCACTCATGGATTTTGCAGTTCTTTAAATTAATCAATGCCCCACCTGTCAATTTGACTAAGTACGTTGGGGAACAGACTTTCTCTTATTACATACTTATAAAGCACAATGGGGTGCCAATCCCACTTGGTCTCTATTTGCTATTGAAATATATATACCACCTTACAGAGGATGGTAAAATATGCAAACACTATCACAAAATGTGCAGTAGCTTCAGTTATTTTATTAAATTAAACAAAAAAAGTTACACTGTAGGAACTAGTAACTTGCCAAGGGAAAAAAAGTGAGAGAAGAAACAAAAACAAAAAAAAGCACCCACACACACAGGCAAGAAATCCGATAGCACAAATTCTACTTGATGTCTAATGTATGCTTCTGAAATACAGCTCTTTTCATAGAGCTAGTTTAGTGAAAATAAAGAGGTGCAACGCAGGCAAGGAATATACCCTGATTTATACCTCACTGAAATTTAAGACTGTCTCAGACATTTGGAAAACCACAACCAATTACAGTATTGGGTAGTGTCAGTGGTAGATGATGCATTTTCTAACTATTGCACCTCTCTCTCTCTCTCTCTCTCTCTCTCTCTCTCTCTCTCTCTCTCTCTATATATATATATATATATATATATATAAATAAAATTTGTATTTCTGGCAGAAAAGGGAACCTACAACAGCTTAAAAAAGAGCACCTCCTTGAGGCAATTTGGCTGAAGGCAAGGTTATTATTATTAACAGACTATGAAATGTCTGACAGAGAATAAGAGGTGTTGTCAGCCTTGCTTGAACCATGAAGGAAAACTGAAGGCCATACTTCTCTTGGCTCAGACATTTATCAACTCAACAAGGTCACCTAAACTGAAATGCAATTCTCCTTTTTGTCTTCAGCTCCTTTACCATTTCCCCTTGGGAGATGGCCCCTCCCAAGCACAGCTCTAGATCACTATTTTTGTTCTGAAATGGATTTCTGAGGAAAAATGAAAAATGACCCAATGTCTCAGCAGTAACATTAAGTTAAATACTGATAATATTTCCTTAAGAAAAAAGGAGAAACAATTTATAATTTCTATAGAAAGTGTAGGAATTCTTGACCTGGAGAAATAGGACAACATTTTCTAGAAAAGCAGTGAATTCCTACAAAAGGCAGTGGAATAACAACTTCCACTCACAGTGAAAATTCACTTTCATCCAAAGTGCCTTCCCAATTGAACAAATATTTACAGGACACACATCATTCACCGACACTATATAAGGTGTCTGCCTCTTCAGAAAAAAAGTTCAGAATGCAGGGGAATGTAAACCAGATCACTTTACCCCTCTTTCTTTCCCAAGAGAAATTTGTATTCCTTGCAGGAAAGATGCTGTTTTGTGCCTCCTTAGTAACAGCCACCTTCAAAGCGTCTGACGAAATGGGATTTTCTCCCACGAAAGCTCATGCAATAAATAAATTTGTTAGTCTTTAAAAGTGCCCCAGGACTCATTTGTTTAGCCATAAGCAGTGCAACACCTTCCATAGATGATAACACTAAGGATATGTTATCACTGATGGCGGCAAATTTAGCAGAATCAGATCTACTCTTGAGGATCAGTTGAGCAGAAGTGGAGACCTGCCCAATTGGTCCATAAGTTGATTCAACAAAACCACCCCCAGAAAAAGAGTAATGCTGTATTGACAGGAGGGATTTCTTGTTGAAGCATTTCCCATCCACCCAGCTTAGAGGGGACACCATACTAAATAGAATTTAAGGTGTGGACAGGAGATACTCCACGTAGCTTGCGTATCTCCAATCGATTGCGACTGAATTTAAGTGTAGATCAGGCCGATAAGGGAGATTTGCACTGAAGAGCACAGAGGGACATTGCAGTGGTAAGTAGACAAGGATTCAAGCCACTCTTCAGGAGATTAATTCAAAACCCAACATTTTCAAAGTCTGAAGGGAGACAGGATTATACTTTAGTTCATTGTTGGTCTAATGACCAGCTGCAAAAGTTGGATTTGAACAGAGATCTGGACATCCTTGAAGTCTAGGTCTGTTTGAACCTACGATTTTGGTTAAGGCCTGTTTCTAATAATAAATGGATTGGGATTTAAGGGCTCACAAAGTACTTTGTGAAATAAACATATTTAAGTGGCAATTCAGTATTCTTGTAGAGTGGACTGATATTTTTATATCAGTGCTTATATAATGTCAGCTCTTCTATTTTATGGTGATAAGTGCTTTATAAATGCCAGTAGATAGGTACATTAATCAAGAAAAATCTGGCATTTGTATACAGCTATTTTGAAAGTAAATAGTCCCTTCACAAGTCTCAGTAAGGTTAAAGTTATTAGAGTGCCAATGAGAAAGTTATTCATGCCCTGAACAAAATGTAAAAAATTCATTTCAGTCTTGAACAGCTTAAAATACAACCGGACTTCACAACTTAAGGTGAAAGCCATAGCCAGTCAAACATAAGGTCCAAATTCTGCTCTCCTTACATTGCTATGATACTGGAGTAACTTTGTTGATGCAGAGCAGGGCAGATATGGACCCAACAATTGTCAAGGAAGCTAAATAGCTGAAGGGAAAAAACTGAAGCCATCCAGGGTAAAGTTGAAGCAGCAAAGTCTTTTAATTAAAGACAAAGCAGCTGGAAAATTCTAGCTAAGAAATCATCAGAATAATGAATAGAAGACAGTGGGATTGTGATAGAAATGGGTTGTGTAGGCATCAATAATAAATTCATCAACTGAGACTTGAAAACAGAGTGTTGGCAGGGATTAGAAAAATGGAAGAGACAGAAAATGAGAGAAGATGCCAAAATATTATGCTCAGATGCTAGCATTTTATTTTAAGCAGCAGGTTTCTGAGACATGGTCAGCAAAATCACACAGGAGTCAGGGAAAAGGATAGTAGCTGTTATGGGACCAGAGAAAAAGACTTTGCACCATGCAACATAAATAATTCCTCTTGGGAGGCAAAGAACTAGTCATTCCTATTTTGAAGAATCCAGTAAGAACAGATTTTACTTCATGCTTTAAATGTGTGACCAGTTGATTGGAATTGTGGAAGAAATCTGCCATTAGGGCTAAGGCAGGGAGTCACGTGCATCAGAGTCCTGGGAATGACTTAACAAAGGCATGCTAAAAAGCTAATAGGATTGGTATATAACAGAAGAATAGTGACTGGACAAATTTTGGTGCAAAAAGGTGGAACAGGATTGGTAGTAGTGTTAGGATGCATATTTGTGATGCAATAAGTGACTCAACTATATAAGGTTAAATTGCATGAGGCTTGAGGCTCCTGGGAATACGCCTGTGGGTCCGCAGCTGTGTATGCAATAAAGCTTCACTACTTTGCTAAAGTTGTGGCCTCCGCTTACTGAACACCCCTTAAATTCCACGACAGAATCCATGAAGCCTTAGAGCTCTTTCACACTGTCTCTTTGCCACTTCTCTTCTGCCTATTTGACACCACAGTCTAGCAGTCTTCTAGTTAGGAAAAGGCATATCCATACCTCAGGAAATTGGCAAGGGAAGGAATACATGACTATGAGGATGAAATAAAGTATTAATTGCCCCTGGGTTAAATTTCTCCCTCAGCAACTTGTACTTAACTCCTTTTTTTCTTCTTTGGCAGTCACATGAATAGGATAGCTGAGAGTGGAACCTAATCTAAATGAAGAGAGCTAGGAAGTTAGGTATTGTGATCTTACACATCAGAAAGATTGGACATGAAGAAACTAAGGGCTCACTACTCCAATCTGAAAGAGCTTCACTTAGAATATGAACAAATTATTGGTGGGGGCAGAGAGGACTTTGGTTTAGCTCCTCAAAGGTATCCAGGCACCTAACTTGAAATCAATGGGGCTTATGGATGGGATCCACAAACTTACTCTCAGGCTTAGATGCTTAAACACTGGTTGTGGCTCCATTGTGTGCCATAAAAGTCTCAGCAAAGCCTGAAGGGGCCTAAACTCACTCAGTGTGTAAGTTTTGAGGGTAAAAGTTCCCATGGCACCTGTGTTTATGTACCTTGCATCTCTCCCGTTGACTGCCAATAAAAAGCACGAGAAGTGTAGAGTAGGGCTCAGTCCAGCCTACATGTGGTAATAGAGAAGACAACAGATATTCAGGTGTGAGTGAATGTAGCAGCAATGAAGCAGTGCAAGTTATGAGTTAAATACGTATAGCTATTGCCATGATAAAAATCATCAGTCTTGCTTTAATCTGTTCATGACACTAGCTCCATCTTTCCTCAAATAGTTGAGCTGTCAGCCTAATGAACTCAGTAACACTGTTCATTGTTCTGAAGTCTTTTCTCTAGGATATAAGTGCAGCGTACACTTGCAGAGGGGCTTTTGTTCACATGTGCTATTAATTCACATCTGAGGAACTGCCAGGTGTAAGATGTACATTATATTAAATCCCCCTTTTAAAAGATGATTCTAAAAGTCTCCAGGAACCCTTATCCCTCTGAAACCCCCAACCTTCCTACAAAACCAGAGACGAGTTTTAAAATTAAAAAATTAAAATGAGGCACCTTCAGCTTGATGATATACATATGCAGAAGCACATTAGAATATTTATTCATTCAACTCAAACAGATTGAAATTAGTTACTGATAACTCTGATTTGCTTTCCGACTCCCCCCTCTCCTTTTTTAAGATGCATTAAAATACTTGATATAAGGACTTTTTGAACAGCTTTTTTTCTTCTTCTTTCCATTCTACATGAAGGTTAAAAGCTTTTTATTTCCATCCAGTCACTGAAAATAGGGCTGAGATAAGCAGTGCTGGTTGCAAGGATTCTAACAGGGTTGGATGAACAGTTGAGATAATGGTAGGCCTATCCAACTGAATAATCATTTTGGTAATGATTACTGTCTTGAAGAGCTTCATGAGGTATGGGATGAAAGGAAAAAATCAAAAGGAATTCCCTTTGAATAGATGTTTTTCATGGCCGAGTGCTACAGCAATGCATCTGAATGATAAAAGGATGTTTCCTAAGACAAAAGGAGCATTCTTTGCTAGGAAAGAAGAGGACTTAATTTGCTGGGTTTAGCTCTTCCAAATCAACACTTAAAATGCCAAATACTCTTTTTCCAGACCACCATTTGTCTCAGGGAACGGTATGTCAGCAAAGCAAAGCTGAGGACTAAATCACATCTGTCACTTTGCTGTTGCACATATGGTAGTAGGAATCAGCTGCAGAGAGGGTGTGAAAGTTAAGTCCGCATTCCACTGGACATTGTGAAGAACTGCTTTTTGTCTAGATAGCTTAAAAGGGCTGTGAGGTGGTGATAGACCAAGAGAAGGCTGGAACATGGTTAATGAATGCTCAGTTACATGTATATACTACCCTACAGCGTCTTGTAGAATGGGTGCAGCACTTCTGTAGCCCATGGTCTGCTAATCATTTATTCTCTGAGAAGGAGGAACACTCCATTTACTCCCCCAAGCTCCCTGGATATCTCTTGTGCAAGCAAGGCTGGATTAAGGGTCCCCCTCCCAGGCCTGGGTTCTCCCCCCCATCATAGTGGCCAGCCTGAGGCAGCCCAGCCAGTATTGTGGGATGGGGGGGGGGCAGCCAATGCTGCAGGGGGCCTGTAGCCCAGTGGGCAGGCTGGGGGGTGAGGTCCAAAGCCTGACCAGCTTTGGGGAGGGGGGACAGCCCTCGGGCCAGAGGCCACAGTTGCTCCTGCTCCACTCCCAGGTAGGGGTGGATCAGGCAGGTCTATGGTGCCTGGGCAAGGGCCAGATTCTGGTGGGGCCACAGGTCCCCCCTTTAGGCCCAGACCCCAAAGTCTCTGCCTTAATCCAGCCCCTGTGCCCCTGTGTGCAAGGCCCTTTGTACTCTAGCTTTGCATAAGGCATCAGAATTGGATGTATAGTATTTCACATACACCATCTTCTTAGGATCACTCAGATGTCAGAGTTACCACTGAATAAGAATATATTCATATCCATTCCCATGGCTTCACCCAGATACAACTGACTATAGACTCAATAACTGTCCCCCACCCCAAGAGAACAGGCTTAGGCCTACAATACTATTTGAATCCATGTTAATTCATCTTGTGTTAGGATACTAGATTTTATAAGTAATTCTAAGCTTGGAAGTCTGGTTGTTAGCACAATGGGCTTGAGAAACACGTTGTTAATAGTGGTTATGAAGTTTCTTTCCCCTTTCCTGCATCTAGCTTACCTCTCTGCTGTACAGACCTCAGTTTGGTTTTTTCAGGACCTTGACATTATATAATAAAAAATCTTATTTACAAACAAAACTCTTGGTGGAATCTCCAGGCATTCACATGCAAAATATAGTTACCGTATTTTTCGGACCATAAGACGCACTTTTTTTCCCCCAAAAGTGGGGGGAAAATGAGAGTGTGTCTTATAGTCCGAATGCTGTCCAGCAAGCAGTGTTCCCGCCAGGGGGCGTTGCTGGATAGCAAAAAGATCCAGGGCTGCGGCCCTCCAGCCCACTCCCTGGCCAAGCCACTAGGCCGCTCCCCCAGTTCACAACTCCACACACACTCAAACAAACCCACACCCCTGCCGGACGGGGCAGGCTCGGCTGGGGTTGGCCCCCCTGTGACGCTGTCAGGATTTAAGGAACTATTTATGATATTATTTTGTATTAATATGTGATGCTGTCAGGGTTTAAGGAACCATTTATGATATTTTGTATTAATATTTTATGATTGTTATAATCCATAGGAACTATGCCATGTTTGGTGTCAATAGAAAGGTAATAATTTGTGGGGAATGATTATATAGTTTATGTGTAGGATTTGTATTCATATTAGAAGTTAGGAATATGCTTGTTATATTTTAACTTGTGTAAGGCTGGGAAAATTCCCCAGACTGAATGTCTACCTGGCCATTGTCTCCTTAATGGCCCATTAAGGAAGCTCCCCAGTATAATGGGCCGAAGAAGAAAATCTGTTGAGCCACTAGGACTTAAACATGTCTCTGGAACTATTCCTCTGAGACTGAACAAAGGATTGAGGCCCACCCTGGTGCTGGGTGTTTACCAGAGGAAGAAGCCTGCAAACTCCAGAGGAACAAACCTGAAAACTGCTTTTCATGAACTTTAAATCATTTGTATGTATGTGATTCGCTTTGACCCTTTAACATCTCTCATATTTGCTTCTTTCCTTCTCTCTTTCTTTTTCTCTTCCCTTCCTTTTCTCTTCTTCGCCTTCCTTTCTCTTTCCTTCCTTTTCTCCTCTTTGCCTTCCTTTCTCTTCCCTTCCTTTTCTCTTCTATTTAATTTACCAGTACTATTTGGTTCAGAATATTTTTTTCTTGTTTTCCTGCTCTAAAAACTGGGTGCGTCTTATGGTCAGGTGCGTCTTATGGTCCGAAAAATACGGTACATATGCACACTCTCCTAGAGCACTTGTCTGAGAGGACTTACCCTTCTCAGTCGCTGTGGAATGGTGTCCAAATGCCCTCCAGGACATGCCAGCTCTTTATAGTTGGGAAAACAGGATGTAGTCCCACAATCTCCTTCAAACTACCTTTGAGTCTTTGCAACAACATTCTACAATTTGCACAGCCTGAAGCAAATTCTAGTCTTCTTCTCCATGGGATAATGGGACCTGCAGTACAAGCCAAGAAAAGTGACAAACTCCCTTGTGAAGAGGCAAAGCTTCACTCTGCTCAAGAAAATACTAACAAGCTCTTCTGGACTCATTCAGCATTAACAAGAAACACCTGGAAGGCTTGCTCTGCTGGGTGGGGAGGAGAGGGAGCTTAAAAAAAGAGAAAACTTGCTATAGGAAAAAAACTGCTACATTTCAGAGACTACTCAGCTAAGGAGTGGGACAGTCACAAAACCTCACTACCCTTGAAATTGCATGGACCAGTTGTAAAGCAGAGTGCCCCAATAGAAGGGGATGACAGTAAGCCAAACAGTTGCTAAGCCTAAGGGAGACCACCTAAGCCTTTCTTTCCCCCTTGTGAGAGAAGGGAAAAGGACTGTGTTTGTTTGGAGAACATATTATGTGCTACAAATTGGGAAAAGACATGATCAGCTTTAGGAATCAGGGAAGCCAGGGCCGGATTAAGCAGCCCCAGGCTGCCCATCATCACAGAGCTCTCCCCCATCCCCACCTAAGGTGGGTGGGCTGTCACTGGGGGGTGGGCTGGGACCAGAGGGCACTCCTGCCCTGGCCATGGTCCAGCCGGTCTGCCCCCAGAGGGGAGCAAACGCACATCCATCCACCCCACCTGCTCAGGGGCTGTGGTGGGAGTGCCCTGAGCCTGGCCTCTGGCCCCCGGCCCCCTACCCTCCCCCCCAGCACCAGCAGTCAGGGGCCCTACCAACCCCACCACCCAAGCAAGCCCTGCTGGTGCTGTGGTGGGCAGGCAGTGGGGGCTGGATCTTACAGTGGCCTTAGAGGCTAGAGCCTGGGGCCCCCCTTTGGCTAGGGCCTGGGATTTCAGCTTTTATAGCCCCTGCATTAATCCATCCCTGAGGGAAGCCCCAATTCCTCCCCCCCCAAAAAACCTCATACTCACACTGTGGACACAATCCTTACAGTGGATTTTTCTTGTCTTTGAACTACTCAACTACTGGGTCTGTTATTCTAGGACCCCTGCACACTGAGCAATATTTTTCCTCTCCACCTTCCAGAGAAGAAATATGGTTCTTTTTCCCCCTTCAGCATTAACATTCTCTCCCAACCTTCCTGATCAAGGGAATTGCTAACTTCCCTTCTAGGTTAGGTATGGTGACATAAACACAGGGCTGCTGCTTCCCCTTGCTTGTACCTCTTGTTGCAGCATCTCCATCCCTCACCATCCTGTCTCTGCTGTCTACTAGGTTCTGTTTCCTGTCATGGGCCAGATGGGAGATTGCAGCCCCACCTGCATAACAGAGGTTGGCTGGATACAGCAAGTGCTGGGAGCTTCTGTGCCTGTTCACTCAACAGAGGTGTCATAGCAGCAACTACCACTCACTCATACGTTGGTCACTTCCAGCTAAATGTGCCATTCCTGCCTTCTCATTGGCTATGTCCCCACCGAGCTGTTGCGTGCATGTCCAAAGCTGCACATTTCAAAAGGCCAACACAGAATCAAAGAGAGAGGGACTGTGTGACTTGCTCAGATTCTGCTCCAAGTAATAATTTGTGGCTCAAAGATTCACTTGTCAAAGATTGGAGATATTTTATTGCTGAGACCTTTCAAAACTAGCTCAATCGCTGAGGTTTGCAACACTACCTCCTGTCTGGCTTCCTTTCTTCCTGTGTATAAACTCTTCCACTTCTCCCTGAGTTCCCCATTGGTTCCCCTCTCAAAGAATGACTCTGGGTGTGTGCTGTCAGGCTACTTTGATCATAATGGAAGTCACCTAACCAAAATAGCTTCAGACAGCTACTGAGTATGCCTAGTACCTGCAAACCCAATCCCTGGGTCTAGCCCATCCAGCTGTATTTCACCCCACTCTGGCAAGCCAAAGAGTCCCCAAAAGAGATTGATGACATTATGCATACTCCCCATTGTCCCTTATTCTATTTACACCACTAAATGCTGCAATACAGGAATGTAGGTTATATTAGCACAGCAGATTCAATATTGCTATGCTCTAAAAATCTTCTACTTTGAATAGGAGAAAAAAATTACCTATGCACTTTCTTCCACCACCAAAAAAACTGAACATTCCCTTTTTGTTGGCCTTAATGAGGCAGTACTCTATCCCCAAAGCCCAAGTGACATTCTTCTGAAATAGTTCAAGCAGAATTTATTGAACATTTATCCTTTTGCAGTATTATTGCTATAGAAGTAAATATTTCAAGTAACCTTTGCTAGCCCCCTGAAATTACCAAGAGTATTAATTAAAGTTCAGTGAGAAAGTATATAAGGACTTACATGAAAATCTGGGGTAAGTTCTTTGTAATATAACTGGCTTTCATTAGGAGTCAATTCACCGATGGTCGGGAGTTTCCCCCAACTAAGTCCTCTTCATCATCAAACCCAGAAACTCTGAAATTCTGTTTTAAATATCTACCATAAGGTACAATCCATTTAGATGGCTGTCTTTTGCAGATCTGCATCATCTTTATTCTCTCCTATAGGTATCAGAACCCAAAAGTATGACAACTGAGCATCCCCAGTTTCTCAAGACAGACTTAGAATGTGCATGGATGTTTTTTATTGCCTCTCAACAGGATGAACCTTTCATATCTACTGAAATTATTGGATGAGGTAATACAAAGGAATTTTAACTGAATCCAGCAGATCATAGTCTAGTGGTACAGGAGAATGGATTCATGATGACTTTGAAATTCTCTTTTTTTCTGATGTGAACAACAACAATGGAAGCTTCCTCATACTGTCCCACCACTGCATTTCTATCCTAAACACCATGCCGGAATATTTCTGGAAATAGAGGCTCATGCCAAATCCTCATAAAAGAAGTGACTGCATTCCATCTTGATAACAGGAATGCTAAGCACACCCTGAAATTGATTTTTGTGACAATACTATGCGACATGATCCACTCCGACCTATCTTGGAGTGAAGCTGCATCTCATCCAAACCTACCATGACTATCTGAAGAAGGCTGAGACGAAGACAAGAATCAACCTGTTCCAGAAATTGTCAGGCACAAACTTGGGTGCCTCAGCATCAGTGTTACAGACAAACAATGTGCCTTATGTACTCTGTAGCTGAGTACTGTGCACTGGTATGGACAAGAATGACTGATGTCTAATTGAACACTGCAATGCAGTGTATCGCTGGAGCCCTCAAGTCAATCCCAACATCTTGGCTGCCAGTGCTATTGCACATTGCTTCTCCATCCCTTCATCACAATGCCACAACCCTCAGGAGCTCCAGAGGACCATGGAAACAAATGTCTTCTCATCCAACAGGATCTTAACAATATCCTTCAGAACTGCTTGAAGTCGTGAAAGCCCTTTTGGACTGTGACAAAGCAGAAGAAATAAACCTCTCCATGTCACTGCCAGCCCTGGCTGGAGCTGGTGCATGAGTGATTAGGCTGAGTCAGAGCTGGCTAGGGGTCTATATAGACCAGGGCAGGAAACTAGAGAGGGTGAGGTGTAGTCAAACAGGACAGAAGAAAGCTGTTTATCAGACTGTCTGCTGGCCTGGAGGTTGGGCAGAGCCCTGAGCCTTGGAGCCCCTAGGTCATCTGTGGCTGGACTGTGAGCCCTGTAAGTAAACAAGAACAGCTGATGGCAAACACAATGTTGTGATGAGTCTTTTGTAGAGGTCTGAACACCAGTGCAGTGGAACCTGGAAGCAAAATGGAAGGCCAGGCCACGTGGACCGCTACACAGACCCACATGTTTAATCTTCAAGAACACAAATTCAACTCTCACGAAGTTTGGAAAGCCGAATGTAGTTTACAAGAAGTTACAAATAAACACTTTGTAAAAGACCTGCTATAGAAGATCCCTGACTTTGATCTA
This sequence comes from Pelusios castaneus, assembly GCA_007922175.1. Taxonomy (NCBI): domain Eukaryota; kingdom Metazoa; phylum Chordata; order Testudines; family Pelomedusidae; genus Pelusios; species Pelusios castaneus. The sequence continues at coordinate 22,039,851 of ML685785.1, forward strand.
CCACAAAGCTCATAGGTAACTTAAACCACATCCGCATGAACCATGGTAGATGTGTGTACTTGCTACACAAATGTAAAATTAAGACACTCTGCTGTGCGGATGTGGTCAACCAGACCATGGAACATATAACAACTCAATTCCTGATTCACAAATACATAGAAGGCATCACTCCACTACTGCAGACAAAATCATCTGGCTTACCCATCTGAATGTAAAATTATAGTTGTTGCTCTACATTTACCTGAGGCATATGAAGAAGAAGATTTTTTGAGATCATCTTTAGTGTGTAACCTATTCTCTAAACCCAGTCAGGAACATGGGACATATCCTCAGCTGGTGCAAATTGTTATAGCTCCATTGACTTGCATGGAGCTGAGGATCCGCCCCTTGGTCTCTTGAGACTGCAAACAAGAGTGTCAGGTTTTACCACTTGTGACACTGGTCTTTTGATGTGGATATCAGTCTATTGCTCTTTATGAGATTAAGAAAATAATTTGTAGGTGGCAGGGAATATATATCACTTATTATATGAGACAAAACCTGCTGTCAGAAACATGAACATAGTATCTATCATTTTCAGTTGGGCAGATGTGTCCCTTGGGAGTTAATGCTGTAATTTCTACAAGTTCAAAGAACTTTTGTATAAACTAAATTTAACTGGACTTTCCTAGTGAAGTTCGACAATCAGACCACATAGGTACAGATAACAAAATGAAGACTTCATCCTATTCATTAAATTAGTGTTTTAAATTTGTCAGTATGAGAAGGGGTTTCAGAATATGAAACTGAATAGAAAGAAGACAGAAGGTGCAAACAAAGCTTAGGGAGACAAATAAACAGTCAATTTCAAATTAGGAGTGAATGCAAATTTGTGAATACGCAAGAAGAAAAGATATATTGGAATACTTAAGTGACTAAAGGTACTTAATTTCTTTTGTTATCACATAGTATGTAGAGAGCATTTTTATGGTTTTTCTCCCTTCAGGCATTTGTGGCAATTGTAAGACACTTTTCTCTATTTTTCATCTCCCTGAATCACTGGCCTTACTGCAATTACCCAGTTTCTAAGAAGAGAGGAGATTGAATCTGTTCTTTTCAGTGGGGAGCAAAGAAGTGGAGTTTTCCCCTGAAATAGTTCTTTTTTAATCTTATTGCAATGAAACTAAGATTAAACTGCAGAAAAAGCTAAATACATACATAGGACCATGATTTCATATCAGCTAAACCATAACTCAGTACTTTTTATTTTGATCACAATTATAATAAATGTCCCCCTGGCTGACAGCTTGAATACAATGGGGAGATAATTAGGTATAGGTGTTAATGTCTTGTCAAAGTTATATGGATTCTTTTTGAAAGAGACATCTGGTTTCAGTGTTCAATGCCAACTGCATTCCTATAACCAAAGGCAATAATTGCCTGCTGCTGATGTGTATCCATGAATAATTGAAGGGACTTGCTTCTCTCTAGCTTTGCATTGGCTCCTGGGATTGAAGGGACCCAGGCTCTGCATTTATTAAATAGATCTAATCTTGTTTTTATTTAATTTCCATTTTTATTGTATTTCTCTTCTGTTCCCATTCATGTTAACATTCTCCCCCCACTGTTACACGTGTAGCTGTTTATGTAACAACACTGAAACAAAAGGGCATTTGAAAGCTTCTCTTGTTTCCAACGCTTGCAGTGCTTTGGAAACTAATTGTGAATTTCTAGGGGGAAATCCGTGTATCTGAAAGATCCATAGAAAAGCCCTTGAAGAACCAATATGCCATTTCTAAAATAAAATAAAAAATGTAACACTCAATATGGCTTCCTTTGCTTGTAATTGAAGAAAGTCCTCAGAATACACTCTAGTGCTACTCTTCTTACTATTAATTTTTTTAATGTTAGGAGACTACAATCTTGAAGATAAATTAAGCCTTAGAATCTACTGTTCTAACAATAGTTCCCATGTGTGTATTAAATCCAGTCAACAAAAAAGGCTTGTTTTATTCTTCAGGATACCCATATCGGAAGAGTTTCCATACTATTTTAAAGGCACTATTTGTTGCATCATCAGTAGTATACAATCATTAATATTCAAAGTAAGATAAAATATTAAAACAGTTTACATTGATGATGAATAGATAAAAATCAAGATGCATGTATTAATTTGTAATGTTCTTTACATATTTAGGTTTACAGAAAGCAGATTCTAAATTATTTGACTTCAATGGCTTTGCCTGAGTAATGGAAGTACCATTTCTGTAATGATGTTCCTTGTGAGACTGGATTCTGATCTCAAGTTACTTTTATACTAATCACTGACTTCATTGCAATTACTCTTGATTTACCCAGGGGTGAGGTAGATCACAACTGCACCCATGTTCTCAACAGTGTTCCATAGATACATGGTATCTTGTATTGCTCTCTCTCAGAGTGAATTCCAGCTTTCTACACAGCCAGGAAATTCTGTGAGCCTCACTCAGTTGTTTTAAACAGTCCTGGAAATTTTGCCAATGGAAATATTCCTGAGTGAAAATTTGAATTTGAACTTCAAGATTTGTGATGTAGATGTGGTAGATCTAGACTTTAGTAAGGCTTTTACGGTCTTGCATCACCTTCTCATTAACAAACTAGGGAAGTACAATGGAGCTATTATAAGATGGGTGCAAAACTGGATGGATAACCGCTCCCAGAGAGTAGTTATCAACAGTTCACAGTCACGCTGGAAGGATATAAAAAGTGGAGTACCGCAGGGATCAGTTCTGTTCAATATTTTCATCAGTGATTTAGATGATGGCATAGTTAGTACACTTATAAAGTTTGTGGATGATACCAAGCTGGGAAGGGTTGTAAGTTCCTTGGAGGATAGGATCACAATTCAAAATGATTTGGACAAACTAATGAAATGGTCTGAAGTAAATAGAATGACATTCCATAAAGACAAGTGGAAAGTACTCCACTTAGGAAAGAACAATCCATTGCACATATAAAAAATGGGCAATGAGTACCTAGGAAGGAGTACTGTGGAAAGAGATTTGGGTGTCATAGTGGATCACAAGCTACATATGAGTCAACAGTGTAACACTGTTGCAAAAAAAGCAACCACCAAACTCTGCCCATACTTTGACTCCAGTGATACCATCACGGGTCCCAACCACATTGTAGCAAGGAACTGTGGCCTTCCTCAGAACCCGGGCCCGAGGAAGGGCCTGGACGCCCCCTGGACAGACCCAGACATTACAAGGCAAAAGCCATGGAGACAGAGGAGCGGAGCCAGAGCAGGAAAGAGGTACAAAAGGCCAGACAGGCAGCTCAGTGGGGGCCTGGCTGCCACAGGGGAAGGAAGCTCCCACTCGGAGGCAGTCAGTCCCGCTGCAAGATCGACCTCTCCTGCCCCTGCTAGAACCCCCGAGGGCACACCTAGCTTGCCTTGCCCTAAGGAGTGGGAGGGAATCCCAGGAACTCTGGACTGGAGCAGACACCCTGGGGGTCCCTATAACCCTGAGAGTCTGCCCCTCTCAAGGGATCCTGTGGAGCTGAAGGGAGTTGATGGCCCTGAGGAACCGCTGGGCCCCTGTGACCTGGAGGAGCTTCCCTCTGCTGAGGATAGGGTTACCAGATGTCCGGCAAAAGGAGGACATGTCCTCCTTTTTGCCTTCACGTCCTCCGTCTAGCAGGCATTTTAAAACTACGTGATTTTGTCGGGCTTTTTATGTATGATCAAAATTTCAGTTTTTTATATGAAGCTACCGTATATGCTTGCGTATAAGCAGAGAATTTTAGGGTCCAAAATATGCCTGAAAAGCTGGGTTTGGCTAATCCACGGATCACAGCCAAAACCGGGGCGGAACGCTGCGTTCCAGTGCGTTCCTCCCAGGGGCCCAGCAAAGCGGCAGACTCAGGCGGAACACTTGTTCCGCCCTGTCCTGCTGCAGCCAAGCTGGGGAGTTTCAAACCTACCGCCCAGAGCATGCTCAAACAGAGCATGCTCAGGGTGGAAGGGGCCTGGCTCAGGAGCGGCTCTGCTGGCCACTACTGCAGCTCTGGACCTGCGGCTAAGTAAGAGGGGCTGGGAAGGGGCCATGGAGGGGCAGAGGAGAAGGGAAGAGGCTACGGGGGTGGGGCAAAGGAGCCTGGAAGGGGCCGCAAGGGGACAGAGGAGCCGGGAAGGGGCCGCGGGGGTTGGGGGGGGGCAGAGGATCATGGAAGGAGCTGCCGGGGGGGGGGGGGGGGGGATCATGGAAGGGGCCACGGGAGCAGGCAGAGGAGCAGGGAAGGGGCTGCAGGGGGCAGGCAGATATTAATACTACATTTTCTCCATGTCCTCCTTTTCATACTTCCCTGTCCTCCTTTCCATGCTTTGGTATCTGGTAACCCTAGCTGAGGAGGAGGAGGAACACCGAGCAGCGGATGGTCCTTGTGACCTAGAGGAGCTGCTTTCTGACAACGGACCCGAGACCTTCCCTGACCTGCCGCCCATGGACCACGAGGGATTCGTTGGGATTCCCTGGCAGTTTACCCTCCAGACCCAGAGGAGTCTTGTGAAGACAGATAGCCAGGTGCAGGGGGGGGGAAGAGGCAGTAGCCCAGGGACAATGCGTGAGTGGCCCCCTGAGTTTTAGTGAGCCTTGGCTGGAGACCTGTTGACCCCAGTGGCAGACTACTTTGCCACTGGATAACGCCCTCGGCTGGGACGCAGTGGAATCCGGTGGACCTGCATCCCCCTTCCCCCCTTTCTTTCCAATTACCCAACCACCTGTACTGTTTGAACCCTTTTATGCAATGAAAGAAGGATTCCTACTGACTATTTATGCCTGCCCCGCCCCTCCTGGGGGCTGGGGGCTACTTACTACTTGTGCCTGCCGTGGTGGGATTGGCCTCGCCCTGCCTAAGGGCTGGTAGGCGGCTGACTCTGGGTATTTGCCTCACCCTGCCCGAGGGCTGGAAGGCAGGTGACTCTGGGTATTTGCCTCACCCTGCCTGAAGGTTGGAAGGTTGCCGATGCTTTAAGCCATTAGAACAAGTGATATTCCCCAAACCAGATGCAACTAAACTGCGATCTCCCTCGGAGTTGGGCCCAAGGAAGGGTCTGGATGCCCAGATAAGCAGGCACCGTCCTACAACACCATCAAGAGTTCATTCACCTGCACATCCACTAATGTGGTATATGCTATCATGCGCCAGCAATGCCCCTCTGCCATGTACATTGGCCAAACTGGATTGTCCTGATGCCAAAGAATAAATGGACACAAATCAGACATCAGAGATGGCAACATCCATAAACAGTAGGAGAACACTTCAAACTCCCTGGACACTCAGTTGACACTCCTTGAAAGTTGCCATACTCAAACAGAAAAACTACAAAAGCAGACTTCAGCATAAAACTGCAGAGCTGGAACTAATTTGCAAACTTGACACAATCAGTCTGGGTCTGAGTATGGACTTGGAATGGTTAACACATTACAAAAAGTAATTGTCCCTGTTCACACATTCTCACCTTCAAATCAACTCATGTGAATGGGCCTCATCTACCCTAACTGAACTGACTTTGCTAGCACTTGCCCTCCGTCACCCTGGCATCTGTATATATACCTCTCAACCATAGTTTCCACTTCATGCATCTGACAAAGTGGGTTGGAGCCCACAAAAGTTTATGCCTGAATAAATTTGTTAGTGTTTAAGGTGCCACAGTACTCTCCTTGTTTCCGGTATACACAGACGAACATGACTACCCCTCTGGAAACAAACACCATTCTGGAATCTATTAACAGGAGTATTGTAGGTAAGACACAAGAAGTAATTCTTCCACTCTATGGCTGCGTCTACACTTGTAAATTAAGTTGACTTAAGCTTGCTTAAGTCAACTTAATTTACCCTGCGTCTACACTACAGTTTCCTTAAGCCGACTTCAGCAGCTTGTTTAAGTCGACTTAAGGAAAATGAAGTCAACTTAATGAAAATTAAGTCGACTTTATTAAACCTAGATTTAATTAGGCTTAAGGCTTAATTCGACTTTTTAAAGTCGAATTAAGCCAGTGTAGATATGGGGTAGCCCTAAGTTGACTTAGGGATACCCCAGGACTACACCAATGCCCTCCCTGCTGGGGGGGACACAGGGGGAGCATGGCATGCCCCCCAAAGGGCAGGGCAGAGCCCTGTGTGATGCTGTCTGGATTTAGGGAAGCATTTATAGTATTATTTTCTATTCATATATCATAAATGCTATAATCCATAGGAACTATGTCATGTTTGGTATCAATAGAAAGGTAGTAATTTGCTGGGAATGATTATATATTTCATGTATAGGAATTGTATTTGTATTAGAAGTTAGGAATTTGGTGTAATAGCTATACTTTAACTTGTGTGATTCTGTGTAAGCACCTGAGACAGGCTGTCTACAACCATTGTCTCCTTAATGTTAAGGAAGCTGCCAGGTACAATGGGCCCAGGGAGCAACCTGATGAGCCATTAAGGACATAAGGAATACAACCATTGTGTCCTTAATGGCTCATCAGGTTACTCCCTGGGCCCATTGTACCTGGCAGCTTCCTTAACATTAAGGAGACAATGGTTGTAGACAGCCTGTCTCAGGTGTTTACACAGAATCACACAAGTTAAAGTATAGCTATTACACCAAATTCCTAACTTCTAATACAAATACAATTCCTATACATGAAATATATAATCATTCCCAGCAAATTACTACCTTTCTATTGATACCAAACATGACATAGTTCCTATGGATTATACCATTTATGATATATGAATAAAAAATAATATCATAAATGCTTCCCTAAATCTGGACAGCATCACCCTCTGCCCCTATGCCCTGCCAGGGTCCCTGTCCCCTATTGCATACAAGGGGTGACCCCCCCTGCCACCGTGGACCTGCCCAAGGTCCCCCTCGGCCCTAGAAGTCGACCTAGGAGTTCAGTGTGGACGCTCTAGGTCGACTTTGTAAGTTCCCCTTTAAGTCAACTTTAATTTTAAGTGTGGACGCACTATGTCGACTTAGTTAAAGTTGACTTAAAATTACAAGTGTAGACATAGCCTATCTGCCCTGATTAGGCCTCAACTGGAGTATTGTGTCTCGTTCTGGGCAGCTCATTTCAGGAAAAATGTGGACAAATTGGAGACAGTCCAGAGAAGAGCAAAAAGAATGATTAAAGGTCTGGAATACTTGATTTACGAGGAAAGATTGGAAGAGCTGGTTTGGTCAGTCTGGAAAGGGGGGGACATGATAACAGTTTTCAAGTTACAAGAGGGCAGGAGAAAAATTATTCTCCTTAACTGCCAACGATAGGACAAGAGGCAATGGGCTTAAATTATAGCAAGGGACATTTAGGTTGGACATTAGAAAAAAATTCCTAACTATCAGGGTGATTAGTTACTGTAATAAGTTGCCTAGGGAGGTTGTGGAATCTCTATCATTGGAAGTTTTTAAGAGCAGATTAGACAAATACCTGTCAGGGATGGTGTAAGATGGTACTTGGTCCTACCATGAGTGCAGGGGACTGAACTGGATGACCTCTCATGGTCCCTTCCAGTTTCTCTGACTCTATGATTTGGTTCCTGGCTCGTGTTTCAGCAAACTTTGTACTGTGAACAAATATTTCAATGCTGTGAAGCATTGTTTTTTATTTCTCATAACTGATAGGATAATTCCTAGAGGACAAAAAACCTAGCATTTGGAGAAATCTGATAGTGTGATTTTATTTCCAGGAAAAAACAGATGTGTATATAGTTTTATGATAACTAATAACAATTTTAGTTGTATCAGCTAAGGCAAGGGGAGTTAATATTTGTACTTCATAGCACAAATTTAGCAACCATCGGAAGGAACTTCACCCATTCTTTTCCTAAGTACATAGCATACAACAATTAACTAGCTATTTTGAGTCTGCTCTTGCCATTTTCATTGATAGGAAGATTGGTCTCATTTTGTTCTTTTTTTAAAAAAGGGAGGGGTCCTTTAAACATCAGCGACTGGCTTCCTGGATGTAATTTAAAAGACATATATTGTTCTGGATTGTTGTAGCAAAACATATGCTCTCATGGTTCTTTAAGAATATGCCCATGTATTACTTTTAACAATGGAGATATTCTGGTTCTATTGGATAGTCAATCCAAATCATTAACTTTCTGAAAGAAAATAGCCTGAATATGCCAAAATGTCACATTTATTCTTTTTAAAGCAGTAATTTTTAAAGTTTTTTCTGTATTTGGTTTTCAAAACATAGCTAATTCATTTACTGGGACTCACCTCACCCATGAAAATGAGTAGAGAAAACACTCTAAAGAGTAAATGGAATGAAAATCAAAGAAAAATCTCTCTCCATTCGTTTTCATCTCTCATAAACTATTAGTTCTGTGTACAAGAACCAGGCTTTCAATTAGTAAGTAGAGAGGCCTGAAATACTTAAGCCTGGCTTCTTCCCTCTCTGTTCTTGAAATTTACAAGTTAAAATAAATTAGCACAATTTTGCATTTTCATAGAAGTGTGATCACAATTGTCTAACTCTCATATGGAAGCAGAATTGCTTAGATGTCTAAATAATGGCAGCTGCACTTGCATGTTATGGTGGGCAATGTATGAGAATTCAAGTTGAAAATCTATTCACAATATCATGGCCATAGGACCACACTGTGCCTTCTTTTGATTCCTAGAATACTGGCCGTACTCGTTAGCTGTGTCTAGTCAGCAGATGCAAAGTAGCTCCCTGATCCTGGGTTCATCCTGTGGTAATGTCAATTTCCAGAATATTTTAGAGAGTCTTAGATCTGCTCTAAACTATGCTCATCTGACTATGACAGCTGCAAATTTGCCACCATCAGACTGATTTATCCAGATTGATTGAGCAGTCCGTAAAGACATGTTCAGTCAATACGGAAGCTGATCTAATAAAACCACCCTCTCAAGTGGTGTAGTTCTGCATCAATGAGAACGTATTTCCATCAACGCAGTGCACTGGAAACAGCACATAGAAAGTTGGCAGGAGCTATAAAAGCTACTCTTCATAGCTTGCATAACTCTCGTCACCTGCCACTGATTTTTGCCACCAGGATAGACCTGGCCTACAGCTCTAAGGGACAGACGAACAAGCGGGGGATCACCGATATGCCTTCTATGGAAGAGGATTAGGGAGAATGTGACTTTAGTCCCAGCTATGATGACTGTGTATCATGTAAGGATTCTTCTACTTGAAAGGGGAAAATATTGCAGCTTTCCAGAACCTTTGACTTGACAGATTTTTGTAAAAGGAGTGGCAGCTTTGGAGTTGTGAGGATCTCAATGGTACATAAAAGCTGGACTCAGATGCTTATGAGCTCAGATGGGCCTAAATGTGTATTCTTTGGTGGATCCATTTGTAATCCAGAATGCTGAATCTTCTAGCAGAATTTAGCCTATTTGCTAAGAGCGTCCTGGAGTTTTTTGGGGGTTTTTTTGGTTTGTTTTTTTTAAGTCCTTAGTATAGAGACAGAGCACAAATTTCAATATAATTGTTAATTAATTTCAGCAGGGATCTATCCTGGAGCTTTTCCTGGGCAAATTAGCTAAAGAATAGTAAGAATATGGATTTATTGTATAAAATGTTTTGTCAACATTTGAGCAGTCATGACTTCCCTTCCAGCCCCCACCCAAAAAAGCCTACACTCTACAGAACCCAATAAATCCACCATAACATCACTGTTCGTTTATACTGCTCCTGCTCAATCAGTGAAGTGGTGGCTACTTTCAAACCCCTTTGTATTGAAGAACAGTTGGGCAATGCAGGTTATTTTCAGTGAACCCACCACATTCACAGTCTGTTCCACCTTCCAATGACAAATGCAAAAGAAAACCATTCACGATTTCATTAGAAATCCCAGCCATATTTCCTGAGCCATACAGCACACATTGCTTATTTTTCTCATGACTAAACGTGGGGGAAAGTACTCTCCCTTGATATAGCAAATTCCTTGGTAAAGCAATTGTAACCTGTAGAAAAGAATGTGCTGTCTGTGAGACACAGTGTATAAGCGCATGGTACCTTATATTTGAGGGTGTCAGTCTTCTTTCCATCTTTTCCATCTATTTTCCCCACTCTCCTTTTGTCTCTATCAAGTCATGAAATCTGCTAGAGCAAAATGATCTCTAATGCAAAAAAATACCCCATAGGTATAATTGTGATATATTCTCTTAGTCCTAAAGAATGAAGAAAATGATACCCCATGCACCTCACTGAGAAATTGATAACTCCAAACAGAACTCAGACCATTTTTTATGCCAAGAAAGCTATTGTAACAGAATCAGAGTGTGTATAAATCATTAGACTCCCTTTATTTTACCTCTTCTTAAAAGCCCAGGAACAGTTCCCATAAGAAAGCCCATGCTTTCTTTTTACCTTAATTGCAAATATAGAATATTCAAGTTTAGCCCATTGTACTTGCTAAAAGCAGATTTGTATCTTAATCTGGAATTCCGCATAGTTGCATTTACTGAGTTGCCAATATTCACCTCCCAATTTGTCAGCTAAATGGTACAATTTGGCTCCCCATCCATATTTCAACAAAAGAAATCACACTCTTTTACTATCTTTGCAGCTTTAATTTCCTTAGTATATTAAGACCAAACCGATGAAGTCTTATTTTTCTTTTATTTCCCCTCAGAAGCCTCTCTTCGGGATAATGCACTGGATTGGTAAGAGAAAATAGTGTTTCATCTCAAGGATACCTTTTCAGGATGCCAGAATTCTGTTCAGGATGATAGTGACCTAACCTTATTAATATTTGTATTGGGTAGTGTTTGCATCACACAAGAATAGCATCATCACCATTGCTGCCATTTCTGGGAAAGATGCCAAGAACTGGAGTAGGCTATGGAATTCTTACCCTTATAGCTAGTCCATTCAGGCCAGGTTTAAAACACACAGATGGGACCTTTCTATTGTGTCAGCCTTCCATCTCAAGGGTATGAACTGGTTAATAAAGAACCAGTTTTCTGTCAGAAAAAATGAAATTTCACTGAACTGAAGTGTTTCAATGGAATGTGTTGATTTAGAACTATATTTTCAATGAAAAAATGAAAAGACTCTGAAATAAAAATGTTGTATTTATTTTTGTTTAGCCTTGTATTCAAATATTAAGTTTAATATATTTATACATTGTATTATATTAATATTTGAGTATTATAAAACACAAAATGAAATTAATCAAAGTGAGAATATTTGAAGGAAATGCTTTGATGGTACCAAAATCAAAAAATATTTTGTAATGTTCATTTTTGTGGGAAGTTTGGAAATTTCAGCTTTTTGTTCCAATTCAAAATAGATTTTTTAAAAAGACAGTATTTCCCCTGAAATGGACATTCTGTTTCCCAAACCATTAGAATAACAATATATTAACTTCTAAATTGTCTTCCATCCAAGGCTATATAGGTGGTTTATATATTTATATTATTTATCATTTTAATAATTATAATTTTATTTTATTAAATTACACTATATTTATTTTATTATATTAAATGTACCCCTCACCACCTCTAAGCATCTACCCATATATATAAAAGCACATTCTTTGTTACAGCAATCTACATGTGAAACAATTTGATCTAACCCACCTCAAACAACTATCTAAGTGCAATACTTTACAGCATGTCCTGGGATGTCAACACAATTTTCTGGAACTTACTAATAAGGAAACACCAAAGCCACTCAAAAAGTTTCTTCTGTCAGTGTCCAAAAAGGCATCAATGTAATGATGAGAGTTATCAAAGGCTGCTGACTAACCTAAAAGATCAGATACTTTCATGAATTAGACATCTTCCTACTTCTGTGAAGTATAAAAAAGATATTACTAACCCTATTTAACTATTGGGAAACTAAATAGATCACATAAGAATCAAATTTAATTGATTCACTTTTGGGGTGCCCAACATTACCAACACACGGCTTGATTTTCAGGGATGCTAAGTATTCACTGTGATGGGGTCACTGGGCTCCCACCTCAGCCTTGGGACCATTGAGCCCTTCAGATGCACTAGCTGGGGCTGCTTCTCACACTGTGATGCTGTCTGAGAGGCCTTGCACTTACACAGACATCCATAGGCAAGGACACACTCAACTTAGGCTATGTCTAGACTGACAGCAACAGATTCGTCGCCGTCAGTGCACTTTTCCATGTTCGATTGAGCAGTCTGTTAAGATGTGCTCAATTGAACACAAAACCGAAGCTGTAACTCCAGCTCTGTAACTGGAGTAGCACTATGCCAACCGGACGTCATTTCCAGTCGGCTTAGTGCAATGTGTAAGGGGTAGTTAGGAAGTCAGCGGGAGATACACAAGGTACTTTACCTATCTTATGTATCTCCCGTCAACTGCGCTGAAAAGCGCGGCAAGAATAGACTAGGGCTTAGTGATATGAATGCTCTCCCAATCACTGATAAACTAACACTTGAAAAGCTCCAACTATCTGTCCCCTGCTCTAGCACTACACCTCAGGGCTGTTATGCTGCTCCAGACTCCCTTGGGCAGTTCATTAAGAAATTTATCACCCCTCACTGTGGAGTAGACCTACACGATCTCTTGTAAACTGAGCTGAGATTTCCTAAACACTTCAGTTGAAACACATTGTTTTAGGTAAAATATTAAACAGGTTTATTAATACACTAAGATAGATTTTAAGTGATTATAAGTAGAAAGCATAGAGATAAAAGTTGGTTACTTAAAAAATAAAAATAAATTCACAGTCTAAGTGGGTGCGTCTACACTTGTGAATTAAGTCGATTTAAGCTTGGCTTAAGTCGACTTAATGTGCCCTACATCTACACTACACTTAATGTGCCCTACATGTGCACTACATCTACACTGTAATGTGCCCATCACATCTACACTGGATTCTTTATGTCCTCAATGGCTCATCAGGATACTCCCTGAGACCATTCTATCTGGAAAATTCCTAAACATTAAGGAGACAATGGTTGTTCACACCCTCCCGTCTAATGACACAAGTTAAAGTATGGATATAACATCAAATTCTTAACTTCTAATCCAAATAGAATTCCTAGACATAAACTATATAATCATTCCCAGCAAATTACTACCTTTCTATTGATACCAAAGATGACATAGTTCCTATGGATTATAGCGTTTATGAGATATCCATAGAAAATAATATCATAAATGCTTCCCTAAATCCAGGCAGTGTCACACACAGGACTCTGCCCTTCCAGGGTCCCTGTCCCCCTTTGCCCCATTGTACACAGGGGGTACTCCCCCCCCGCTACCGTGGACCTGCCCAAGGTCCCCCTAGCCCCACAAAGTTGACCTAGAGCATCCAGTGTGGACGCTCTAGGTCGACTTTGTAAGTTCCCCTTTAAGTCGACTTTAATGTTAAGTGTAGGCACACTAAGTCGATTTAACTAAGTCGATTTAAAGTCGACTTAGTTAAGTCGACTTAGTTAAAGTCGACTTAAAAGTGCAAGTGTAGACATAGCCAGTGCTACAAACTAAGCAGGATTTGAATCATGCAATGTCTCACCCTGAAAGATGGTACAAACAGGTTATAGTTCCTCAACATGCAGGCTGGGATTATCTTCTAGCCCAAGCCCACCCTTCCCCAATTCAAAGTCTCTTTCAATATTTGAAGAATGTCTAGAAGACATGTGGTGGGATGTGGGAGGCCAAGTGATGTCACCATCTCTCTTTTTGTATCTTTTCCAGCATCTAGAAAGACTCTTGCTGGGAGATCAGGCAGTCTCCACTGGTCAAGTAATTTCCATTGTACATGCTGTGACGCTGTCAGGATGTAAGGAACCATTTATAATGTTATTTTGTATGAATATTTTATAATTGTTATAATCCATAGGAATTATGCCATGTTTGATGTCAATAGAAAGGTAATAATTTGTGGGGAATGATTATATAATTTATGTGTAGGATTTGTATTCATATTAGAAGTTAGGAATATGATTGTTATATTTTAACTTGTGTGAGGCTGGGGGAAACTTCCCAGACTGAATGTCTACCCAGCCATTGTCTCCTTAATGGCCCATTAAGGAAGCTCCCCAGTATAATGGGCTGAAGAAGAAAATCTGTTGAGCCCCTAGGACTTAAACATGTGACTCAACTCCAGTTTGATTGGAGAGAACTGCACACAGCATGGAGAAGGCCAGAGATGATATAAGGCAGCAACCGCAACTCCATCTTGCTCTCAAGTCCCCAGTCTACAGCCGACACCCATCTCTGGAACTATTCCTCTGAGACTGAACGAAGGATTGAGGCCCACCCTGGTGCTGGGTGTTTACCAGAGGAACAAGCCTGCAAACCGCTTTTCATGAACTTTAAATCATTTGTATGTATGTGATTCGCTTTGATCCTTTAACATCTCTCATATTTGCTTCTTTTCTTCTTATATTAAACCTTTAGTTGTAGTTGCTAAAGGATTGGCTACCAGTGTGGTATTTTGGGTAAGATCCAAACCTATATTGTTCTGTGTGCTGTGGCTGGCCCTTTGGGGTCAGGAGAACCTATATCTTTAAGGGACCGTGCGGCTAGGTGGGAGCCAGAGGAGCTGGAGTGCAATAAAGGGAGCTGTTTCTATTTTGGACAGACTTCTTGGTACCCGGTGTGGGGAACCAGAGGCCTGTTTGTGACTGGTTTAAGTACCACCCATCAGTGTGTGGGGAGTTTGGCTCCCGGTTTTGCAGCTTGCCCTGATTTTTGCACATCCAGGAAGGTATCCCAGGAGGCCCCGGTCACACACGCATCTTCTCTAAGAAGCCTCCGGGGCGGAGGCTGGTTGTTAGTGGATTTGGGTGTTGATGAGCCATTAATCGCCCACCTGGCCATTGATAACTACTCCTTTGTTGTAATTGCAAGATTGGTTGTGGGATAACCTTCAACATCTTACAGTAATACATTTAGAATTACTTCATAACGTCACATATAATAATAGCACATACAGTCTAACAGGATATTAATATTCAACAGCTAAAGCCTTAAAATATGTCACAAGACATACATACTGTCTACAAAATATCTATTATATGATTGTGGTGAATATGGGGGTTCCAGGGTGCCACTCTGAAGTACTGAGTGTCACATCCACAATTCCAACTGAAGTCAATTGAGCACCTCGGAAAACCACAAGTACTTATAGTTGGGCACATAAAATTAGAAGCCAGCTTTTGAAACTGGGGCACGAGTTCAAAAAGAATGTCTGCAACAGAGTCTGAATTATAAACCACATCTCCTCACTCTCAGGCCTATGCTGTCACAAGACATTTAAAGAAAACAAAAGAAATACATGCATTAAATAAAATATAAAGAGTTCATTGTGGCTTATAAAGAAAAGTGAGGTATGTCACTAGATTGATTTTACTCATACTAAAGCATCTAGTCTGCTTACCTCCTGTTACAGAATAAAATCAGAAAGGGTCATCAACATAGACTTTATTATGTTACTTTCATATTTTATGGGTATTTTAAACATTCTCTGGGTAATACATAACTTTCTGATAGAATATATAAAATGTTTTCATTGATGATACAAGTTAATTCTTGATTCAATTGCGGATATATTGTCTGATTATAAGCAGCTATATGGCTATGTCTACACTAGGGAATTAAGGTCGACTTTAAAAAGGTCGACTTTAGTAAGTCGACTTTAAGTCGACCTTATTAAGTTGACTTAGAGAGTCCACACTGGACTCTTAAGTCAACTTAAAGGGGCCCTTACTAAATCGACTTAGAGAGTCCACACTGGACTGGGGGTCCACAGTTTAAAGGGATAGCTGGAGCGAGACGGGGGTCCGTGCCGCGCTCCAGCTGTCTAGAGAGACAGCTGGAGTGCGGCGCTGGCCAAGGGAGCCCTGAGCTTCCTCCTGGCCGGACTGAGCGGTCGCGGCCAGGAGGGAGCGCGGTCTCCCGTGCTCCTTCCTGGTCGGGACTGTGGGGCTCCCTTGTCCCCGAGACCCACGCTCCAGCTGCCGCAGCTGGAGCACGGGTCCCAGGGACAAGGGACCGCGGGGCTTCCTTCTCGCCGGGACCTGAATGGTCCCAGTGAGAAGGGAGCCCTGAGGTCCCTTCTTGCTGGGATCCCTGCTCCAGCTGCTCAGCGGCTGACAGCTGGAGCGCGGGTTTCCAGATCTCCTTCCTCATTGGGACCACATGGTCCTGGCTAGGAGGGAGTGTGGGGAGCGTGGGGCTTCCTTCTCCCAGGGTCCGCACTCCAGCCGCTGATCAGCTGGAGCGCCGGTCCTGGGGAGAAGGAAGCAAGCCCCACGGTCCTTTCTTGCAAGCTGCTTAAGTCGACTTAAGGAAACTGCAGTGTAGACGCAGGGTAAATTAAGTCGACTTAAGCAGGCACGATAGCTGTTCAGGACCATAGAAATAATTGTCTCTTGGTCATGAAACTCCAAAGACCTATTACAAATAAATTAGGAATAAGAGAAGTTTTGTAACAAAATGACTGTTAAAATAGGTCACTCAAAATTCTACATCTAAATCTAAATGCTAACTTGGCAGCCTAGTAGAAATCTGGATATCAGCCTTTGTAGTGCTCAGAACTGGATACTTTCTGATGTCGGTTACCATGAAAAGTATGTAAAGTGTTACAAAAGTGGGGTGGTGACTTAATGACTCTTTTACCTTAAGAGATCTATGAGATATTGGGTTAATCCTTTTTCATTATAGTATCTCATTCCTTCAGCTGACCACTATACTTTCTTTAAAATACAGATGTCTTTTAATGGTAGATATTTCTCTTCATTAGAACAGCTGGGAGAAGAGGCTGGGGAGACCCGCAGCTGGGGATCAGGGGCTGGGGAGAACCATGGTTGGGGATCAGGGGCTGGGGAAAGCTGTGGCTGGGGATTGGGGGCTAGGGAGAAAGGAAGGGACACAGCAGGGGATTGGAGGCTGGGGAGAGCCGTGGCGGGGTCAGGGTCTGGGGAGAAGGGAAGGGAAGCGTGGGAGATCGGGGGCTGGGGAAAGCCACAGCGGAAGATTGGGGGATGGGGAGAAGGGAAGGGATGTGCTGAAGGACTGGAGGCTGGGGAGAAGGGAAGGGATACAGCGGGGGATCGGGGACTGGGGAGAAGGGAAGCGACGCGGCAGGGATCGGGTTGCGTGACGTGTGCAGCAGCCCCTGGCACCCGCAGCTTTGAGGGAACATAGCTCCAGACCCCCACAACACTCCTCCATTGACCTAGCACTTGCCAGTGTGGATGCAGGCAGTCGACTGGAGTGTTTAGTGTGGATGCTCTAAGTAGACTTAACAAGGTCTGCTTTAAATTGACCTTAAGTCAACCTTGTTAAGTTGACTTAACAGAGCCTGTAGAGTAGACATAGCTAAAGAGATTTCACAAAACTGGCTAACTGGGCAAGAAATAGGTAGGTAAAATTCAATGTTGATAAGTGCAAAGTAAATGAGAGCGGTTCCCGTTCAAGAAATATCTTGGCATTATTATGGATAGTTCTCTGAAAACATCTGCTCAATGTGCAGCAGTTGTTAAAAAAAAAAAAAGCTAAGGGAGTGTTACAACCATTAGGAAGGAGTTGGATAATAAACCAGAAAATATAATGTCACTGTATAAATCCATGGTATGTGCACACCTGGAATACTTTATGCAGTTCTTTTCAGTTCATCTCAGGAAAAATATATTAGGGTTGCCCTTCTCTGTACCTTTTCCAGCAAAATGATTAGGGATACAGAATAGCTTCCACATGAGGAAAGATTAAAAAGACTGGCACTGTTCAACTTAGAAAAGAGAAGGTGGCGAAGCAGTGTGTGATAGAGGTGCACAAAAAGTTTACTTACCCCTTTATATAACACAAGAACTTGGGGTCGTCCAATGAAATTAATAGGCAGCAGGATTAAAAACAATCAAAGGGGATATTTTTTCACACAATGCATAGTTAAGCTATGGAACTCGTTGTCATGGAATATTTTGAAGGCCAAAAGTATAACTGGGTTTCAAAAATAAAGTAGGTAACTTCATGGAAGATGAGTCCATCAACCGCCATTAATTAAGATGGTCAGAGACACAACCACAATCTCTGGGTGTCCCTAAACCTCCAGTTGGGACGGAATGACAGGGGATAGATCCCATGAAATTGCCCTGTTCCCTTCATTCCCTCAGAAACATCCATCATTGGCCAGTGTCAGAAGATGGGATACTGGGCTGATTTGACCCCGTATGATCATGCTTATGTTTCACCAAAATTGTCACTGTTTAAACCAGATTCTGCCCTTAACGCTATACATTATGTTTAGTTCCAGTGGCAGTGGCCTCAATAGGGTTGCTCAGAGCAAAAGTTAAGAATATATATAAGAAGTCTTTGCAGGGTCAGGAGCATTAGTGAATAAAGGGGAGATTTTCAAAGACAAAAAGGGAGTGGGGAAAAACAATCCGTAGGAGTTGTGAACTTAACTCTTTGTTCCTTTCAAAAATCACCTCCTGAATTCCCTGTGCTCTGTGAACAGAGGACTTCATGCACCAGGACTGTCATTTTCAGCACATTTCACAAATGCTAAAATTAACTATTTTTTTAAAGAAAAGTAATACTGAAGGATGTCTTGATGGAGCTCTTCTGTGCTCTGCGCTGGCACTGAGGTTTTCATTTATTTTCTTGGCCTGTCCGCTGTTTGAGCTTTCCAAGTTTTAATGGCTCATTTTGATGAGAGAATAACTATGTTCTCTCACTGTTGCCAACAATGTGAAGTGTTTTCAGATTTTAAAATCTGTTATCTACTGCTGTAGTTTTAAATTATAAATTTGATTACTTTTTAAAGTACTGAACTTTAAAATACTATAAATCTGGTCCATTTTCAACAATGAAAATCAACTTACCTTGTCTGAAGACTTTTTTTAAAAAAATAAGCTTTCTATCGTATAGGGAAACATCAGTTTTTGTGTCTCTTTCTTTCCTTTGTGGTTACTGAACCTTAACTCTAAGGTAACATGTAATTTTAAACAGAAGCTAAAACTGTCTTCACTAAGGAAAGAGAAAAACCATTGTCATGAAGATTAGTTATGTAATAGTTACAATCCCACAATGGGTAAAGCAAGAGATGAGAAAAATGCTACAGAGGAAGGGCATTGTCATGAAAGATCTGATCATACATTTATGATCTCTGACACAGGGTCAGCTGGAGCTTAGAAGTTAGAATTGCAAAGACTCAAGGGACACAAAGGATAAAGCCGACTTTATCAATCAATAAAGAAACAACTAGCCAATTAAAACATATAGGGACAACCTATACCTTCAAATTAGGCCCCTCATGATAGTTCTTGTAAATATTTCTCTTTCCTTCACTAGGGTCAATCCAAACTGGCTTTCTTCTGCTAGCTTTTCTTATTTCATACCTTGGGAAGAGTTCCTGGTCTGACTGACTCTTAAATTGATAAAAACGAATCACAAATATTCAGGGTCTTATTATGTCATCCTTACTTAAGCAAAAATGAACTGAAATGTTATATAAGTAGGGGCACAAGGAAATCAAGCTGAAAATGTGTAATTAATTCAGAAATATGAGGAAATATATATACAGCTTGGTTTTCAAGAAAGGTGTGAAATGTCATGCCTAATTTGACTGAACAATTACTGCATCTTGCATGCAAAATTTGGCTAACTCTATGCACAAGTAATCAGACATGGATATTTGCATACACAGTTATCCAACAGTCATGTGCAAGCACAGATACTGTAAATGTGCATTGACATGACTGCAGTTATTTTGCACATGCAACTGTATAACTACTTTTTTTTCAATTCTGAATCATACATGACAACTTGTTACATTAAATACTGCAAGTCAAATACCATGCACAGATAATTCTTGCTCAAAGATTTATTCACTCAGAATATTGAAGTGATGCAGTTTAAAATATGATTTATTCAACTGTCAATCTTCAAATTCTGTGATTTTGTCCCTTTGTTTGCTTTTGTTGTTGCATGATAAGACTTCAGTGGATTGACCAGCCAAATTTTATGTACAATGGAGCACCCAATACCCACCCATTCCACTGTGTCCAAAATACTCCATATACCCAGAATGAATGAGAAGGCTCAGGAGTTGTACCACATTGAATACTGTGTCTTGATCAGTGCATCCAAACTGCACTCCAAGCTTGTGATGGGGTAGGCTTACCCATCATTGAAAGAGTTAACCATACTCTGTGGGCAGAAGAAGTCCCTGTCCTCAGACTCTGCTGACCATGCTCTAACTATTGCCCTAGGATAAAAGGAGCAGCCTAGCTCATTTGAGGAGGAAGGATGGCTGGCAGGAGCTCTCAGCCATGACTTGCTTCAGCATGGAGGCAGAGGAATTGAAGACGCTGGAGGCCCTGGGGCTGGGATGCGGTGGAGTCAGGCGGGCCCCTACCCCACCTTAACCCTTGTTGGGTCCTCTGCCTGAACCCTGGTCTGCAGAAGAGTGCACTCCCCCTGACTATCAGGGCACTTTGCTATATGCATAGCCCTGATGTAAGCCTTGACTCTGGCTGCTAGGCCTCCTAGCTTTGATACAAAGACACGTAGCCTATGTCTACACTTGTTAATTTAAGTTGACTTAGCATGTCTACACTTAAATTTTAAGTTGACTTGTAGGGGTTAGGGGGACCTTGGACTGGTCCATGGTGGCAGGGGGGGCACTCCTTGCCAAGTGCCAGGGGGCTCTGCCTTTGCCCCATTGTACAATGGGGCAAAGGGGCACAGGGAAACTGGCAGGGCATAGGGGCAGGGTGGGCAGGGCTCTGCCCAAGCCTGTGGGGGGGCATGCCAGGCTCTCCCTATGCCAGCCACCCTGGCAGGGAGGGCAGTGGGGGAGTCCTGGAGAGCCCTAAGTCGACTTAAAGTTGACTTAGGGCTACTCCATGTCTACGCTGGCTTAAGTCGACTTTAGAAAGTCGACTTAAGCCAAAAGTCAACTTAAAACGAGGTTTTATAAAGTTGACTTAATTTTCCTTAAGTCGACTTAAGCAGCTTGCTTAAGTCGACATAAGGAGAGTGTAGTGTAGACGCAGGGTAAATTAAGTCCACTTAAACAAGCTTAAGTTGACTTAATTTACCAGTGTAGACGCAGCCCTACTGACTGTGGCCTCTAGGCTGCAGAGCTCTGACACAAGGGCAGCCACGAGGTCACCTAGCCCCAGGCCCGAGGGCAGTCGCTCCGACTTGTTCCTTTGAGCCACATGACTGAGGGAGGCCAGTTAGGTAGACTGCAACCATGGGGTCACTTTGCAGCCTCATCACCCCCCTAAGTTCCCCTCCAAGGGTGATGGGGTGGCCTTACCCCACGTCAGAGTATATTTATACTAATTGGAAAGGTAAAGGAAACATTTTGATAACTCTAACTTATTATCACTGTGTAGAGTAACATCTCTGATTTCAAAGCCATTGACTGTACCACACTGCAGCAAATCCATCTGAGCTAGTGTAATAGCCGCCTCGGCAGAAGTGTGTTGTCACCACTTCGAAAATATCAACAATTAAATACAAAAATGAAGCTAGCAAGATGGAAGAAAGATGGTTTTGCAAGATTTCTTAATGGTCTTATTAATTGCACAGAAATCAAGTGTTTTTGCAGAGGACGGAAATCAGTATTCTAGCTTTAGAAATATTAAATCAAATTTGTAGTAGTTTAAGGCTATGATCTCAGGAAGAATAACACCAACAAGGCACCTGTAATCCATTGCCTTTTTATTTAGGATAGTGTGAACTGGAAATAATTTGTTCTTCTCAGACCAAGAAAATCTGAGAAAGGTCAAGGGGTCTATTCAGAGTGCACTTAGACTTAATTTAAATCCTGTTTGGGGGTGTGATGGTAATTTAAATGGAAAATTAGCTGAATTCAGTTCTCTTGTGTCATTTCTGTAAAATTGATATTTTATTGCCTTGACTCTCTGGTATGAAGCAGAAGCCTAGGATAAATGCAGACATCCAGAAGATGGAGCTGGAAACTGGTGTAATCAGGGATAATTAAAATGGAGTTGCACAAGTGTACAACTGGTCCCAATTAAACAAAATGGGAATACTCTCGAGTCAGTAACAGTTAGATCAAAGAGGGGCTGTATAAGCTAAAAAGACTTTGGTGATCTTCATAAGGTCTGGCTCCTTCAAATCTTTCTGTGTGAGCCCCCTCTCGTGCATGTCCATGGGAACCTGGCACATTGGGCTGTGTTCAGACAGCCCAGAGTCTTATTGTGGGGCATTCCTGAACAATTTCTTCCCACTTCTTGGATAAAGATAAGCCTCATGGATTCAGAATTAAACCTGAATATGGTCTCACACTGGTGAGAAATGGGAGATGTTCCACTGAGACAAAATAGTAAGATAGATGATTTGGTACCAATTTCTGTTAGTTAAAAAAAACCCAACAAATGCTAACATTGGACCTACATATTTTCTAGTTTTACCTCTACTTCTTGAACAAGTCTGCTTTGAGTTTAATGGAGAGACGATCTTCTCTCCTCACAATGGTGTCTGAATAGGGTGCCAAATCTGCTGACTTACTTTTCTCAGATTGCTTTTAAGTGAGCTCTTGTTTAGTCTGATGATTTGAAGGGGAAACAAAGGAATGCAGACATAACAGAAGCACCATTCAGTGAATCACAAATCTTAAATTTGCATTTATGCATTGTATGAGAAAATTGAAATTTGAGCAGTTGATTATGGAGGTCTGATGCATTCAGTCCAACGAACAGCAGCCTCTTAAAGAATATGAAACAACTTTGAAATAGCACAAGACAGAGTTGTATCAGAAAGCCAACCAATAAAGCAAGTGTTCCACAGGAGGCTGCTATAGCAACTGGAACTTAGACTTTTGTTTCAGCATTACAGCACTTGTGTTCCCACTCGGGAGTCTCACCACGGATAGTGGTAGTTACACCTGATTTGGAAATCAAGAATATCACACATGATGGCAGAGGCCAGGATTTGGCCCTAGATTGCGAGAAACCGAGGGTTTGTAATAGATTGAAATACTGTAATTAAAAATATTCAGGGGATTAGTTTGGATTAATTAGTTTGGATTGATCCAAAATTTATGATTTCAATAGGAGTCTTTCCACTGAGTTTAGCGGGCTTTGGATCAGGCCCACACTACAGTGACGAAGAAAAAAAACCAAACAGTAGGAACTTTAAGGGTGTGTCTACACAGTAATGTAACCCTAGGGTTAGTGAAACTCGGGTCAGCTGACCTGTGTCAAGGAACTCTGGACTTTAACATGTACACTTCATTTTAACCCTACGTTAACGATTTTCTGACCCATGTTCGAACTTAGGACTCTGACACCCAGCTTGCACTGCCCAGACCTGAATCAAAGTAACCCTATTCCAATGTGCCTGCTGCCCACAGTCAACTCCAGACTATCTTGTATATTATTTTTGAGTACCCACTGAGTTATTTCGATGATGGGCTACGAGTTCTCTCTCTCTCTACCTGGCTGATGCAGTTTTGTTGAGCAACCAATGTCAAGCCACTTTAATGCTCAACACCATTAAATGGCTGAGCACATTTCACATAAGATGGTGTACCATTTAACCTGAGAATCGGACTCTCCCTCTTTAAGCGGCGTGACATTGGCAGGAAAATGCCCCTGTGCACTTGCTCGGAGGATAACGAGGACCTCCGTCTCCAGGGCTGTCAAATCATTACAGTGCAATGTTGCAATTCTTAATTTTTAAAATGGGATCTTCAAGGAAGGTGGGTTGGTTGGGTTTTGTCTCTTTGTTTTGAAGTTTGACATAAAATATAGGTTGTAGAGGAAAAATACCTTCTCCTCCCACCCAGCCTTGCTGCAGAGCAGTGAAGTACATCTTCAGGGCTTGGGGTGCAGTATGCTCCAGCATCCCCCACAACAAGGATCCCTTATCCCTGCCACCCGACACACCCCAGGAGGCAAGAGTAAGGGATCCACAAGTGGCTGGGGTGAAGTTTTTGTACTGGCTCCCACTCACTGCTTTGACAGTGTGTTAGGCCATTCCCCGCCCCCAACTACCTCACGGAGTGTGAGGGCAAATGGAGAGACAGAGACCAAACAGAGAGTGGCCT
The DNA here is from genome assembly GCA_007922175.1 of Pelusios castaneus. NCBI lineage: Eukaryota > Metazoa > Chordata > Testudines > Pelomedusidae > Pelusios > Pelusios castaneus. The sequence continues at coordinate 22,063,872 of ML685785.1, forward strand.
GGGGACTAAACAGTTGCCCTGCAGAGAGGAGGAACTGCTGCAGGTGTGGGGGCCCATCTTCCCCTGGACTTGCTTAGCTGGGAGCTCTGCTACTCCCTCTCCCTGAAGGGAAGATGCCTAGTCTGTGCAGGGCCCCCAACACTGTGTTCCAAAATGTGGCTGTTCTGTTGTGATCAATCAGGAAGCAGCTCTCTGTGCACAAACGTCTTCTGTTCAGTCTCCATTGAAAACCCTGCAAATTGTCTAATGGTATGCTTGCAGACCAGTGTTCAGCAGACAATGGGTTAATGCTGACTTAAGCGGTCCTCCTTTCCAAAGGGAGCTGCGGTTTCCATTTGCAAAAGACTGCCCTGCAGATTGTCAGCAGAGAGAGAACTAAGGAAGTTACCACAAGGAACAATAGGATATAGTCAGAAGACGTCTCGTACCCAAGTCAAGCTGTGGCCCCACACACACAGGGTACAAGCCCTATTACTTTCCTATGTCCCTACTTAATATGGGCTCAGACCCGTCAGCCTTGCAGATTAACACATGGACACAAGAGGGATTATGGTTGAGCCCAGGTTTACATTACTGTGTAGACATAGTGTAAGAGATACTAAGCCCCTTACCTTCATTCTTTTATTTGCAACCACTTTTTCTCCCTCCAGGTCACTCTATTTCATTCAGGTCATCTTCACTATATTTCCTAAACTAGGGGTAGGCAACTCGCTGCACATGTGCCGACAGTGGCACGCAAGTTCATTTGGAGTGGCCCGTGGCCCCCTCTGTGGCGCCACAGAAATTGCCGCTCTTGCCACCGAAAGCCACTCTAGGCAGCTTCTTCTGGTGGTGGATGAGGTGCAGGGGGTTCCCACCATGCCCCAGGCCTGCCACATAAAGAAGCTGCTCAGAGCAGCTCCTCTCTGCAGCGTGCTACCACCAAAAGGAGCCACTCCAGGAAGCTTCTTTCCACGGTGTGCTTGGGGACCCCCTGAGAGGATCTGCTCTGGGCAGCTTCTTTCTGTGAGCAGCTCCTTTCAGTGGCATGCCTGGAAAGCGACCCCCCCACAGCTGTGGCTGCCACTGAATTTTTAGGCTACCACTGCTTTTTTTCAGTGGAGGGGGCTGCCAGCACTGGCTGAGAGTCAGGGAGGAAAGGCTAGCATGGGGGTTGGCAAAGGTTGCCAGCCCCTGTCCTAAACCATCAGAAACTAGTAGAGTAATGCACCAACCCATAGCCCACTCTTATGTGACTTCCTAGTACCACTGTTAGCCACTCTTCCCATTTACTTACATTATTACCTGATCAAGAATGCACACAAGGAGTTGGGAGACAAGCAATAGCACAGCTCCCCCAGGAAACATTGAGGCAAAGAATTACTCAAGCCCAAAGTCTGTAGAGCTGGGGGAGGGAAGAGTGAACTGAAGGGATGAGTGAGCTCCTCCCTGGACATGGGTGGTACAGAACGTGCCCCTCAAAATGTGCCAAACAGAAATTCCTACACATGCCCCTGCACCAGATACTACCATTATCTGCCTATGTTACCTTTGGCTGTTGCTGTCTCTTTTCTGTTCTGCTGCATTTTGAGTAGGTAAAATGCATAGAGACCAGTTCAGATAGGGAGACTGAATAAGAGCTTGATGGATTTGGTACCATCCAGGAATGTTCTCACTCTGGACTTTGCTGTTCTTCTTTAAGTTTCCTAATTCAAGATGAAATGGCAGTGGTTAGTGTCTTTTATTACAAGTAAGGATAACAACTGATGTATAAGATTAATGTATATTCATGAGTGGAATTATAGCTGTGCCTGAAAGCACTACATTACTGCTTGGTAATCAACATCTACTTTACTTTTTTTTTTTTTTAAAAAAAAGTTAGTACAGTCACTAATCAAAGATAATTACACCATTGCCATTTAAAATGTTTATCAGAGTTTTGTACGGATAAGAACAAGAAGTGGAATTTGAACTCTGCAATGACAGATACTACTAACTAAAAATGAGCCAAGGATTCAGTGTTCTGGTTTTACAAGCCATGTTGGCAAATGGTTGGTTTTGCAAAATAATAATAATATAAAACATATACTTGTCATTTCAATAGAACCTTCCATCTGAGAATCAAGAGGTATTTGTAAATGTTAATGCAATAGTACTCACCCCATGAAATGCAATGTATAGAATTATTGTTATCCCCACTTTACTGATAGGAAAACTGAGGCACGGACAGCCAGGTGAAGGGAGTTGGTCAAGGAGGTGCAGTAAGTATGTGACAGAACCTAGATTAGTACCAATGTCTACCAATTCCTAGTCCTGTGATTTAGGCAACTTTCCCAAAATTATGGGCAGGTCTTCACTGACGGCGGCAAGTTTGCCACTGTCAGATTGATCTTCCAGATCAACTGATCAGGTCTGTGAAGACCCGCTCAGTCAGAGAGAAGGGGTTTCCCTCTGTCTCAGCGCACTGAAGAAAACATAATAAGTAGGTGGTAGGCAATCAGGGGGAGATACGCAAGACATTTTAAGTACTTTGTGTATCTCCCGCCGATTGCTGCCAAACCACGCGGCAGTCTAGGCCAGGGCTCAAATTAAGAATGGATAAAATGCTATCTGGATCAAAACCAATCTCCTGAAGTTTGTTGGATTACAATGAAAGGCTCATATTGTATTAACTCAGTATGAAGCAGACAACTAAACAAATATTTTATCTTAAAATAGAGAAGCCATAAATACTAGGTATAGGTCACCCTCAAATGGTTCCAAGTTAAGGTTCAATTCACATTAACATCCATATTTACTCAGCATTTCCCTCTTCAGGGTCATGCCCTTCTATAACTGCTTGGACCCTACTGACCTCACAGAGTCTCCATGATCCTCTCATTAAAGAATGCCCTGCTTAACATAACAAGATGCTTCTCTCCTCATCAGGACCAGGCTCCCTTTGAACACTTATTTTTTAGGAGTAGGCAACCCAATGGTCCTTTTCCAGCATTGGGAGGGAAACGTGGATGGTCAATAGGTCCACACGCTTCCTCTTCAGTCCTGTCTCCTAACATCTGGGCAGTGGCAGCTCATTTCTCTTGTGGTAGAACCTGGAATATTTCCTTGGGTCATACTTTTGCACAGTGTCCAGTTAAGGCACAATGAATTTGAAAAACTCCAGAGTTCTGCATCAGTTTGTGATGGTTTGCCAAAAGGATTTGTGCGAAGGTAAGAGAGAGAATGTTTAGAGTGAGGTGATAAAATCCCAAATTATGTCCAACTTAGTTACCACAAGTAAATAAAAAAAGATAGAAATAGAAAATCCAAACATTTCAAAATCTCAAAGGTTTAGTTTAGATTTTATTTACTCTTTGCTAATAACTAAATTTTAGCATGGTCTCAACATGGAAAAAACAACCATCATAAGGGTGTCTTAATAACCGCATAGATTTATCTAATCCCAGAATGAACTTCCAAAAGTGTATTAAGCCATGGCAGACCACTGGGCACCAGGGGATCGCCATAAAGCATTCAGAAACTTCCAATTTAAAACTCTCACAAGTTAACTTCTACAAGCAAAAAAGCAATAGTAGGAGCCATAAGTCACCGTAATATGCCAAGAAGTAATGACATGCAAAATGTATGAAATAAATGTTAATGCAGACATTTTATGACATAAATTTTGTATATATGTAGATGAGCTGGAGATATAAATGATATTTAGCCCTTATCCGCAAGGCATTATCCATTCTCTTCTCTGGTAATCCTAATACGAGATATTTTCTGTATTTATTCATTCAAATTTGCCCACAAAATGGGTCAGTAATTTTCTATTTTATACTGGCGCTGATTTTCACACATGCTGAGCACAACAACATGGATCAGCTTTAATGGGAACTACAGGTGCTCAGTACTTGTGAAAATCAGGCCCCATTCAGCAAATTAACAGTTGTCACTTATCTCCACATTCTCTGGACTGCCCATGTATGCTAGACTAGCCTTTAGAACCCCTGACTTTGTTTCAGGAGTTGTTACATGGTGTTATCAAGATGAAGCACTATGTTATGATTAACAGAACTCAATGAATTATATAATCATCATTATGCTGCAGCAATATAGCCATGCTCTTGTTTTCTTCTAATGGTATTCATTATTCATATTTCTTATTGTGTTGCACCTCTGGCTTGAAGTGGTTTGCATCAGATACCGGGTTTGCAGGTGGTTCAATTGCTCTCAGCACCCCCACTATAAAAATTATTCCAGCACCACTGCTACCCCCTGAAGTGGGTAACATTGAAAACTTGCCATTTACTATATTTAACCATTTAAACATTGAGTAGTGTTTGCAGTAATTTTCTATTCTAGCTGCAGAAAATTCTGCAAATAGTATAAATAATTATATAAGGGATAAGTGACATTTTTAAAATTGCCCTCATATCTACACTGATGACACCATCACAGGGCCTAATCAAGCCACCTACTCCATCAAGGGTTCGTTCACCTGCTCATCCACCAATGTGATTTATGCCATCATGTGCCGGAAATGCCCCTCTGCATTATATATTGGACAGACAGGACAGTCTCTGCGCCAAAGAATCAATGGACACAAATCTGACATCAGAAACTGCAATACTGAAAAACCTGTAGGGGAACACTTCAACCTCCCTGCTCACTCCCTTAACGACTTGTTAATAGCTGTGTTGAAACAGATGAATAACAAATCACAGCTTCAAAGAGAGTCTGCAGAACTAGAATTTATATGCAAATTTGACTCAGTTGCCTTGGGGTTAAACAGGGACTATGGATTTTTCTCGCATTACATCAAGTGAATTGACCTCCCCCCTCCTCTATGTGCTGTTCCCCAGTGTTTTGAATCCTAACACCTACTTTGATTTGCTGTTACAGCCTGACCTGATGCTATGTCATACACTCCCCTGCATTTAATTTCCTCCCACTCTGTAACTTTCCTATCTTCAAAGCGTCTGACGAAGTGGGATTTTCTCCCACGAAAGCTCATGCGATTAATAAATCTGTTAGTCTTTAAAAGTGCCACAAGACTCTGTTGTCAGTATATCCATAGGCATTGAAACAGGTTTGTCACTAAAAAAACCAAACCAAAAAACCAAACCAAACAAACATTCACATGACCCGTGCAAAGATGAAACTGGATGATCTGGCTTACTGTCCTAAGTCTTAGGCTTCTTCTACTTGTACTCCTTGGAAATTCAGGTTTAAATCCTGCCAGAGATGATGTAGCCATTACATCCTTTTGGAGCAGATAAAATGAGTTCCATGGGAGGTATGGGGAGAGAAAATAAACCCTTTCCTCTGCACTACCTTATTATACACAAATCGTAGGAGCACTTTGTGGTCCCAATCAGCCCAGGATCCCATTTTTCGGATGCTCTATAAAAAAGTGTAATAAACATCCTCTTTTCCAAATAGCATACAGTTTAACATTACTGAGAATCACAATGTGAAACACAGAGATCCTTAATGCAGCTCAATATGAGATTTGAATCTTGTTGTTTATCAGAAGGTGGGAATGGATGACAGGATGGATCACTTGATCGTTGCCTGTTCTGTTCATTCCTTCTGAAGAACCTGGCATTGGCCACTGCCAGAAGACAGGATACTGAGCCAGATGGACCATTGTTCTGACCTGATATGGCCATTCTTAATTTCATTTTATTGGATTCTAGGCTTTAAAATGAGGGCCAATATTAGAGATGCCTGAAAAACTAGAGGTAAAGAAAACTTTTTATTAAGAGACAGATGAGACTGACAGTGGTCTAAGGCATCGACTTTGTTAGGTGCAGGATTAAGGCCTAGCTTTCCTGACCTACAGACTGTGAGATGGTAACGAGCAATGCACTTGCTCATAATTTTACAACACTGAACTATTGTGGAGTAATAAACACGTCAATATGCTACTTATATGCATAAATTACTGCAATCCCAAGGCTTGAAAATGAATAGTGGGGATGGTGAGACATGAATTGCATTCACTGAGGGCAAGGTAGTATTTTTTTTATTGGCACGATCTACCCCTTTCGCTGGAAGTTCACATTGCTCATGTGCATGATAATTAGATTCCATTAATGATGAGGAGAATAGAGAAGGGATTGTCTGAATTGTGGCAGCACATGTTACATGTGTGGGGGGAATACACAATTTATTTGTTTTTAAAGAAAAAACCTTAGCATTTGCATGAAAATGGACTTCAATTTTTTTTTAATCTGAGCATTCAGAATCGCACTATTACCAGGAATTCAATAGTACAGCTGCTCAATAAATCTTCATATTTCAGAAAATGCTAATGCAGCTGCCTGTAAAAACTGGAAAAGCAAGACACAGATCATCCTGGGATTTGATTTCTCAGTCTCAGACTTACTGTTGATCATTTCTGAGCAGATCGGCTAATCTCACAAGAAATTGTGTGGTGGTATTAGACCACAGAGTATTCTAAGCGTCACTATGTATTTTACAATGATGAGGATGGGTGAAATGAAGAGGAAAAGCATGTCACATAATTAGAACATAGAGCTGAGAGCCAGGAACTCCTGACTTTATAATAAAAATTTACTATATGACTTAATGCTGTGCCTCAGTTTCCCCACTTGCAAAATGGGGATAATAATTGATAACCTTATTTGAAAGTTGAGAAGATTAAATTAATGTTCTGTTAGGACTAGTAAAGAAGTTCCAAAGACTGGGGCAACTGACCAATAGCCTAAACTGTTGAGACCAGTACATTCTAAACTACAGCTCTCAAGATTGTCTTCAGACTACTTAATAAAACACAGGAGCAGCCAGATCATTAGTTGCAACACCACACCTATTGCAGCTTCCAGGCATTTCTAGCCAAAACATAATAATAAACATGGACTCCAGTTTGGCTCTGGGATATATGCTCATTTAAATAATTTATTGTTTTGGGGTTTTTCTTCTTGAAGTTCTTGGGTGGGAGGAAATTTGGATAGGGAATATGAAAACTATTTTTCATCTTTTATATAAATTGCATGCATCTGTTAAAAATCAATGAGAACTGAATGTGAAAAAGGGCGTTGTGCTTTCTGAAGTCAATGCCTGAATCCAGCTAATACAGGAGAGCAGTGTACTACATAAGTTGTAAAATAAGGGATTTTGCAGGACACAAATATACATATCTGAGGACAGCTATGGCTAAAGAGTAAAGTAGAGTACCAATCCAATCTATTAAACTGGAAGAGCTGTTACTAGAGCAAAAAAATAGTTATTACAGTGATAATTAATTTGAAAGTTACTTTTAATTTATTCACCTGTGGGTTAATTGAAGCTGCACCAATATCCAACATGCCCTAAGTTTCCGCTGTGTAGGGCAACCAGATTTCCTGATTTAATAGGGACAGTGTCAATATTTGGGGCTCTCTCTTATATAAGTGTCTATTACCCCACATGCCCTGACCTGATTTTTCACACTTGCTATCTGGTCACCCTACCACCATCTCTTTAAGTGCATTCACTGAAGATTTCTACTTAGCTTATTATACATTTCAAAGAGTTGAGCTGTTTCATTTTAGCCATTTTAACAATGTGAAGCCATAAACTACATTATGAACTACATTACAAAAAAGCATTTTCATTCGTATATTGCAATTAGACTGTGAATACAAAATCAAATAAAAATGCTGAGGTTCAAAGGCAGGCCAGCAAAAATACATACATCATACACTGCATGGATACCATCACTAGTTAATTGGCCAAAAATACTGAGTGCAACTCAACTGAGCCCTCTCTTTTCAACAGCAAAAACTTACTGTTTCGAAATACACACACACACACACACACACACACACACACACACACACACACACTGTTATAGCCATGTCAGTTCTAGGATATTAGAGAGATAAAGTTGATGAAGTAATATCTTTGATTGAACCAATTTCTGCTGGCAAGAGAGATAAGCTTTCAGACTCCACAGAGCTCTTCTTCAGGTTCTGAAAAGGTATTTTTTTGCATTTTATAGGGAAAAGATGCTGGGGTAGAAGTGGAGTTCAAAAATGCCAGGAGCCTGCACTTGCCATGACTCCTATGGAGCCACTAGTCACAATTGTTACCCAGTGCTCTGTTAAACCCCAGGTTTGCTGCTTTCTGGATTACAGCCATCAACATCCCCTACCAGGAGTTGGAAGGAAGCCAGGTAATGGCCCTGCCCACTAGACAGCAGAAGGGGAAGGATACGTCATTTTCAAAGGTGTGCTGCAGAAGCTGTTTTGCTCCTGAGTGCTGGAAAGATTTGGAGATGCTGCCCTTTAGAACAGTGTTTCTCAAGTGGTGTTCCATGGAACACTGGTGCTCCACGGACACAGTGAAGGAGTTCTGTGATGACCCCAACCCCTTCCCATCAGGGGGAGAGGTGGGAGGGAGGAATGCGGTGAGCCAAAGTGTGCCTTAGAGATTTTAAATGCCCCAGCTGCAGCAAAGCTTCTAGGCATGCATTGGCATGCACTGCCGCCTTGTTCCTTTGCTGGGGCAGGGGCATTTTAAATTTCCTGCCACTGTGACTGCCAGCATTGAAATCGCTTGGACATAATTTCCACAGTAAGACTTTCTTTGATGAACCTTACTCCAAAACTTTGTTCAAACATGCAGGTCCAAAATTCCCATTAAAACTTGAGCAATAGTTTCAGTTTTAAGTCATGTACATAATCATTATGTATCTTTGTTTTTTGGTTTTTTTTAGAAATAAATGCATCTTATATGCATAAAATTGTATTTAATTGTTTCCTGTTGCAGGAATGTGTAGTACACAGATATTGTGAACATTACAACCATTATATACCGGTTTTTTTTTTTAGAAAGTTTTCATCAGGTGTTCCACATAAAGTAATCAATAGCTTTAGGTGTTCCCTGGGCCATTAAAGGTTGAGAAACACTGCTCTACGATTCCCACTGGGATGGTTCAGCTCTGCAAGTTCCCAGGAAAGGGCCTGTGACTGAATGGTACTGTCTGGCCTTCCCTTAAATTATGCTTGATACCATCATTACCTAGACTAAAATATTTAATATTGCCTTTGAAATGTAAAGGCCTTTGTAAAACAGATCATTTTCAGAGGATAATTCTCCACACTTGTCATCCTATGCTTTGGCAACAAAGTCAGACATGCTTAAAATTAGAATGCATTAAAGCAAGGCCTGTGCTATGAGAATTCCCAGAGACAGCAGTTTCTGAAAACTGGGATTAAAAAGGAGGCTGGTATGCAACAAAAATTCACAATTGCATGTTCAAGTCTCACACCATATACTCAAATATAATCCCCCATAAAGAACAGTGCCTAAAGGTTCATGACCTGACTTTACAGAATGGGGATGCTGGGCCAATCAGAGTCATAGAAGTTGAAGATGAAAAATGACTAGGAAAATATTCCAGAGATTAAAGAGGATTGAAACAGGAGAAAGAGCTCACCATAGTACCTAAAAAGGAGAGGAAGTGAAAGGGATTGCTATCCTCTTATTCCTGTCCAAACCAGGGTGACAAAATGAGTGTGTTTTGGGGCCTCCCCTCTCCTTTTAGTAAATAAGGTTCTCTAATCTTCCTCCAGTGTTGGAAGCAGGGATTCTGCTGCATCCCTTGGCTTGAAGTGGTTTCCGTTCTGTGCAGGGTTTACAGTTTGGTTCAATGGCTCTCAGCATCCCCACCATACAAACTATTCCAGCATCCCATTCTGCTTCCCTTTACTTGAACCCCTGGATTCACCCCCAGCTTAAGGGTGAATTGAATCCACTGCAACCTCTCTCCAACTAGTACTGCCCCTTTGGATTCCTTTTGTCCACACCTAGGGAAGAAAATTTTGCCATTGCACAAAAGCAGTGCAATCTCCCCTGAGAGACAACCTACAGCACAGGCATGTGCCTTCAGAAGCTAATTGGGTGTATGGTGTCCTGGGTTACCTTAGGTCATTGGGCTTGCCATAGTGATAGATGGGTGGGTTGTTTTAGTGCTAGGAAAACCTGTTTGTCTGGTTTTCCCAGTTGCTCTACAATAAAGGTTCAGCATGTAGCTGAGAGTATACTGCCACTTTATTACCAGATTATAATCCACCCGTACAACATACCTAACAGGATGAACCCCAACTATACAATAGATAGTCCAATACCCCTCTCCAGTGTCTACTTGTTCCACAAAACAAGTTTATTTAATACTTTGTTCAAAGTTCTCAAGTAATGGGATTGCTCTAGGTGTGGAAGCCATGGACCTACTGCAAGTCAGCCCAGGAAATACATCTTCCATCCCTCTGACACTTGGGGCCTAGGCCCTATTCTGTGCTCATGACATGACACCTGTAACAATTCCTACAGCTGTAGGGATGGATTGATTATCCAGCTGTCTGATGTGCAGGCTTACCCCCAGTTCTTTACCTAGAAGTGCTTAAAAAACTTTCCACCAACTTCCCTACAATTGGAGTTGATTGAATTCAGGGGCAGAGACAATCCTCACTCAAGTTCTACTGCTGATGGGAGGTGGATGCTTTCTTACCTTCAAGAGATCTACTCCAGTAGCCAGTTTTATAGGTAGAGGAAATGAACTCCAAGAAAGCACGGTCTTTAGAAACTTCATCCCATTGGTTGACAGCTGTGTTTCAGAGTACAGCCAAAGAGTAACATGAGGATGCATGTTTCCTCTAAATTTCTTCCTTAGATGACTGATATTCAGACTGCTGGTAGATAACCCGATTCTCCATAATAGGATGTAAGAGAGCACCCTGGCATATTTTATTAATCTCAAATTTATTCTTCTGAGCCTAGATGCCATATATTGAGAAGACCTCTGACTTTTAGTGATGAAGATGGAAAATCCCATTCTACATATTTTACTTAAAAATTAATCTTCCCCTGAAAGTGTAAAAACTGCCCAGAATAGGGAGTAACTTTCCTGTTGCTGGATTTCACAGGCACCAGTTCTTGCCCCTGCAGGATAATATTTTCCTACCTCAATTGGATTTATCACCCAAAAGGTTTCCACTGAGAGGACTTAATGGTCTGGACCAGATCAGAGGATTCTCCTTCCTTCCTTGCTGCTTATTTTGCTGCATGAAGGCACAAAAGAGAAATGAGGCAATTCCTTTTTTCCATCACACTAACATATCTGCATAAGCAGCCATCCTGCTAATCAGTTTTCTGGCCATTGACCTTTCTGGCGGAAATAGCCTTCTTTGGCGACAACATTTATCACTAGTCCAAAGTAGAGACATAGTGTTGTTTAGCAGAACTTACAACGGTTTTGCATATTGCTTCCACTGTTGCCCTGGTCGACTCGCTCTTGTTCATGTCCAGCACAGTCACAAATGAAATAGACGGCATAACAGGGCAGGAGTAGTAAAACTCCTCACTTGCCCCTGTTAGTCTGGGCTTGAGTGGTTAAGGCTGGGCAGACAGCAGCTGGGAACTGATTAAGCAGCAGCAAAACCCTAGCCTAATCAGGGAGATAAGGAGCAGCTGAGAATTTGGCCCAGAGCAGGAAACAAGGGAGAGGTGTGGTCAAGAAGGCAGAACAGGGGTTTTGGCAGCAGGTCAAAGGAAGTGGAACTCCAAGTGCATTTGGGGCACAAACTGGGAGAGGGAATGTCACCTTTGTAAATAAATGAGCATGTGGTTTGCACTGGAAACAGTCTGTGGTGAGTCTCTCTTTGGGGTTGCTGAGGAGCAGAGACGGCAGAGAAACTGAGGCAGAAGAGCCTGCCCTGTAACAGGTGGTTATAGGCTATCTCAGTCATTACACACACCCAACATTATAAAGATTATCAGTATCAAGTTGATTAGAAAAGGTCAGAAAAGAATTTAATTGCTAAATATATTCTGTTTGTGAATGCAATAAAAGCAGCCAGAAAACTAAAATAGGATTCTTTTCTCCTGCAGCAACAGAACCAAGTATCTGCCATTTTCCTTTGCTCTTCTTTAACCCATTCTTTGATTTTATACAATAAACTGGATTACTATATTCATGTGCACATAACATTGCTTAGCACTATTACCTTCCTTCCTGCCCCCCATCCCATTTTTCCCCTTCACTTCAGAAAGTGCCTATTTTAAAAAATCAATATATAGGATTTTCTAGCTATAAAAACAGATCTTGTCAATCAATATATCTTCCCATGTTATGTTACTATTGATCCTGCATAGCATTTGGCTGAGCACAAATAATAATATGACTGACTAAACCATTATTAGTTCTAAATTTAGCTAGGGAAAGATGATCCTTCCTACACTTACTGACAAGTGTAACCGGTACAGTTTATCATTTCCAATCACTTAGCTCATGTACAGTTCATGAAACAGTTCTACATATTTCAATCCTGATGCTCTAGCGTAAATATCATTAGCAAAGAAACTAAAGAAAAAAACATTCCATCAGACATGTTACACAAGGAAGCCCAACATGCCTGTCTCACCCCAGACAACAAAATATAAAGAAGATGAAATCAACGAAAAGAAATGTTAAATGGAGCGTTGCAATCTGCATGTGGATATTTACTCACTGATCATAAATCTCCTTGGATAGATTCTGGCTTTAAATGACTTCAATGGCTTTACTTCAGGTATAAACTGCAGGAACTGAGATGAGACACATGCTCAACATTTTCAGGCAATGGAACACCTTAACGCCCATTCTGATCCACTGTAAATCACTGGAGTTACACTGGTGTAAAACTAGTGTAAGTCCAATAATTTGTTCTTTGAGTATGTGAGATCAGAATTAGGCCTGCTATTTTCAATTGTTTTTAATATTTGAATCAGTGGCTCAAGAAACTCAAGAGGTGTGTGTATGTATGTGCTTATGTGCAGAATTCATCTTTAAAATCATTTGTTACCAGTGCAGGATCAATACAGCCGCTACAGGTGCTGAAGCCTCGGGACCCAGTCTCAAGGAGGGGGCCCAGGTTCCAGCCCCTCCTTGCCACCCTGCTCAGCCCGACACAGCACCGGCGAGATTTGAGAGGTGTGGGACCCTGGGGCCAAAGGCCAGGCTCCATGGTGCTCCCGCCCTGCTCCTGGGCCAGCTGGTCCACTCCTGGGGGAGGGGTGGGTCGTTGCTGTTCACTGTGGTGCAACCTCCAGTGCAGCCTTCCAGGGCCCAACGCTGCATCAGAGGCCATGCCACGCACCAGCCAGCCTTGCCCCCTGGAGATTGGCCTTTAGCTCCAGGACCCCCCCAGTGCCAGCTTGCCCATGGGCCACTGTGGGAGGGAGCTAGGGCCTCAGGCCGGGGGGCACATGCTGGTGGGGGGCTGGAGCCTAGGCAGGAGGTAGCCACAGTGGTTGGCAGCCTTGGCCCCAGGGCCCCTTAATCTGTCCCTGTTACAGTAAAAATTAGGCCTGATATGATGTCTGTTTTGTGTATATCCCATATCATAGTTTCCTGAATCTAGCCCAGTAGTTCTCAACCCATGGAATCTGGTCTGCTTGTAGTACAATCAGCATACAGCTGTGGCCCATGTGACATCCTCAGGGCTATCCAGGTAATATCTATATTATGTGGATGTGGTCCACATACCACAGAGGCTGCATTTACACTTACAAATTAAGTTGACTTAAACTACTCTGCGTCCACACTGGGCTTTCCTTAATTCGACTTAACGAAAAGTTACGTCAACTTAATAATACCTCCTTTTTGGTCGACTTAACACTTAAATCGACCTTATTAAGTCGATGTAAGCCAGTGTAGACGCAGAGTAGCCCTAAGTCGACCTCCATGGCCTCCAGACCTTCCTCCCTGACCTCCCTCCCAGAGTTCCTGGCACAGGAAGAGCCTGCCCTGGCCAACCACAGGGTAGGACTCGCCCCTGACCACCCTCCTCCCCAGAGCTGTCCAGACCTGCTGCTTGGGAGCATGGCAGAGCAGAGCCAGCGCTGCAGGCAGGCCCCATCCTGGAGCCACCAGGAAATCCTCGACCTGCTGGCTATTTGGGGGGACGAGGCAGTCACTTCCCAGTTGCAGGGCAGTCAATGCAACTGGGAGGTGTATGCCTCCATTTCCTGGACCCTGGCTGCCAAGGGCCACATCTGGGACACCCAGCAGGTCCGGGTCAAAATCAAGGACCTCCGCCAGGGCTACCAAAAGGCCCGGGAGGAGATGCTCCATATGGGGGTTGGCCCCACCAGTTGCCGGTATTACCAACAGCTGGATGCCTTTCTGGGCCAGGAGAGCAGCACCCTGCCAGCCCACACCATCAACTCTGCCGAGCCCCCTCTCCCTCGACGATGTGGGAGGAGGGCCTGGGGGACGAGACTGTGATGCTGGAGCAGGGGGAGGCCAGTGCCCAGCAGGAGGACACCTTGCCAGCCCTGGAGCCAGCTGCCAGCCCGGAGCTCATCCCTGCCCTGACGGCGGACCCAGCTTCACAGGAGGAGGGAGAGGAGCAGGTTCCCCCTGCTGAAGAAGACCCAGGCAAGGGGACATCATGCCAGACACCTGCTGCACCTGCTGGAGAGTGCTCCCTCCCTCTCTCCCTCCCTGTGGGCAGGGCTGGGCATTCCTGTGGGACAGGGACTACAGGAGGACATGGCCCAGGGACAGGCAGGGTTGGGGGGGAGGCGCTCCCACAGGGGCAGAGGGGCTAGAGGCTGCGTGGTGGGAGGAGGGTGGGGGGAACCTGGAGGCGAGTGGTGCAGAGGTGTGTCTGCACCTGACACCCCTGGCACATGGCCTCAGGAAAGACCCTTGAGGCAGGGCTGCCTGCAGCTCACCACCATGGACATTGCACCTGACCTGGGCAGCACAACACGCTGGTGCGTACCAAGGGGTCCCTGTCCCAAAGGACAGGGAGTGGGAAGCAGGGGGATGGTCAGGGAACAGCAGCTGCTGTCAGGCTGCACACCGTATCAGCTAATGGGAGGGACTTTCTTCTTCGCTTCTCCCCAGCAGCCCCTGCGTCCTTGACACATGGCACTCCTGGCGCCCCATCAGGCCTGATCACGAGGAGAAGAAGGGTGCATCACTTGCGGGACAAGCTCCTTGAAGACCTCATCCACATCAGCAAGCAGACTGAGGCACGCCTGGTGGTGGGGCAGGAGCAGGAGAATGCCCACTGGAGGGTCGAGCAGGGGCTGCGGAGGGGCGAGCAGAGGCTGCTTGAGCACATGCTCGACCTCATGGAGCGGCAGATCCAGTCCCTGGAGTGCCTGGAGGAACGCCTGTTCCTTTGGGGCCCCACCTTGTGCCCCAGAGGCAGCTCTCCTTGCTGGTGGGCCAGGACCCTCCCTCCCCCCGACCCTCTTCATTCCCCCCAAACCTACCAACCCTCGCAGCTCCCAACCCCCATTTCGCCCTCTGAATAAAAACTCTGGACACTGTTATACAGTGTGTCATGCTTTTTATTGGTGTGGGGACAGGGGGGAGATGGGTGCATGGGGGGGGCAGGCACGGGTGGGTGTTGAAGAGGGCCCTCAGCACATCCCGGATGAGCTGTGGTTGCTGCTGGCCCTGATGAGTCTGGGGCAGGGTGTCGTCGGGCTGCTCGCACTGCACAGCGAGCCACTCAGCCTCTCAGATGCGGGGGACCATTTTCCCCCACAGCTCGCAGAGGTTGTGCAGGCAACAGCATACACTGACAACCTCTGGGAGGTTGCTTTTGCCGAGCTGCAGGTGGGTCAGGTGGGCCCTCCAGCAAGTCTTCAGGCATCCGAAGGCACGCAAGATGATGCTGTGGCACCTGTTGAGCCTCCAACTGAAGAGGTCCCTGCTGGAATCCAGGTGGCCCATGTATGGCTTCATCAACCAGGGGAGCAAGGGGTAGGCGGCATCCTCGAGGATCAGGACTGGCACCTGCTCATCCCCGATGGTGATGGTGTGGTCGGGGAAGAAGGTCCCCGCCTGCATAGGGAGGAGTTGCGCAGGATCATCATGAGCCTTCCCTGGCCAGCCCACATAGAAGTTCTGGAAGATTCTGCGGTGGTCCACGAGGGCCTGCAGGACCACAGAGTAGTACCCCTAGCGGTTGACATAGTCGTTGGCATGGTGTTCTGGGGCTCAGATGGAGATGTTGGTGGCATCCACAATGCCCCCACAGTTGGGGAAGCTGAGTCCGGCAAGGCCGTCGAGGAGCTCGTGCAGGTTTTCCAGGGTGATGAGGCAGGCTAGCAGGACACGGTTGATTGCCCTGCACCTGCATGATGGCGGTCCCCACCGTGGCCTGCCCGATGCCAAATTGCTGGGCCATAGAGTGGTCGGAGTCCGGGGTTGCCAGCTTCCACACGGCGATGGCCATTCGCTTGTCTATGGGCAGGGTGGGTCGGAGTCAGGTGTCCATGTGCTGCAGAACCGGGGTGAGCTTGCGGACGAGCTCGAGGAAGGTCCGCTTGCTCATCCTAAAGCTCTGCAGCCACAGGTCATCATCCCAGGTGGTGAGGACAATCCACTCCCACTAGTCATCATCCCAGGTGGTGAGGACAATCCACTCCCACTAGTTGCTGCTGGCCTCACGTGCCCAGAAGCGACGAGGGATGGAGCGCAGTGCTGTGAGTGTGGCAGCTTGCTGGGGCAGCAAGGTGGGGGGCAGGCTGTCATCTTCCTCCGCGCTGGTGGGTTGCCAGCCAGGCCTGCTCCACAGTCGAAGAAGCCTTACCACTAGCTGGCAGGTGTCGCGCAGCTGCCTGGCAAAGCGCAGGAGAAGAGGCTGGTCCATGACCTGCTCAGGCTCCATGTTGCCAGGCACAATGGGAAGGGGCTGAGCTCACTTCCTCTTTTGAAGGAGTGGCCAGGGGAAGCGAGACCTTCTCTGCTACCACGTTGCCACACTTCCCACAATGCACCCCTCCAAGTCGACTTAAGTGTCTAGTGCAGACTCTCTAAGTTGACTTGATAAAGTCTGCCTTAAGTCAACTTAAGAGTCTAGTGTAGACTCTCTGAGTCGACTTAATAAGGTCGACTTAACTTTCTAAGTGCAGACATAGCCAGAGAGAGCTGCACATGCTGCCCACAATAGTAAATAGGTTGAGAACCACTGATCTAGCCTCTTAACTTTTTAAATATAGTGCTCCTCTCTAGTCTTTATTTAGAAATTAAAATCTAGCTGTAACCTATCAGGTGTGTCAGGTTAGGCCCCAGATTCACCGATAAATGACTAAAAAAATGGCAATGTTAATATTCAAAGCTCACACCCAGGTTTGTCACTTCATATCACAGATAATGACAGTATGGAAGTTAAAATTATTTAAATTCATTAACCTGTGTGAGGATAAATGCCCTCTTTTGCTTTTCTTTACAGGTTATACTCTTAGCAAGAGAGTATGTTTAAGGCAATGAAGCCTTAAATTCACCATATCTGATGATAAGTGTCAAGCAGCATCGGCTTTCTGAAGGTCCATGAAGATGTTAAATAACAGTTTAAGCAACTGTTAATCTAGCAACAGATATTTTTTCTTCCTCTGTCTGCTGTCATTTAAATATATTAAGATGCCTACAATATACTTTGGCTAGCAAGGTGTTTAAAGGGAGGAAATGGAGTTGAATTGCAAAAGTTAATAGTTCACATCATGCATGCTAATGATTCTTAGTAAATTGATATGTTATTATGGCTTAATTTTGGTAAACATTCTTACTGAAAAGTATTCTCTCAATTGCAGGCCATCTAAAATAAGCTCATTTATGCTAATGCCTTTCTCCTTGACACTCAGTAAATTCTTCCTAATGCATTAATTATGACTCCAGATAGACCAATGATTATTTCATATATGCTAATTAGGAATCATTTTATTCAGTCTGCCGCACACATCAGTAAACAAGTGGAATGAATTCCCCACAGAGAGGATAAAAAGACAAAGATTTCCTTTCCACTGAAGCTTAGAGAATTTACCCCACGATCAAGAAGTAATTAGAGAAGAAAATGAGGAGTTAGAAAAAATACATTTACAGGTGTGAGGCACCAAGAGCATGTTCCTCCTTTCCAGAGATGGAATAAAAGCAGATGACTTCATAGCTAATGAGATTTTACCATATATGATTAGAAAACGTAATCTCCTTTCCATAAAAGTAAATAAAATAATACAATCAAATTAGTTCCATTTGTAGTTGAACAAATTGATATAAAATAGTCTCATTTCAATGCTGGGATTGAAAGATGTGAAGTTGAAATGGAATGTCTGATTCTCTATTCTCAATTCTAATCTCTAGATGCTAAAGTTAGGATTTAACTAACTGACACTTATTTTTCTTTGTACTAATTAAGAACCACATCATGTGGTAACAAAGCCCCCAATCCTACAATTGGTTACTCCTATATTCCTTTGTAGTGTCATGGTGAGTGCTGTATAGATATAATGAGTATCCACACAGATCTCACAGCTGGATTGGGGCCAAAGTGAAATGAAAAGGGAATTTGTAAAATTGTCATCTCTGAATTTCATATTTAAGCCAAATTTTCAAATATGCACATGCCTAAGGGCCCAATCACTTAGCGTTTAACTCTCGAATGTGCATGTGTAGGTCAGGGATGTATGTATGCCTACAGGCAGGTGCACAAAGAATGCTGACTTGCATATGGATACGCATGACTAATTTGGGAGCACATTTGAAAAAACAGACTTTAATTTTCTCTCTCTGTCTTTAATACAAATTTACTCATTTTATAAAGTTGCACACTTAGTCTAGGATGTGAGAGTCAAACTGGGCTCTCTCTCTGATATCATTAATAAATATTAATGAACATTATACAATTACGATGCCTGAGCCAGTCTGGAATCCGGTTAAATCCCCAAAATTGTTAAGATATTTCAGTGATAGGGGCCTGATTGATTAACAGATAGTGTCAATATTGTGTCAATTTTATTTATATTATAGGAAAAATATAGTCCTAAAGTGGTACAGTGTGGTCCTAACAAAAATCAAAAAGAGATCAATTCTAGTTGCAAAGTTTGGATCTAGGTCCAAACTACCCCTGAGGTTAAGGACATTTAGATGAAGACTTTTATTTTGGGCCTTTGCTTACTTCCCAATGAACTGAACTCCATATTAATCATCATTTGGAATCGCAATCTGATATTTTATTTTGATACTCAGAGGTACTGTACTTTAGTAGGTAAAAAGCCTTATTATTTCTCTGTCTTTTAATACAAGAGTTACCAACAAATGGATCTTAAAGTAAGATTGTGGTTCATGCTCTGGGTAAAGACTGTCCATTGCAGGGCCACTGATATCAGCATCAAGACATGACATATCATATCTTGTCCCACACATCAAGCTACATGCTATACAACTTGTGGTGATTTCTACGGTTATCTCATGTAGTTTGAAGAATACTTTTATTAATTAGAAAATATACTAGCTTAGCTGCTAAAAGCAAAAAACAAAAACACACTATGAAATTGCTTTCATGCTTTTGTACTTTCTTTATAAGTAGTTTTCCAGGTTTTTTAACTCTTCAGCCTGAAGGTCTGCTAGTATATATTGTTATCCTTAATGGAAGAATAGAAGAATAAAGAGGTGAACCCTAATGATGGGGGAGAAATATACAAGCTTATTAAAATTAACATCAATTTAGACATATAATCAAAAATTGTACACTTGGGTTGTTCAGCTCTCCGCACTGCCAAAAAATAAGGGTTGCTATAGTCTGGTTTATATGAAATTACACTTGTCAAGAATTCATAATGGGCTGTTTTGGAAAGCACCTTGAAAATAAGATACTGGAAAATAATAAAGTTTGTTATTTAACCTACTCTTGTCTATGAGTGCAAAATGCTGCTATTTGATAGGCTGTTTGATTGGAGCATATGAAAATAATAAAGAAAGATCAGAAGGCTATTGTTTAACAGCAATAATCATAATGATACCATTTGAAACCATTAGCCTTTTTTTTAAAAAAAAAATACATAATTACTAATCAACTATGTGTTTATCAAACCATAGCAGGGCTGTTTTTTGACACTACAGATATCTGAGAGGAGAGACTGAAATTCTAGCTATCTGAATGATATTTAGCGTTTAGAAATAGGGCCATTCACTTAATGTTTATTTCAAGAAAGACATGAATAATAAAGTTAAGTTAGCTCATGGATAACATACTGAAAGCTGATTAAACAGTAATGATGGTTCCTGTCTGGTGGTAAGGCAGCAGTATGCTTCACTTGTCTTTCAATACACAATCCTAATTTTTAGATGTATGAACCGCACAAACCATTAAATGAAGCCATGTGGAAACTGAAAGACCTGGTCAGTCTTTTAATATGTAAAAAGTGTGTGAAATTTCAGAATATACTAATGCTTTCTCTGTTTTGCACGGAATCAAAATCTCCAGGAATTCTGAAATATATTTGCATTTATAACATCCATCTTTTCACTGGCCACTAGGGTGGTTTGAAAAAAAAATTAATTTTTTAAACAAAGAAACAAATTAAATAAAACAATACAGGTGAGTCTTCAGTGCTCGATTCTCTGGTCATATCACAGTAAAAATGCACCCATCTCACTGTATTCAAATGTAAGACAAACACAAAACAAAAGTTTGCCAATCTCAGGCTCAAGTTGGACCCAACTTCTCCTTCTTGAGAGCGCCTTCTCTTTTTACACCCTCCAGGACTCCTTTGAGTCTCTCCGTGTTCACCAACTATCTGCCTTCCCCAGAGTCTTCAGCTCCCATCTCTGCCTTTTGTCTTGGCTTCTAATAGAGTCTTGTTCTCTTCTCAGGGCATAGGCCACTTTGCCAGCAGCAGATTCCAGGCCTACCCACTGATCAGAGTTCCAACCCAAGGACTTATAAACAGCAGTCACATACTGGTTCCTTGAATTAGCTACTGCAACTACATTCTCTGGCCCTCATCCTACCTGGTTCCTTTGCTTCCACACTTTACTTTAGTTTTAGAGTTCTCAGGTCCTCTCAGTCCAAGGGTGAGCAGATGCAACCTGTCAAGCTCTCTTGACCAGAACAGAGTGCCCTTTCTTGCCCCTTTATTCCCCAGCCACAAACTGACATGCTCAGGTCCTGCAACTCCCTTTAATTTGAGCCTCTGGGGCTGATTGGTTGCTTCTATGTACCTACTTAATGTTATTCATATTAGCAGTTTCACTGTCTTCAAGCAAGTCAGAATAATCACTAGTCACAAGGGGTGCGTCTACACTTGTAAATTAAGTCGATTTAAGCTTGCTTAAGTCGACTTAATTTACTCTGAGTCTACACTACACTTTCCTTAAGTCGACTTAAGGAAAATTAAGTTGACTTTGTTAAACCTCATTTAAAGTCGACTTTAGGCTTAAGTCGACTTTCTAAAGTCAACTTAAGCCAGTGTAGACGTGGAGTAGCCCTAAGTCAACTCTAAGTCAACTTAGGGCTCTCCAGGACTCCCCTACTGCCCTCCCTGCTGGGGGGTGGCACAGGGAGAGCCTGGCATGCCAGGGTCCCTGTCTCCGTTTGCCCCATTGTACCAAGGTACAATGGGGCAAAGGCTGAGCCCCCTGGCACTTGGCAAGGGGTGCCCCTCCTGCCACCGTGGACCTGTCCAAGGTCCCCCTAGCCCCTACAAGTCAACCTAGGTGTCCAGTGTGGATGCTCAAGGTCGACTTTGTAGGGTCCCCCCTAAGTCAACTTAAAATTTAAGTGAGGACATGCTAAGTCGACTTAGCTAAAGTCGACTTAAATTCACAAGTGTAGACATAGCCAAAATGTCTGTCCCTAGTGCCATCTGGACTGCACAAGGACCAAATAGTATGATCCATCTTCCCCTAGTCTACCCAAAGAACTGCAGAAATTTTGGCAAAAGGGTATTGGAGCCAGTAGCAGACTTACAGAAGTTCTGACCCACTACATCTGTTCCTGGGCTTTGACTGGACTTAGATAGCGGCAAACCTTGACTTATTTCTCTCCTTCTTCTAGAGGACAGAGGCTTCCCTCCTTCCATCTTTATGCAGATGTTTGGAATTTTGGGGGGTAAAGGATGGGTAAAAACTGATTGAAGACTTCATGGTGTGTCCATAATATAATATTTTAAATAATCATCTAACATTAATTTGGCCTTTTGTTTGTTTGTGTTTGTTTTTGTGAGTGGGGTACACTATATGTAAGTTATGGCTGAGATTCTGTGCACTATAGAGAGAGCCTAAGAATGGTAAATCTTTTCAGTTAAGCATTAGAAGATCTGTTGATATAGCATATGAGACATTTTCTTCCTATTAACTGTAGGCCTGGCTTGACACGAGTAATTGAGCACGGGTCAGGCCTCATTCTTCGGAAGACAGGCTTAGGGAGGGAAATAGACCAGCAGGTTGAAAATGGAATGTCTGTGCCATCTAAAATAGGGAAATAGGTCAATAAGCTAAGAAACAGAATGTCTGAACTAGCTAAGATAAGAGGTGGAACACCCAGGAAACCATTTACCAAGAACAAGATAAAAATGGACAAGATAAGTCAGGAGCAGAAAGAGAAGGTAAAAAATAAAGTTGTGCATAGACAGCGTGTGGACAGAACATGCTGTACAAGGATTGGTTTTTATACAATAACCAAGCCAATCCCAAAATGTGTGATGCAACATTTAGTAAATGTAATGTAAATGTAAAGTTCGTATATAAAAAGAAGTGGTTAGCTATGTAACTTCAGATGTGTGCTACTCCTTGTACCTACCCCCTGTGCTTCAGTCTGATCAACTCAGTGCAGACTTTCTGTATGCCAAATGAAATATATGAATGACAATGTCCAATGTTAAGCTGAGTTCTGGGAATAAAGTGGACGAGGTCTCAGAGGCTACTGAGTGAATAAGATCTCAGAAGCCACTCTATCATACACCTGAGTGGATAAGATCTCACAGGCTACGCCAATATTAACAATGTCTCATACTCTTGCAAAGTGCATCTGCTCTAAATATTCAGTGTGGAGTAGGCGTTTGAGATTCCATGCCAGAAAAACAACTTGTAAAGCATCAGTGGACCAGTATCAAACTACAGGCCTCCTATTCATCAGCTACATACTGTATTCATAGACCTGATTTCTGTAATCCATCTTTTAGTGTTTGTAACTGGTACTGAGCACCTTTGTGCTATGATATGTTCTAAGTGAAAACCAACCAAGGAGAAAATAGATTTCTCAATCAAAAGTTGTATTTATTGTCTGACACTCAAACCAGCAGCCTTCAATTGTTCATGTAGATCCATATTCCCTAAAGTTCTTTTATTCAGAAGATACAACCTACCGCTCTCTGCTATAGCCTTTTATCTGCCACATTGAAATAAATTTGGGAAGCACAGTCTGAAGATTGCTTACTAAATTACTAGACTTCAAGACACATTTATTTAGAAGACTATTTATAGATTTTTTTCTGGGGGCAGGAGGGAGGGTGGGCTGCTTTTAGGTTGTTGTTGTTAAAGCCAAGCACTTAATTTTCAAATTTGAAAAAATACTGTTTTTCATTGAAGAAGAAGAAAAAAATCCCTCTCTTTGGACAAGTATGACATCAATTATGTGACAATTTTTACAGTATTCAGTGTAATGGATGATAGTTTTAATTATTTAAATTCCTAATTGCCTGACAACTAATCCCAATCATGATTGTTTCCTTTTTTCTATATAAGACACTTATAAAATGAACATTGATGCATAATTGTTTATTTTTTATGCCATATTGGTAATTGTATTACATGCCATTTGTTGAGAATTTTAAAATAGCAGGAGGGCTTTGAATGTTCCTGGGAGCTGGGCTCAGCAGGCATGGATTGAACCGGGGGTGGGGTGGGGTTGGTATGTTGAAAGTACACAGCCTATCTAGTTAATAGCTATTAATTGAGCCTGGATGAACACTTTAAATTGTGCCTAGCTTGGAAAAAATGATGGCCATTTAACCAAAGACATAGTGAGGCTATTTGAGAGATCTGATCACTTGCGAAGGAAATCTTCCCTAAGAAGGAGGCATGTTTTCTGAGACTGGAGCATCATGGCTATATCCTGTTTCTTTTCAATACAAGTTTCAGTTGCTTCTATATGAAATTTAAAGTCTAAGAAATAGTGACATATTGAGCTAGAAGTGGCAGTTACAAGTTGATCTATGCAAAATGTTTGGATATTCAAAATGTTTAGGAAACCACATTAAATACATAAAAGGAAGATTTATTGCAAAGTTTTAATCAGCCTTCTGATGGTTCATGGTTCTGGTTTCGGAGATCTGTTCCTATGGGTATATGTAAAAAAGTTAATGGACACCTATGGGACTATATGAGTTGTTATAGACACTTTCATCACAAAGTCACTGTACCTCAAATTGCACTTTAGTGGTTAAAAACTAAATAGTATTTCAAAGCTACATATTTTAAAGATCAATAAGGAGATAAAAGTTAATGAAGTGTTGCCGTGGGTGAATAATGCATTATCAGGATATAAGCAAGTAAACAAAATGACAATAAAGTCCCAGATCACTTCTCTTCTGTGTTCAATTTCAATTGGGTACAGGGAAGAATACTTCTGGGGAAGAAATTGTCAGGGATCTGGTTACAAATTCCTAATATTGGATGCTGATCTATGCTGGTCCTGGCATAAATTATCACAAAGCAGGGTCTATAAGGGAGGACCACCAGAGCAAAGCATAGCTCTGCCATTCCTCTCTTTGTTCCCTACCTCTCTTCACTCCCAACATATTCCCTCCATCAACGAGAGAGGAGTATGGCTGGCACCAGAGCCCGCCTCATGCCAGTAGGATGTGTCTTATGCTAATCCCATTTGTAAAGAGAATCAGAGGTCATTGGATATCACTTTGAAACAGAGAGATCAATTCTTCATACTGAAAAGTTTTTTGAAAGCACTTAACAAAATACAATGAGTGGAGCAAGATTAAAACCACATTGATTGGAAGGAGGCATCACAACAAACCTATCAAGCTGTCACAAATACATCCTTATCCTTCGATAGACTATTAGCAAATGCAAAAAAAAGGAAAGAAGCTGCATGGACATGAAGAATTTTTCAGCTGATGTTCACCTCCTCTATCATTACCATTCCCAGAATTTCAGGGAGAAATATTTTGCTTGATCACTTCTTTAAATTGCTCATCTTCAATGTTGTGTTTGTCCCCAAGTCACGAAAATGACAGAATGATCGTCAATCATTTATTTCTCTCACACATGGCAGAAGAATATTCTTCTTGCTCATGCCAGCCTTTATATTCTCCTTGCTCACCCCAGATTAGGAATGGAACATCAGACCTGACTCTTTTGTGATTACCGAGTTATTAGTTTTAATTGGTTGTTAATGATAAAAGAATTAGCAGTGGTGGTTTCTCTGACTTTTTAAGCCTGATTTTTGATAAGCCCCATCTTTTATGATTACAATATATAAACCTACCATTCCTGGTTACATTACCGCTTCCTGTTCAGGTGAGCATGAATCTTTCATGGGTAGTGTAGTCAATTTCTAATGAAAGCCTTAAACCTTAGAATAAGAAGCACTCACTGAGGTGCTTAAGAAAAAGTCTCACACTCAAACTGCTCAGGAGGCTGGTTAAGTACGTCATTGTCCAAATGACTTGGGGAAATTAATGGACCAAATTAAAGCAAAACCCTCTATTTTCCTTCCTTGTAACAAAATCAGAGCAACCTAATATTGCTGGTGGAGATTATATAAGCAATCAGCTACTAACAATGCTTTCCTAAGTGAGCCAATATATCACCATTATTTGGAATTCCAAACTTCACTGGGAAGAGCAATTATATCAGTGAAAAGTAATGAGGTTTAAAGCTTTTCAAGCACTGTCTTTATGTAGCTAAGTTTTTTTTTAATCTATGGAAGGTTGTTGATTGATTTAGATATGGTACTAATTAGAACTGGGCTGGTCTAGCAGAAACATAGAGTCTGAGTCCTAATATCACAAAGTTCCATGTGTTTGGAATCAGGTGTGGCATGTCTGTATGAATTTATAAACTCCATTTTATATTATATGTTGAAAGCATGTCTAAACTTGCCTTTGGGCAGTTATTGTGTTGCATTCTAGACAGTGCCCTGCCAAGGAAAGGCATCTCTCGGAAGGACTCCCATGGAGAAGACATCAAGATAGCCACTGAGGACCATCTATTCTGAATGACTCAAATGCTGCCAACCTACAGGTAGATCATGCATGACTGGGTGAGGGTACTGAAGCACCTCAGTGGAGCATATGGCAAAGAGAATATTTGGGGTCAGGAAGGAATTTTGCCCCAGGGCTGATTGGCCTGGGCTCTGGGGTTTTTTCGCCTTCCTCTGTAGCGGTGAATTCTCTGTATCTTGAAGTCCTTAAATCATGACTTAAGGAGGTAAATAACTCAGTCATAGGTTGGTGGCCTCTTGCTGGAGTGGGTGGGTGAGGTCTTGAGGTCTGCATTTTGCAGGAGGTCAGACTAGATGATCGTACTGGTCCCTTCTGACCTTAAAGTCTATGAGTCTATGAGAAGAAGGCCAGGTTTATGCTACAGACTTTTGCAACATAGATGTTTCTGGCAGGGGGCGTGATGAGATATGATTTGTGAATGACAGAAGGGCTGGCAAAAGCGCTTAGTACAGATGCAGTTACAGGTATGAGTAAAATTTTGCGGATATGAGTTATTTTACCAGAGGAACTGGAATAAGCAAATGCCAAACTTTGCTGGCATAATTTGCATCCTCACTAAGAGCACTTTGCAGGAATAGTACACTAAAAAAAAGTCATTTTTACTGAATATATGTTTTACCCAATAGTCTAGGTTTAATGTAGAAATGAATATGCCCTTCATATAAATGATAGAACCTTAGTAATAATAATAATATTAAATGCATCAAAAATTACTGCTTTCATTCAGTTGTGATTAGACTGCTTTTTTAAAGCAATAAAATAACCAGCCACAGTTGCACTTTTGATTTACATTTTTAATTACATTTTGTACAATGGAAAATTAATCTGCTTATCTAGTTTGTAAATATTGTAGCTAGTTAGAAGATTAGAAAATATCGTGGGCAAAGGAAGAAAGGAAAAGTGAGGAAAGAGTGACAGGACAAGATGTTTTAAGTATTTTGATCATTATATACTTCTTACTGCAGTTTTGTGGTAGCTGCTAATGCCAATGGAGTTTAAACGCTCTCATTATTGCCATTGTAAATACAATTTTCATGTGCCTATTTATAATTTGGCCTTGAAAGTGTTACCAATGGGGGAAAAAAATATGTACATCTCAGCAAACATTGATTGTGTAAAAGAACATTTAGGCTAAAAATCTAGACAACCCTCTTGACTCTTTTTCTAAGTGAAATCAGGGAAGCCCCATCTCTGGAAAGATTTAATGTAGACTTGGGGGAAAAAAATCTGGAGAGATTGAACAGATTTCTTTTTCCATCTCAAATTTCTACTAATCTAGCATTTCATTTTTACAATCAAATTTGAAGTAAAAAATGATTGGGTCATTTAAAAAGAAGTATAGTGTAATAGGAGTTTTGTAGCCTCAAATGTATTTCTTCACCCTTTGTAGGTAAAAAAAAAAAAAAATAGAGGGCTGAATTTAAATTTTACAGACATGAGGTCTATAAGGGACTAATGTCTCTGGGTCATTTTTAAATGGTATAAGGTTTAGGATAAAGCAATAAATGTTTTATATGTGGGAATTCACTACTTTTATTTTTGCTTATATTTAGGTTTTGATTGTATTACCAAATTTTGCCACCATCTGCAACCTGCCAAATGATAGTTTGCATGCCTGCAATCTGGTTCCTTTGCCTGCACTATAACCTCATAGGTCATTTCTCTGATGTGCAAAGGCGCTTGCCTCTGATGTGTCCTGAAATTCTGAGAGCAGCAGCAAACTCGGTCAAACCAACACTTTTGTGCGGGCCTCTTTCTCTGTACAAATGAATCCCATTAATATAGCTCCAGCGTCAGCTGGTAGGGTTGAACCATGCTCTTTTCTGAATGTAGGGAATGTTGACACTGAAATACCAGCAGATAGGCTGTTTTTGTCTGACCTTTGAATTCATGCCCTGTATACAGAGCAGCACTGAAAAATTATACTTGCCTTTTTGCCTGGGCAGAGTACATTTTGGAGGGAAGAGGGAAAATCAGGGGTATGCATAAGTAGGGGCAAGCAAAGACACAGGCCGCTCAATAATTGGGGAAGGAGCACAGAGCTTCTCTGGCTCCTTGGACTTTGGAGTGGGCACAGAATGTGCTTCTCCAAAAATACCTAGAATTGAAATTCCTGCACATGCCCCTGGAGGCAATTAAATATTATTAGCATAGTTTTCTCATTATCATCATATTGTAGTAAAATGCAGGTTGTGTAGATTTGTGTCTAGGCCGATAAATTTCCATAATTATTTTGCAAGGTTGATGTATAGTCCCTGATCCACTGCAAACAGAAATCACTGGACTTTCATCTGACTTCAGGGAGCACTGGAACAAACCTAGCGTTTATAGTACTACCCCAGGACCAGACTTTATGAAAATCTTTCATTTGAATACTCATTACTTGAGCATTACAGAATATCGGCGACACAGTACATTACTGCTTTTAAAACTATGTAATTTAGATCACAATTTCTCAGTGGTTGAAGACTTGTCTCATTCTAAGAACACTGATGCCAATTCCCTGCAAGAAAGTAATGGCTGACGTGAATGTCTTACAAAGACGGTGATGGGAGCTACTTCCCCAGCTTAAAGCTATTGAGCATGGTGCACAACTAAATAATGTAGCAACTGATGCAATCTCAGAACAAGAGGAAAGCGGCCAGCAACCAGTATTGACTAACCCACTCTCTGCAGGCTTTGATGCTGTACTGAAGGGAACTCATACATTTTACACTTGTTCAACAACTGCAGTAGCTGCTGGTTGTAAGGATGCTTCCCTCAACATGCCTGCAGGCATTACGGTTGATCTGGCCTCCCAAAGCATGATTCCTCCAGCCATTGCTGCTCAGGCAGTGCATTAACTTCCTCTCACACAGCACAGCCCAGGAACTCAGGTAATGTCTACACTTCAATGAGACACCCACAGCTGGCCCATGCCAGATGACTCAGTACCGGGGGGGGGGTGCTTAATTGCAGTGTAGATATGTTGGCTTGGGTGGCAGCCTAAGCTTTGGTACCCTCCCACATCTTGGAACCCTAAATCCCAGGCTCCAGCACAAGCCTAGAAGTCTTCACTGCAATTCAACAGCTCCACAGCTTGAGCATTGTGACCCCAATCAGCTGGCACAGGCCAGTTGCAGGTTTTTAATTGCAGTGTAGTCATACCATCAGAGGCATAATTGAGCCCTTTAATTATACAGAGAGAATCAGGATCCAATCTGAATGTTCAACAGCAGTCCACAGAATCATATATTCAGAGAAGGTTTCGAAGTACTACCACATTTTAAAAGAGTGTGTAAATGAGGAGTGCTCAGTATCCATTCACAGACTCCAATAAATCATTCCCACCACTTTTATTGGATCAGATAATGTTGGAATGTTTCAAGTCTGATGCTCAGAGAGGTGAATCTACACTTTTAGAGAACCAGGAAACTAATCTCAGCCTTCCTCTCTAGGGGTGCATCTACACTTACAACTTAAATTGACTTAAGCTTGTTTAAATTGACTTAATTTAATCTGCATCTACACTACATTTTCCTTAAATTGACTTAAGCAGCAGCGTAAGTCAACTTAAGGAAAATTAAAGTCAACTTTATAAAACCTACTTTAAATTCGACTTTACTGGGTAAATTGACTTTATTAAGTCGACTTAGCCAGTGCAGATGCAGATTAGCCCTAAGTCGACTTTAAGTCGACTTAAAGGGCTCCAGGGCTCCTCTACTGCCCTTCCTGCCAGGGTGGCTGGCACAGGCAGAGCCTGGTGTGCCTCCCCACAGGCAGGACAGAGCCCTGCCCACCCTGCTCCTATGACCTGCCAGGGACCCTGTCCTGCTCAGCCCCCATTATACCCGGGTACAATGGGGCAAATGCTGAGCCCCCTGGCACTTGGCAAGGAGTGCCCCCCTGCCACCGTGGACCAGTCCCAGGTCCACCTAGCCCCTAGAAGTTGACTTAGGCATCCAGTGTAGATGCTCTAAATTGATTTGGTAAGGTCCCCTTTAAGTCAACTTAATTTTTGAGTGTAGACATGCTAAGTCGACTTAAATTAACAAGTGTAGACATAGCCTCTGTGTTGCATCAAGACATGTGAAGTATGTGTTTTGTTTTGTTTTTTAGCTTAATACTATCTAAATTTTCTTACACTTTGTTTCCTTTTAATAAAATCAATTATGTGATACTGTGGGATTATTTTTTGTGGTTATAAAACCAATTGTGGTGTTCTTCATTAACTTCAGTGTGTTCCAAAATAGACTATAATAAATGAATTAAATCTCTTTTTTTAAACTGTCTCGTCTATCCCCTTTCAGGTGCAATTCAACTACAGAATTAATTCAAATGAACACTCTTGTGTTACTTCCCTCTTTTTAGCCTATCATGGGGGACAGGACCATACTACAGAGAGTAACAAGCATCTGTTGGGAGGGGGCTGGTGTCTTGTGTCCACTGGCAATGTACTTGTATGTGGCACTAAAAACTAAGGAGGAATGCCCCATGATGCATAGCCCCATAGCAACTGTGTCACTATTAGTGCTTTCACAGGGCATTGTGGGAGAATTTGTTTATATCTTCTGGTGATTGTAGCAATGTGAAAGGAAACTGAAGGGAGGCGCAGAGATAGGTGGAGGAAAGAGTCTAGTGAAGGACCAGGAAGCCTAAATGCTATCAGCAGATGCAGTACCTCAGTAAATAGATCTCTTAAATGAGAGCTAAGTTAATTTTGGAAACATGGAATCCTCTTATGCTGTTACTCAGCATCTCATACATGAAACAGCAATCATGGGCAGAAATGGTATAGACCTGGCAACTCACAAATTGAAATCAGTTGCAGGTTAGTACGCTCTAGACTTTTCTCGGTGGCCTTGTTCCAGTTAGTAGAAAGGCCTGGATCCAACTCTGAGCACAGATTTGTATCAAATTTTGGCTCTAATGCAACTTGCATTTTAGCAAAAGGAGGAAGATGTAATGAAGGGCATTTTGGCAGGGTTTTGGTATAATGAATACTGAAATGTCTGCTTGACATTTGAGATAGCCTGAAATAATAGCTCTGAGGTGTGAGCTGCTACATTCACTTCAATAGGTTCTGAATATAATGGCAATGATGATACTTTAACCATTGCTTCCTAAGGACTTGTCTTTGCTGCAGTTATAGCTTGAGGTGTTACTTGAGTACTGCTCCCAACTCAATTTGTAACCTTACCCAAAGATCACGAGCACAAGTTGAGAGATGCTTTAAACTCAAGCTAGCTGGACCATGCTGACCAAACACTAAATAAATACATTATAGCCACTTCCATTATAAGACCCTTACCAATGCCAGTTTTTCCAATAACATAAATCTCATTGTCTAATAATCTTTACCAGACCCAGTGGCTGTATTGGGGACCAGTGGCTGAAAGGCAGTAAAGGGGGCTCAGTATATTTTATGCTGGTTTCTTGATATCCAGTGTGGGGGATCAGAAGCATTGTTTGTGACTGGTAGGGGAGTTTAGCTCCAGGTAACCCACCAGTGCTGGGAGAATCTGCTCTTCTTTTTGCAGCTTGCCCTGATCTTTGCATATTCAGGTGGCTATCCCAGGAGGCCCGGGTTACATGGGTTAAACAAAATTCTTCTGATCAGTGATTTCAAACACATTGTAGGCTCTAACATTGTAGTGGGTGACCACCCAGAGCTAGCCAAGATTGTTGGTGATTTAATATATCTCGGCTCTCTTGTCAATAGCATGGGAAGCATCAAGAAACAGCCTGAACTGCCAAAGCAACATCAGTAATGGGGAGCCTGAGCAAGAATGTCTTTTGCAAACTGAATACCTTGAGATAGATGAAACTGTGGTCAGTTAGTCAGTATTTTGATTTACATGTCTGAAACATGGCTCCTCACCTTGAAAGAAAGAAAGAAAGAAAGAAAGAAAGAAAGAAAGAAAGAAAGACCACCATTCAGAACTGTGAAAGACTGAAAATATCAAATGGTACAAGTTGAATTTAGAGATCCAATTTGTAACTTAACAGGTCCTGCTCTCACAAATGGCCATCCAGCACTCTCTTGATACAGTTTTATGCACCTTATGAGAATCATCTTCATCGTTGATTCAATGAATGTAGACTGCAAAAGATACTTCCCCAACCCCAAATACTTAAAACATGATGGCTAGACAGCATGAACAGACACTTATCCCTCACAGGCATTCTAGCTCATAACGTGCCAGATTTGGCCCAATGATTAGGTGGCCACTACACTGTTCAAGCAACAGCATGAGAACTAAACTATCTGGTCTGTCCAGTGGAATGGGTTGAAGCTTCAGTGCTGCTACTGATCAAACTGGTAATATAGCAAGGAAGAAGCTACAGGTGACTAGCTTGACTTAGCACTTCTCATCTGTTGTTAATCCAATCACTCTGTGCTGCAAATTCAATTATTCCATACAGCTCAAGGGTTGCTTTGTGACTTCTCTCATTTAAGATAGGCTAGCTTGAACTGAGTAACTCAAAGTTGGTAACTTGAGTTAACTGTTGCAGGGAAGACAAGCCCTAGATCACAGTGCAAAACATGTAAGAAAATGCAGGAAGTATCAGCTCATGAAGGTCTAGACTAGCATTACCTAAAGTTGTGGTGGTGGGTATTGGAAGGCGAAGGGCTGGCTAGGGATGGCTAGCTACGTAAATTAAGATGTTGGCCTTTAATAACACATGTTGAGGTTTCAGGGAGATAATAATTGATTTCATTCTTCAGGAGGAGGACTCATAGAATCATAGAATAATAGGGTTGGAAGGGACCTCACGAGGTCATCTAGTCCAACCCCCTGCTAAAAAGCAGGACCACTCCCACTAAATCACCCCAACCAGGGTTTTGTCTAACCGGGCCTTAAAAATCTCCAAAGATGGAGATTCTACCACCGCCCTAGGTAGCCCATTCCAATGCTTCACCACCCTCCTAGTGAGAAAGTTTTTCCTAATATCCAACCTTGACCTCCCCAGCTGTAATTTGAAACCATTGCTCCTTGTTCTGTCCTCTGTTACTATTGAGAACAGCCTAGCTCCCTCCTCTTTGGAGCACCCCTTCAAGTAGTTGAAGGTTGCTATCAAACATCCCCTCAGTCTTCTCTTCTGTAGACTAAATAAGCCTACTTCCTTCAGTCTCTCCTCATAAGTCATGTGCCCCAGCCCCCTAATCATTTTTGTTGCCCTCCGCTGGACTCTTTCTAATTTGTCCACATCCTTTCTGGAGTGGGGAGCCCAAAACTGGACACAGTATTCCAAATGTGGCCTGACCAGTGTCGAATAGAGGGGAATTATCACATCCCTCGATCTGCTGGCAATACTCCTACTGATGCAGCCTAATATGCCATTGGCCTTTTTGGCAAGAAGGGCACACTGTTGGCTCATCTTCATCTTCCCGTCCACCATAACCCCCAGGTCCTTTTCTACAGCGCTGCTACTTAGCCAATCGGTCCCCAGCCTGTAGCAGTGCATGGGATTTTTTTGTCCTAAGTGCAGGACTTTGCTCTTGTCTTTGTTGAACCTCATGAGGTTTCTTTTGGCCCAGTGTTCCAATTTGTCCAAGTCTCCCTGGATCCTGTCCCTTCCCTCCAGAGTATCTACCATTCCCCATAACTTGGTGTCATCCGCGAACTTACTAAGCTCGCAGTCTATCTCATCATCAAGATCATTAATGAAGATGTTGAATAGAACCTGCCCCAGGACTGACCCCTGGGGCACTCCACTCATTACTGGTTGCCAACCAGACATCGATCCATTGATTCCTAACCGCTGAGCCCCTTGATCTAGCCAGTTTTCGATCCACCTTACGGTCCACTCGTCCAACCCATACTTCCTTAACTTGCCGACGAGAATGCTGTGGGAAACCGTATCAAAAGCCTTGCTAAAGTCAAGGTATACCACGTCAACGGCTCTTCCCGCATCCACAAATCTAGTCATCTCATCACAGAAGGAAATCAGGTTGGGAAATCATGATTTGCCCTTGGTGAATCCATGTTGACTCAGCTTTCAAAGTCTGGGGAACATTACCATACAATCTTGTAATAGGGTCGAAGACTGTTTTATTAACTCACACTGTGAGCAGGTATTAGAAACCTGAAAGCTCTTTAATTTTTCACTGACTTATGGGGGTAAATAGGGTTCTTTACCTCCAAATTGGATGCAGTGATGTGGAACTATGTTTCTAGAGAATGGGAAGTAGGACAGAAAAGGAACTAGAGGGAAATCCTAGGAATAGCCAAGCTCAGTCAATGTCAGGACTGGTTTGTGGGTAGTCAGACCTAGAAGTCAGAAGAGATGTCAGGAGTCTGGGAGAGTCAGATGCTATGGGACAAATCAAGAGTCAGGCATGAGTAAGTAGGCAGGATGCAGTTACTGAGGGATCAGAGTCCAGGAGGGTAAACCAAGAGCCAGAAGGCAGGCAGAAGCCAGAGTCTGAGATCTTACATGCATAGGGTATGAAACAAGACAAGAAGCAGGCAGCGTCACTCAGATAACTCTCTGTCATGACCTCCTGGCTTAAGCACAGGTGCCAGCCAATCAGTGGGGTGTGAGGAGCTGCCATTCAGTCCTGCTGGGCCTAGCCCTTCAAGATCCTTGTAGTGAGTGTAACCTAAACCTCGTATGGTAGTAGTGGTGACCTAAGCCCCCTAGGGTTGTAGGTTCTAACTTTGCTGGTTTTTACAGGGAGGAGACTTGGAGTCATAGGGAATTACTGACTCAAATTCTGCATTCAGATGTGACTCCAAATGAAATCAATAGAGTTATTCTATATTTACCTGGTTCAACTGGCAGCAAAATTTGGACCATTGTTTTTTAGATACCAGTAAAGCTAAACCCCTGAAAGGTGTTGAGGACCAGGTAGGGCCACGTAAATATTTAACACTGGAGCAGCATGCAGTTTTTGATTGTTGCCAATATTTTTACCAGTTGCAAATTTATCAGGAGATTACTGTGACCATAAGATCAAGAGTACAAATGCTTAGTTAAGAGTATCCAGTGGGTAATTAGTGTACAAGCACTTGTATTCAAATACCATATATGTTACTCTATGAAAGGTTGAGATTTTGTTCTCACAAAATAGAAGTGATTGGTGCTAAGTGAAAAATGTAATAGACTGAGAACCAGAATATCTACCATACTAAAATGTCAATCTATACAATAGTAGCAACACATTTTATTTTTAACAATCATTATTAACCACTGGGTATTTAAATTCAAAGAATTTAACTTAACAGTTCCAAGAGTAATGTTTAAGTAATATCAGATGATTGACAGGTATGACAGAAACAAATAGTGCTCATTCAGTGACTCATTAGATATTTTGAATGCTGGATATTCCTGTAATATTTTAATGTACATTTCAGATACATTCCCATTTAAGATTCCTTCTTATAATGATATCCAGAATCTCAGAAGATAGGTGTTTTTCCTGCAGTTGCCTCGGATAATTTGTGCAGTGTACCTCATTTGTGGTGTTCCTCATATGTCTTAAAGGCCATTGATGCATGATGTAGTAGAGTCAGATCGAGAATCTTACTCACTGATATATATTCTCTCTATAGCTTCCTCTGCTAATTTATTATTCCCTATTGTGATAGTATGTATAAGTTAATTCTGTGCGTCTGGCTAAATCAGGTGACCTGAATGGCCATTCTTGGGAAGTTATTGAAAGGAAATTCTGCAGTCACTGGAAAAGGAGAGTGTAAGGCAGGTCATAGCCATCCCTTCCTATCAGTCATGGAGAGAGGCCACACCCTTTTGAGGCAACAAAGGCAGACTTTAGCAGGGAATTAATCTCTGGAGTTTAGGCCCTCAGGCACCAATCTAGTGTGGGGCCTCTGTCTCTCAAACAGTGCACAGCCATAACCAGTTTTTACCTGACATCCTGGCTCAGGCAGATGGCAGACAAACACAGGCCTCTTGGCCTAAAGTAGGGATGCTGGCAAGCCCAGATGGGGTTGGCAGCAGGAGATGGGGGAATCAGGTCAATCCACACCACTGGCCCCACCCAAGGCTCTAACAATCTGTCACTGTGTTAGCAGGGATCCCACTGAAACACAGTGACCAGCTTTCTGGTCACACAGCTGGACTGGTGTCTGGTGTCCCCAGGCTACTTCCTATGGGTGCAGCTACACTTACAAATTAAGTCGATTTAAGCAAGCTGTTTAAGCAATTTAATCTGCGTCTACACTACATTTCCCTTAAGTCGACTTAAGCTGCTTCTTAAGTAGAATTAAGGAAAAGTTAGTTTGAATTAATAACACCTCGTTTTAATTCGAACTAGCACTTAAATTGACTTTATTAAGTCAATTTAAGCCTATGTAGATGCGGATTAGCCCTAAATCGACTTTAAGTCAACTTAAAGGGCTTCAGGGTTCCCCCACTGCCCTCCCTGCCAGGGTGGCTGGCACAGGCAGAGCCTGGTGTGCCCTCCCACAGGGCAGGACAGAGCCCTGCCCACCCTGCTGCTATGCCCCGCCAGTGTCCCTGCCCTGCTCAGCCGCCATTGTACCCAGGTACAATGGGGCAAATGCTGAGCCACCTGGCACTTGGCAAGTCGATTTGGTAGGGTCCCCTTTAAGTCAACTTAATTTTTGAGTGTAGACATGCTAAGTCGACTTAAATTAACAAGTGTAGACATAGCCTCGGATTCCCTTGCTGTGTACCATTTCTTTGTGGGGTCCTCCATCCCCCTTGGGCATACAGCTAATGGCCAAGCCAGCAGCTCCTCCATGTGTTTGTTGGCCAGTAGCCCTCAGTGCTGCAGAGATTCTCTTCAGGTCCCTGTTCCAGCAACAGGTGGGTGGCATCTGACTCCTCCACTGGCTCCAGCCCCACTGACCTATGGAGGCCAACCTTTATAATTTTTGTCCCGCCTCTCTGCTTTCAGTGAGGTAGATGTCACCATGAATCTGGATCTGCCCACCATGGGATTGTTGCCACCATTTTTTAAAAATATGTAATTCACAGAACTTTTATAAAAACAGTATGAATATCTACTGGGACTCAGACTCAATAATAATGTTTTATTCCATTTTCTTTTGTTTGTCTTAACGTATTTGTTTTTAGTTAACGTTTAGATTTATAAACACTTTTCCTTCACAGATCTTTTTACACCTGCTCTCTTTTGAATTTTTAGCTCTGCTAATACTTTTTATTTAAATTCTATGAGTGACTTCATATGTAAGTCATTGGTGTGGGGATGTGGGCCACATACTAAATTCATTCGCTCTCTCCCTTTTAGGGATCTGGCTGGTACTAGGATCAAGGCCCTCTCCAATTAAAACACCATGTGATAATTTGTTAATACTTAGATTCTAATAGGCTTTTTTCTATAATAAACTTTGTTGCACATGTTTTTTAAATCCCTCTCTTCCTCTCTCTCTTTAGTCTTTCCATGCATTTAGTTGCAGCTCTTTATCATTTCCAGGGAAAATGAATGCTGCTCATCCGTCACTGGCTTAGGGCTTCTGGGCCATAGACCAAATCCAATTGGTTTTCCACCCTAAGAAATGTGGGTTCAGGGGGCGATTTAGTTAATTTGGGGGTAGTTTAGTTAATTCGATTTACAAGGATCTACTTTCTTTTTATGTGTCGCTTTGCACATATTCTAAAACATGTCTTCATTTTAGCTTTTTCATGCATTTAGTTGTGTTTCTTTATCATTTCTAGGGGTGGAATGACTTTTCAGGCATTAATTTAGGCACGATTAGTTTCCCTCACTATGTAAGGTGAGTCTTTTGGTTGTGTGCCAGGGATCAAAAAAACCAAACTCCTTAAGGGGAAGGTTTTAGGTCAGAACAGTCCAGTAAAATTGTCGTTCCTGTGACATCTTCCTTTCTGATGACATCACTTCCAGTACAATGAGGTAAAGTGGGACTTCTGGTGAAGGAAGGACTTCTGGTGATATCTTTATCCATCTAGCTAAATTTGACTGACTGTAGGATCATCCTACTATTAATAAATACTGAGACAGCCTCAGCTGTTGCAGCAAGTAAAGACAAAGAGAATAGGTTGATTTAACTAGCTTTCTGAAACATATAATCAGGTGCCAATGCAAGTAAGATGTGGAGCACTTAGCAGCTCTGAGAAAGAACTATTAATATTTTAAAATATTGACTATGTGACTTGGAAATTTATTTTGAGTATGTTTATTTATAGATCATTGATTTTGTTGTTAGTCTCTTCTGTGTTTCAGGGCTGCTAAGCCTTGCTGCTGATTATCTAGCCATAATTCTGTTTAGATCAAAAGTGCCCATTGAAATATTTCCTACAATATCACTGAGGATGTCTCAGGAAAAGATACTGGCTGCAACAGTGTTGTGAAAGGGAGAGGTAAAATGCTGAGGTAAAATCACTGTGAACATTTATTTTGGCTGCTAAGGGACATGGCTGACAAAGATATTTTTCATTAAAAGAATGATCACCCTCTGTTACTAGAGTTATAAGAAGAGATTATATCACTAGAAGCCCACCCCCACAGTAACATCTGTGATCTGTGATCTGTGATTCCCTCATACTTAAATGGGCTTTTTGGAGCATTGCTACAGAACATCTGGCTTTCTAGAGGTATGAGAATCTTTTGCTGTTTAACTGGGTGTCTGAACTTCCTGGAACGTCCAGGAAGGAATATTCAGCTTCAGTTTATCCCCACTCTAGGAGCTGTATATTTTGTAAATTGCACTGATTTTTCCTGAAAAGCAGGGGGGGAGGGGGGAAGCAGTATTTTTTAAAGTCAAGTCTTTTGTAAATTGTTTTTTAAAAGTATTTGTTTCCTTTTCTTCAATGGCTCTGCACCTGTCAAAACCTTGTGGAATCTAAACCACCATGCAAAAATAAGTGCCCTAGATACTTCATATGGAAGTGGAGGGGAGGTGGGGAGGGAAGATATTTCTGTACACAGCTTTGTTAATTCTCTTCAAGGTCTTACATGCTGTGATTCTCAGCATTCATTCTGATTGTATTGCTTTTTCTTTTAGAACTGCAGCAGTTTAAAAAGAAGTTGAACAAAATAAAATACACAGGGTCGCATCAACTGGCAGTGACATACATGTCATAATGCGCAATATATGAATCATCTTAATGCACAGGAGGTTCAAGGTTTCCTTTTGTTTTGTTCCTCTTTCTGCGAAATTTAGCAAAGTGATTTTTTTTTCAATTGCACACGTGTTTCAAAAGTTGGCATTTTTTGTTTTCTACCTATTTATAAACAATGTGAATTGAAACTTAACCATCTATATATTATTAAGCAATGATTCAGTGCTTAATGTTAGTCCAGGGAAGGAAAGAACAGAGGTCATA
Source organism: Pelusios castaneus (assembly GCA_007922175.1). NCBI lineage: Eukaryota > Metazoa > Chordata > Testudines > Pelomedusidae > Pelusios > Pelusios castaneus. The sequence continues at coordinate 22,103,145 of ML685785.1, forward strand.
ATGATTTACTTATTTTTATATCAAACACTCATTTTCTTTTAACTATAACATTACTGAATGCAGTCTTACTTAAGAGACAGAGTTCTGCAGAAGGAAAATCATCACCACTAAGCAAATCCATCTGGGTGGTTTTGCAGGTAATTCAAAAGAATTAATGGACACACACTTGGCTGGTACCAGTAGGATTTTCTTCCAATTTACACAGATTGAAACCAGGACTAACTGTATTGAAGTCAATTTAGCCCTACTTATGTAGACCTAGTGTAAATGAGAGGAGAACCTTAGGTCCACTGATTTCAAAATTGAGCTGATTCCAGGGGATTGTGTGTGATATAATCCCGAGTGAGACCGATTATTGTAGATTTCAGAATAGGACAATTGAACATACACCTCAAAAGTGCCCACGTAATATAAGGTTAATAAAAAAGAAGCAGAGGAGAAAGTAAAAATGAGCAAATAAAAGGAGGAGGAAAACAAGAAAGAGGCATAATAGAGAAGTTTCTCAGTGCTGCATGTGGCTGTCATTCTACTCCTAATTGTTTTAAACAGCTATCACAAGGCTTGATCCAGAGCTCATTGTAAGCAGCAGGAGTTCTTCCGTTAAATTCAGTAGGCTTTGGATCAGGCCCAAATGGAGTATGTATAAAAGAGTCATCCTAAAGATGTCAAATTCCAAAGGGGTAGCCGTGTTAGTCTATTGTAGAAAATCAGCAGAGTCCTGTGGCACTTTTAAAGACTAACAGATTTATTTATCACATGAGCTTTTGAGAGAGAAAATCCCACTTCGTCAGACACTTTGAAGATGGAAAATTTTACAGAATGGGAGGAAATTAAATGCAGGGGAGTGTATGACATAGGATCAGCTCAGGCTGTAACAGCAAATCAAAATAGGTGTT
>ML685785.1:22104440-22175838 GCA_007922175.1 Pelusios castaneus
AGCAAATCAAAATAGGTGTTAGGATTCAAACAATGGGGAACACCTATTTTGATTTGCTGTTACAGCCTGACCTGATCCTATGTCATACACTCCCCTGCATTTAATTTCCTCCCATTCTGTAAGTTTCCCATCTTCAAAGTGTCTGACGAAGTGGGATTTTCTCCCACGAAAGCTCATGCGATAAATAAATCTGTTAGTCTTTAAAAGTGCTACTGGACTCTTTTGTTTTTTTTCCAAAAGATAAGTATCCTAATACATATCTGGTATACCAACAACAAGCAATACTGGGATCTGTAAAAACCCCCAATATATAACTTAGATTAGTAGCATTAGACTAAATTACTTGCAATATTTAATGTTTCTTTACTTCAGGAATGGATTAAAAAGATATTTTTACAATTTGTTTTTCCTAATGTTATAATTTGCTGCTAATTATTTAATCTTTTCTGACAAAATTAATTGTATAGTCCTTAATTCAGACACCTTCATTCACATTAGTGATGGGTTCTTATTATTTTATTCCTTTCATTTTTCAAATGATCATAAGTAATACATTTTGGAAAGGAGATTAGATGCAGGAGAAAATTTGATTTAATTAATTCAATCACACATAATTCTACCTGGCAGTCTTTGCTGGGAAAATTGTCAAGAAATTTCAATCTTGGTCATTTTTCCTCTTCGAGTGCCTGGAAAAGTGAAACAGCTTAGTTAGAATTGTATTTTATATACAGGCAATTCACAGTAGCCTTGCCAGAATATCCTCCATATATCATCCTCTTTAACTGGCTATTAACTAAAAAAAACCCAAAAAACCCAACCCTCTGAATTTTTTACTCTTTGGTTCAGCCACCACCTGTATTGTATGAATCTATTGTCAGAAGCCATGAGGTCCATTGTATTACTAGATTTTGTAAGATACAAAAGCCACCTTTTTTATTCAAATATTGAATTGAGCCCAAAATGTCAAATCTTGTGAGATCTTTTCACTCTGCTTCCTACCTATCTCCCAACAAATCTCTTCCTCATGGCCTCATCTTTATATTCCTTTCATCCTGAGCTCCACCTTCCTAATCCCAAACATACTTGCTAACCCAATAGTAGCCTTGGACAAAATTCTTTCTCCTACTCCCACAATTGATTCCAATAACTCAACTCATTTTTAGGTCTGACACTATTTCTGCTAGGCTCTGACTGAAAGCCACCATGAAATACACATTATAATGATTATTAATTGATAATTGATCATTAATTCATAGAATCATAGAATCTTAGGGTTGGAAGTGACCTCATGAGGTCATCTAGTCCAACCCCCTGCTAAAAGCAGGACCACTTCCATTAAATCATCCCAGCCAGGACTTTGTCTAACCGGGCCTTGTTTCCAAAGATGAAGATTCCACTACCTTCCTAGGTAACCCATTCCAATGCTTCGCCACCCTCCTAGTGAGAAAGTTTTTCCTAAAATCCAACCTCAACCTCCCCAGCTGCAACTTGAAACCATTGCTCATTGTTCTGTCATCTGTTAATACTGAGAACAGCCTAGCTCCCTCCTCTTTGGAGTACCCCTTCAAGTAGTTGAAGGTTGTTTTCAAATCCCCCCTCAGTCTTCTCTTCTGCAGACTAAATAAGCCTACTTCCTTCAGTCTCTCCTCGTAAGTCATGTGCCCTCCTCTGGACTCTTTCTAATTTGCCCACATCCTTTCTGTAGTGCGGAGCCCAAAACTGGACACAGTATTCCAGAGGTGGTCTCACCAGTGCTGAATAGAGGGGAATAATCACATCCCTCAATCTGGTGTAAGACTCCTACTGATTCAGCACAAAATGCCATTGGCCCTTTTTGGCCACAAGGGCACACATATCCAGCTTCTCGTCTACCATAAGCCCAAGGTCCTTTTCTACAGTGCTGCTACTTAACCAATTGGTCACCAGCCTGTAGCAGTATATGGAATTTTTCCATCCTAAGTGCAGGACTTTATACTTGTCCTTGTTGAACCTCATGAGATTTCATTTGGCCCAATGCTCCAATTTGTCTAGGTCTCCCTGAATCCAATCCCTGCCCTCTAGTGTGTCTACCATTGATAATTGATTAATGCTTATCTTTGTTCTGGGAAGCTCTGCAGCCATAAGAATTGAATATGGCACTCATCATGGGGCTCTATATCTGCTGAGATTCCAAGATGGATTTCACCAAAATTAGACGGGGGTGGAGGTGGGATGGGGTCAGAGGCTGGGGCTCAGAAAAGGGAGAGATGAAATTTATCAGAATAGTTTCAAACCGAAAAACAATTCTCTGCTCAACTAAAGTTTGGACAGATTCTTATACAATTTTCCTAGCCTTATTGTCATGGATCCTTAGGGAGAGTTAACCTCCAACCTTTATACAAAACAAACAAGTAGTCTGGTGGCACTTTTAAAGACTAACACATGTATTTATTGTATGAGCTTTCGTGGGAGGAAGTCTCACTTTGTCAGATGCTTGAAGATGGGGAACCTTTATACAATCTCTCAGAAGGCATACTCCTTTTCATTGCTAATCCCTCAGCCTCAGCTTCTTTGCAAGAGACACCACTACCGCAAGTCTAGTTTTGGCACCATTGTTTCTCACCATGGCTTCTCCAGAGAATCCAAAAGAATACAAACTTCTTTTAGAGACTTTACTCTGTTGGGAGCAATGCAAACAGAGGATATTTGAAGCGGTGGAGGACAGCCTTTTCGAAATGAGATAGCTTGTATTTGTTAGCTGGAATACAGTATGTTTAGATTCTTAGGTTAGAATAAAACAGCAAATCTTACATATCTGTGCAGTCTGGCAGCACTCCTGCCATTCTAGTCTAATCTTTCTTTCTCTGAACTGGGCAGCAGAGTTTTTATAATATTTCTTTGGCTATGTCTACACTAGAAAAGTTGTCAACTTTATGAAGTCGACTTAATCAGGTCGACTTTAAGTCGACTTAGTAGACCTAATTAAGTTGATTTAACAAAAGTCGACTTAACTTTTCTAGTGTAGACATAACCCCTTTTTGACCTTATTAAGTCGACTTAACACTTTAAATCGACTTAATAAAGTGGATTTAGGCGCTAATCCACATCCACACTGGCTTACGTCAACCTAAATTGAGGTGTTATTAAGTCGACTTAACTTTTCCTTAAGTCGACTTAAGGAAAGCCCAGTGTGGACATGGAGTAGTTTAAGTCGACTTAAGCCTCCTTAAATCGACTTAATTTGTAAGTGTAGATGCACCCTTTGACTCCTCAGTTCTTTTTTCAAACTCTAGTTGTTCTCTTTTTATATGTTCTGCCTCCCTTGCCTGCCAGTCATTAAAAATATCTGGTCATTGGTCTTTTCTTGTATCTCCAAGGTAAATCCACATGTTGTCAGTTTTTGGTAATTCATTCATACTGATCCAGATATGGTTATGTGACCAATACCCATCTCTTTGGGCTTGTCTTCCTGGGAAATTCATGCAAAGTTAGTGTGAAATAGGTAGGATGTAAATTTAAAATGCAATTGCTAGTCTGCATTAACTGCTTCTGTGACTTATTCTTCATTCAGAATGCCCTTTGGGGGTATATTAACCTAAACTGCACAAAGGCACTCACAGTGTGGAATAAGGGTGCCCACAGAGGGGATTACAGTAAAATAACTATTCAGCAATGGATAATCTTGGCTATCTTCTCCCCTCCCCCTTTTCCTTCTCCCTCACAAATAAACCGGTTCAGTCTTAGGAGGTCACAATATAAAAGTGAATGGGGAAACTGAAATTGCTCATTTTTTGCATAAAAATTATACAGAAATCTCCTTGTTCTCCACACCTACGCTTTACAAATATAGAACTGGCATAGTCTATTAAACAAAACTATGTTAGTCTTTTAATTATATAACCATATTCATCTGCCTTATATTGTGGGCCAGATTCCAAAGTTTCTTGTCATTTCTTACTCAGACAAAACTTATTTGAGTAAAATGTCCACTGATATCATTGAGACTAGCTGACTGAAAACCCATTAAGGACTTCAGGATACAGCCCTGTGATCATAAAAGCATCTCAGGCATTGTTACAATGGTGCAAGAGCATGTGATTAACTTTTGTGAAGGAGAAATTTGCCTTTAGGATGGTCCTGGGTATATCATCTCACTAAAAGAATGACTGACGGTCTTGCTTTCTGAGATTCTAGTAGGCAGCTGTCAATGTCAAGTTAATCCTTTTATTAGTCATCACTGTGCTAAATATGTTAATCAACCTAGAAAATGTCTTGTGAAAAAAAGTCTTCTGTTCACAGCACTTACATCTTGGTTTTGGTGATAATATTTATTCAGAGGAATGAAAGACTAAATGCAGAAAAAAACCAAATCCTGCTTAGGGATCTGTAAAGTCTCTCAACTGGGACTGTTTGTAAAATGGGAATTTTATTTTGTGGAAAATGTATCCACTCCAGCAAAAACGAAAAGTGTTTGTCTGAATCCCTCCCACCCCACCCAAATTGTCTGAAAACTGAAAGTTTCCATTTAGAAATGCTGTCATGGTACTCAGAGGAGTTGTACTTCAGATGCTTCCTGTTCCCATTCTCTAATGGGGTAATAACAGGTCTGATAGCCTAACATGTATCCCAGGCAGAATAATGGAGTGGCTGACAAACAGCAGAATCTCAAGTAGGAATAGAGAGAGAGACTATTTTACCTCTGTATTTGGCAATGCAACTGTTGCTGGAACACTGTCCAGTTATGATGGTCACAATACATGGAGGATGCTGATAAACTGGTGTGTCAGGGAAAAACCATTAGAATGAGTAAAGGATTAGAAAATTTAGATGATTAGAAAACAGAGGTGATAGACTCGAGAGCTCAATGTATTTAGCTAAACAAAGAGATGATTAATGGGGGGACTTGATTACTGTCTATTAGTATCTACATGGGAACAAATATTTAATAATGGGCTCTTCAATGAAGCAGAGAAATGTATAACATGATGCAGTGGTTAGAAGCTGAAGCTAGAAAAATTCAGACTGAAAATAAGATGGGAGTAATTAACAACTGGTAATATTTATGTTGGATTCTCTTATCACTTACAATTTTTAAATCAAGATTGGATGTTTTTCTAAAAGATCTGCTTTAGGAATTATTTGGGGGAAGTTCTATTGCCTGTGTTATATAGGAGATCAGACTAAATGATCACAGTGGTCCCTTCCAGCCCTGGAATCTATGGGTATGTCTACACTTGCACCTTAGGTTGACTTAATGATGCTTAAGTCAACCTACGGAATGCTGTGTCCACACTGAGAGCTTCCTTAAGTCGACTGAATTACCTCCTTAAGTTGACTTCATAACTCCACCTCTGAGGGTCAACTTAAAGCCGGTGTGGATGGGGAATAGACCTAAGTCAACCTAATTGGAGTCAGGTTGGAGAGAAGGGGAGAGCCACGGCTAGGGAAGATCAGGCTGGGGCAAGCTGGGGCCAGGGAAGATTGGGCTGTGGTGAAGGGGAGAGCTAGGGCCGGAGAGGTGGGCTGGGAAGAGGGAGAGCCGTGGCTGGGGAGAAGGAAAGCCCTGGTCGGGGGATCGGGCTGGAGAGAGCAGTGGCCGGGGGACTGGGCTAGGGAGAAGGGACGCAGGGATCAGGCTGCGTGGGTGTCTGTGAGAGGTGTGCGGGTGTGCGGCAGCCCCTGTGCCACCGCACACCCACGCAGCTTAGAGGGACCGTAGCTCCAGGCCCCCACAACATTCCTCCGTCAACCTAGTACCTGCCAGAGTGGATGCAGGCAGTTGACTGGAGTGGTTAGTGTGGATGCTCTAAGTCAACTTAACAGAGCCTCTAGTGTAGAAATAGCCTATGATTTGGGATGAATTAATTTAAATTTGTTTTTATTGCTTTTATATAAAACAAACACATAACAAAACAACACACATAAATAAAGACACAAGATGAAAATAACATATAAGTATAATTCAACGTTCATTATTTGCAAAACCCAGAAAAAACAAATAAAACCCCCAAACCCACAAAAGTCATGCATCAGTTATTAAAGTGACTAAACAGGTAAGTAAGTGAGAACATAACTTATGAATAGCAAAGGCAAACATATTCTAAATTGCAAAAGTATGCAGTAGTTTCATGTGTGACCAAACAGCCTCATAATTTTTCCAATTGTTTCGATTAGACAGGCTCATTTTTTCCATTATTGCAATGGTAGAGAGCTCACTAAACCACTCTGTGTATGAGGGAGGAACTGGATATTTCCAATTTCTCAAAATAACTCCTTTGGCCACTGAAATAGTCGCTGCAATCAATTTCTTAATGTTAACTGTTAGTATTCACTCGTCCAGCACCCCAACATACACAAGCCTGGAGATGGAAAGACAGCAGCACTTAAAATTTTTGAAAGAACCCTGAATATAAAGTTCCAGAACACAGCATTTTGTGACAGGAAAAGAGTGTATGTGAAAGGTTAGCAAATGGCTGCTTGCATCTCAAACATTCTCTGTGTGTTGCCAATTTAGCCTTAAACAAATGTTCTGGAGTTCGATAGTGCTTGTTTAATATCTTGTTCTGAAGAATTTCAAGGATAAGGAAATTGACGTATCTTTCACATTAAGCCAGATATCACCCCAGAGTTCTGTTGCTCTAGTAAGGCTAAATTCATTTCCCTAATTTTCTTTGAGACTGAAGATTGAGATAGTAACACCAACTATTAAGCTACCCGTAAGTAATTCCTATACAGGAATCCTACACAGATTGTCCAAATTGGATTTTTTTTTTAAAAGAACATATAAGGCTGTTCAACCCTATACAAAGCTTTCTCTGACTCTACAGATAAGGCTATGGAGGGAATATCTGAGCTTGCTGGAGCAAGTGGCATTTTTTCTCATATTATCAGAAGCCCATCTTTAATTAAACCAACTTGATCTGCATGTAGAACTGATGAGATGATGGGATTCTCCCATGTCACTAAACTTTTTGCAATTATTTTGCAATCCGTGTTCAACAGAGATATGGGGCAGAAGTCACCACAGTTGTGACCATCTTCATGGCTCTTTAATACTGAAGTAATTAAAACAGTGCTCATGTTATAAGACATGGTTCCATTTTCGGTGGGATTGAATTAATGAAGTTTTAAAACAGGGTAATATAATGAATGAAAGAAAATTAACATGGCAAACATTAAAAATAAACAAGGAATATTAACTGAACATTTGTGTTTCTAGTGGTGTCCTGTAGGGATTGGTCCTTGGCACTATGTATTTAATATTTTTCTCAGTGACCTAGAAGATAAACTAAAATCATCACTGATAGAAGTTTGCAGATGGTACAAAGATTGGGGGAATGGTAAATCTTGAAGAAAATAAGCTGGGTACAAGCAAACAACATATGTTTTTTAATATATTCAAATGTAAATGTATACATCTAGGAATAAAGAATGTGGGCCATGCTTACAGGATGGGAGGACTCTATCCTAGGAAAAAATAATTCTGAGTGGGGCATGCTGGATAATCAGCTGGGCATGACCTCACAATGCAATGTAGTGGCCAAAGGGCTAACCAAATCCTTGGATGAATCTGTGGGCTGGGCTCCCTGGCCAGGCCACATCTCTGATGATGCGCTATAGTCTCCTCTCTTGTTGAGCCACCAGTGGTGCATCATGTTGCTTCCTAGACAGAGCACCATGAGAAATTGGAATCCATCCCATCATAGAGAACGGGATGATTAGGCATCAAATAGATATTTTTCAATTGAAAACCAAAATCATTTTGGGTTCTGGGTAAGTAGTCTAAATTTTCCATAGAAACTAAACACGGCGTCCTGTGGCACTTTTAAAGATTAACAAATTTATTTATCGCATGAGTTTTCGTGGGAGAAAATCCCACTTTGTCAGATGCCAAAAGATGGAGAACTGACAGAAAGGGAGCAAAATAAATGCAGGGAACTGTAAATCATAGGATCAGGTCAGACTGTTATAGCAAATCAAAGCAGTTAGGATTCAAAGAGTAGAGTACAACAATTAGCAGGGAGATGTGGCTCAGGGGGACAAGGAAAGCAAAATTACCCGTTGTAACGGGAAAAGAACCCATAGTCTCTATCCAGCCGTAAATTCATGGAGTCTAATCTGCATATGAATTCCAATTCTGCAGTTTCTCTTTGAAGCTTTGATTTTTTATTCATTAGCCTTAGTATGGCTATTAACACATCATTAATGGAGTGACCAAAAAATGTGAACTGTTCCCCTATTGGTTTTTGAATGTTATTTCTTATGTCAGATTTGTATCCATTTATTCTTTTGTGCAGAGACTGTCCTGTTTGTCCAATGTATAAGGGAGGAGGGTCGGGGCATTTCTGGCACATGATGGCATAAATCATATTGGTGGATGAGCAGGTGAATAAGCCCTTGATGGAGTAGCTGGCTTGATTTGGTCCTATGATGGTGTTTTTTGTGCAGGGGCATCGCTGCCCCAAAGAGAGGTTCGGAGCCCGGGCCCGGAGCCCTGATCCGTCTGGGGGGCCTAATTCGTCCCCTGCGTCCCTGGCCGGGGAGGGATTGGGATCCTGCCACTGTTGGCCTGCAGCCCAGCCCCAGCCCCAGTGGTGGCCAGGCCCTGAAGCTCTGGCCCCGGTGGGGGCAAAATCAGGCTGGTGGTTAAGTCAACTTTTGTTAAATCGACTTAGTAAGGTCCACTTTAAATAAACTTAAAATCAACTTTATTAAGTTGACTTCATAAAGTTGACCTAACTTTTCAAGTGTAGACATAGCCTTAAATAGTTTGGTGTCTTTTTCCTTCTGTAGGAAAGTAAAGTGTTTGTTGTAGGTGGATTTTCTATTTTCTGTGAACTCCAGCGAGGTGGAAGAATGTGTTGTAGTTTGGTTTTGTATGTGAGTTTCCAGTATTGAGAGTTATTATTAATTTTCTTCTTTTTGCTGTACAGGATGCTGATCAGGTGATTTCTTACTTTCTATGAAAGTATGTGGCACTGTCTCTCACTGTAGCCTGTGTAATAAGTCGATTGTAATGGATTCTTTATCTTCAGTCATTTAGGTATGATGTTCAATTGTTTGCATTTGGGGTGTGTCTACACTTACAAATTAAGTCGACTTAAGGAGGCTTAAGTCGACTTAATTTATTCCACATCTACACTGGGCTTTCCTTAATTCAACTTAAACTGCTCCTTAAGTTGAATTAAGGAAAAGTTAGTTCAAATTAATAACACCTCATTTTAATTCAAACTAGCACTTAAGTCGACTTTATTAAGTTGACTTAAGCCAGTGGAGACATGGAGTAGTGCCTAGCTGGACCTTTTAAAGTCAACTTAAAACGTTAAGTCAACTTAATAAGGCCAAAAAGGGGCCACATCTACACTTGAAAAGTTACGTCGACTTTTGTTAAGTTGACTTAATAAGGTCGACTTTAAGTTGACTTAAAGTCAACTTTATTAAGTCGACTTCATAAAGTCGACCTAACTTTTCAAGAGTAGACATAGCCTTGGAGAAGAAGATGATGTCTGTCTGTATCTATGTGAGTTCTTTCATGAAGTGAATGGATTTCCACTTCAAACGGCTGTATTCTGTGCCTTGCATAATGACAAGTTCCAAGCTGTGTTAGTCTAGTTCAGCAAAACAAACAATGAGTAAGACTAACAAATTTATTTATCACATGAGCTTTTGTGGGCTCATTCACCTGCTCATCAAACAATGTGATTTATGCCATCATGTGCCAGAAATGCCTCGTCCCCCGCCTTATACATTGGACAAACAGGGCAGTCTCTGTGCAAAAGAATAAATGGATACAAATCTGACATAAGAAATAACAACAGTCAAAAAACAATAGGGGAACACTTCAATCTTCCTGATCACTCCATTAATGGTCTATTAATAGCTATAGTCTGGCAAATGAATAATAAATCAAAGCTTCAAAGAGAAACTGCAGAATTGGAATTCATATGCAGATTTGATTCCATGAACTTATGGCTGAATAGATACTATGGGTTCTTTTCTCATTAGAGCAGGTAATTTTGCTTCCGCATCTGTCCCTTCAACCTTCCTGCTGATTGATTCCTGTAGTCCACTGTTTGAATCCTAACTGCTTTGATTTCCTGTAAGTCTGACCGGATCCTATGATTTGTAGTTCCCTGCTTTTATTTTGCTCTCATTCTGTAAGTTCCCCATCTTCAAGCATCTGACAAAGTGGGATTTTCTCCCACAAAAGTTCATGTGATAAATAAATTTATTAGTCTTTAAAAGTGCCACTAGACTTCTTGTTTGTTTTGCTGAACTAGACTAACATGGCTAGCCTGTTGAAACTTGCTATAGAAAATAGACACTTAAAAAAAAAAAAAAGATTTTTTAGACAAAGGCAATTTTATTTTAAAAAACTGTTTTGATGGAGAACTTTTCACCAGGCCTATTATCAACCTCCATATTATATTCAAAATATGATCACATTGGTGAAAAACTAAATTCATTTAACTATTTATAGTTTAAGGGGAACTTGTGAAAGAAACAGAAAGCCTGTTAGAAAAAATACCTTTAGAATAAAGTCTATTCAATTTGGCAATCGTTTCCAAGGGATGTGAAATGGAAGTCCATTGATGAAAGTCACCATTACATGACTACATATGATGGACATGTACACATGTAGAGGGTACAATAGAGGTTCTCTACAACTCTTAAAATTGTCACATGGCATAAATCAGCAAGATGCCATAGCATGAGCCTATGCTGATTTACATCAGTAAAGAACCTGACTAATGTCTTTGATAAGTCTGAAATTCTAAAGTCTATCCTTTAAATCCAAAGCAGTTTTTTGTTGTTTTTTTTTAAACTGATCATGCTTCAGAAGAGTGTGATATGGAGTTTAAGCTGTAACTTCCACCTTCTTCAAGCTCATCCTCAAGACTGTAAATTACACCAACTCAGAATCCTCTAGATTTTCTTACTAATTTGTAGCATATAGCTCTTAATTTATCACCTCTGTATTTGGCCCAAAGACTAAGTAAGTGGCACCTCTCTTTTTTTCAGGTCTCACAGGAAAAGAACTACTGAAAAACATCGAGAACATTGGAAACGTGTGACAGGGTTGCATGAATAAGACCCTAGTGGGACTCTAACTCTCTAAGAATGCTTGAGGGCTGAACCTGTTTGAATTTTTAAACTTAGTAACATGTTTTTTTAAAAAAAACATAGGTGAAGTTATTGCCATTAACTTTTTAAAGTAAAAGCAAGCAGTGCCTATTCTGGCTGTCACTAATAGTTGATGAACAGTAATTCAAGTGTTTTTCTCTTACAGTACTAATTACCTTAGTCCTGTTAAAGACATACAGTTATATGACTTCAACTTCAAACTAAATAATTATGTTAATTAAACAGAACCCATACTGTTACTTCAGGGAATTATAAAAGTCAACACTAAATGATCCATTTTATCTATAATTCTGAAAGTACCAGTCAGGACTAAAATGTAGTCATGGATTTTTTTATTTTTTTTTATTAGAGTTGTACATTTCCTAATTTACTTCAAGAATTTTGAATAAACTGACTAATGTTTGTCTGGAAAAGCATTTATCACAAGTTCAGTTACTTCTAATACTTTCCCACTTGGATTGCTCCTGCAGAGCTAATTGGATCTCAATGGAAATTTTATTAGAAATCCAGCTACTAAAATTACAAATATACAAGTCTCCTCTACCCTTTGTTTCTCCCTGATGCATATTTTCTGCCTATGCTTTAACCCTCCCTCACCAAACAGTTCTCCTTTTGGCCCTATCTGGCTTCACCATTTTCTGTTTGTATCAATCTTCTCCATGTTTTCTCACCTTTACATTCATTGTTGTGCTTTCTCTTTTAGCATTCTGTATTAAGAAACTGAGTAGCATCATACCACTGTACAACTAGACAGCTGTTCCCCCTGACCCAGATGCATAGAAATTTCCCTGAGGGACTAATATATTATGTCTCATAATTAGGATGAAGCAAAGCCTCTACTGCATCAACAAAAGGACTATTCATAAGGTAGAAATAATACAGAGTGGCTGATTACTACAGCTCTGAATAAAGATATGGAACCATTGGGTTCTAAACTAAAAATCAGTTCAAGGGAAGCTGGTGGCAGGACCAAGAACTCCAGAAAGCTTCATAGAAGGTAGCTCTGAGGAACAATGTATCTGTTATAGATATGGGGTCATCCAATAGTACTTTGTGAGCCTATCAAATTATAAGGGAACGTTTGGAAGAAAGTGATAGTAGAGCCTCAAAAGATTATGAGCTGGATAACTGAATGGGCAGTCCTGGATGCCACAATATATGCATTATACTTAGTAACTTTTGCCACTGACATTACACATTCATGATGGGATTTTCGAAGGAGCCTAAGGGAGATAGGCATTGAATTGGAAAAGCTTTAATGTTCAAAGAACTTTAAAAAGATAGTTTTGATATACAACTGGCAAATATCGGTGTATCTCCAATGAAATCAGTGGTGCTATGCTGAGTTACGCCAGCTGAGAATATGGCTCTAATTTAATTTATCCTCCACACTTCTGTGAGTAAGTAGGCAACGTTAATTTCACAGATGTGGAAAGGCTAAGGCCATGTCTACATTAGAAAATTGTTCCACAATAAGTCTTTGCACTATAACAAAAGCATTGTATTGATAGCACAATTCACACTGCGCTACTTATAACGCAAAAAAAGTGTCCACACTGTTCTTTGCATTTCTGCAAAAGAGAGCATTGAATTGTGGGCACCTATGCCACCGTGGTACTCGTCATCTTTCAGCACTAGGAACCCTGGGTAGAAGGAGAGGAGCACTGAGCACTGTGGGTCAATTTACAAGTTCCCCTGGGATGCTGTGTTTCCTTTTCGTCATTCACTGTAGCTGCTGGCAACTTGCACCCCTTTTCAATGTTGCCCCAGGAAAACAGGAAAAAGTTCAAAAGTTCCTGGGCCCCACAGGAGGGAGCGGGTAGTTACAATCAGAGCAGCGGAGCCCATGCGGAAGACCAGAGTGATCAGGCTTGGAATTCTGGGACATTCCTGGAGGCCACTTATTGTGGAAGAAAAGTTCCTCAGCATTCACACACACTTTATAGCACAAGAGCTGTTCTGCAATAGGTGTTATGCCTCTTGCACCGGTGGTATTATTGTTCTGGTATAGCAGGGCACTTGTACCACAACAAGGAGCATTCAGTTGTGTATGATGGGCTTGTTATTACACAATAAAATGGCTTATTCCACAATAACTCTCTAGCATATACAAGGCCTAAGGGAATTGCCCAAGCTTTCAGAGTCACTATCAAAGGTGGTGTTAGAACTCATCAGTGCCTGATTCCCAGCAGTGAGATCCAATTAGAAGAGTACACATCAGAATACAAGGCCCTACCCGATTCCCCTTGAGGCCATGGGGGGTTGAATTGGGCCTATACTGAATCATCAAAAAAGCTTTCATAGTGAAACCAAACCTCTTACTGAAACTGCCTGAACCCACTTCTGTGAAGCAATCCTCCACTGTCAGGTATGTTAAACCTCTATTAGCCAAGCATGCAAAGTATGAAACTCCATGTGCTTTTACTCATGCCTATAATAACTAGCCACCAAACCTGCAGCAGAGGCAGGCAACAGCTGGAGAGACTCGAAGTCCCAAAGAGTACATAATGAAACGAGGCTCCAGGATCGATCCTGAGGTGGATATCTGCAAAGCTATTCACTTGCAGGTGCAATAAACAAAAGCTATCCAACACAGTGCCTTCACCCAGCAAACACACAATTTAGTTTTTGCTTCTTGATTCTCATAACCCAAATCAATTGGCTCCTATGCACACAGCTGACTGTGGGCTGCAGTTGATCCATCTGCTGCACAAGCCATATGTCAGTTGTTTTATTTAGTGCGGTTAAGGAGATAGAGATATCCTGAAAGGCAAATTAATTCTAATTGCTGTGAATCTTAGAAACTATCAGAGACCTAAACTTGCCAAGTAATTTCATATGTTAAAATGATGTGACTACTAAGAAGCATCAATTTGCAAAAAAATGCATTAATTATACCGTTGTATAGGAAAAGGGTCTAAATATTTCATGCCAGTCAACCCAAACAGAGTCTTTGCTTTGCTGACAACCACACAGCTAACCACTCCCTGCTATGTTTTGACTGCCACTCTTATCTTTGGGCTTCTTCCATGTGTCTTATATTCTTGGAACTCTCACCTTAACTGATTTTATCATGGCTCTGCCCTCTCTTCCTTCAAGATCAAACAGGAAACTGATTTCAAAAGAGAGAGACAAGGAGTAAAGAGACAAGCTTTTGTGCTATAGAGAGCTCTTATACTTCTGAAGAAGAGCTCTGCATAGCTGGAAAGCTTGTTTCTTTCCCCAAAGAAGTTGGTCCAGTAAAAGATATTACCTCAACCATCAGAAGATATTGTCTCTCTCATAACCCTGGAGCCATCATAGCTACAACACTGTAGACAAATTCTCAAAGAGCCAAAGTTTCTAAGGCCATGTACACACTACAGACTTGTCCCACAATAAAAGTTATTCGCTAGGAGGAGCAGTGCATGGTGGGCACCTTTCGGCTGGCAGTGGTGCTGTTTCCGGCTTGAGTCCCAGTCTGGCCCCTGGAGCTCAGCTGGACTGGGGCTCCCTTGTGGCAGGGACCCACCAGGGACCGGGCTCCATGGGGCTCAACTGGCCGGCAGCAGCTGAGCTTTGCCAGGGATCGGGTTCAGTGGGGCTCTGCTGGCCGGCAGCAGCTGAGCTCCACTGAGCCGGGTCCCTGGCTGGGCTCAGCTGCTGCTGGCCAGCGGAGCCCCGCTGAGCCCAGGGACAGGGCTCCGCTGGCCGGTGGCAGCTGAGCCCCAGCGTCTGGGGGGATCAGCGGGGCTCCGATGGCCGGCGGCAGCTGAGCCCCGCTGGGGTTCAGCAGGGCTCAGCTGCTGGCGGGGCTCAGCTCCAGGCTCAGCTGGCCGGTGGCTGAGCCCTGCTGCCCGCCACAGACCAGGGCTCACTGGCTGCAGCTGGAGCCCAGGCGGCAGGGCTCAGCCACAGCAGCTGAGCCCCAGAACCTCAGCGGGTTTCCAGCTGCCGGCCAGCTGAGCCCCGGTCCCTGGCAGAGCTCAGCTCCAGCCTCAGCTGGCTGGTAGCTGGAGCCCCACTGGGGCTCTGGGGCTCAGCTGCCGCCGTTGAACCCTGCCACCCGCCACAGACTGGGGCTCAGCTGGCCATGGCTGGAGCCGGGGCGGCGGTGCTCAGCCGCAGCAGCTGAGCCTCAGAGCCTCAGGGGGTTCCAACCGCAGGCCTGCTGAGCCCCCACTGGGGGGCTCAGCTGCCGGCTTGAGCCACAGTCTGGCTCAAGCCGCTATTTGTCAATTCCACTGCTCTGTTAAAGCAGTGAAATTGACAAATTTGACAGCTCCGGTTTCCCAGCGTGCCCTTGATTGGCACTCTGGGACATTTCCAGAGGCTGTCAAAAACGCAAGGAGTGTACACACAGGCTCTACCATGGAACAACTGTTCCGTGGTAAGCCTTACCACCCTCATTTGGGTGGTTTACATGTTGCACGGCAAGAGGGCTTTTGCGGCGCAACAAGAAGGATTTGTGTGTGTACGCTCAGATTGTTATTGCGCTGTAAGGAGCCTTACCACGTGATAACTGTGTAGTGTGTACAAGGCCTAACCCTCTCCATCAGAAAAGAAATCCCAAACACTTTCTGATCGACTCTAAAAAGTACACTGTTAGCATAGGTTTTGTTCATATATTATCTCTTGATTTCTTGTCCATTTAGAACTTAAATTCTTCAAAGCAAAGACCTGGTCTTCCTTTCTTTCTGCACACTGGCTAGTACATTCTTGATGATGGAGAAAGAATAAATAGATACATCTTCATAATAAAATGTCTATTCAGGCCCTATATGATTTGGTTCCAAATTTTGTTTCTTGAGCTCATCTCCAATTATATACAAAATCTTTCATGCTCAGAAGCTCAGATTCAACCAAACACGCATGGCACAGTCTGAGGTACATGCCTCTCTCTCTTTCCCCCTCCCCTCTCCAAAAATAGTTTCAATTTAATTTTGTGTTCTCAAAGTCCTGATACTGGTGAACTTAAAGGTTGCTATCAATGACTTCCAGGGGAAATCCCAGCTGAAAGGGATTGCTGGGATTTAAGAGCACCTGAGGTATGCCTCCTTTCTCCTAGAATGCCCATTATACAACCAACCAGAAATGTGATTAATATTGTGGTTCTGCTTCACTCCAGGATCCCATTTCCCAAAGGTAATCAAAAAGTGACTACTTCCACAGGGCGTTGGTCTTAGTTGTGCAGGGACATTATGCCAAAATGTAATATGCAGTGGAATTGGGCCTTTGTATTTTAGCTGATAATTCCTAGCACTCAAATATATGAGCTCCTTAGCTGTTTTCTGAATTTATTACCTGTAGCAAGAAGCTGCTGTATTGTAAAATATCAAAACGTTATTGAAGTCAAGAAAGAAAATCCAGTTAATCTTCAATTTTCTTAAATAAAAAGCAAAATGATTCTCATAAAACTGATTAGAAAAGCCTGTTGCCTCATTCATATGGAAAGCATTGTTTTGAAAGTGAACTAAGAACAGCAATGAAAGGTAAACAGTTCAGCAATCATTTGTTTTAATGCTAGAGGAAAATATTTCAGGATTTTGTAAGAGTGGTCACCACTAATAAGTCAGTATTTGCCCACAGAGGCTCAGATTCTCTCTTGTTGTTTCAGATACTTTGCAATGCTCAAAAGGTGCAAAGTGATGGACTTTGCTTCAGCTCGCTGGATGAGAATTCCCTCCTCACATGGGCTATGTCTACACTAGAAAAAGTTAGGTCGACTTTGTTAAGTCGACTTAATAAGGTCGACTTTAAGTCGACTTAAAGTTGACCTTATTAAAGTCAACTTAACTAAGTGAACTAAGTTTACTTAACTTTAAGTCGACTTAGTCCACTTTGTTAAGTCGACCCAACCACCCTTAAGTCGACTTAATAAAGTCGACTTAAGAGTTACTCCACATCCACACCATCCTTAAGTTGACTTAAGGAGTCGACTTAAGGGTTAAGTCGACCTAATGAGTGGTAGTTATAAAGTCGACTTAAGCTTTCATTAAGTTGACTTAAGGAATTTCTTAAGTCGACTTAATGAAAGCCTAGTGTGGACGTGGCTTAATTTAAGTCGACGTAAGCCTCCTTAAGTCGACTTAAATTGCCAATGTAGACATAGCCATGTAGAGGAGCTCTGATAAAGCAGTATAGCCAGCTCCTATGCCAATTTTCCCCCACTGTGATGTAGGAGGTGTGTTGGTGGAACAACACACTTTTTCTTCATCATTTTTCTGGGATATAGTCTCTTGGGGACTGAAGCTCTCATAAGTTAGAGCAGCCCCAAAGCTGCTGAGAATCAGGTGGCCCTGCTGTCTTCCTGCCATAAGTGGGTTAGAATGAAAGAAAAATTGTCCACCTACAACACACAGTTGTGTCTAAAATCACCACAATTATTCCCTATATCTAGAGTAGTAGGTGTCTGTGATGAAGTCCATCTGGAAGTCTCAACAGAGAGACCAATGATTCAGTAACTGACCATGGCCCCTCCAAGTCAGGGTTGAGGCACATTAGCAGGGCAATGTAAGAACAGCTTGCATTGCCAATGATTTGCCGTACCTGATCTGTGGATAGAGGGATTTCAATCTCAAGCTCAAGCATCTTGAGCTCAGTGGTTTTTTGCTGCCACTAAGTCTTTTCACTTTGAAAATAAATAAATATTCCTAGAATTGAAGAAAATAAAAAATAAAATTTGATTGTGTGGCATTCAAATAAGTTTGCATCCTCTCTGTCTCCCTTATTACAGAATCAATGTTGTACCCGATCTCTTGATTATTTGCCTGACAGGCAGACACATCATAGGTTAGATATTTGTGTTTTTAATATACAAAAAGATAATATTAGACAAGGGGCATTGTGATAATTTGCAAGTTCTGATAACTTAGAAAAAGGAGTGGAAAATTCCCTGAAAAAACTCTCTTCAGCATATTAGATTTGCATATGTAGTGATCCATTTCAGAGTTGAAACATCAAACCCTAGGAGGCTAATTTATCCAATAGACTGCTATAATCAACCATATCAAATGCATTGCTCAGATGCTTAGAGACTGCAGAAGTGAAAAAAAAATAGTATTTATACAAATTTTTTTGTGTCAGACATCCTTGCAAAGGAATATCTAATACAGTCATACAGTGCTTTTTCAGAGAAGGCTGGTGGCCTAGCGTGCGTCTCTTCTGCAGCTGGATTCTTTTTTGGAAAGAAGCAGTTCTGAATTTTTGGTTTAAAATCATTATTTCTCATTAGTTGAGCTGTTGATGTTATCCAAATGTTAAAAGAGAATATGTCTGTTGAAGTAAACAAATACAGCTTTAGTCCTATAGCTGTTAATGCCAGGAAGAATGTGTAAGAGACTGATTGTCTGGCACAGGGTAGCATACACAAATCACACAATGGTACAGAATTGTACTATTGTGCTCTTCTCTGAATGGAGTGAAACCCTTTATATAGCACTGTTCTATTACACTCCATTTTAGATTTTAGTAAATAAATGGAATGTGTGAAGTGTAGAATGCAAAAATACCCCAAAACAATCTTCAGTGAGGGAAGCATGATGACTGACCACATTACTAATTGCTCCATCTATATGTACTATATGCCATATTAATATTGCTCAAAGTGCTTCATGAATCAGGCATATAATAATGATCTATTGAAGACATATGATGTCCTAGTACCTTTGCATGTTTCCTCACTCAGGCAGGATGAACAGTTCAGCTAGAACCTGAAGACACCTGAGACCAAAATGTATTAGTACTACCTTTGAACAATCAGCCCAGTCCTATGAACACTTTTGGACCTGGGTTAATGTTGCTGGCTCAGCCCTAGGGTCTCTATCTCATGTTCTTTCTTATAGGGCTCCCTCCCCAGTTGTTCTTCAGGTTCCAAGAACTCTCCCTTCCTTTGTCTCACACACACCCCAGATGTTTTCTTGAGGGCTGGTGGCCTGATCCTTTCCCATCCCTGATACTTTCTGGAGTCAAGATGATGGAGTTCTCCTTGTCTCTCTTCCCAAGAGGTGCTGGGTAGCTACTTGGAGCACTTTTCTTCTCCTGGCTGGTAAGTAGTAGTAATTATATCACATGAGCATTGGCCATAATAAGGCAATTATTTCCAATCATCAATCAGGAAGAATTAATGTGTTAGTTTAGGAGCAGAATATGTAGATTAAAATGATGTTAGGAGCTGAAGATAATGCTTAGAGGAAGATTCCAAAATCTCTCAGTGAGGAGCACTAGTTTGGAAACTGATTATTTTTTTTGTGTCTGGAGATACATTCAGGATTCACCTTTCTCAACAGTGGAGCCTGGGCTGTAACAGAGGATCTGAACAAGAGTCCCAAATTTCCTTGTTGGGTGTATCATTCATTACACAAAGCACTGATATCTGTCTTTGACTACCTACCAGAACACTTACATTAAGAGTAGTTGTGGTGCTATGCTGTTGATACCAAAATATGTTCTGAACTCAAATGTTTCTCTTCTTTTAACGGAAATTCTTTCAATAGGCTACTGAGGGGCATAGAAAAGCTTTAACTGTTCCTGAAATGAATATTGCCCATTCTAGGCTTCACAACAAAGCAAATTTGGTGAAATTTATACTGTTGAGGGGAAAGCTATAATTTGTAAGAAGATTACAGATTTAGAGGAGTAGGAAACATTTCTTTGGCAGCTTGACTTTTGTCAGCTCTATGAAGATGCTCAGAGGTTGAGAGCGCTTTAGCAATTATTACAGAAATGGGTTAGTGAGCAGATGAAGTAGTGGAAGATGCATGTTACATTCATTTATCACATAGCTCATCATTTAATCATGTGGCTTTTTATGTTATCACACAAATCTCACCTAAACCACCAGTGCTGACTCAATATCCACCTTTTGTTGTATTCCAATTCATAGAAGCTGACCTATATTGGTGAAAGGAGCTATGCCATCGAAGTGGCGAGTGGTCAAAAATGATAGAATTGAGAGATTTTTAAAAAGGCAGGAGAAGGAGGAAAATAGGATGAAAATAAATTTCAGTTGTTAAAAGAGACATGTAAATGTCCACCCTCTCCCTACGCTGGAGTTCTGTGGCTGTTATCAGAATCCATGGCTATAGAATTAGAGATCACTAGAGCTGATAGTATTTGCATGAGGATGTATTAAATCTCACAGTAGTATTGGCTTACTGTTGCCACAGAAACAAGCTGTGGAAAGCCTCAGAATCCCAGGGTACATGCAATGTTGGAGAACAGAGTCCATTGCATTTTCAGTTCACCCTGTAAGCATCAAGTACTGCTTTTCTTAGCTATACAGAGCGTCTGCTATAGTCATACATATTTTGTATTTTTGTGTATATAGGGAGAGATTTAGTCCTGGGCCTGTGACAGCTATTCAGTATGTTAAAAAGTGCTATGACTTTGAAGGCTGTTATAGGAGATTTTGTGAAAAATATGTTCATTTTAAAAATTTGAATTTTTCCAACTAGTTCTGTTTCAGGCAGATCTAGATATCTGAGACTCAGGGCAGGTCTGCCCTTTTCGGCAGCAGTTGCCTAAAATAACTTTCATATTTGAGTTCCACTTCCTTACTCCTGGCACGTCCACTATGCTGAGCCTCCCTTCAACCGGAGTGGTCTTTAGGGATCGAACTCCCTGATTGGCTGAGCAGGTCTTCACAGACCTGATCAGTTGATCAGGAATTTGGAACCGATGGCGGTGAATTTGCCGCCATCAGTGAAGACAAGCCCTCACAGACTATCAGGTCAAAAGGGATCATTACGATCACCAGTCTCACTTTTTGCACAATGCAGGCCATAGAACTTCATCCACATGCTCCCGTAATAGATTCCTAATTCAAGACTGAGTTATTGAAATCTTCAAACAATGATTTAAAGATTTCAAGGTACAGAGAATCCACCAGCAAGTGCCCCATGCCCCGTGCTGCAGAGCTACGACAATCTGCCCTGAAGGAAAGCTTCTTCTTGACCTCAAATATGGGGATCATCTACACCCGGAATATGTGTGCAAGACTCACCAGCCAATCACCCAGAAAGAATTCTCTGCAATAACTCAGAAGAACCCACCCCCTGCATTTAACACCCCATCACAGGTCAGGGGGCACATTTATCACTACCAGTCAAAGATCAGTTAATTTCCAAATTAGGTTGTCCCATCATCTCATCCCTCCAGAAAATTATCAAGCTCAGTCTTGAAGCCAGCTAGGTTTCTTGCCCCCACTTCTCCCATTGAAAGGCTGTTCCAGAACTTCACTCCTCTGATGGTTTCAAGTCTGAACTTCCTGAGGATCAGTTTATACCCATTAGTTCTTGTGCCCACATGGGTGTCTACCACTGGGAAAGGGTAGGGGAAATTTCCAGTCTCAAATTCATGATTTGTATTCCAATAGTGTCTAGAAGTCCTGGTCAGAACTGGAACTTCATTGTTCTTGCAGCTGCAGAAACCCATAAGGAAACATAGTCCCTGTTCTAAAGAGTCTAAACAGGAGGCTTGTCAGTCATTATAGGCTCTGGAAGACCTGAAACATTGGTAGGATGTGACAACATGTGAGTTGGGATAGTGTTTGTGGGCATTTTGGAAGAAATGAGTATTTGGGGGGAACTTATGTGAGGAAATGGTTAGGGCCTGGTGCAATGAGAGTGAGAAGTTGTACCATGCGCAGGTAACATAATGAATGAAAGCTTTGATACAGATGGGTAGAGCCCTGCAGATCCGCGGGTATCTGCTTTAGATCTGCAGGTAACCACATCTGCAGGTGGTGGTGCAGATATCCACAGTCCCATTGTTGCGGATTCGCCGCAGCTGTGGATTCTATTTTTATGGTTGATCCCTGCAGCTGCTGCTATGATCTGCTCGTCAGTAGCACATAGGGGAACAAGGAAATGCTCCAGCCAATCCCAGTTGAGTTCTGATTGGTGGTCTGCCAGCCAATCAGAGTCTCAGTCACAACAGGCTGGGGCTTGGAGAGACACCACTCACTGTCAATCAGTTAGCATGCTGGCCTTTGATTGGCTCATCCCCCAAGCCTTGCCCGCCCATTTCTCCATTTTCTTGTTTGTGGTTCATATGCCATGCTGTCAATCAAAAATTTCATTGGTGCCAAGGAAATCTGATTGACAGCACAGCATGCAAATCGCAAACAAGAAAAGGAAAAAAATGGGTGGGACCCATGTGATGAATGAGCCAATCAAATGCTAAAATGCTGACTGTGAGCCCAAGCGTGGTTGCAGATGCGGTTCCAGATCTGCATAAAACATGGCATGTGGATCGTGGATCGTATGAAGACTGACATTGGGTGGGTGCGGTCTGGTTTCAGATCCACATTTTTATATCCGCACAGGGCTCTACAGATGGGAAAAGAATGAAAAGCAGGTGGATTTTGAGTGGAATGGAGTGACATGGGTATCAAGAAGACCAGGGAGAGTACAATGATCAGGGCAGGAGATAACCCGGACTCAGATGTTTTCTTTCTACCAACTTGTAGAGAAATAGTCTCCAAGTGAGCTCATTCTCTCCATCTGATTCTTCTATATGGCACCAGGCCAGACTTGCCAAATGGTCCTGTATCTTTTAGTCCGTTGTAACTCAGTATCTAGTTATTGGGTCTGCAATTTACAGATCCGTTCTTTAAAAGCCTTAAATTAATCTGGCTCTTTAAAACAGAGAATGCTATTGGCAGCATCATTCTTAAGCATTGTGCTTAGGGGCATCTGTAATTAACAGAGTTTAAGTACCTTATAATATTAGTTCAGACCTGGAAGACAAAATTGACAAACAAAGAGCAAGAATTTGACTGAGAGGAAATCTTATCTAAGACACCTGTATTATGGAAGGACAACCAGAGTCATTAAAATCTACTGAAACAATACAGTAAGGAGCATACTCATAGTTGCAAAGGAAGTCAGTATACTGATCACTGCTTGTGGTGATAGAAACGTTCTCTCCAAAAGCCATTTTCTACAGTTTATAATGCATTTACCCTTTATTCCTGCAACCTGTTGAATGTCTCCTGTAAAGTGCTAACTGCTCTCAAATCCCAATGACATTGATTGGACAGGCAAGATTAGGTCCCTGGCTGTGAGAAGAGCATTTGTTTGTAAGAATTTATTTGAAGGTTGTTTCCCCTGTGTTTTTTAATGCTACTTGGTTCCAGATGGATCATGGCAGGTAGCTCATTCATTGGTGGATTAGGACCTTCAAATTAGGATGATGAATGAAACATCATACAAGGATTCCACATTACCCAATACCATAAAGCACATTTGAACTTTACGGAATAGCATATCTCTGCTGTTCCTCCACAAGAGGTGTAGCTATAATAGTCAATGGTATGCAATGCACTGAAGCCAGACATCTGATAAACAACATTCTGGGAAAACTGACACTTGTGTTCTCCACTGTGAAACGTTCACTCAGTCTCACAAAGAGCCAGATGGATTTATAAATTCCATTTTGATTAGTTTGTGGTTTATAATTTGCAGATAGAGAGTTTGTGTAGTAAAGATGGAATCAGTTGTTTAGAGTGGGATTTTCATTGGAGCCAAAGGCAGGCACTCAAATAATGAGATTTAGACACCTAAACCCGTAGGATTTTTTCAAATTTCTATTCTTAAAATATAACTATCCAAATTCTTTGTTGGTGCTATCTTATTTGAAGCCAGTGGAGTTTACTAACCAGAGAATTTGGTCCAGTATACTGACTCAGGAAATGAATCCACGAGACATAGTCAAAGACAACAATTAATTTAGCGGAAAATGAAAAGTTAAATTAGTTCCTGATTATTTATTTTGTCTTTTTTAGGTGGATTGAGATGCAGATTGCCCCAGCTGTCTGGAATGGGCCTCTTTAGCATAAAAAAACCACAACGACAATGTAGCACTTTTGGCACCAGAAGGGGAAAAATATGTTCTCTTCTGCACTAACCAGTTTATGTATAATTATGTCATAAAGGAAAGGATAAGTTCTCTAAGTGTGGATCTTCTTAAATGGGATGTTAATGAGAAATTGCTAGTGGAAAATGGCAGAGATATATTGCAGCACATGGAATTGCTCAGAAAAGGTGAGTTTATGGAATGAGGTGCAGACACAACCCATTAAGAAGAGTTGTGATAGCAATTCCAATACTTTCAGCTGAGCTGAGTCTACTTAATTTTAATGATACGTTGGAAGAAAAGATGAGTGATGGAAGTTTGGGCTCTTTTACTAGATTATGAGACCAAAGACTTAAGATATTTCATAAAACTACCAGATCCACCTGGGCATTCCTACCTTAACTTCTAATCAGGCTCTTTTGAAACAAAACCTTGTCACCCATTTCTGACACCAGTAAAAGGATGCCTCTGTTCATGTTCCCAGATTCATTAGAGCTATATATACTGATAAAATAATGAGTCTTGATCTCAGATTTATGAACCAAATTTTAGAGCAGTAATTCCAGAAGCATGTAGAATCACTGGATTAGGGTGACTAGAAATCCATACATAGTGATACAAATTCTGTATAATGAAATAAGCATTTATTATAACAATAGAGCTAGATTATTGCAAGGAGGGAAGAGACACAGGTATGTCCTCAGAAGTAGCACCCTGGAGCTAGAGAGTTTTAATCCAAGGACCACAAGCTTTATGAAGATTAGTAAAGTAGCTGTAGTAATAGAGATGGCCGATCATTTAAAAGAGAAAGTAGGATCTGAACGTGTAATATGATCCATAATGATCTAAGGCCAATAATAACTAACCAACAGTTCAAGTGAGACAACCCACATTCTTCATGAATTGAAGCATATGCATCCTTACCTCTATCATTTTGTATATTGAGACACTTAATGAACTTCTCTGGCAGGGCCTGGCAGTTTGCAGTTGAGTGATCTTCAGGATTCTTCATTCTTTGATAAGTACTATGAGAGCTGATGCCTTCAAAGTCTTCTTACACAGATCTTCCAACTGTTTGAATTAGCACTTTGCATTGGGTTTAATGTCACAAGCTGGAGGAAACCAGTAGAAGCAACATAGATTAACAAAGGAAAAAAAGAAATCTCCACTTGAAGTCTATTTAAAGAAGCTAGGAAGAGGCACTGAATAATGATTGCTTTATAAAAGGTAACTTTTATCCAGACATAATGTCTACACAGTAATCACAATGAGAAGAGAAAGAGATTAAAGACTAAATCCTGCTCATGTGAATAGTTACACTGAAGTCAGTGGAACAGCCCATGTGAGTCAGGTAAGCAGAATTTAACTCAAACTTATTAACATTCATTATAACAATGGGACCAAGATTTCACCCCCCTATTTCTGCTTTCCTAAGTTACTAACCAGTTTTATGGTGTGAGTGACAAATATCACCACTCTTCCCTATAGTCTTTCTCATTTTATGGATTATACCCTTTTGTGCAGCAGTCTGCTGTGGTCAATGAAGGAGGTACAGTGCACTGTGATAAATTTAAATTTATTATGAGTATATAGAGTGTATATCCATAAAGTCAAAGGGAGGACGGGGGGCTGATGTCATGTATATGGGGTAAAATTTCCAGAAGAGTCTAAGTGGCTTAAGAATTTACATCCCATTGACCTTTCAAGAGCCTAAATTCCTTAGGCAGATTTGAAAGTTTTTTCCAGAGACTCAATTTATAGCCCACTGAAGTGTATAGGAAAAATTCTATTGACTTCAATTGGGTTTTGAATCAGGATCTACAGCATATCGATAGGAAACCAAAGGGATGCACAAAGTCCATTTGTCACTTGTATATCATAACAACTGGGTGATCATTGCTAGAAAATATTCAATGAATATTCGTTTGAAATGTTAAACACCTGTATTTGTCACTCTTTCGGGATGATAGAAGCTTTTTGCAAATGGGTTTAGTGAGAACCATGTTATCCAAAACTGCAACTATGAAGTGAATATTCACAGAAAATGAATTCCATATTTTCAAGAATGAGGGTTCACACTGGAATCCAATGCTCGTCCAATCAGCAAAGAGAAACATACCATTTAATATGTGTCCACTAAAAACAGCTTGAATGCTCAACATGCACACAGGACTGTCCACAAATATTTCACAGGTCTATTTGTCACTGTTATAGCAAGAACATAAAGAAAAGCATACATTATTACAATCAAGTTAATAATCTTTTGCCTGTGACGGGTCTATCATGTATGGAGTCTATTTCATTCACATTTCCATGTTGACTAAACTTTTCATTCTAATGAATTCTCTTGTAATCTGTCAAGAATTTCATCAACATTAATAACCTACCACTGCATAGGTGCAGTAATCAAGGGCCTTATTTTGACTAAATTGTTACAAGACTGGCACCCTTCAAAAAACGAGAAAAGCAATTTATTTTCCTAGTCTTAACATATGAACTAGAAGCTAAATACCATTAAACTCAGAGAGTTGGAAATTAGCCACTTATTATTGCTAGCTGTAATGTTATATGTTTCTATTATAACAACACACAGCACAATTAATGTTTTCCTTTTACAAAAGGTGGGGGGTATGCACAGTCCTTTGCCATCTAAACTCAAAACTTGGCATTCAGCGTAAATTAATGGTGTTTTATATTCTGTCCTTTATTCACCACCATAGCACAAAGAGGGCAGCATGTATTAATATAGACAAAGTCAGCAAGTCTTTGACATTATTACTATTTGGCTAAAGATATTCGAAGAGTCTTGTTTTCTTTGGTTAATTTGGTTTCCTGGGGAATGTTAGTAAATTACTCCAGAATATAGTATTGTGTATTCCAATAAAAATGTCTATATAAGATCTCTGCAGGAAGTCTTACAACTTATTAGAATGACCCCAAAATAATATTTTTAATCTGCAAGCAGATATTTCCTCTAATACCTAGCAATTCGTAACTCTGTAACCCTTAGACAATGATCTCAGACACAAATCAAATTTTTGTGGTTATGTTATAAGAAGTCCTTTCAGTAATTTTGTGCATTTTATTTTTCTTACAGTTTTCATCTCTGCCTAGCCAGCACAAATCTGTCTATGAGCACAAAGAGGTGAACCATCATAACACACATATTTTATGCCACTGCCCAAAATATTAGCTTGCCTGGCTAAGGATTATCTGAAGCTTATTTACAGAATTGATTTTATTTCAGGTCAGCATATGATGAAGCAGCTACAATAATCTCAGTGAGGAACGAGACTGAAGAATCTAAAGAAGCTTCAGTCTTATGAAAGATTAAGGGCTGCGAATGAATACACTGGTACAGTATTTATTTTAAAAAACAGATATTTTATGTAATGGTTCACAAACAAAAACTCCATTAAAAATGAGTTATGGTTGGAATTACAAAGAAGGAGTCTTGTGGCACTTTTAAAGACTCACACATTTATTTATCACATGAGCTTTCATGGAGAAATCCTACTTTGTCAGATGCTTGAAGATGGAAAATTTACAGAATGGGAGAAAAATAAATGCAGGGAAGTGTAATGTTTCAGTGGAGTGCAACTGGTAACCAAAATCAATATAATACACTCTGATATCAATGGGATTTGAAGACCCTCAGCTGTCCTTGGTAAGTGCTCAGCACTTTGTAGGATTGGGCCATATGATTATTTGGGATCAACTATACCACAGGAAGACTTAGTCAGAGATCCCAGTTAGATCATGGTTGTTCTCTGATTTGGTTAGAACACGGTTAAGTGTACTTGTGGATGGGAGCTATTAATACAGTAAGCAGCTCATTCAATCATTATCCAAGGCTTTAGCCTGGTTATATGACCCATTTACAAGGTGGTTAGTGTAAGCAGTTCCTCTGAACGTTCCTGGGTCCAATGTCTTCTCATAGAGGGGAACTGCATTCTTTCAACTATGTTCCTGGGGGATATTGCTAAGTTTTCACTATACAGGTACCTTTCTCCTTTTAAAAAAATCCTTCATAAAATTGAAATGAAAAATGTAAATTATTAAATCATTAAATCAGTGCTCTTAAACTGAAGAAAATGTACTTGTTTACCAAGATTATCAGTATGTATTTACAAAACACCACAGACTTAGCTGTGATTGTTTTAGATCAGTAGATTACCCGTTTGTTTATGAGTGGTAGCTCAAATAATGTTAATTAATATTACTATCTGCTGAAGAAAACATAATATATATACAAGATTGTTTCACACTGAAAAAATATTCTTTTCGCAGGCTTGTTCTTCTATCAGTTATTTAAGTGGGTTTCAATATATTATATTATTTAAAAATTATAGTCTCATTACTGCAGTATTCTAAGAAAGAGCTAACATAATTCTGTGCAATTTACAGTGGATTGAGCCTGTGTAAATAGGACATTACTTGTGAAGTGTGAATCTCTAGTTAGTCTAGAAGGAGGTAACAAAGTCTGACTACCTTTTACTGTCTTTAAAGTTCTTTGAGCAACAATGCCCTTGGGGTCATGAGACTGATGTTAGGAGAGAATCATAAGGGCTAAATGATTCTGTAAATCATGTGTGGAACTCTCATCAACCTAAATGGGAAATCCATGCATTGAAGGCATTCTGAAATGGGCAGTAAGGGTCATTCTGAGAGTCAGAGTCTGCTCAGTTTTCCAGGTGTCAAAAATGAACAACTCCACTTAAATTGCTACAAACTTACATCAATGTGTCTGAGAGCAGAATTCGCCACTAAGAGCTTAATAAATGAGTTCCAGGGGGATATATTAGAGTCCTATCTGGGCCAAATCTTCAAGTACACTCTAATTTTTACTTAGATTCCACTCAGTCAAGCTCCCAAAGGCAAACATACACACACAACAGCTTGTCTCTTTATCATGATGCACTTGACAGTCCTTGACTTAACTGCTTTCATTAGATTTCACTGGATTTCTAATACTGCTTCCATGAACAAGATGGGAGTCATCAAGAAAGGGACTATCAAGCCATCTAGATTCTAGACTGTAGTGCACTTGTCAGTCTGGTAAACAGCTATTCTCCAAGGGTATGCATGTCTCTGGGGGTCTAACTTGCAGGGAAAAATTCTGAGCTCCCAGAATTTTGTTGCTGGAACACCGCCTGAGGCCCATTGCAAAAAAACCTTGGATTGGTGTCAAGGTTGTTCTCTCCTGACTACTACCAATAAAAGATGTAAATGACCAACTCCCAGTTGCTTCTAGGCATTATTGCTGCTTTTAATTTGTTTATAAGAACAACTTTGACAAATTTCATGAATGTTAGTAAAATTCCTAGAAAAATGCTAACCTTTGTTAAATAGGTTTTTTTTTTAAAAAAAAATTATTTATTTCTTCTTCTTCAGCTGCTGTAACAGAGAAGTTAGGGAGGTGGGAGGTCAACAGAAATGTCTCAGAAAGATTACATTGTACTTTTCCTGCAACATCAAAAGAGGTAGGTGGACTTTTCTGTGAAGCGTTTGCTTTTTTTTTTTTGTAATGAAGTATTTACCTTTACTTGTTAGCAGGAAGTCATGCTGCACTCTATGGGGAGTTTATAATTTAATGCCAGCAAACGGAATTATGGATAGCAATGTTGATCTAGGATTTGGCAAGTAGGAAAATGTTGAGCCAACTAATCTTCTGTTAGTCTAGTGAGGTCCAGCACTGTATCGTGTTGCTCAATCTTTTCATCATCAGAAATAAATCACAGGGATTGCATACATAGCAACCAGCAACAGGGCATGAGGTTCCTAGTAAATCTGAAGGATTTGCTCTGTGTAATTTAATGTTAGTCATTTCTGCTACTGTGTTATTTGTAGAGTACTGTGAGACCTTGGGGAAAAATGGCCTGATAAGCAACTGTCTTTTATTTTGGTAAGCAATGGGCTTTGGAAGAACATAATTACTGATACAATTAAAGGAGTTATTTAAAGTGAGGCAGATAAATAAAGATAAACAAGGACCACTTGTCTATCCAGAAATGAGAGGAATACATCTGGAAGAAAAAAAAGAACAAAGCAATGGAGGGGGAAACAATGCTCTCTACCTTCTTTAGGAAGTGGATTTTCTTGGTCATGGATACTGAGTGAATAACACATAGAAGAACATATATTGGAGTGTTAGCATTATTATGTATTATTTCTATTACAGGAGTGACCAAGGTGCTTCACGGAGACATATCTGCCAGATCCTCAGTCCTTCCAGAGGCTCCTTCACACCTTGGAGTGTTGAAAAAGGTGAATGAAAGGCAGGGCAGTTTAAAGGCAATCCAGGGCCCTGGACACATCACAACATTCTCCCTTAAGTGCTCTGCTTCCCAGTTGGGGTATATCAACGTTGCAACTGAGGACAGACAGACACAGGAGTAGGTCTGCTCAAATAGAGAGATACACACTAGTTTTATTTGTGCAAGTGAACTAAGAATGGAAGTGTAGCCAGGAATAGCACAGATAGTAGCTCCTGCTATGCACCTGACTACAAACCTGCCTGGACCCTGTGGGTATGTACTCAGGCAGCTCTCCCAAGCTGCTGTCCATGCTACCCCTACCTATAATGATGCAGTGCAGAGGTCCCATTGGAATGGTAGGGTGCCTGCTTCCCACCTAAGAGGCAGAGACAATGGCATGGAATCCTTTTCTCCCTCAGCCCTCCTGGAGTGGCTGCAGGAAATCCTCCTCACCTCAGGAGCTCCATGGGTGTCAGCAAGGGCCCGTGCAGTAGTTATCTGCATAGCTAAGATACATAAGCTTGGGAGAGTGGGTCAAGCCCACTGCACTCTTTACCTACCACAGTGTCCCCTGAAGAGGTGGAGTTGGTACGGATTCCCCAGCAGTGGGTCTTAGATTAACCACCCCTGCTAAGATTCCAAGGACAGACCACACCTCTCAAGGTTATCATATCAGGCTTTCTGCAGATTGTTTCAAGCTCTCTCCAGGAAGGTACTGCCCCATAAGTTACACTTGCGTCACATTGTCAACCTGTTTTGTTGCAATCAGGGGCAACAGAAATGTACTTTATTTTAAATGAAACCTGACATTTTGACAGAATCATATGACCGCAGCGGCTGTGGCCTAGTTAGTCCTCTAGTGTGAGTCTGAAGGGAACAGAAGCTGTTGGGAGTTTGTGTAGGAGGCAGGTGCACCTAAGAAGCACACACCATTGTGGAATTTGAGGAAGTGGGGAAGGTAACAGAATAAGATGGAGTGGTTAGGGGAGGCATGAGTATCTGATGCCATACTAGTGCATAGAAGCTTGGGAAAGATGTGTCACAAAGGGGTCCAGCTGAGATTTTTGATTTAGACTGAAAGTTAAACTTGTAAAGACATGCAGATATCAAGTAATATTCCCTTCAGATTTCCCTTTGAACTAGTAGTCTATGCTTAAAATCTTGCCTAATGTATGGGGATGCCAGGAAATACCATGCATAAAGGAAATATTATCTTGCTCACTGTAAAAGAGGGAGGAAGGAAATGAGAAACAAAACTGATCCCAAAAAAACTATTTATTTATTTATTTTTGCTTTTCAAGTTTTGTCAAAAAAACAAACAAACCCACAAACAAATCCAGTTTTGAACAATGGCCATTTTTTTTAATGAGAAATGTCCTATTTGAAAAACGTTGACCTGCTCTACCAAATACTGAGATCACCTAACTGCAAATAATACTTATGTAAGCAATTGGCAAGTTTATATTCAATAAGCAGTGTTCAGTTCAACTATATGGCAGATTTTGTTATAAGTTAACTAAAATTTTAAAACAAAACAAAAAAACACCCCTCCTCCCCCCCCCACACACACTTCATCTTCATTCTTTTTCCCTGTCAAGAACAAGGGGGTCTAGGTCATGTATGCCGCACTTCTAAAAGACTTTATACTATATAGAAAATATATGTATTCTGCCTTAGTTTACTAACTCTTCTGTTTGATATAGTGACTTGAAAGCTGTCTTTATGGTTTTACAACTACAAAAAAGGAAGCAGACAGAGATCTAATCTGAAGTTATGGTAGCCAGAGGGGAATAAGTAAGTTCAAGGGTGGACTTAGAATCACAGCCTTCAGCTCACTGGAGCCAAGGACATCTAAACCTGCTTACTTCCCGGGGGGAACTGTAGTCTCAGTAGAATGAACTAATCACCCACTCAGCAAGTAGTAAGGAAGGCTGCAGCCAATGTAAGAAATGAGAAAGAGGAAATTAATTAAAGGAATAATATTTTCTGTTGAAAATGTTATGAATTAACTTAATATTTTTTCAGTTCTAACATTAAAAGCACTAATATGAACAGAGGAAAGTGGCTGTGCCAAGCTAAATCCCAATAATGCATCTAAACTTTAAAAAAAGCAAGAGATTTCAGATCAAGTTTGAAATCGTTAGAGCATGGCAAAGGTGGACATTTTTCTGAAGTTAATATGGCTCCATATGTGTGTAAAGGCCTGCCCTCACACAGCCCAGTGAACTACTACTTCTCACACTGCCCTCCCAATCAGTTTCATGTCAGTAGCTCAAAAAAGGAGCTTCTCTCTTCTCAAATTTCTTGACTAACACCCAGGTTGTCCGACTGATTACAGCATCCTTGATAAGCATTGAGGAGCAATGAAGATTATTCTACATTGCTGGCATATGCCATTCTCTCAGGATGTGAAACTCTCTCCTGTGCAGAGTGCCAGTGCCAGGTGTACACAGTACACACCATTGGAGCATTTAAGGACATATGTAGGGCTTAAGTTGAATTTAAGCCTCCTAGTACTGGCCCTCTACACAGGAGTGAATTACACCCTCCCAGAACACAATTAAACGGAAGAAGGTAGCACAGACCCAACTCAAAATTATTGTGTTAACCCTTATTATGTCCTTTTTAGCTTACTCATTTCTAGTATAAAAACAACAGAGTCCTGTGGCACTTATAAATCTTTATATACATGAGCTCTACCTTGGTTCTTTTTTAAAAAAGAAATATTTTGAAATACATACATAGGCCTGACTCTTCTTTCATTTACACTGCTGTAAATCAGAAGAATTGCTCTCACATCAATGGAGTTACCTTACAGTAAAAATGAGGACTGTTTGACCTTACAGGGTGAAATCCTGGCCCCCTGGAATTCAGTGACAAAACTCCCATTGACTTTAATGAGGCCAGGATTTCACCTATAATATAAGTAATAAAAGAATTTAAATAAAGTTAAGCAAGAACAGTATGACTGATAAGGGTAATTAATTGCATTTTCTCTTGCATTTTCCATAGAACATTAAGAGAGAAGTGTAACATTCCATGGGTGAAAGATAATGGCAAATTACTATAGACTTCATTCCTATGGAATTGCATAGTTCATGCATATTAACATAATTAAAATGACTATCAAAAGAACCAGTATCCTCTTGCCCTTAATTCTTGAATTAATGGGCTCCTGTTCTCCCAAAGGTATGAAGGAGATGGATAAGGGAAAAAAGAAAGAAATATAATGTGTTTCTGAGAAAGCTTATCATGAATGAAAAGCTTTGTCCAGATGACAGTATATGTGCTGATGCATGTGGTGTTTGATAGGTGAGAGACAGAGGATAATTCTGGGCTGACCCTGAACAAAAGCATACATTAGAAGGAATGGCGATAGATTTGAGCCCAAATTCGGTGCCTGAATTCGGTGCCATATGTGCCTGAGATGTGATTGAAGGGTTAAGAACTGTATCTGAATATTCCAAAGGGGTAGCCGTGTTAGTCTATTGTAGAAAGACAACAGAGTCCTGTGGCACTTTTAAAGACTAACAGATTTATTTATCGCATGAGCTTTCGTGGGAGAAAATCCCACTTCGTCAGACGCTTTGAAGATAGGAAAGTTACAGAGTGGGAGGAAATTAAATGCAGGGGAGTGTATGACATAGCGTCAGGTCAGGCTGTAACAGCAAATCAAAATAGGTGTTAGGCTTCAAAACACTGGGGAACAGCACATAGAGGAGGGGGAGGTCAAATCACTTGTTGTAATGCGAGAAAAATCCATAGTCCCTGTTTAACCCCAAGACAACTGAGTCAAATTTGCATATGAGTTCGAGTTCTGCAGTCTCTCTTTGAAGCTGTGATTTGTTATTCATCTGTTTCAACACAGCTATTAACAAGTCGTCAAGGGAGTGAGCAGGGAGATTGAAGTGTTCCCCTACAGGTTTTGCAGTGTTGCAATTTCTGATGTCAGATTTGTGTCCATTGATTCTTTGGCGCAGAGACTGTCCTGTCTGTCCAATATATAAGGCAGAGGGGCATTTCCGGCACATGATGGCATAAATCACATTGGTGGATGAGCAGGTGAACGAACCCTTGATGGAGTAGGTGGCATGATTAGGCCCTGTGATGGTGTCATCAGTGTATATATGAGGGCAAAGTTGGCAGCGTGGTCTGCTGCAGGGCTGTGTTCCTGCTTTAGTGTTTCTGTTCTGTGATCTGTAGTTGCTGGTAAGTATCCTTTTAAGATTAGGGGGCTGTCTGAAAGCAAGGAGAGGTCTGTCTCCTAAGGCTTGAGAGAGTGAGGGATCATCTTGTAAAATAGGCTGTAGATTTTTGATGATGTGTTGAAGAGGTCTGGCTTGGGGGTTGTAGGTGGTGACCAGTGGCGTTCTGTTGTTGTTTTTCATGGGCTTCTCCTGCAGTAGTTGACTTCTGGGTACCCGTCTGGCTCTGTCAATTTGTTTCTTCACTTCTGCGGGTTTGTACTGTAGTTTTAAGAATGCCTGGTAGAGATCCTGAAGGTGTCTGTCTCTGTCTAAAGGGTCAGAGCAAATGCGGTTATATCTTAGGGCTTGACTGTACAGAATGGATCGTGTGGTGTGTCGAGGATGGAAGCTCGAGGGCTGTAGGTAACTATACCGATCAGTAGGTTTGCGGTATAGGGAGGTCTTTATGTGCCCATCGCTAATTTGCACTGTAGTGTCCAGAAAGTGGATCTCTTGTGTGGAGTGTTCCAGGCTAAGTTTGATTGTGTTGTGGAAATTGTTGAAATCTCTATGGAAATCTTCAAGGGCATCTTTACCATGGGTCCAGATGATGAAGATGTCATCAATATAGCGTAGGTAAAGTAGAGCTGCTTTGGGATGAGACGTGAGGAAACGTTGTTCTAAATCGGCCATAAAGATGTTGGCATATTGTGGGGCCATGCGGGTACCCATGGCAGTGCCACTGACTTGAAGGTATAGATCATCTTCAAATCTGAAATGGTTGTGGGTGAGTACAAAGTCACAGAGGTCAGCCACAAGTTTTTCTCGCATTACAACAAGTGATTTGACCTCCCCCTCCTCTATGTGCTGTTCCCCAGTGTTTTGAATCCTAACACCTATTTTGATTTGCTGTTACAGCCTGACCTGATGCTATGTCATACACTCCCCTGCATTTAATTTCCTCCCACTCTGTAACTTTCCTATCTTCAAAGCGTCTGACGAAGTGGGATTTTCTCCCACGAAAGCTCATGCGATAAATAAATCTGTTAGTCTTTAAAAGTGCCACAGGACTCTGTTGTGTATCTGAATATGTTTGAGATCTGATTAAGGGGACTAGAGTAGACAACAAATGTTATATGCTTCCTTAATATGTTGTCTCTTTCATAGGAAAACGAAGCCAACTTAATCTCCAACTCCTGTGCCTTTTCTTTCATTTTATAAATATAATAGGCCATTATAGTTCTGATTATAATAAGTTTTGTGCATGAAATACTTGCTTTCTAGGTAGCAAACAGTCTGCATGTAATCATAGATGACATTTTATTTCATTTCCAGAAACTCAAGTGCACAATGCAATTTATAAGCTTCCTTATCCTTGTTGCTGCTTAGTTTCCTATAATAATTCACATATTTGTTATAATTCTGCTTAGCTGGTTCATTTTAGTGCAAAAGAAAATAAAGTAAAATAAGTTATATTTCTTCAGGTGGGTTGGAAATAGATTGATTGTCAATGCAAAAGTTTAAAAACAAAGGAAAATAATGGAAAAATGTTGGAATTAATTTTTGTTGTCTTATCAGAGTGAATCTTTTAAATATATACACTAGGGTTTGTCAAGTTGTTTCCTGATATTGGCTTATCTTTGGCTGTTTTACGTTCTGATTCAGGAAAACATCCCTGTTCAGGTCAGAATTTAAGCATATCCCGATGCATTGTGCTGAACAGGGACAGACTTAAGCATTTGTTTCAGTGCTTCTCTGAATCCATGCCATAATTACTATATTGAGCTAAAGGAACAGATATGTGGCTGCTGTAAATCAGCATAGATACACTGAAGTCAATGGAGCTATGCCACTTTATAGCAGCTCAGAATCTGGACCATATACTATATATATAAACAGTGCTTTTTTGTGATGGTATGCAGGGATACAGAGTACCAACACCTTTTTTGCTGGCTCCCCTGCCCAACGGGGGGGGGGGGGGGGGGGCGGGACGAGGGGGAAGGGAGTTATTAGGAGAAAGGAGCGTGCCGCTGGAAGAAGAGGGGTGGTGCAGGAAGAAGAGGGGTGGGAATGGCATTATTCAAATTTACTATCAAGATATGAGTACCAGCCGTTGTTGTTTTTTTTTAACCAAAAAAAGCACTATATATAAATATTAATTTGATTCCTGCTCTCTATAAATTTGGGGGGACTTTGCATTACAATAAAACAAACAAGGAGTCCTGTGGCACTTTTAAAGACTAACAAATTTATTTATCACATGAGCTTTATGGGAGAAAATCCCTCTTCATCAGAGGCTTTGAAGATGGGGAATTTACAGAATAGGAGGAAAATAAAAGCAGGGAAGTATAAGTCATAGTATTGGGTCAGACTGTTACAGCAAATCAACACAGTTTAGATTCAAATATTTGCATAACAATAGGTAAGCATGCCTGGAAATAAAACCAAAACCACATAAAAGGGGTATATTTTACATTGGTTATAACTTTTTTGTGTGAAATCAATGTTTAAAATTATTAGCATTTTTGTATCTATACACACACACACACACACACAAACTGGCAAAAAGTTACAACCAATTTGTGTATGTGATGTGTAACAAATCATATACAAGTACATTTTCTTAGGCAATTATACATTCTTGTTGGAAAGTTTAATAGCAATAGCTAACACCAGTAAAGTCACAAATAATTGAGCCCCAGGATAACATTAACTTTAAAACAGCCGTTTAGTGTTTTTGTGGCTGTTTTAATAAATATGCAGATTTTTGTGTTGATGGAATCAACACATTTGCCTCTCAGACGCTTCTCACCCTAGAATTATGCAGCCATTGCTTCATCTATCCATAATTCAGAGACAGGTCTTTTACAAATGGAGAAATAAAGGGTTTTTTTTTTAAATCCAGAAACTTAGACTCTTAATAGGAAAATTTCCATTCCATGTAGCTTCTGTGAACAAATACAAGCAATCATTTAAAATATATTAAGTGCATATTTACAAGTAGGGCTTTATGTAGGGAAAGAAAAATAATGTTTTCTAATCAAGAAAGCATACATAATTTAAGAGGTAATTGACCAGCTAGTGTTGTGTGAGACTCTGTTTAGCCCAATTACGTAAGTCATTTATAAAGAGGAAAAATAGCTAGTCATCATTTCTTGATAGGAACTTAAATAGTGATAAGGATAGTTAAATATTTGCTTGCTTCCATACCACCTCAGGCCCCTTTTAGCCAGATGCCATAAGATACGGAAATTTGGTTCTGCCATCACAAAGTCTCTGATTGTGCTATCCAATCCATGCATACAGTTCACTGAAGGAAGTGACATTCTAAATGAGCTTAGTCTGCCCAGATAGATCCAGTTGTAGAACTGGGACCTTAGAAATGCAACCTTGAGGAAAAGGCCAGGGGAAACAAAAGAAAAAAGAAAAGAAAAAAAAATGGTCATGATGATTTACTCACCTTTCTGAGCCAGTACTGAATCACTAGCATTAGTGGTAATGTGATGCTAAGGTTGCCCTCTTTAGGAGGAGATATAAACCCAAAGTCCTGACCATTAAAAGTTGCATTGAATTTTTCCTGTGAGCAGGAGCATTAATCCCTGTGTCCTGCCTAATCTCCTACTAAGTAATAAAGGAAAGAATTTTAGTGGTGTACCTTCCATTTTCTGGCCTGTAGAGTTATTGTGTACCTTGTAAAGACTGCAGTGTTCAGCCCCCAAGAGAGCTGCAGTTCAGTGACCAGTGATATGAGCCCTGTTTATAAAAACACATTGGAATGAAGTTTATTTAGCAGTTTATCTTATAGCAGCAGATCTTTAGATGCAAAGCTTTGTGTAATTTTAAATTACTGTTATTAAGTGACATGCACGTTTGGTACTGTACGCAAGACTGAGAGCTGTCTTGCTTGTGCAGAAGTTTTGATTGCTCATACTGTTTTCCTGAACAGAGCAACTTTGTTTGTTTGAGCAGTATGTGCTTCTTTATTAGCAGACTCTACCAGTGGACGGAGTACTCCTCAGGGGGCAATGGTGATTTAGTTACTTCTATGAAGAAGGAAAGCATCTGAATACAAAACCTGTGGTGCTGATTCATCCATCTGCCTTTCCAAATGCCATTATGAGTAATTTCTCAAGAACATTCATGCAATTATAATGGGGCCCATAGCGAGGCTACCTTTTGATTTGGGCTCACATGCTATTGTGAGAGATATGGCAATTTCTTGAAATACCTGTGGGAGATCTTACTATATTAAGTTTAAGTATCTCTGTGGGCCAGTATTGTATATAATTCAGGGACTGCATCCCTCCAAGAACTAGGAATAGTAAGGGCGGTTAGGCAAAATCACTCAGGTTGTAACATTTCCAGAGAGGTACTAATGCCTAAAGAGGCTTGTAAATACCAATTCACATAGGAGTCTCTAAAGAACAACAGAAAAAGAAAGGACTTTTGGATAAATAGAATGAGTTTAAACTGACTCAAGGCCTTCCTCCTGATGTGGCAAATGTAAAGAACATTCTGTCCAAGTTTCATAGGCTATGGCTAAACTACAAAAAGTTCGGTTGACTTTGTTAAGTCGACTTAAAGTCGACCTTATTAAGTCTACTTAACAAAGCGGTGTCCATGGACATGGACTTAGTCCACTTTGTTAAGCTGACCTAACAGTCCTTAGGTTGACTTAACAAAGTGGACTTAAGCGTCCACACTGTGCTTAGGTCAACCTAAGGAAGGTTAGGTTGAACTACCCGGCGGTTTTTATTAAGTCAACTTAAGCTTTCATTAAGTCGACGTAAGGAATTTCTTAAGTCGACTTAATGAAAGCCTGGTGTGGACAAGGACTAAGTTAGGTCGACTTAAGCCTCCTTAAGTCGACCTAACTTGCAAGTGTATACGTAGGTATAGATTCCAAGATCAGAAGTGACCACTGTGATCATCTAGTTGGACTTCTTATAGCACACAGGCCATTGAGCTTCTCCCAAATAATTTTTGAGCATATCTTTTTGGAAAAAAAAGTCCAATCTTGATTTAAAAATTGTCAGTGACAGACTCCACCAAGACCCTTGGCAAATTGTTCTAATAGGTAATTAATTAACCTCGTGATAAAAAACTTACACCTTATTTCGAGTCTGAATTTGTCTAGCTTCCACTTCCATCCACTGGATCATGTTATACCTTTCTCTGCAAGACTGAGGAGCCCTGTTATTAAATATTTATTCTCATATAGATACTTACAGAATGTAGTCAAGTCACACCTTAACCCTCTCTTTGTCAAACTAAATAGACTCACGGAGCTCAATCTTTAAGGCATGTTTTCTAAATTTTTAATATCTATCACGACCCCCAGATCTTTTTGGAGTCACTGTTTCTGGGGATAAAGTCCCCATTCCTGTATTCTTTATTTCTAGATGTATGTATTGACACTGAGCCATAATGAAAAAGGATATTGTTTGCTTGTGCCCAATTTACAAAACAATACAGATCCCTCTGAATCAGTGACTGTCTCCTTCATTATTTATCATTCCTTCAATTTGTGTGTTATCTGCAAACTTTGTCAGTGATGATTTCATTATTTCTTTCAGTTCATTGATAAAAATGTTAAATAGCATAGTGCCCAAAACTGATTCTTATGGGATCTCACTGGAAACGCGTGCACTTAAGGACTATTCCCATGTTAGCCAGTTTTGAATACATTTAATGTGTGCCGTGTTAATTTTATATCTTTCTAGTATCTTAATCAGAATGTTGTTCAATACACAGTCAAATACCTTACAGAAGTCTAAATATATTATGTCAGCACTATGACCTTTATCAACCAAACTTGTAGCCTCATTAAAAAAAG
This sequence comes from Pelusios castaneus, assembly GCA_007922175.1. Lineage (NCBI taxonomy): Eukaryota > Metazoa > Chordata > Testudines > Pelomedusidae > Pelusios > Pelusios castaneus. The sequence goes on from ML685785.1 coordinate 22,144,682, forward strand.
ATATCAAATTAGTTTGTGTCATCTCTGGTAAACTTATTAGCATGCATAAACCCATGCTGATTTGAATTAATTACATTACCCTCCTTTAATTCTTTATTAACTGAGTCCCTTATCAGTCACTCCTTTATCTTGCTGAGAATTGATATCAAGCTGACAGGTCTTTAATTAGCTGGATCATCCCATTTACCCCTTTCCAGAATTGGCACAGCATTAACTTTCTTACCGTCTTTTGGAAATTTTCCTAGTATTCCAGGCCTCCTCTCTGACTTTCCCTTTCTCCAGTTCCTTGGTGGCCAGCTCCATTCTTCCTTGAACTTGGGGTACTGGTGTTTTCTGAACCTGGCTGTCTAGGAACATGTCAACTTCCCCAATTCTTGGTAGCATTTCAGAGTACCTCTCCAATCCATGAATCTTTTCCTCAAGCACAGCCAATAACTTGGTGAGTGGTGTGTTTGGCTGTTCTGTGGATTGGACTTCATTGACAGGAAATACCTGTCATCTGGCTTCTGGCAGGAATGAAAATATGGCACATCTGTTGCAGGTCAGGATTACCACTGCTACAGCTCCTTGTCTGAGTTGGGGCAATCCCTGGTAAGCTTATTAGCATGCACATAGTTTATTTTACTGTTTTTCATAAGTTTTCTCTGCAATGTTTTCATTTTAAGAATAAATGTGCTTGCTTAGAAAGAGCTGTGTGGCATCTTTTAACTGTGGGCAGTTATGTTGTTCATCTATTTCAAAAAGGAAAACAAAACAGATTCTGGCCTGTTTAGGCAATCAGGCTTGCTGGAAATAATAGTGTAGGCAAAAAATTCTGCAATCTGGAAATACCTCACTCATGAGGAAAAGAGACGTGCATCTCTGCCCAAGAGAGGAGGTAGGCTGGGAGCCACAAGTCCAGAAATGGATGCCTTTGCTGAACTGTGGAGAAGAAATAGCGGTATAGGTGCTCTGAACTGTGGCAACCATGTGCTAGTTATGTCTACAAAACGTAAGTACAATGCAAAATACTATTTTCCTTCTGCATATTAATATGGTAGTTTTTAAATTTTCCTTGTGAAATCGGATAGTTCTCAGCTTTCAGATGCTGGGTACACATAAAACTGCATAGAAGAGTGAGGAGGAATGGTCATTGGATATGAAGTCAAGAAGAAACAATAAAATGGAAGAGCTTTACAAATCTAATCCTAAAGACAAAGCTGAAATCAAAGGATCTAAACAAAAATTAGATTTTTTTTTCTGAACATTCACACCAGCTAATAGTACCAGTTTGTTGGAAGTGAAAAACACAGCCACATCTATCCATGAGCCACTGAAGCCACAGTCATATAAAACAAATGAACTGTTTGTTGCTATAGTACGAGGTTAGGCAAAGTAATCTCGTTCGAAAAATCACTTTGTACTCACCATGGTAGCATGTGCTAACTTGACTCTAAAATCCTTATTTATCTTTGTCCAAGAGACATAAACACTGCCCATACTCACTGCCTTTCTTTGCCAAAGCATATCCCTTGGAGGACAATGCATTTTGCTTAGGTCTTTACTTCAATCTGAATACTAATTCAGCCACAAGATAAAAAGTCTGAGTTTCCCTAAGAACAACTGTAGTAACATTTAAAATGTAATTGGTTTTGGAAACTGACAACTAATTATCCAAAAGCAAAATGCATGTTGGGCATTTAGATAATGAACTGTCAATCAGCAGAATAGTGTCACTTACATAATGCTTTTTTTTTTTTGCTTTAAAATGGATCTGTGTGTGTGTGTGTATTAATATAATATGATATACAATAGACACTGTGTGTATATGTAGATGCATTTTAAAATCACGTAAAATCTGTCTGTGTATACATATATACATATTTCTTATATATGTGTATTTGTATATGTATACATATACACACATATGTAATCTCTGTCCTCTCTCTCTCTCTCTCATACACACACACGGACTATCTGTCCTTGAAAAAAAGATGAGCACTAGACAACAACTGCATTTCCATAGATAGACATGAAGGTTTGTTCAAAGAGCACTGCATTGTCCTTGACATGGAACTGTGCAGGAAATCCAAATCCAAATCATCAAACAAGGATTCAGAAAGAGCAACAGAAAAATATTTCCATGCATATTTACATGAAACCCCACTCAACATGAGCAAAAACAATAAGGATGTTCAATTGATAATCGTATTGTAATGTAATTATTTTAAACATTTCTATTTGGGGATATGAAAAAACCCTAGGAATTTAATAAATTCAAGAAAAGAGAATGTCATTCTAAGGTCCTGATCCTGCAATAGAGTTCTATGTAAGTCAATGCCATTACTTACATGAGTAAAGTTTTGCATATTTGCAGGATCAAGACCTAAATGTCCCATTTCCTTTATTACAGTGGGAATGACAGTGACTGCTCTTTTTAAGGTTGCAAAAGTGTTTCCACAATAAAAAGCACTATTTTCACAAGGACATAACTTTGTGAAACAGTTACAATTTGTTCTGAAATTTGCTATGCATGGTGTTTGCCCAAGGCTGATTCCTAATTATTAATTTATTGCTTTGGAGAAGGTGGCTGTTTGGCAGTTTATATAGTCAGAGTGTTATCAGTGTCATCCATTGTCTGTTTGGCTCCATGCATGTGTTCCTGTGGATGTGTTCCCTCAGGATTACCTCTGGCTTAGACACCAAATGGGAATGCTGTTAGCCCAGTGGTCTGAAGCCTGGCTCAGACATAAAGTGGGGACTCTGCTGGCCCGGTTACTCTGAGCCGAGGTGTTCCTCTGATTAACAGTTTGGCCAGGGCCATCCTTGGGGATGGTGGGGGCAAAAGGGGTGACTGCCCCGAGCCCCATGGTTACAGGGGCCATGCACTGTTCCGCTCCCAGCGGGGCAGTGAGGGGCTGGCACCGCTGCCCTGCCCCCATTGCTGCGCTTCACTCTGCTCCCTGCTGCCTTCAGCAGCAAGCCGAAGGCAGCGGAGTGGGGCGGGAACATGAAGCCCGACCTCTGGCCCAGCCCTCCCCATCCCCAGGGTGGACCAGCTGGCCTAGGGTTGGGGCAGAGAAGCAGAGTCCGGCCTCTGGGCCAGCCCGCCCTGCCCCTGGCTCGGGGATGGGATGGGGGCCCCACACAGGCCGATTAGCCCTGGGCCATGCCCCCGTTAGGGATGACCCTGACTTTGGCTTAGGCATTGAGTGGGGATTCTGTTAGCCCAGTGGTCTGAAGCCTAGGTATACCCTTACTGTTAGTGATGTTTCTACTCATCCCAATCTTCCAAGCTTGGCAGAGGTAGTCCGAGGTAACATTAAGAAACCAACATGACCATGGATCTTTGTAGAAATGAAAGTGCCAGGCTAGGCTTTATTGCAAGATAGTACAATGGTAAGCGACCTATATCAACAGATACACTGACAGAATTCGTGCTCTCAATTCAACAAAACAGTTCAACTGATGCAGGACTCTCTGTCACCCCTCAGTTGCATGAAAACTCATCTCTCAGAGTACTACTGTAAAAGACTGCAGCCGGGGCGGGGGGCACTGATAAAGCACCTAGCTGTCTCTGTCTTTTCTCAGCCTTGAGTTCTGGCTGTTTCTGGATTTGTATTGTTTTTCTCATGTCTGTGCCTGGGAAAGGTCTCACTGACCTCGGTATGTCTAATTGGGGCGGGGTGGAGTGCATCTGGGGTGGAATGCATTTCAACCAATCAGAAACTGTACTTGTTTCCTGCAGAATGAACTAAAGTCTATAAGAGAAGCTATTGTTACATCACTGGTTGGAGATTTCCTTTGTTCTCTCCCCGTGAGCGCTCCCGTATTTCTGATTTCAGTAAAGGATTGCTGATCACACTTAAGAGGTTTTGAGTCGTTCTTTGACACTACTTGCTTGGACCATTTGTTCAGCCCTTTTGGCACAAGAAACTACTTTCTTTGGTGTCCAAAATTGCGTTGATTGGTTCACTCATCCCTTTCTTAATGCCAGCTATTACCTTGATCCATGCACCACTAAACATTTCCATCCATCAAGGTATCTTTATGTAGTCTATCCAGTATTACTCATGTGTGTGTACTGGTTGGTTTGGGCAAAACATCTCTTCTTATCTCTCTGGTGGTAGGCGAACCCAACACATCCTACCTTTGAGGCATACTTTTCCACTCTTATACCTAATACTGTAGTTTCAGCTTACTTCTTGCCAGTTTTGTGTGAAGTCAGACTTTTACAACCTGACTCCTGCCAACTTGACCATTTTTACAGCTCAGGTCTACTGTTTTGGCCCATTGCACTAGGTATTAGGGCCCATTCCTAGCCATGTTTGCCAATCCTTTTACTCTGAACTTTTACTTTCTCCTACAGTTTGAATAAAATAGTTCAATATTTTTGGATGGGAGGAGGATGAAAAAATAATTTCTTATTCTAAGAAAAAAGTTGTGACTTACTTTGAGCAACCCTTTTGTCAAAGCAACTGAGATTTGAAAGTTGCAGTTTGGCATAGCATAAATCAGTGGTTCCTAATCTTTTCAGTAACACGGCACACTTCAATGAGACAAACAATTCCATGGCATACCCAATTTTTTCAGCTGAAATAAATTTCAAAAATGTCACATTTACTTACATTTACTATGGTTATGGTCTTACTAGAGAGGTTTACAACATAGTGCATACCACAAGCTAAAGAAGGATGAAGAACATTAATGTTTCAAATCCACCAGAAAAAAATACATCATCTCAGTTTTGCCCCTTAGCCACCTGCGTTTAGAATGTTCACATTTTAGAATCAAAAGACTAGGTTTTAATTTGATGATTATTTCTCATGAGTTTTATGAGTTGTAATTTTGGTTGGATAGAATAATATTTGAGATGAAACAATGTTTGTTTTACATTGATTTTCATTATCTTTGTACACAATTTTAGGGCACACTTGGACAGTTCTCATGGCACACCAGTGTGCTGTGGCACACTGGTTGAAAACCACTGCCATAAATCATATAGAGGGGCAGTGCACAGCCTTGGTCTGAAGGTAATTGGTTTTAATTTGACTGAGTTATGAACATTTCAAAATCATGTATTTGGTTTGACCACTAATTTTTACTTAGCTCATGAGACATGTAACCCAGGGAATGACATGCTACTCTTGCATTTGTAACTAACTTATGTGCACGGTTTAACTCTTAAACAACAGAATCTCCTCGAATCAGTCATGGATGTTTTAGGAAATTCAAAATCTGATTAAAGAGGACTTGTCTTTCTGCTCATACTCTTTTCCCCACCATAATGCTCCCTCTGTCTCTAGGTCTGCGTCTACACTGGTAAATTAAGTCGACTTAAGCCTGCTTAAATCGACTTAATTTACCTTGCGTCTACACTGCAGTTTCCTTAAGTCGACTTAAGCAGTTTGCTTAAGTCGACTTAAGGAAAATAAAGTCGACTTAATTAAAATTAAGTCGACTTTCTAACACCACCTTACTAATCGATCTAAGGCTTAAGTCAATTCCCTAGAGTCGACTTAAGCCAGTGTAGATGTGGGGTAGCCCTAAGTCGACTTTGTCGAATTAGGGCATGGGTCCCTTCTCACCAGGACCACTCAGGTCCCGGCAAGAAAGGACTGCGGGGCTTGCTTCCTTCTCCCCAGGACTCGCGCTCCAGCTGATCAGCAGCTGGAGTGCGAACTCTGGGGAGAACGAAGCCCCACGCTCCCCACACTCCCTCCTAGCTGGGACCATGCAGTCCAGACGAGGAAGGCAGCTGGAACGGGGATCGCAGCAAGAAGGGACCTCAGGGCTCCCTTCTCGCTGGGACCACTCAGGTACTGGCGAGAAGGAAGCCCCGTGGTCCCTTGTCCCCGGGAGCCACGCTCCAGCTGCGGCAGCTGGAGTGTGGTCTCAGGGACAAGGGAGCCCCCTGGGTCCTGACCAGGAGGGAGCGCAGGAGACCGTGCTCCCTCCTGGCCGCGACCGCTCGGTCTGGCCAGGAGGAAGCCCAGGGCTCCCTTGGCCAGCGCCACGCTCCAGCTGTCTCTTTAGAGAGCTGGAGCATGGCGCGCGGGCCCCCGCTTCACTCCAGCTGTCCCTTTAAGCAGCTGGAGCCAGCGCGGACCCCCGCCTCACTCCAGCTGTCCCTTTATAGCTGTCCTAGCCCGCGCTCCAGCTGCTCAGCAGCAGGCAGCTGGAGTGCGGAACTCCAGCTCTTCCTCCTGGCCCGGACCACTCGGGTCCAGGGAAGTTGTCCCCAGGACCCCAGTAGTCCAGGCTAGGATTCCCTTCTGCCCGGGATGTGGGAAGTCCCAAGCAGAAGGAAGCCAAGTGGTCTGGGGCAGAAGGGAGCTCCTTGCTCCCTTCTCCCCCGGACCACTCCGGGGCTTGCTGCCTCAGGGAGATCCAGCCCTGTGCGGGGCTGGCTCTCCCTGGAGCAAACAAGTCGACTTAGAGAGTCCACTGTGGACTCTCTAAGTCGATTAAGTAAGGGCCCCTTTAAGTCGACTTAGGAGTCCAGTGTGGACTCTCTAAGTCGACTTAATAAGGTCGACTTAAAGTCGACTTATTAAAGTCATAGAATCATAGAATAATAGGGATGGAAGGGACCTCACGAGGTCATCTAGTCCAACCCCCTGCTAAAAAGCAGGACCACTCCCAACTAAATCACCCCAGCCAGGGTTTTGTCTAACCGGGCCTTAAAAATCTCCAAAGATGGAGATTCTATCACCTCCCTAGGTAACCCATTCCAATGCTTCACCACCCGCCTCATGAGAAAGTTTTTCCTAATATCCAACCTTGACCTCCCCAGCTGTAATTTGAAACCATTGCTCCTTGATCTGTCCTCTGTTACCATCGAGAACAGCCTACCTCCCTCTTCTTTGGAGCACCCCTTTTTAAAGTTGACCTTAATTCCCTAGTGTAGATATAGCCTAGGGGTGCGTCTACAGTGGCAAGTTAGGTGGACTTAAGGACGCCTAAGTCGACCTAAACAAAGCTGTGTCCATACTAGGCTTTTCTTAAGTCGACTTAAGCATTTCCTTAAGTCAACTTTAACACCTCCTTTTAGGTCGACTTAAGCCTTAAATCGACTCCTTAAGTCAACTTAAGGCCAGTGTAGATGGGGATTAACGCTAAGTCGACTTTATTAAATCTACTTAAAGCCAATATAATGGCTCTCTCTGCTGTTAAGTCGACTTAAAAAAGTCAACTCAAAGTGTAGACAATTTGTTAAGTCGACTTAACAAGATTAACTTAAAGTCGACCTTGTTAAGTCAACTTAACAAATTCGACTTAACTTTGTAAGTGTAGACATAACCTAGGAGCTAAGAAGTAGAAACCTGGAGAGTCTGTATCTTAGTTCTATATCTTCAACTGATTACTGTTCTTTAGGGATAGCCTTCACTGACACGTCAGATCAATCTTCCCAATCAACTGATCAGGTCTATGAAAAGCTGCTCAGCCAATCAGGAAAACGACCTCTGAAGACCACCCTGGCAACTGGAGTAGCACTGAGTCAAAGGGAAATGCTTCCCACTGAACACACGGCAGTAAGTAGGCAGTGGGCAATCAAAGGGAGATATGCAAGGTATTTTAGGTCCTCTGCGTATTTCCCTTCGACTGCTGCCAAAATTCTGCTGCAGTGTAGACCATCCCTTAGTCTCTGGAGAACCCTTATGTAATGGGCCCTGAACAGGTCTCTAGCCAGAATGATTGAAGTCTGTCTCTAATCTTGTAGGGAAAACTGTATAATGTTCTATATATGAAGGTTACTTACCTGTCCTTGGAGTTTTTTGAGATGGCTCTACACCCAGGAGGAAACGTCGGGTTGTGGTGGTTGGGGACTCTCTTCTGAGGGGGACAGAGGCACCCATCTGTCGCCCTGACAAGGCCTCTCGGGAGGTATGCTGCCTGCCAGGGACCCGTATCCGAGACGTTACGGAGGGATTGTCGAGAATCATCTGTCCCTCTAACTACTACCCCATGCTACTCATCCATGTGGGAACCAATGATACTGCGAGAGGTGACCCTCTGCAGATCAAAGGTGACTACAGGGCTCTGGGAGCACGAGTGAAGGAGTTCGGTGCACAGGTGGTGGTCTCCTTGATTCTTCCGGTCAACGGTAGGGGCCCGAGCAGAGACAGATGCATCCTGGAGGTGAATGCCTGGCTGCGAAGATGGTGTTACCAGGAGGGCTTTGGCTTCCTCAACCATGGAGTGCTGTTCCAGGAAGAAGGACTGCTAGGCAGAGATGGACTCCACCTATCGAGGAAGGGAAAGAGCATATTTGGGAGCAGACTGGCTAACCTAGTGAGGAGGGCTTTAAACTAGGTTTGAAGGGGGAAGGTGACCAAAGCCCACAGGTAAGTGAAACTGAGGGAGACCTGGGGGAAGGGATGGAACTTGGGGGGTGCTGGGGCTGTAACAGCAGGGATAGAAGAAAGGGTAGTTGGAACTGGGGGGGAATCAAATAATTGTTTTTTATTTCCTAATAAAGTCATAATACGTCAGGCGAGTGGGGAAGGAGGACACCGGGAGAAATTGCAAGGAGGAAGATGCAACAGGAGGGAGAATCGACAGGGCAAAGTAGGGCAATCGGCCCGATATTTTAAGTGTCTGTACACAAATGCAAGGAGCCTGGGAAACAAGCAGGAAGAATTGGTAGTACTAGCACAGACAAGGAGCTATGATATAATTGGAGTAACAGAAACATGGTGGGATAACTTGCACAACTGGAACACTGCCATGGACGGATATAAATTGTTCAGGAAGGACAGGCAGGGAAAAAGGGGGGGAGGAGTAGCGCTATATGTAAAAGAGCTGTATGACTGCTCGGAGCTCCACTGTGAAAGTTGAAACAAGTCGGTTGAAAGTCTGTGGGTTAAGTTTAGAGGAGAATGCAACAAGGGGGATGTCGTGGTGGGTGTCTGCTACAGACCGCCAGACCAGAAAGGGGAGGTGGATGAGGCGTTCTATGGACAACTAACAGAAGTTTCCAGATCGCAGGCCCTGGTTCTTATGGGTGACTTCAATTATCCTGACATCTGCTGGGAAGGTAATACAGCAGTGCACAGGCAATCCAGGAAGTTTTTGGAGAATATTGAGGACAACTTCCTAGTACAAATGCTGCAGGAACCAACTAGGGGCCTTGCACCGCTATACCTATTGCTCACAAACAGAGAAGAATGGATCAGGGAAGTAGAAGTAAATGGCAACCTGGACAGCAGCGACCATGAGATGGTAGAGTTCAGGATCCTGATCAATGGAAGGAAGGAAAGAAGCAGAACACACACCCTGGACTTCAGAAAAGCAGATTTTGGCTCCCTGAGGGAGCTGATGGGCAGGATCCCTTGGGAGGCTGATCTGAAGGGGAAAGGTGTCCAAGACAGCTGGCTGTATTTTAAAGAAACCCTGTTAAAGGTGTTGATGCCCCTGGCTGTGTTTGGGGTTGCGCACTGGGTAACTCAAGGGGGTGGAAGGCCACAGTGTCAATGAAGCCCCTTTGCTCCAGACTCAGACACAGCTGGGACATAACTGACGCCCAACAATCCAAATAACATAGCCTTGATGTTTCCCAGTTGCAGGAACTGATAACCTGTTCCCCATAAAGGAATAACAGTGCTAGTCTCAGCCAGTCTCTGCTTGCAATAATAATACAGCCTTGAAAGTTTGGTTTTCGTCCAAGGAGAAGAGAAGGGGGGTAGAATCCTTTTACACACATGGACTGGGAAATGCTGACAGCCCAGGTCCAGCTAGTATTCAACTATATAAAAGCAATTGTAACCAAAGGGAATTTGTGCATGATTTGAGACGTGTCTGTCTCCATGTGCCTGCTTGAGATCTCAAATAAATTTTAGTGTGTTTCTCCGCCCTGGTGTGTTTATTGGGGCTGCGCACTCCGGGCAACGAATCCACCACTGTTGCTAGGAACCCCTGCCTGTCTTCAGGTGTCCTACCTGCAACAAAGGCGCAGGAAGATAACATTCCGATGTGCAGAAAGAACAGCATATGTGGACGGCGCCCAGCATGGCTTAGCAGAGAACTCTGTGGTGAGCTGAAACATAAAAGGGAAGCTTACAAGAAGTGGAAGCTTGGACAGATGACAAGGGAGGCATATAAAGATATTGCTCGGGACTGCAGGGATAAAATCAGAAAGGCCAAAGGACAATTGGAGTTGCAGCTAGCAAGAGATGTGAAGGATAACAGAAAGGGGTTCTATAAGTATGTTAGCAACAAGAAAAGGATCAGGGGTGGTGTAGGTCCCTTACTGAATGGGCCAGGCACCCTCGTGGTGGATAATGCGGAAAAGGCTGAAATACTCAATGCTTTTTTTACTTCAGTCTTCACAGGGAGGGCCAGCTCCCAGGATACTACACGGGGTAACGCGGAATGGAGGGAAGAGCGGCCCTCGGTGATGGAAAGTCAGGTTAGGGTCTACTTAAAGAAATTGGACGTGCACAAGTCCATGGGGCCAGATGAACTGCATCCGAGGGTGCTGAGGGAGTTGGCCAAAGTGATTGCAGAGCCACTGGCTATTATCTTTGAGAACTCATGGCGAACGGGGGAGGTCCCACAGGATTGGAAAAAGGCAAATGTAGTACCTATCTTCAAGAAAGGGAAAAACGAGGATCCGGGGAACTACAGACCGGTCAACCTCACCTCAATCCCTGGGAAAATCATGGAGCAGGTCCTCAAAGAATCCATCCTGAAACACTTGGAGGAAAATAGAGTGATCAGGAACAGTCAACATGGATTCACCAAGGGCAAATCATGCCTGACCAACCTGATTTTCTTCTATGATGAGATGACTGGATTTGTGGATGCGGGAAGTGCCGTTGACGTAGTATACCTCGACTTTAGCAAGGCTTTTGATACGGTTTCCCACAGCATTCTTGTCAGCAAGTTAAGGAAGTATGGGTTGGACGAGTGGTCCGTAAGGCGGATCAAAAACTGGCTAGATCAACGGGCTCAGCCGGTAGGAATCAATGGCTCGATGTCTAGTTGGCAACCGGTTACGAGTGGAGTGCCCCAGGGGTTGGTCCTGTGGCCAGTTCTGTTCAACATCTTCATTAATGATCTTGATGATGGGATAGACTGCGTGCTTAGTAAGTTCGCGGATGACACTAAGCTGGGGGGAATAGTAGATACTCTGGAGGGCAGGGACAGGATCCAGGGAGACCTGGACAAATTGGAACACTCGGCCGAAAGAAAACTCATGAGGTTCAATAAAGACAAGTGCAAAGTCCTACACTTATGACGAAAAATCCCATGCACTGCTACAGGCTGGGGACCGATCGGCTAAGTAGCAGCGCTGTAGAAAAAGACTGGGGGTTATGGTGGACAGGGAGATGAATATGAGCCAACAGTGTGCCCTTGTTGCCAAAAAGACCAATGGCATATTAGGCTGTATCAGTAGGAGTATTGCCAGCAGATCGAGGGATGTGATAATTCCCCTCTATTCGACACTGGTCAGGCCACATTTGGAATACCGTGTCCAGTTTTGGGCTCCCCACTACAAAAAGGATGTGGACAAATTAGAAAGAGTCCAGTGGAGGGCAACAAAAATGATTAGAGGGCTGGGGCACATGACTTATGAGGGGAGACTGAAGGAACTAGGCTTATTTAGTCTACAGAAGAGAAGACTGAGGGGATATTTGATAGCAACCTTCAACTACTTGAAGGGGTGCTCCAAAGAGGAAGGAGCTAGGCTGTTCTCGATGGTAACGGAGGACAGAACAAGGAGCAATGGTTTCAAATTACAGTTGGGGAGGTTGAGGTTGGATATTAGGAAAAACTTTTTCACTAGGAGGGTGGTGAAGCATTGGAATGGGTTACCTAGGAAGATGGTAGAATCTTCATCTTTGGAGATTTTTAAGGCCCAGTTAGACAAAACCCTGGCTGGGGTGATTTAGTGGGAGTGGTCCTGCTTTTTAGCAGGGGGTTGGACTAGATGACCTCATGAGGTCCCTTCCATCCCTATGATTCTATGATTCTATATTCAAACTAATGGATACTGTGCTGCCCTGCGGTACCTTATTGCAAAAATCTTTATTAGCATTATTTGCTAGAGTGTGTTTCCTCCCCATCACTCCCTTCTGCTTAGTATCACAATGCACTGAGGGCAAGGGGTAAAAGGGCAGAGCACCCTCACCAGCTCAGTTCCTTTCACCTCAGTACTGGAGACACAGAACAAAAAGAACTCTGAATGAGGGGCAAGACAAGTGGTACGTGTGAATATGCAAACCCAACTCGAAGAACTCTAGTTACAGGTTAATAGCCTTCATTTCTTCATGTGATGCTGTGTAATCCCATGGATTGGATAGACTGATAAGTAGTGCTGAAACTAACCTGGAGACAGAAAGAGTGTCCTATCTAAATAGAGACTGAATCACTGCCATGTCATATGCAGCATTTGCCCTAGCAGCCAGATGCAAGCATAGTGCATAGTGAAAGTATGCACCAAAGTCCAGGTTGCAGCTTTGCAAATTTCTGCAAATTTCATCTGTCTGGGACAGGAAAAGGAAGTAGACACATATCTAGTGTAGGGCTGGCCCAGCCATATAGGTGAACTAGGTGGTTGCATAGGGTGCCAGACTTTAAGGGGCACCCAATTAGATGGAAGGGAATTTTTATCTCTTTTTATCTCTTATAACATGTTGGGGAGGACGGGCGCCAAAGTCATAGTTCACCTCGGGCACCAAAAACCCTTGAGCCATCACTGCTCCAGTGGAACACAGTAAAATTGCAGCAGGTTTAGCAACTTTTGCCCAGATGTAGTTTTCAACAATATATTGTTTTATCCATTGAAAGCGAGTCTGGGAAGAAACCATATATACTATGTGGTTCTTAAGATAAGACACAATTTAGATGATTTATGAAAATTTGGATCTGTTCAGGTAATAGGTGAGAGCCTTTCTAACATACAAAGTATGTAGACCTGGTTCCCCTTATGCAAGTGTGGACTGATTCTTTAAATATATTAGGCATTACACAACACAGGAATGAAAGCAGAAACTGAAGAATCAGATCATGCCTTCATCCAAGTCAAAAATCTGGACAACTTTAGCTGGTAACAGTTTCTAGTACATTGTTTTTGAGAATTGATTAGTATGTCCTGCATTCAATTTGGATATCTGTTGCCTCAGGGGCTTGGCTGATGAAACTGCAAAACCCAAGTGGTTTGATATGACTCTGACAGAGTATGGCTCCTTGGAAATCTTCAGTTGTTTGCCACTAGTAGCCACAGGGATGGAGACTAGTATCTTAGACCCAAAATCCTAGGCCTGATCAAAGCCAAAGTGTCTATTCTTCAAGAGCTTCTTTTAAAAGGAGGACATGCAAGTGAGTTTCCCTATCCTTATAGAATCATAGGTTATGTCTACACTTGTAAAGTTAAGTTGACTGGTAAGTCGACTTAACAAGGTCAACTTTAAGTTGACTTAAAGTCGACTTTGTTAAGTCGACTTAACAGAGTGGCTACACTTTAAGTCGACTTAAGACGACATGTTAGGTCGACTTAACAGTAGTCATAGCCGTCCGCATTGGCTTTAAGTCAACTTAATAAGATCAGCTTAGTGCTATTCCCCGTCAACACTGGCTTTAAGTCGACTTAAGAAGTCGACTTAAGGCTTAAGTCTACCTTCAGAGGTGGTGTTATTAAGTCGACTTAACCTGCTTTTAAGTCAACTTAAGGAAGTGCTTAAGTTGACTTAATAAAAGCCCCGTGTGGACACAGCTTTGTGTAGGTCGACTTAAGCATCCTTAAGTTGCCAGTGTAGACGCACCCATAGAAACTGGAAGGCACCATGAAAAGCCATTGGGTCCAGTTCCCTACACTCATGGCAGGGCCAAGTAGCATCTTAAACCATCCCTGACAAGTGTTTGTCTAACCTGCTCTTAAAAACTTCCAATGATGAAGATTCCACAACTTCCCTAGGCAACTTATTCCAATGGTTAATCACGCTGACAGTTAGGATTTTTTTCCTAATGTCCAATTTAAACCTCCCTTGCTGTAATTTAAGCCCATTGCTTCTTGTTCTATCATCAGCAGTTAAGGAGAATAATTTTTTTCCCATCTTCCTTGTAACAACCTTTCAGGTACTTAAAAACTGTTATCATGTCCCCTCTTAGTCTCCTCTTTTCCAGACAAAACAAGCCCACTTCTTTCAATCTTCCTTCATAAGTCAAGTGCCCTGGCCTGGAGGCCAGATTCCACACTTCTGCCCTGCTCCTGGACTGGCTGGTCCACCCCAGCCAGCCCCGGGGCCGGACTCTGCACCTCCTCACCCCTGGGCTGGCTGCTCTTCCCCCGGGGGCAGGGCGGCTGGTGTGCACAGCCTCTGCTGCAGCCTTGGAGGGCCACACCAGAAGCTACATCACGTGCCAGTTGGCCCTTCTGCCCTCGGAGGACCCCAGGTCAGGGGGCACACTGGTGTGGGGTTAGGGTCCCAGGCCTGGGAGGGGCACTGGGAATCTGAGGCCCAGGACCCCGAGTCCCCTTAATCCTCCTCTGCATTCAGGAGGCTCAGCTGTCAGTTCCACCTCTCACGATTTCATAAGCCTCAGATACCAGATCTTCTCTCTAGGTCTAGCAGCCTTTCAGGGCTAATCTTCTTTCTACCCAGTAATGACAAAGACATTCCTCCTGTTTTCAACATACACCTCATCACAGCCAAGAAATCACAAGTTTCTCATTTAAGTTATGTGCAACATTTTTTAATGCATTGCATTAGTAGATACTCATTAATGCATAAATCCCAAATCTCCAGCAAAAAAAGAAAAGTATTCTCATTGGGGATGTTGCTTACTGACCCTAAATAATGGGAAAGAAACTATAACTGGTGAATTCTGGTGCTTATAGACAAAAGGAAGAGCAATTATAGAGAGTTACATCATTTTCTTAAAAATTCTACTCATATATAATGAACCTGCTGAATTTTTGGCACTGTTAGCAAATATCCTCAGAAGTTTGTGAGTAAGAACATAAGGATCCCCTGGTGAGTGCCTTCTTAAGATAACCACCATGAAGGAACTATTTTTAGGTCTCATGATAAAATCTAACCACTGAATTTTCACAATTAATGGGAGCTCTGTAAATAAAATGTCCATGCAGTTCAACTGTAGAACTCTGAGATTATTAAAAAAAAAAGGGGGGGGGGGGGGGGGGGGGGGGGGAGGGAGGAATGGAGAAAGAAATCAAATTGCTAATTCACCATCAGAAACTTTAACTGTTTGTGGTGGTGTAGGGGGATGGCTGCTTGCCCCGGCGATCCAACCCTTCCCTGGGCTCGGCCCAAGGGAAATCGTAGGCCACTTCTGTCAGTGAAGGGGAATCTCACCCGCTCTTGCGGCAATCCGTCAGCCCTCAGGCCAGCGTGGCAACGGTTCAGAAGTCAGTTGCCCCCAGCCCCCAGGCGGGGCGGGGCAGGCACGAGCCACAAACCCCTCAGCAGAGTTGGCAGGGTTTGAGCGCTCTGGGTGGTTAAGGAAAAGAGGTGGGGGAGGGGGATGCAGGCCAACCCATCTCCACTGCGTCCCAGCCCAGGGCCCTATCCAGTGGCAGAGTGGTTTGCCACTGTGGTCAGCGGGGCTCCTGCCGAAACATGCTGACCCCAGGCGGCTCTGCCACCCAGTATGTGGCAGCCAGCCGCCCCTGGGCTACTTTCTCCCACCCCGGGGTCTGGGGACCTGGGTCCACAGGGACTTCCTCCGGATCCGAGGGGGTAGGTTGCTCTGGGGATCCCAACCAGGCCCTCCATGTCCATGGGAGGCAGACCTGGCAGCTCCTCAGTCTCCTCCGCTGAGGGCAGTTCCTCAAGGTCCCAGGGGTTTGGCGGTCCCTCAGAGTTGTCAATCCTGTTCAGCTCCTCAGGATCCCTCAGGAGGGTCAGGTTTTCCGGGCTCGGCGAGTCAGGAGGGTGTCCACCCCAGTCCACCGAACCTGTGATCCCCTCCCAATCCTTAGGGTCCGGTAAGCTAGGGAAGCCTTTGGGGCTTCCAGCTGATGGCAGCTGCGTGGGGGGCTTCTGATCTTGCCTGGCCGACCACCTCCGAGTGGGAGCTTCCTTCCCCTGCGGTGGCCAGCCCTCAACTGAATGGCCTGGTTCGCCTTTTATACCACCCCTTCCTGTCCTAGCTCCGCCCCTCTGTCTCTTGGGCTTTGGCCCTGTAATGTCTGGATCTGACCAGAGGGGGGCATGCTGGCCCTTCCTCAGGCCCAGGGTCTGATGAGAGCCACAGCTCCTTGCTACAGGTAGGTAATATTAAAGTTGCCTAAAATGGCCAACTTCCAGTTTGCTTGAAGATATAACTCCAGTGTTTGGGCTCCCAACCATCTTTGTTGTAGTCACTGACCCACTGAAGCAGAAAAGGGCACTGTGTTTTTCCTGTTGTAAAAGGTGCTGATAAACAAAACTTGGAGTTTTGCAATACTGGATGATTTGTTTCATGCTGTAAAACACCATTGGAAAACTAAATGCTGCAAAAGGAGCAGACTGTGTGCCAGGGCAACTCTGTCAATATGAAACATACCCAAAAATATATAAACCTCCCGAGTTGGCAAAATTGATCAGGAAATCTAATGATTGCCTGATGATAATTCCACCTCTGGCACTTCTGGATCTGCAAAGAGCTTCTTTTCTCCCCCCCTGAACAGACCTGTAGATCAAAATAATTCCATCATCTATACCAGTGGTTTTCAACTACTGGTGTGCCGTGAGAACTGTTCAAGTGTGCCATGAAATTTTGCACAAAGGTAATGAAAATCAATGTTCATCTTAAACAATATTGTATCCAACCAAAATTACAACTCATAAAATTTGTGAAAATTAATCATCAAATTAAAAGTGAGCTATCGGTCTTTTGATTCTAAAACGTGAACATTCTAAATACAGGTGGCCAAAGGGTAAAATTGAGATGATGTATTTTTTTCTGGTAGATTTGAAACCTTTAATGTATTTGATCCTTCTTTAGCTTGTTGTATATACTATGTTACAAACCTCCCTAGTAAGACCATAACCATAGTAAATGTAAGTAAATGTGACATATATAAGCTATCAATTTGGCTGAAAAAAGTGGGTTTGCCATGGAATTGTTTGTCTCATTGAAGTGTGCCATGTTACTAAAAAGGTTGGGAACCACTGATCTATACCTATGCAAATACAGCAGGCCAAATTCTAAGGTCACTTATACCAAACCAAATTGTAAATAATCCCATTGAGCTTCATGGAGTTCCACCAGTTTAAAGTCAAAGTAACTAGCGACACATGTGAACCGAACAACTTGGATGGCTGCAGATAGGTAAGTGAGGGAAGAATTTGGCTCACAGGGCCTGTTTTGAAAAACAGCCTCTATTTTTAAAGGCTTAAGTCTGTTGCACCACTATCTGAAGATACAAATTTTACCATTTAGATGTCTCATTGTGACAGCTATCACAAAAACAGACCAGGTTAAGACCTTTTCAAAATCAGACCCACAAAGGCAAATCTCATTAATGGACAGATACTGCATTCTGTAGCAGAGAACAGAATTCAGTCAGAAGGGCCAAACTAAAATTAATTTACTCATTTATACAGCTCCATGGTTTCAGTAGGATTACAGGTCTGAAGAGAGAAATTTGAGCCGACTAATGGTCCAGCACCTGGATTATGCATTGCTGAAAGATGAAATTCCTGGGTGAATTTCACTGAGAGTTTCCACTGTCCTATTAGAATGAAATTCACCTCCTGTGAATGCATCAGTTAAGTCCCACATAAATCATAGTTTTTCAAGTCACTTCATCCTTGGATAGGTTCTGAAAGATTATTTCTGGGGTGGCGAAGAGTTTTTAATTTTCTCTGTTTCTTCTGATCTGCATCACACAGGATGCTTACATGCACAGCAGGTGATTCACAAGTGCAAATTCAACTGCTGTCCTCCCCAACATGCACTTTCTGGGTGTGTGTGGAGGGTGGGGGAGAGTCATATTCCGAGGAGATGAGGGTTTCCCTGGAGAATGAGATAGAACCATCTTACAGCAATCCATTTTACATATCAGCACTGAAACAAACAGTTGTGTGCTATTTTTTAAAAAAATGTTTGCATTTGTTGACCTGGCAAGTGTTTCACTGAATAATCTGATGGGGTTTCACTTGTTCTCTTGTAAGTATTAACACTTTTATGTTTGCAGGGCATTTTTCCTTAAACAAAAGATAAGAAAATGTATATGTATGACTAAAATCCTGGGCCAGATCCTGCATTGTGAGCCCATTAAGAATTAGATGGTGCCTTTAAAGCACAGATTGACAGTAAGTGGTGGGTGGAGGGACGGTGTTGCAGCAGAACTCCCAGGACGATTTCTGGCATATCTAACTTGTATTCCTCCACCACTCCTGCACACCCAGTGTTGCCATGGAACTTAGTTCTCCACATTGCTCTAAAAGGCAATGTATTCTGTTGCTGCAGATTGACAAAGGGGTCTGCCTCCTTTGGGGAATCTAGTGCAGTGTGTACACTCTACAGCCACATTGTGGCTAATCTTGTGCAAGGATGCAAGGAGGAAACGGTTTCTCACCCTTTGTAACCACACCTCTTCAGGGGTTGGGTAGGTAAGAGCAGAATTTGCCCACTGAGCCAAATTTTTAACTTTGATGTGTGAGCCTAGGCATCCAAAGCTGGCATTTGGGCAAGCAATTTGGCAGTTAGTTACTTAAATTTGATATTGGGCCACCTAAGTGCCTATTTAAACAACCAAAAAGGGGGTGGGTGGGTTAGATGCATAGTTTCAATGAAACGTCAGCCCCCAGTAACATTTTTCTTTGGATTAAAAACAATTAGATCACACCAGGAGATGGGAAACCTTGTAAATTACAGGTGTTCTAAAAATCAATATAGCTAACCATAGCCTCACCGAAGTCTCTCGATTGCACGCATGCCAAAATCAATATGGAGATAGCCACTTATACAACATGCATGAGTTCTTCCCGCTTCACTCAGCAATGTTGTACATTTGTTTTATCACCCCGAAGGTACATCTATCTATCAAGGTATCTATACATTAGTGCAGGGCCAGCCCAAGTGTTTTTGGTGCCCGAGGCAAACTGTGACTTTGGTGTCCCCGTCAGAGGGCAATACTTACATTTATAAGAAATAAGATATTAATATTTTTTTTAAAATAGAGAAAAAATATTCACTTCCATCACCCCTTAAAGCTTGGTGCCCTAGACAACTGCCTAGTTCACCTATATGGTCGGGCCAGCCCTACATTGGTGTAAAAAAAGAAAAGCATACTCTCCCCATTGCAGAATACCCATTCCCATGTTCTTCCCTCATAAAATATATGCACTTTTGTTTGTTACTGGCCAAAGAGGTTTGTACATCTCAAAAAACCAGTTCTCATAACAGAATAGGAAGTGACCATAGGCTATACCAGTTACTTTAGTACAGCAGGGCATTTTACCAGGGCCGTCCCTAGAGGGAAGCGGGGCCCAGGGCCAATCGGCCGAGGCAGGGCCCCGCTCCCCCCCCATGCTGATGGGGACTGCGGCAGGCCGGCCTGCTCCACCCCCCATGGATCCCGGTTGCTCTCCAGGGAGCCAGCCCCAGAAGCCAAGGCCAGGAGCTGCGGCCCGGGCAACGGGGAGCCGGAGCCGCAACCATGGGGGGCGGGGAGCCGGAGCCGCGGCCCTGGGCCAGGAAGCCGAGCCCGCCCCCAGCTTCCAGCGCCCCAGCCGGGGCTCCAGGCTACCACAGCTGGTGCCGCAACTGGGGAACCGAGGTCCCCCGCCAGCAGCCGACTCCTGTCAAGGCCATGGCCAGGGATCCCTCCTGGCTGCATGTGGCCCTGGCCAGGGGTGTTGGGCAGGCTGCCCCTTCCCTGGGCCTGTGTGCTCCGCCCTGGGGGCGGGGAGGAGGGCCGGCCCAGGGGCCAAGGGAAGCGCTCCTGGCCTGCCCCGCTGCCTTCGGCTCACAAGGCAGCAGGGAATAGGGGGAAGCATGACTGTTGGGGGCCCACGTAACTGCAGGACCCGAGGCATTCACCCCATTGGCCCCCCCTAAGGACGGCCCTGCATTTTACCCATAGTTGTTATTACACATGCAAAGAAACAGAAAAAAAGAAGAGGTAATCTTCTGTTTTCATTTATTAGTGTGGTACCAGGGTTTGGTCACTTGTCTAGTGACAAAAATTTGAATCATGGACAAGGAATCTTAGCTCTAAAACATACCCAGTTTCCTCTACATACTTGTTTTGTCTCTACTTTATTAATAGTTAACTGATAATGGGCTCGATACTGCAAATTCTTATTCAAATGAACTGTTCCATTTATCACAATGGAGCTACATACATAAGTGAGGATTATTTGTAGCATCTAATACCTGTGGATTGTGGCAGATAATAGCAATTATTTGTTAAACAGCAATGGGTCAGGTTCTTTTCTGCCTTGCACCTTGGGCAGTCCTTTACTCCCTGAAAAAATGAGTATAAAATACATTCTAGAATGGCAGCTTTTTAAACTCACCTTGTACAGATGTAAAGCTGCAACTCATGAAGAATCAGAAGAATAACTTTAGTTAGGACAGAAATAGAAGAAACAGCATATTAGACCCATCACAGTCAAAGAACTTTGCATAATCATCCTCGTAGGCATCTACAGTGAACCTGTTTTATCTTTATTTTATCCAAAAGCAATATACGGAGTTCAGCCCTTTGTTTAGGGAAAACCATCCTAGAGTAAATGCCATACCAGCATATTTAGTATGAGCCTTTTCCTTTTTCTGATTGAAATATACATCAAGCAATTATATGCAATTAAACTTATTCTTTCCAATTTCATTTCCTGATTTCCTTTCTCATTACTAAAATTGCTCTGTCTTTCCTTTACTGATCAACTCGACATATTCCAGGCCATTTTGTATGCATTTACAGTAGTTCATTATGCAACACAAGAGACAATACAATATTTCTTTGCTCTTTCAGTGAATCCATGACCTTTGACACTGCTCTTTACCTTGAGAACATCTTGAACAAGATAGATGGCTATATAGTTTTACAGCAGTCTTTTACCTTCAGTGGTTATTTCTAAGTGTAACGTGAGCAAGTAACTTTAAAAAAAGAGAGAAAAAAGAAGGGCAAAACCCTTCTTAGTGACCTACCCTGTGGATTGTTTGTTACATGTTAAAAGTTTATTGTGCATATACCTTTCTTTGTCATTAGTGTATTAGTCAGTGTTAGTAAATATTAACATTTTTAGTCCTCCTTTTCTTGTGTATTACATGATGTACATAGCCGTTAGTAATAATGGCTAGATTAGTGATTTCTTTTTACTCATGAATCAGGTAAACCAAGGACCATAAAAAGAAATTTCATCAGTAATTAGGAAAATAGAACCCAACATAAATTTAACTATGGAAAAGTATTTTTCCCTGCAAAAAGGTGTTTCTGTGTCTCATATCTTATACAAAGTCTGAATTTTTGGAAGTTCATTTGGGAAGTGCAAACTACTGGCCTCATGCCAGTTATGGAAAAGAGAAACACAGGGGCCAGATCTTTGCCTTATATCTATTCTTCCTGCATTCTGTAGAGTGCTGTACTAATCTCTGATTGGTAATCTTTAATTAAATAATTTCATTTGAATTTACTATTTGACAATCTCAAATCATTTTTAAAATTCAAACATGCAACAAATGGGAATTCTGCATGTGGAATGACAGCAGAATATGCAGTTGAAGTTGCAGAATAGGAACAAAGCACCAGAATGGGAATGGGATATTCAAAGAGCAGTGTGCACTGGAGTGAAGAATTTATTTGTCTTCTACTACCTGAGCATTAGCATGAATCATTAACCATAGAAAGTTGCTTCACAAGCTACAAGGTTGTAAAACACAAATGGTTTTATTCACTTAAGAAAGGGATTCAGGTAGAGAAAAGTTATCTAGTATGATCTGAAGACAGTTATCCAGCATAGGCTGCACTGAATTATTTAGATTGTAAGCTCTTTGGAGGAGGGACTGTCTTCTACTCTTTGTTTGTACAGTGCCTAGGACAACAGGGCCATTAGGTACTATCAGGATACAAACAATAATAATAATAATTAATAATAAATATCCAGCCAGCACCAATCTCATCAGCTAGCAGCATTGGTCAACTTTCTTAGGTATCTTAGTGCTCACTGAAGTGACAAATATAACCAACCCTTTGATGAGAAAATATTGTCCCTCAACAGCTGAGAATCCACAACCCTAAAGACTGCCCATGCAGCCATTCACTTGCAGGACACTCCTTTTTTGAGGGAGGTGATTTCATCCCAGAGAATTTTCCAGCACAAATTAAATATGAGAGAGACTGCCAACATGTGCCAACACCAATGGTAATTTTGTTTTATGTAGCCACCTGTGCACTGAGAATGTGATTGAGAGGCACTCATTTTACATAGGCTGCAGTCAAGAGAGGGTGTCAGTGTTCATTCACTAACAGTAGGATGAATTCTGAACCAGTGGCCTTGGGGTGAAAAACTCTGTCTCCTGTTGCCAAGCCCACAACCCCAAGAAGGTTCTTAGCTAATAGCCCTGTAAATGGGTTTCTAGATCTTACTGCTTTCCTTATGTCACGATAGGGCTTTTTCTCAACTAGGAGTGTTAAAAATGTGAAATCCAGTCTCAGGCTCTCAGCAAGGCAAATTTTCCTTTCAGATGTTGGAAGTAACTCCACTAATGTCTGAAGGCAGCCAAAAGCAGAATTTGTAGCTGAGAACAAAATGTGATTCATCAGCTGTTAGACCTACATTTAGGGAATTCAGAATCACACAAAGGGCAACGTTTCCAGCTGTCAGGTTTAACTGAGTGAGGGAAGAGTAATGATTCCAAGCAATTAAATGTGACATTGACAACAAAACAATATCTTTATTGTTATTATAGTAAACTAATTTTGTCCTTTATTCTCTCTTCCTTTCTGTTATTTTGTTCCAGTTAGAATAAGGTGTCTTTCTTGTGCCACACACCGATTGTAATCATGCCTCGAAAACACTACAGTACTCTATTGCAAAGCCAAAAATACCACAGTAACAAGGTTCAGTGTTAGGGATTGTTACTGTAGAATCAGACGCTATTTTTACTAGTGTATTTAAGGAGCAACAGACTATTTGATCAGCTACCTTTATTGCATTCAGACCTAAAACAGCTGATTGGAATAAATTTAGTCCTGGTGGAGCAATTCCTGAGTGCTTATAAGGAAATACAAATGATTTGTGATTAAGGCACTTCACTAGGGTTGGGTTTGAATTTCAGCACTGTTGCAAACATCTTGTATAACCTTGGACAAATCAGTGGATCTCTTTGTGCCTCATTTTCCCCATCTATAAAAATGGGGATTTTACAGGGCTCTTGGGAGGATACATCCAATTCTGGAAACAGTTAATAACTAGATGGGGGACAGGAGGTGAATAGGTACTGAGGTATATATGATATCTACTGACATTAGATCTGAATTTGGTTCATTTGTGACAAGACCATCACAAGACCATCACAACTCTTACAGAGTTAAATCCAGTTTTCTGAACAGAAAAATGAACTGTTTCCTATAATCAGTTAAGGTGGGATGAGGTCCCTCTTACCATAATGCAAAGGATGCCATCTTATCCCCAGTAATGATTATGGTGCATGTCTGGCTGTGAAGGGACATTTTCTTCCTTTTCTACCTATGGTGCTGACAATGTTAGGATGTGAGCTAATCACTTTTGGGAGAAAAGCATAAATACTTAAATGCAGAGGGGCCTCTGACAGAATACAGCAAGCTGTTCCTCATGGATTTGAAACTGAAGGTCAAGCGAGTGCCTGGAGTTTGGCAGAAAAAAGGTGGACTTCTCTTTCTGTTTGCCCGTTACGATTTTGCTCACTAAGCCAGAAGAATTGCTTAACTGTGACAGGCCACAACACAGTGGGAGGTGGGGGGTGGGTCAGGACTGGCAGCAGGAAGATGCAGAGACTTTGCATTATTTTTATTTTAATAAATCAACAGTATTCCTCAAAAAAGCAAATAAGAGGGAGGCAGAAGTAGAATATACATTGAAAATAGCTCCAGAGGTATTTACTGAAGTCCTATAACTAAGGGCAACCAGCTAGACTGGGTAAGCAGAATATTTAACAGAAAGGAACATGCACAACAGGCATTGTATCCTCAGTCTTTATAATAATCTATATACAAAAGGCCTGCTCTGACCCAATAGATTGCATCAATGATACCATGCATCACTAGCTTGGGGATGTTTATTAAGTCTCAAAACACCTACATTTATTTTTGGTTTTTGGTGTAGCTGGTTCCTTGCTGAACAGTAACATTAGGTGAGTACAGGACCAGCACAGTAAGGCTTAAGTGGGACTTAATTGCCAAATAAAGGACTTGTACTGGGCCTCAGCACAGGAGTGAATTTTACCCATAATGAATAACTCTTAAATATGTGATCCAATATTATTTTGGATGATTTTTTGGTACTGCATTATCCACTGAGTGTCCCAAATTGTGCAGTAGGTGGTAGCTGCCTTCAGATAAAGCTGAACCCCCAATTATGCATTGAATGAAGAAATACTGAGTAGGACTAGTGAAGGTCAGTACCAGATGCTCCAAGCATGATAGAAAAAAATCCTTCAGGGAGCACTTATAATTCATGGGCTAATTTATGTAATCTTGTACCTTAAAGAAAAATTGCTCCTTGATCTTCAGAGAAAATCAGCTAATGAACATCAGTCATGAGGTTTGACTACCTTTGGGAAGTTGGGTCAGATTCTGCTCTTGGTTAGACCCTTGTGGCCACATGCAGTTTAAGAGGGCTGCAAAGACATAATTATGAAACGACTGTAGCCCATTTGCTTTAGCTTGCATAGCAGCAAATATTACCCAAGGCAACACATTATCAGGCCTTAGGAAGTCAATGGGATTTCAAAACAACATGGGTTTGAGTCTGGACTCACACTCATGTAATTCTGTTGGTTGCAATAGAGTTATACTTGATTTATTCAAGTGTTAAAGGCTATGTCTACACTGGCAAGTTAGTTCAAATTAAGGAAGCTTAATTCGAACTAATTTAAGCCATGGCTACACTAGGCTTTCATTAGTTCCAATTAAGGGCTTCCTTAATTTGAACTAATAAATTTGAATATGCTATTCGAACTAAGGGTTATTTTGAACTAGTTAGTTCGAATTGACCAATGTGGCCATGTTAGTTTGAACTAATTGCTTAGTTCAAACTAACCGGCCCATTGAACTCAATGCAATTCGCTAATTCAAACTAAGCAAGTGCCATGAATGGCACTTGCTTAGTTCAAACTAAATTTTGTTAGTTCGAATTAAGTTAATTCGAACTAACTAAAATTAGTTTGAATTAGTTAGTTCGAATTAACTAATTCGAACTAACTTTAGTAGTGTAGTGTAGACATAGCCAAAAAGAAAAGAAGACCTCGGTGAATGTCTATCCAATTAATACTTCTACTCTCACTATGCTGTTCTGATCTTCACTTTTGTTGCTTTTCACCTGTTAATGCTGGTCTGGTTGTTGCATTTTCTCTGGTTAATGCTTCTGGCTCTCTGATCTGCTGTTCAGGAATACTCTGGACTTTGGTATTCCTTTAATTGGTCTCTATCACAATTTATTTATGTATATGTGAAAATTTTCACAGTGCCAAGCATTTTGTGTTACAAATTCCCACTTGAGAAACACAAATATGTTTATAGAATGGCAGATAGCATCTTATTTAAGCCAGAAAATATGAGACAACTTAGGACATTTCTAAAAAGATATTTTGTCTCCTACATGAAATTGGCAGCAGAAATTTACTCCCCAGGAGACCTCACAAAAACATGACACTTTTTATTTTTCAGTCAAGGGACTCTACATCTGTGCAATGTACAAAGAAGTTGGGCATAGGATTTTTGGAGAATCTTTGGAGAATTATTACACTATGCTCTCTAAGTTGCAATGTCTTAAAATTATTTTTATAAAGTCTTAAAAAAATTCTGAATGTTGGGGCTCAGTGAACATCTAAAGCAATGAAAAATCTTAGGTTTGATATTGAATTCCTCGTTTGTATCAGTTTTACACCTGTATCTCATTACCGACTTCAGTGGAGTCACTTTGGATTTACACTTTTATAAATGAGTACAGAATCTAACTCTATGGACTTCTTTCCTTTCCATGCCTAGTCTACTATCAGGAAACTCCCCACTTGAACAGTAAATATAGCTGGAAACTGGGGTTAACCCTCATTTGCTCATAATCCCTTGCATATCCTTATCTACACATGAGATCAGTACCAGTGCAACTAAACCAATTGTTGACCTGGGGTTATAATGCAAGTGTAGGTAAGGCTACAGTTATACCTCTGCAGATCTACAATTCCATTAAAACTAATAGATTTACTCCTGATTTATAAAGTTATAACTGAAATTAAACTCTCCGTTCCTCCTTCTTCCTACTCCACACATAAGGATAAATTCCTCAAATGGCTTTCCATAACCTTTCAGGCACTTCTAATTCTATTAATGATTTCTCATCATATAACATTAGTATTGTTTTATCAGATAATTTTTATTTATTTAGCAGATACAATATGAAAACAACTCTGCATATTAGTGGTTTTTCTGTCATGAGGCATTAGTGAAACAGAACACTCCTGCGATGTGATGGGTGAAAAACTGTTAGTGATATAAAAGATGTTCACATTTTAGAATAGGCTTGTCCCTCTGCACTGTTGTAAAACTAGTTTGTCTTTGTCTTTTCTTTTTTTTTAACATGAATAGTGAGCCCGTCTCTCTCTCACTCTACCATGTGGGGACTATTGTAGGACTTTATTTACAATTCAGATGATGAGTGATTAAATATCTTTTGTTTTCTGGATATGAACAGCACTGAAAATTGTAGAGGCATTTGGAGGTAGTAGTAGAAGGAAACAATAGTTGCATTATCTAATCCACAGCGTCTTTTGTGACTTTAAAAACCCATGGGAAAGTATGTTAAAATGTGGCAGAGATTTTAGTTTATCTAAAATAAATTTATTAAATGAGACACTCTTTATTAACAAGTCAGAAACCAAGTTTTCCCTCTTTTTGAATACCTAAGAGAAATCAATATACATTATGCAGCTGTGGTAGCTGAGACTGCAAAAGACCCAAGAATAGCAAAAACACTGTGATTTACTAAAAATATTTCATCAGGGTAAGAGCCCTGAGATGACGTACAGTTTGCCAACAGAATACATCCTATCTGCTACTCTTTTCAGCATGCATTAATGGACACTACTTGCATAAACTATAAAATGTAGTATTCTTGTTGCAAATTCATAACTGTTGAGCTATAGAGAATTGTTCACACATTCTAAGCAGTTCTTCTAGTAATAAAAGAAGCTTTATGGAATATCATACATTGCCATTCATTGCCAGACAATGTTAACTATTTTTTTATTGTTGCTTATGACAGTTGCCACTACACGGAAACTTAACTGCAGAGCAGTGTGTTTCCTTTACCTTTCTCTGCAGCTCTTAAGAGAGAAGGATAGAAAATATGTTAAGTAATCCATGTCTTCCTAATTTTAAAGCTGTCCACCCTTAGAACATTGCAGCTACAGCAAAGATGGAAACCTGATCCACTTGCTTTAAAAGCATAGAGCCTTATAATTTGAGCAAAAGGGGAATCTTCATTTAGTGTTATTAACAAAGGGCCTATGAGACAATGCCAGAGGGTAGTGGTTCCCATGCAAATTTGGGCATTTTATTACAATAGAGAATACCTTAAATTTATTTAGGCATTGTATTACAATATAGAATTATTGAGGATACAATACAATATAGAATGATTTCTATTAATTATTAATTAAAATATAGAAATACTTGGGCATTTTATTACACTATAGAATACCTTACATGCCTTACATTTGTATGTTATTCCAAAAATACCCAGAAACTCTACAACTTTTATGTAGGCATCATTTTTAACAATACTAAAATGCAGATGATCTTTGGGGTAGAATGAAGCCTCTAATGCAGTGCTTCTCAACCTTTCGTGGGTCATGACACACTTGGCAGCATATTGTGAGTCTACAGGACACACTAGCCCATTCCCTCCAGGCCTAATCCAGCCATCTCCCCGGCTCTCTGCAACACACTTACTGCTATGTGGTGACACAGTAATGTGTCCCAACACAGTGGTTGAGAACCACTGCTCTAATACAGCACACAAAAACACTAAACATTTTAGGAAGGAAGGAAAGAATACTGTGTCCAATTACAATGACATTGTTAGTCAAAATGAAATTTGGCTAGGACACAAGTAATAATATACCTATATTTATGAAAGAGAAACCCTAGGGCACTGATTCCCAGATTGTGGGTTTGCTTCATCAGCAGAAGGGGTCACAGCAATCCTGAGCATTCAGAGGAGGCCATTTTACAAAACTGTCTCATCCGCTCAGCATGACTTCACACACACCATCTGCACGAGGTCATGTCACACGCTAGTTTGCTCTACAAAATGGTGCCCTCCACATACCATGACCTCACACACACCGTATGTGTATGTGAGGTCATGCAGTCCAGAGGACACTGATTTGTAAAGCAAAATGGCATCCTCCTTGCGGTGTGACCTTACATATCTCATGTGATATTTCAACTACACAAGACCTTCAACTCCTACTTCTGAATATAACACAGAATATGACTCATGGGAACTTCATTCAGTGTATTAGACTGGAGGAAAACTCAAAACATTTAAAATTGTTTTAACACTACATTAAAGTACTCTTAGAAATGCTTTAAAAGCCACATATATTGTTTTTAAATTATTTTAGGGTTTTCAAAGATTGGAGAAGTCATTCTCTCAAGGTTTCCTGCTTCAAGGAACCGGTCTTCAGAGAAAAGGAAAATTAGGACATTGATTAGGATTGTCAGGGCTTAGAAGAGAAAATGTGATGCCCCAGATCACTATGTATTAACTGTAACTGTTGTCTTTTTAAATGACATGATTATACATAGAACCAAGAGCTACAAACAAGAAATGAAAGTCTTAGGCTATGTCTACACTGGCAAGTTAGTTCGAATTAAGGAAGCTTAATTAGTTAGTTCGAATTAACCAATGTGGCCATGTTAGTTCAAACTAATTTCTTAGTTCAAACTAACCGGCCCATTGAAATCAATGGAAATCGCTAATTCGAACTAAGCCATTCATGGTACTTGCTTAGTTCGAACTAATTTTAATTGGTTTGAATTAAGTTAATTTGAACTAACTAATATTAGTTTGAATTAGTTAGTTCGAACTAACTAATTCGAACTAATTTTAGTAAGTGTAGACATAGCCTTACAGCCTATGGGTGAATTTACAATTTTTATTTTATTATAATTTTTGTACAGGTTCCACGTGAGATCCTCATTGTTATAGTTACTTTACAAATATATAATGAGATTCAGACCTTGCCCTGCAAGGTCTATATCAAAACAGACAAAACAGACAAAGATTGAGAGAGACAAAGGACACATGGAGTGACCTATCCCAGGCTACATAGCTGGTCAAGGGGAGCAAATACTAATAGAAACCAGGTCTACTTGTCCCATACTCCCAGCCCTGATTTTTTGTTTTAGTCTTACATCCCTGTCTTGATTAATTCCTTCTTTATACCCACATACAAGTTACTGCTTGAGAAAATGTACGTATTACAAATGGGATATGTGTTGGAGTGCTTCCACCCAAGTTCTACCCTAGTACTCTCTAAGTTTCAAAAATGCATTAGTCCCACAATAGAGGGATTTTCCAAAGCAAATATGAATTTAGAAGCACAAATCCCATCAAATATCAATGAAACTTTTTCTTCTAAATCTCTTGATTGCTTTAGAAAGTCTTCCCTGAAAGCAACTTCTTAACTACTAAAGAAACTTGTAACATATCGGGAACTTTCGGTAAGATAACAATAACATTTACAGATATCTATACTGAGTACTACCTGTCTGTATATATTTAACTTCATCTTAAAAGCCATTCCAAAAATATTTGCACCAAAAATCTGACCATGATTTGAAGCACAAAACTTCTGATTGGGGAAAATATCCAGCAATACCAATGAGCTGAGGAGCTCTATATAAACCAGGAAGCCGCACAGGGAGTTTTCTAAGCAAATAGAAGAATCCCTAGTTGGTTGCTATTATGTTCCTCTCCTGTTATCTAAACAAACAAGGGCTGCATCTACACTGGTAAATTAAGTCGACTTAAGCTTGCTTAAGTCGACTTAATTTACCCTGCGTCTACACTACAGTTTCCTTAAGTCGACTTAAGCAGCTTGCTTAAGTCGACTTAAGGAAAATAAAGTCGACTTAACTTAATAACACCACCTTTCTATTCGTCCTAAGGCTTAAGTCGACTCCCTAGAGTCGACTTAAGCCAGTGTAGACGTGGGGTAGCCCTAAGTCGACTTAGGGCTACCCTAAGGCTACACCAATGCCCACCCTGCCCCTATGCCCTGCCAGGGTCCCTGTACCCCTTTGCCCCATTGTACCTATGTACAATGGGGCAAAGGCTGAGCCCCCTGGCATTGGGCAAGGGGTGCCCCGCTGCCCCTGTGGTCCTCCCCTAGGTCCCCCTAAGCCCCTAGAAGTCGACCTAGGCGACCAGTGTGGACGCTCTAGGTCGACTTTCTAAGTTCCCCTTTAAGTCGACTTTACTTTTAAGTGTAGACACACTAAGTCGACTTAAATTAACAAGTGTAGACATAGCCAAGGAGTCTGGTGGCACTTTTAAAGACTAACAAATTTAATTATCGCATAAGCTTTTGTGGGAGAAAAATCCCACTTCATCAGATGTGATAAATAAATTTGTTAGTCTTTAGAAGTGCCACAAGATTCCTTGTTTGTTTTGCTGAATGAGACTGACACAGCTATCTCTTTGGATCCTGCTTACCTGACTCCTTAGCCTTTCATTCTTGCCTGTTTCAGGCTTCTATTCCTATCATCACAGACCCCAGTCTATTACCAGTTCTTGCTTTCCTGCCTTTCTCCAAGTCTCTACTCCTATGCTTTATCACTGATTTGGCTTGGCACCTGACTGGTTCTGATCACAAGAACTGACTCTGGTTCTGACCATTTGTGACGGGATGCACATCTGTGCAGCCCTTGGGCGTGACCTGTATAATCTTTCTGTTCAATTTTGCAGTGTAATTGTGTTATTTGATGACAATTACGCTATACCAGG
>ML685785.1:22175848-22210657 GCA_007922175.1 Pelusios castaneus
AGAAGCTGCAGGCTTTCAGCCTGAGAAGACACCATCCTGCAACCAACTTCAAGCAAGATCGGGGCCCTGCCTGGGAACAGGCAGAGAATGGCTGCAAAACATCAGACAGCCAAACACCATGTGCATAATCTTGGACTCTGAGGTTAGTTTAGGTGAAGATGTTAGAGTAGTATGCGGTTTATACCTTTTATTTGATAGTGGTCACTCCTGACTCATTTATAGTATGGTTCTGCCTTGACTGGCCATGTTCTCACTTGAAATCAGACTCTGATCAATAAACTAGTAGTTGTTTTACCTAAAGCTGTGTGGTCTTTAGAGAGTGTGGATGTGGGAGGCTGGGCACAATCCACTTCTTTGTTAAGTGGACGGATTTGAGACTAAGGTGATTGGGAGTGGGTCCCAATCCCTGTAGGGCAGTGGCTCCCAGTGTAGTGTCTGGGGCTGGGTGTGCTTGCTTGGGGACCAACGCCTGTGTGGCTAGTGGACTTACACCCACTGCCTGGGACCAATTACACGCTGGTGGCTGGTGTGGACTGACTCAGGAGTGAGCGGTCACCCAGCAGAGCGGGGTAAATTGGGGTTCAGGAGTGGGGTTCAAGCGGTCATAGCAGCACACCAGACTGGATTTGGGGAGCAGCCTGTCACACCATTAGGCCTGACTACTCATGCAGCAGGAATGCGGATTCATGTTTCTGTGCTTTCTTGTATATAGGCCAGAGTCACACTGCCATCTATGTTGATTTGGTTGGCACTGTGTCTGAATACCTTTGTTCTATAGGCCAATTGCAATATCAGATGGTGGTAAATGTATGGCTGGCCAACCATGAACATTATAGATGGATGATAACCAATAAAAGACCATTTGCTCAATGTTTATAAATGTATTCATGCCAAGCATCATGCCAGTATGATACCACTGAAAGTAACTGCATCTGTGGCACTGTTAGGCAGTATGGCAAAGAAATGTGCACTGAGCCTATCCTGTGGAGTTCGTCCCAAAATAAACAGGACTTGTCAGAGAATAAGTAGCACCATCTGGGGCACTGTACACTCTAATGCTCCACAACCGCAAAAACACTAAAGAACTGGAGGGGATTTTGCAATACAAAAACAAAGTACTTAAGGGTCTGGTGGGATTAATTATTAAGGGAAAACTGAGAGAACAATATATATAAAAGTTTTGCTAAATTATGACTGAAGGGTATAACATAACCAATTCTTCATACTCATCAGGTCAAGTGACTCCCAAGGAGCTATAACTAATGGAGTAGGAGAGAACAAAGAGCAGTAAACAAAGTGTCTGAATGCTGAGATCTATTAGTCTGTGGAAATTTAAACCTAGGCTGGAAAAAAAATTGAAAATATTCTTCAGGGTTTCAAAGAGTATTCCTGCATATATTCTACATAACATGCCCTACCCAGGAAAAGCTTGCAGCAGGGCTAGAAAAGTACTGCACATCCACTCAGTTTTCTATAGAATGTTTTGCCCTATAGAGCAGGCCAGGGGTTGATTCTCTTGAACTGCAGATGCCATGAAATCCATGGGAAAAATTCTAGTGCTAGAATGCAAGATCATTTACATAGTGGTACGGGGCTGCACAGTTTCCTAGAAACATTCCTTTCCCCATGACAGCAAAGCTCACTAAGAAGCCACTTCCCAGTGATCCCTGCTGGCATCTGCCCTAAATATCCCCTCTCCTCAAAGGAAGGGGCAGGAAGGAATATAATATGTGATAAAAGAAATAATATTGACAGTATCGGCCTTGTGCCGTCTTGCACATTCCCTGCAGATCTGAGAAGGAATCAAAGTGGCTGTCATCTCTTTCTTACTCTTAGGTCATCCAGCTATAGCTGTCACCACAGCTCCAAAGCACACTTAAAGATGGACTTCTCAGGGCTTATAGATAGAGGCAACATGTCCTTCCCTCTTCCGTGGGGTCAGGGACATTTGCACACCTCTTATTCTCTTTTACACTCTCCTCCATAACAAGCAACACGAAGTGGGGGAGACAGAGAGAGAGAGCAAAGACTAGAATCCAGACATCAAAAAGAGAAGAATGAAAAAGAGATAATGCTTGGAAAGACATGCATTCCACTCAATAGCATATGACCTGACAAAAAGCAAAGAATAGTCTAGCAGTAGGGAACAGGTCAACAAGAAAATATTAAGCAGTGTTTCAGACTTCCAACTTCCTCAAGTACTCCATATTAAGCCTCACCAAAAACTGAGTGTTACGGTCCACGGCGACAGGAGCTGCAGCACCAGTTTGGAAACTCTCTCAAGACAATGAAGTGTATGCAATACACATTAATATCTACGTGTATACTCCATGACATAAATGTTATTAGGATATACTCAATAATTATTCAGCAATGCAATATTAAATATATTATAGACATCTTCAACCCTTCTACTGCTGCGCAAAGACTAGAAAATTTCTTATCCTACTAGAAGGACAAAGCAACTAGTTTAAAATGTTAGTTCAGGCAGGAAGTTCAAACTTCTCGGAGCTTGGCGTTCTATATGCTTCAGAAGCGTTATGAAAAAAACAAAAGCCCATATGTGCTTACAGCATGTTGGCAAGCAACAGATCAAAAAGGCAAATGTTGTCCTCCCCACCACCCACTCAAATCATGTTGTCAGTTTAGTTAACATCACCCATCCATTTGAAATGGCAACTTGAAAGTGGCAGTGATAATGCAAGCATGATCTTTATGCTGTCATTTGTTCAATGTGTGGTGAAAGTCGTTCTGAAACTACCAAGAAGAGCAATATTGCTGGAGTGGCAGGAAATAAGTTTCAAGCTGTCCTTAGGAGCCTCACAATCAGTGCAATGCTTGAAAGTGAAGTGTACATGTTGCAATATTGCTTTATCAACATGTCAAGGGGATTCTGCTACCATCCACCGCAGACACCCAACAGATGATTGGAAGAATGATCTCATAAACAGCTTGTGCTCCTTCTCTGCAGCTTCTATTTGCCATATCTATCTTGCAACAGTATGTCTAGTGTTACAGAGGATACATTAACCACCCCCTTGACATGCTAAGATCAAGTGTAAAATTTATATTAATTTGGTGTGTAACAAATTCCAAACTAAATAAATGAAAGCTGTTGCTGCAGTCTGCAAAAACATTTCTGTTGGTTGAGCAGGTATTCAAGACAATGCCAGTTCTAAGGCATTTTAAACTAGTTGCTTTCTCCTTCCAGTGGGATCAGAATTTTATTAATTTCTTTTCTCCATGTTGAAGGGATGATGATCATATTATGCTTCAAATATATAACATAACTCAAGGACCTCCTAATCCCATCGGAGTCAAAGACAAAATTAACTCCGGTATTTAACTCCGGTATTTAACCCCTGCAGGGTACCATATTGCTGAGAAAGCTGGCCACGGGGAGCTGATGTTGCGGTGAGGTTGGGGTTGCCTGTGGGGTGGAGGAACCATGGGGGAGCTTTTTGAGGTTTTCAGAGCCCCTGGCGTGGCACCAGGGCCACGGGGGAGGTTTCAGGGCCCCCAGTGGGATGTTGGGGTCATGGTGAGGGCCAGAGCTGGCACCAGGGAGCCCTATGGTGGTCCCAAAATGGGCCTTTGCCTAGGGCCCCAGGTAGGCTAAGGCCGCCTCTGACCCCAAACACCCACTCTGCTGCTTTTTTGTTTGTTCAGTCAACAAAAGCCCAGAAATATTAATGAGCTAAACATGAAGTACAATGAGTAAGAGATGATTTAAGAATTGAATCCAGGATAAGTTTGTTAGGTCCAAGGGACCCCAGAGGAACAAACTATAGCTTTTAAATCCATGCTATCAATGGCTCTGTTATACAGGGTGGTATTTTGAAAATAGGACTCAAAACTTACTTACAATAATTTTTTTTCATTGCTACATTGATCATTTAATGCAAAAGCTTTTCCTGAAAATGGAGCTGTTATCCGGGCACGGCAAATTAAACTTCTAGCGCCACAATTAAAGGCATCATGCTGATGAATGGGGCAATGATACTGATTTACTTTGCGTGGCTCTGCGACTCAAAGACATGGTGTACAATATCTCTGGCTCCTTGGCAGAAGCAGCAGGCAGTCATGCGAAGCCATCCTGTTCTCCTTTGCTATCCCTCTCACTTAGAGATGTCTACTGTTTATGATCATGCAAAATTTGTGAACACAAGCAATTCTTTCATTCTTTCATTTAAAAAAAAAAAAAAGCAATTAAGTGCTTATGTATGGCATCAGATCAATGGTCCAGCAGAGGGAGATACTTTATTTAGGTGCAGCTTGACAAAGCCCTGGCTAGGATGATTTAGTTGGGTTTGATCATACTTTGAACTGGACTAGACAACCTCCTGAAGACTCTCCCAACCCTAATCTTCTATGGCTATGTCTACACTAGGAAAAGTTAGGTCGACTTTGTTAAGTCAACTTAATAAGGTCGACTTTACATCGACTTAAAGTTAACCTTATTAAGTCGACTTAACAAAGTGGACTAAGTCAACTTAACTTTAAGTTGACTTAGTCCACTTTGTTAAGTCGACCTAACCACCCTTAAGTCAACTTAACAAAGTGGACTTATACGTTCACACTGGGCTTAGGTGGACCCAAAGAAGGGTTAGGTTGACCTAAGGAGGCTTAAGTCAACCTAATGGGTGGTTCTTATTAAGTCGACTTAAGGAATTTCTTAAGTCGACTTAATGAAAGCCTAGCGTGGACATGGCTTTGTTTAAGCCGACTTAAGCCTCCTTAAGTCGACTTAAACTGCCAGTGTAGACATAGCCTATGATTCTGTAAAATGGCCTCCCAAAGTCACACAGCTGGGAAGTAGAAATAAATCCCAGATCTGATTCCCAGTATAAAGCCATATCCATGCTACCTCATTTAAAAGATTTTTTTTTTTTTATCCAAATGGAAGCAGATAGTACTGAAAACCTGTTTTTGCATCACTACTGACCCATGCCATTGGCCAACCCTCCACTCATTACAAGGGGAACAGGACTGGTGCTCGATTTACTGGGTAAAGAAGTATTTAGATATTTTGAATATATATTATAGGAACTTCAGAACATTTACAATTTCAGAACAGAAAGTAACAGTGAAATGTGCAATGTAATTTACACCAGCGAAGTGTGGCTTCATTTGGTTGAAATTATTGCTTCCAGAGAAATCACATCTCTCCCCATTCACTGCCCTAAAAGTTGAAATCATTTTATGCACTCTAATTGCCCCCATATTTGAATATGTTGGGGCTAATGGCAGGGTCTATTCAGTGCACGGTCTTCAACACTTGGGACAGGCCTAAACTGTAGTCTTTTGCCAGTTTAGCAATGTCAGTCTGGTATGTGATTTTTGGTGACATTTTTATACCAGGAAAAGCACTAGGTGTAGATACAGTAGTGGTGGCAAATAAATAAATAAATGAAGCTTTGTGTAGAGTGCATAGCTTATGTTACTCAGAGCATTAGAATAAGCTATGCTAATACATAGCTATACTGGCAAACCTTTTCTAATGAAGACTAAGCCTAGGATTTTTTGTCAAGAGTTAAAGCCGAAGCTTTCAGATAAACCCCAAGCTTCTTAACCTTCAGGCTATTATGCAAAGCCTATCTATTTGACAATAGTTTCAGGTCTTTTCGGTTCTGGTCGGCAGTTGGGGAAGGTGGCTCTGCTTTTAATTTTAGCAATATACATTTCAAAAAAGCCATTTTTAAAGCACACATGGTACAACAACATAAAGAACTTTCAGTTGTGTTTGTAGTTACAAATTTATCCAAAGACACAGATGATGGGCATGTGTATTATATAAATCTAGGGATAAGTCTACACTAGACTTTTTCACCTGATTAACTCAGGATAGTTAGTTTGTTGGTTAAGGCTTTCATGAGCAGTTCTTTGGAGAGTGGAAAAAATGTGTCTAGTATAGACACGGTTATGCCAGCAAAGCTACACTTTAGATGGTAGCTTTGGTGGGGTGGAGTTCCATTGTTTCCCTTCTTGGGCTTGTCCAGTAGTAGTTGACTTCTGGGTACCCATATGGCTCTGTCAATTTGTTTCCTTACTTCCCCAGGTGGGTATTGTAGTTTTAAGAATGCTTGATAGAGAGCCTGGAGGTGTCTGTCTCTATTTGAGACAGACAAATGTGGTTATATCTTAGGACTTGGCTGTAGACAATAGATCATGTGGTGTGTCCTGGATGAAAGTTTAAGGGATGTAAGTAACTATAGTGGTCAGTAGGTTTTCAGTATAGGGTGGTGTTTATGTGTTCATCACCTATTTGTACTGTAACGTCCAGAAAGTAGATCTCCCATGTGGAGGGCTCCAGGCTAAGGCTGATTGTGGGGTAGAAACTGTCAGAATCTCTATGGAAATCTGGATCTCTCCTCACTTACAGACAGCCCCCCAACTTTAAGCAGATACTCACCAGCAACTACAGACCAAACAACAGAAATATTAAGGCAGGCACATATTCTTGCAACAAATCCTGTTGCCAGCTTTGCCCACATATCTGCCCAAATGACACCATCATAGCACTTAGTCAAATCAGCTATTCCATCAAGGGCTCATTCTCCTGCTCGACCACTAATGTCATATATGCCATCATGTGCCAACAATGCCCCTCTGCCTTATTCATTGGATGAACTGGACAGTCCCTGTGCAAAAGAATAAATGGACACAAACCTGACATCAGAAATAACAACATTCAAAAACCAACAGGGGAACTTTTCGATCTCCCTGCTCACTCCATGAAAGATATCTTAATTGCTGTACTTAAACATGTTAATTACAAATCAAAGCTTCAAAGAGAAACTACAAAGTTAGTATTCACATGTAAATTTGATACCATTACCTTGGGCGTGAAACAGAGATATCAGTTGGCCTTCTTGTTACAAAAAGGTATTTTGTCTTCTTGCTACCTCCCCTCCTTCTAATTTGTTGTTCCACACTGTTTGAATCTAAACAACTGCTTTGATTTGCTGAAATAGTCTGACCTGATCCTATGACTTACACTTCCCTGCATTTATTTCCTCCCATTCTGTAAGTTCTCCATCTTCAAGCATCTGATGAAGTGGGATTTCTCCCACGAAAGCTCATGAGATAAATAAATTTGTTAGCCTTTAAAAGTGCCACAAGACTCCTTGTTTGTTTTACTGAACTAGACTGACACGGCTATCCCTCTGGAACTTGTCAAGATGTAAGGCATCTAGCAAAGTGCTCCTAGTGAAGACCTGGAATGATGGGGTATTCTTCTCTTCCTGATTTTTGTTTAGCTATTATAACTGTTAAGCTATGTGTCAAGTTTGAAACTATCGTGAGAAGCCACCCAAGAGAGGGGCTAAGCAGAATGTATAAGGAAAGTGAATGGCTTAGGGACATTATTTTTCCTTTATTCAAACAGACCTCTGTATTTAGTGCCAGAAGACAGTGACACTTTCTGGGATTCTTCACCATTGTTGTGTTGATGGTAACTGATGCAGACATTCTTAAAACATCTTATTCTGTATGGGTGGAGTAGGACATCAGCACCACAATAAAGCATAAAGTTTAAGCCCTGCAGTGTATTTATAGTCAGAAAAGTGATGCTGTAGAAATGACTTTATGGGTTGCCGTATTTATTCTCTCTCAGTGACTCTAGATCAAAATACGTGAGCTTGGAAAACAAAAGATGATGTTTTGAAGTGCCAGCTCTGGCATACTATTCCTGCAGGATCTGAAAATCAAGCTGTAGTCTTTCTGCCTCTTATATCATCATCGGTAATAAAAAATCTGCAGTAAGAATTTTAAATGACAGGTTTTGACAATAGAATCCAGCACAATACTCCACAGCTGTATTGACTTTGAATTATTAATAACAGCAAAACATTCATTTCAATCAGCAAATTAAGCATACATGACTGGAAGATGCAAGATTAAGTTTCTTAGGACAGTTAGGATTTAGGCTCAAATACTGTGTTCCTTCTGAGTCCAAAAGTGCCATTTATTTCAGTGGAGCTTTAGATCTACAAGGAATGAAGGATGAGATCCTTTATCTCTGAATTTCTTAGCTCTTAATTTTAAAGTGTGAAATCCTGGACTGAATGAAGTCAATAATACAAGTTTCCCACCTTCCTCTCTGGGGCCAGGATTTCACCAAAAGATCTTTATTTAAGTAAAATATTCACTAATATGGAAGAATTATCATATAAACTAAACTACATTATAGTGACGCTGCACTCAGAATGGTAGCTTCATACATATATACAGGTACACAGAAAACCAATTTACTTTACACTCAGGGCTAGATACTGCCATCCTTATAGTACCTTACTCTGCAATTTACGCTATGGACATCAACAGGAATCCTGGAGCCCAAGGTCCTATTTGGAAAAAAGCACTTTTCCAGAAAAAGCATTTTCTTGGAACTGGTTATTGTTTGTTATTGACTTTCCAAAATGTCATATTAAATATTTTTGGATATTTATCAACATAAATAACAGTAGTATGTCACCTTGAGCCACACCAATGAGGTCTGTCAGCTGAACATTTCAGAACAATTTTTTAAAACAATCCAGGAGATTCTAAAGGGTCTTACAAACAGATATCGGTTTCAAAATGTAACTAAATCCTACGAGTAATTAATTATATTGGCCTCACAAATATTGGCATACTAAGCCATTCCTAATACCTGATAGCAATATAGCTAATTTTCATAAGTAATACTCCTTATTTTTAATCACTGTTCAGTTAACTTATTTCAAAGCCCATTTCTTTTCTGAGTTATGTTATGTGACTGCAGTAGGCTTGCATGAGCATAAATCATTTTAGAATTTGGGCCTAATTTTTGAGCAACTAAATGTGTTCTCAGAATTAGCATGCAACACCGCACTAGAGCTTTGTGTTGATCTGTGTAAGCCCATGTTTTTTCTTCCCCAAATTTCTGTTGTTGCAGTCAGGGGATTGGCTGAATACTGAAGTGATATGAACATCAGAATGCAATCCACAATCCCATAATCAGGATTCTAAAAAGGTGCAAGTTATTTTTATATCCATCTGGACTTTCTCATGTGATGGCCTCTTCAGCCAAAACCTAGAAAATGGACTTTCCACTGAAAAATTCTGTGTCTGAAAAACAAATCTTATGGAGGAACATGCCTTCTTTTCCCAAAATCTCAGCATAAGATGATGTTTGAGGTTTTTTCACAGGTTAAATGAGCAACGTCTTTTTTTTTTAGATATATAAATTTTTTAGATATATAATTTTGATTAAGTAAATTAAAGAAGTCTGACAATCAATATATACACACAAGGAAGAAAACTGAATAAAAGAAACTTGTCTGTTTGATCTTAGAAGTTCATATTTTTATATGTAAGAGGAATACTTTCCAAGTTACAATTATGGAAAAATTCTAAAGACTGTTACAGTGATTAAACCAATTGAGATCTACAGATTTTTAATAGTAATCTATAGATGCTACTCTAAAACCTATTGAATTTTATAAAAAATTACAGTGTTTGTATCATTTTTTAAAAAAATATCCTCTACAATTCTATTACAGGGATATAATTTTCTATTAAATTCTACAGGAATTTTTGGTAAAAAGGTGCATGGGTGGGTGTGTGTGCCATGTCTGTATGAATGTATGTTTTGTAATTAATAGTCCTGTTAGGTCTGGGCTTTTCCTCAATGCTCAAATAGCAATTGTAGCCAAGAGCACATTTTCTTCTTTGGTAGGAGCAGTGTTGCTATTTCTTTCCAATACAGACCTTGCTACAATAAGCTAGACCATTTGTCACAATGAAATTAGACTATTGCAGTAAAATCTATATAGTGTTCCAGCTATTCAGGGTAGTTTTTAATCTGTTGATTGTTTTTGGACACAATGGAAAGTCTGTCCCCTGGCTTCAGCTCCCACTTTTATATGCTGCTATACAGCAAATTCAACTACTTAAGTTCTTCCTCTACTTCCCTAAAACGTGTCCCTTTTACACATTTCCCCATTACTTAAGTCTATGATCATGCTTTGGTTATCTCATGCATTGACTGCTGGAATCTCTTTGTGTCTTTGTTTCTGTTCAAATTTCTGCATTTTCCATTTCATCACACTCACTAGTTCATTCCTTCCATTACTGAGTGTCATCAATGGCGTCCTGTCTCTTCCCATATCAACAGCAAACTCTTTGCCCTCACCTTGAAAGTCCTACACAGCTCTACCAACTTCACATTCCTGCTCTCATTTCTTGCTGCTGCTCCTTGTACTTTCTTTTTCCTGAATGTGCGTGCTCTCTCTCTCACACACACACACACACACTTGCAACTATTTCTCTGCAGGTTGAAGAAGTACCTGCCTTTCTCCTTCACCTCCTCTTTTGAATCCTTCCACAAAATCCTCTTATTTCTCCTAACTTTCCATCACAAAAACCTCCTTCATAATGCACTACCTATTCTTGTGCCCTGACCATTAAAAACTAATAAAGCAAATTATATGATCTTCTTTCCTTAAAAAATGATATTCTCTCAAGAGCAATTTTCTCTTCCACCTAGCATTCTGGTCTTTTGCCTTCTTTCCTTCTCATTCTATGGTTTATTGTAAAGATTCATTAAGTTAGCATAATTTAGTTTTTAATCATGAACCATGTCTTCTTATATACATATAGGCTATGTCTACACTTGCACTTTTAAGTCAACTTTAACTAAGTCGACTTAAAGGGGAACTTACAAAGTCGACCAAGAGCGTCCACACTAGATGCTCTAGGTTGACTTTGTGGGGCTAGGGGGGACCTTGGGCAGGTCCACGGTGGCAGGGGGGGAACCCCCTGTGTGCAATGGGGCAAAGGGGGACAGGGACCCTGGCAGGGCAGAGCCCTGTGTGTGATGCTGTCTGGATTTAGGGAAGCATTTATGATATTATTTTCAATGGATATCTCATAAATGCTATAATCCATAGGAACTATGTCATGTTTGGTATCAATAGAAAGGTAGTAATTTGCTGGGAATGATTATATAGTTTATGTCTAGGAATTCTATCTCGATTAGAAGTTAGGAATTTGATGTTATATCCATACTTTAACTTGTGTCATTCTGGAGGAAAGCCTTAGACGGGAGGGTGTGAACAACCATTGTCTCCTTAATGTTTAGGAATTTTCCAGGTAGAATGGTCCCAGGGAGTATCCTGATGAGCCATTAAGGACATAAGGAATGCACCCATTGTGTCCTTAATGGCTCATCAGTTTAGTCCCTGGGACCATTATCCCTGGTACATTCCTAAACATTAAGGACACAATGGTTTGACACACCCACCCACAGGTACCTCAATAAAATAACGTAAGTTAAAGTACAGATAGAATACCCAATTCCTAACTTCTAATCCAAATAGAATTCCTAGACATAAACTATATAATCATTCCCAGCAAATTATACCTTTCTATTGATACCAAACATGACATAGTTCCTATGGATTATAGAGCATTTATGAGATATCCATTGAAAATAATATCATAAATGCTTCCCTAAATCCAGACAGCATCACACACAGAGCTCTGCCCTGCCCTTTGGGAGGCATGCCAGGCTCCCCCTGTGCCCCCCTCCGTAGAGAGGGCAGTGGTGTAGTCCTGGGGTAACCCTAAGTCGACTTAGGGCTACCCCATGTCTACACTGGCTTAATTTGACTTTAGAAAGTCGAATTAAGCCTTAAGTCGAGTAAAAAGCAGGTTTAATAAAGTTGACTTAATTTTCCTTAAGTTGACTTAAGCAAAGTGTAGTGTGGATGCAGGGCAAACTAAGTCGACTTAAGCCAAGCTTAAATCGACTTAATTTCCCAGTGTAGACACAGCCATACAGAGCAAACCACACTCAGAAAGTGGCAATTCTTCACAACTCATAACCTGTCCAAGTCTAAAGGGATTGCTATGGGCAAACAAAAGGCTAGTTCTAGTTCCTGAGGCACTAGAGCTTTCTAAACAAGCCGGAACAATTTTTATAATGGAAAGTTGTGGAAAAACTAAATATAAGGGTTGCTACCGCACCCTTCAACAAGTGCCATACACATCAATGGTGCTGTGTAAATAACAGTAGTAATAACTGAAACATCAGCTGCATTGCACAAGAACAATTTTAACATTCATGCAGTAGCTACATGGTATTTACATTCCACAAACAAAGCTTTTAGACACTTGCTCCCAGGAAGAGTTACAATTCTTTACAAAACAGAAAAAGAATCATTAAGGTATTTATAAAGCATAAAAGAAGATGCTGACAGAAAATTTAATCTGCCTAATATAATTGTATTTACTGTTTTGTAACTTGGACTATGCAACAATGACATTTGCATTCCAAATGCACAGAAAGAATCTTGTATAATGGAATGTACTAAAGCTTATAACTATCTCTACAATGAATGTTAGGCAGTGGGAACCATGACAGCTGGGAAAATGACCCTGGTGTGACTGAATGAAAGCCCAAGGTTTGAGTGAAAGACAGCTCAAGGTTGCAAAAGGTTCCTGACCATTTGTGAGCCTTTTAGTGACTCTGGACTGAGTTTTAGATTAGCAGCAAAACCCAAATCCAGACAAAACCCAAACCCAGTGAAAAATAAAAAAACAGGGACTACGGATTTTTTTTCTCATTACAACAGGTGATTTGACCTCACCTTCCTCTATGTGCTGTTCCCCAGTGTTTGAATCCCAACACCTATTCTGACTTGCTGTTACAGCCTCTCCTGATCCTATGTCATACATTTTCCTGCATTTAATTTCCTCCCATTCTGTAAATTCCCCCTCTTCAAAGCGTCTGACGAAGTGGGATTTTCTCCCACGAAAGCTCATGCGATAAATAAATTTGTTAGTCTTTAAAAATGCCAGAGGACTCCTTGTTTTTTCGGCTGACCTAGACTAAAACAGCAGCCCCTTTGGAATTCATATTTACAGTGGCTTATAGTATGGTGAGTGCCACATCTTCATTACAGTAACACTCTTTTTGAAATAATATCACTTCATCTGTACTGCAGAGAACAACATGGCCCTGAATAATACAGCATGTGGGAAGTGATCTGGAAAAAAAACCAGCCAAAAGACAGCACCCAGTTGGACAACTTAAAAGTATGT
Source organism: Pelusios castaneus (assembly GCA_007922175.1). NCBI lineage: Eukaryota > Metazoa > Chordata > Testudines > Pelomedusidae > Pelusios > Pelusios castaneus. The sequence continues at coordinate 22,188,917 of ML685785.1, forward strand.
CACTTTTTCCCTCTAAGTAGATAGTTTTGAAAAAATGTCCTCTTTTTAGTTGCCCCAATCAATCTGTTCTTTCCAGACTATCAGATTTGTAGTTATTAAAAGACAGTTTCAGCCCCAAAGGCTATATCTGTAGCACACAATATACTTTTGTAAGCTAAGTTTTACAGCTGTCAGGTCTTTCATCCTCATTTTTCCCCCTACAGAAAGACACTGCAAATTACTGTCTCTCTTTGCCACCTAGTGGGAAAGTTAATTTTACAGTTGCCTTCCAAGCAGCAACTTCCCTTTAGAAATAAGGTCACGGAATTCTATGTGAGCACAGAACTGAGAAAAGGAAAAGTTCAAGGTTTACTGTCTATGTTCAGTCGTCTGCAGGTGCCACATAGAAGGAGTGGGGTGGGGGGAGACCAAAGGTGGCTTTAAGTCATCTCAGGACTTAGACTTTGCATTGCTCTGAGGGCCATCGTAGACACTGGTAGTTCAGAAGCCCCTAGAGTGGAGATTGCTTGGCGCCAACCCTTCCTGCCCTGAAAAAGCTCTGACACACCCCTTTCAGCACAGGAATATTTATGGTAGCCCTGCTGGGGTGGAGGGGCGGGATGCAGGGAGGTTTTCTTCCTTCTTCTGTCATAGTTTTAGCTCTTATGCATCAGCACAGGATAAGAGAGGGATCAGTTCATGAGAGAGAACCTGTCCCCAAGTGATTTGGCACACTGGAGATGTCATGAAGATGATATCCTTGCTGACAAGTGCATTTAAAGGAAACACATACACAGAGCCTAATTTTGATCTCCCTTAAAAAGGATTTTTATTACTGATTTCAATGGAGTTACTCCTGATTTTCAAGAGTGTAAGGAACAATATTCATCTATGCCATGTTATAGATTTTGATTTTCCCTTTTCACAGTTGTGTGATCTTATTTGTTTACATGTATCAGTTATGTAATGTAAGAAGATTATAATTACCCAGGTGAACTGGAAAATCTTATTCAAAGCCAACTCATGGGATAAGGGAAAACAAGGGAATTAAAAATGTTAGGGCGGTCTCATCTCACTGCCTTATACTTGCCCTGTTTATTTTTGTTTCTGAAGAGAATATTACAATGAGATAAAAGATTGATAAAAAGCCCATTGGAGTCAATAAGGGCCTGCTTTTCAAAGGTATTTAAACTTCTGGAAACGCAACTAGGATTTTCAAAAACACTTGGCGCCAAGTCCCATTGAAACCACTGAATCATTAGAAGAACAGGTTTCTTACCTGTAACAGATGTTCTTCAAGAGGTGTACTCCTGCCCATTCCAATGTAGGTGTACGCGTGTTGCGTATACAATCCATCGGAGACTTTCCCCCAGCGGTATCCGTCGGGTCGGCCTGGGCACCCCCTGGAGTGGCGCTCTCATAGTGCTGCATATATAGCCCTGCCAACCCGGTACCCCTCCAGTTCCTTCTTGCCTTTCTCCGACAAGAGGGATTGGCAGGCGGGTATTGGAATGGGCAGGAGCACACCTCTTGAAGAACATCTGTTACAGGTAAGAAACCTGTTCTTCTTCTTCGAGTGTGCTCCTGCTGTTCCAATGTAGGTGATTCACCAGCAAGCCCTGGATGGTGGGGTCGGAGCCTTTACAGCATACTTTGGAGGACTGCTCTCCCTACTCTGCTGGCTGATTGCGTACTGCGTGGTGAAGGGATGTACTGAGGAGCATGTTGCGGCCCTGCAGATCTCTAGGATCGGGACTTGGGACAGGAATGCGACCAATGAGGCCAGTGCCCATGTGGAGTGAGCTCTGATTGCCGGAGCGGGATGGTTGGCCAGGTCATAACATGCCCTGATGCAGGAGGAAATCCAGGACGAGATCCTCTGAGCGGAGACTGGTTCTCCCCTCACTCTCTCTGCTACTGCAACAAATAGTTGAGGGGATTTCCTGAAGGGCCTAGTTCTATCTATGTAGAAAGCTAGTGCTCTCCTTACATCTAGTGAGTGCAGTACCCTTTCCTTATCATTTGCGTGTGGTTTAGGGAAGAAAACCGGGAGGAATATCTCTTGACTACAATGGAAAGTAGATACCACCTTGGGGAGGAAGGCTGGGTGGGGTCGTAGCTGGACTTTATCCTTATGAAAATTGTATAAGGGGGCTCCGAGGTCAAAGCCTTTAGCTCTGAAACCCTGAGGGCTGAGGTGATCGTGACCAGGAACGCTACCTTCCAAGAGAGGTATAGCATTGAGCATATTCCCAGTGGCTCAAAGGGGGGCCCCATCAGCTTTGAGAGGACTAGATTCAAGTCCCACAGGTTCTGCGTTGGGGGGTAGAGCTTGTCTAGACCCTTTAAGAATCGCAAGATTACTGGGAGTGAAAAGACTGACTTCCCTCCTTCCCCTTTATGGAACGCCGAGATAGCCACAAGGTGGACCTTCAATGAGGCTACCGCTAATCCCGAGCTCTTTGAGTAGAGGAGATAGTCCAGGATGAGTGGGACTTGGGCATCCCTTGGTGTTACTCCCTTCCCTGATGCCCATATAGAGAACCGAGACCATTTGGCCGTGCATGCCTTTCTCGTGGATGGTTTCCTGCTTTCGAGTAAGACCTCCCTAAACCTGCTCTGAGCAGGCCCTCTCACTTTCATTCAACCACATAGGTTCCATGCTGTCAGGTGCAGGGATTCTAGGTTGGGATGGAGGAGCTTCCTGTGAAACTGGGAGATCAGGTCTGGGCATGCAGGCAGTGGGATCGGGGGTTCACTGAGAACTGCATCAGTAAGGGAAACTAGTGTTGCCTGGGCCATGCGGGGGCGATCGGTATGACTGATGCTTTGTCCTTCTTTATTTTCAGGAGGACCTTGTGGATCAGAGGGAAGGGAGGGAAGGCATACAGGAGATCCTTGCTCCAGCTCAGGAGGAAAGCATCTGAGAGAGATCCCCAGCTGTGCCCTTGGAAAGAGCAGAACTGTGGGCACTTCCTGTTCTCTCTTGTGGCGAACAGGTCTAGCTGGGGAAAGACCCCACCTTAGGAAAACTTTCCAAAGGACCTCCGCCTTTATGGACCACTCGTGGGCTGCAAATGCCCGTCTGAGGCGATGTGCCAGAGTATTCTAGGCCCCTGGGAGATGTGGATAAATCTTGCCGAAGGCAAGCGAACAGTGCTCCGACAACCGACACTGCTGTAAGAAGGAATTGGAGGGGCGCCGGGTCGGCAAGGCTATATATGCAGCGCCATGAGAGCGCCACTCCAGGGGGCGCCCAGGCCGACCCGATGGATACCGCTGGGGAAAAGTCTCCGATGGATCGTGCACGAGTCGCGCGTACACCTACATTGGAATCGGCAGGAGCACACTCGAAGAAGAAGATCTAACTTCACTTATCAAAGGGGACACCAGGGGGCAGCCAAAATATTTGGCAATGTAATAGTAAAAAGGTCAGCTCTGAAAGTAGGAGTTGACCACTTGAAAAGTAACACAGAGCTGACTTGGGATAAATTCTAAAGTACCAATTGAGTGGTCTGAAGGTCATGGAGGGGAAGGAGTTTTCTCCTGTAAATCAGAGAACCAAAGTTGTGGTGAATTTGGAAGAATTAAGAAGTGGAATGTGGAATGGTATCTGGAGGCAAGGACGTCACTGCCCCAAAAATAGATTCGGGCCCCAGGGCCCGATCCGTATGGGGGGCCCGATCCATCCTCTGGGTCCCCAGCTGGGGCCGTATCAGGGTCCTGCCGCCGCTGGGCTGTGGCACAGCCCTGGCCCTGGTGGGAGCCTCATTGGGCCAGTGGCAGCCAGGCCCTGGATCCTGAGTCCTGGTGGGAGCTCGATCAGGACAGCAGCGGCCAGGCTTCAAGTCCCCGGCCCCAGTGGGGGCCGGATCTGGCCCCTGGCAGCCGGACCCCGGATCTCTGCCAGACTTGGGGCACTAGCACTGGGACTCAGGGCATGTTCCCGTGTGCCCAGCGCTAGCAACGCCACTGTCTACAGACAAAGCTCTTTTGCTTTTATGGATACGGGAAGGTTGTTAGGAGAACCTAGAAGGCTGGGATTTGAATGACATTGTTTGAACTTGAAGTGCACCAGTAAAGAGCAACCTTTAAAACATTTGTGGATAATTAGAATGAACAAAAGAGTGTGTGTACAATTTTGAGAAAAAGCTGACTCTACCAAAGTCAATTTCAACTGCATTTGGGGTATGAATCAAATGTTTTGTATTTCTCTATTCTCTACATAGTGTAATATGTCCACAAACAAACCCAGCCATTTCAACTAGTCTTTCTAAATCAAGGAAATGGCATTTCACATACTCTGCAGATGTCTCAGTACATATACTGTTCCTGCTTGTACCATTACAAGGCCTCGGGCTGATAAAGCACTGTCAGCTGGTAGCTGCCAGTAGGCAGCCAGACATTTTTCATTCTGTTACACAAAAGGAAAGTTGTCCATGTCCTCATGTCCCCCTCCCAGGGGTTAAAGTAAGGGGGAACGCACTGGAACGCAGTTCCGGGGCCCCCAAATTTGAGGCACCACAGTTCCGGGGCCCCTAAAATAGATCCTACACCCCACCATTGTTAATCACAATACTTATTGTGTTATGTAGTGTTTGCTAGTTTGTGACAATAATTGCTATAGACATAAACACCATATAAAATTATAAATATTTTTATGGAGCGATAACCGATGCATGTGGTACTGAGAAGTGGTTGCAAATGCCTACCTGCCTGGGGCCCACACATGCATGAAGGGGGCCCAGACAATACAGGAAGTGGGCCCAGAGATTAGGAGGGTTCCGGGGCCCATCAAATTATACTTTAACCACTGCCTATGTAGCAGATTAATGTAAACAATAGCCTCTTTTCTCTTGCTTTCCATTCTGACTCAGAGCTCCTCTCACATTGCACTTCTTCTGTAACAGGGATTTCAAACGTTCAGTGCTGGAATCTGATAGACAGAAAGATGGTAGTAGATTAGTATCTGTCAGTTCAATATCAGTTCTTGCTCTTGGTCCTTTCCCAGTGCTTCTGTGAAAGTTGAAGAGGAGGGAAAGCACAGAAGGTCCTTAATTATGTTTCAGAGTATCAAAGCTATGAGCAGCCTGGCAATCTGCAGAATATTGTTGGCATGAATGCAGTGCCTGGAGAGGCAATTTGCAAGCGTATATGTGTCAAAGCAAGTGTTGGTCTTCCTTGTCAATACATTGTTTGGTGAAAAACAGAATATGGATCTGATCAACCTCTCAGTTACCTCATGTCAATTCAAGTCAATGAAGTTACACAGGTGCAAATGATTGCATGAATACAGTGTAATAGCTTTAAATGTTTTTAGTGAGCTTTGGAAATGTCCATACTCTGCCTAGGAGTGCTGGCTTTTGGGGATGTATGCCAGAACAAAGTGATAGTGGAAATTCAGAAGGACACACATTACTTTTATTTTCTTTCCTTCCCCCTTAATTTCCATCCCTTCATCCAACATGTGGTGTACGGAAAGTGTTCCCTATATACATGTTATATACCACATAAAATATATGAATCATTGTGTGGACTTTTAAAACAGCCAGCTAGTTTTCATGATCTCTGAAATATATAATCTGACACAATGATTTTTAAATATATTTAATGTATACAATATCAAATTAGACATTAATGTGTACAGCAACATCATGAACACCTGAATATGCACATAAATTGATCATGGAGCTGCTTGTAGAAGATGCTGTTTAGAAGATTAATGCTATTTAACTGTAATTCTGTTTAGCATCTAACACTGTTTTAGAGGACTAATGCCCATGTCATTTCTTATATAAGCTTGGTGTCTTACATGCTTTTCTCTGCATTAGAATGAATATGTTCATGTCATGTCAATATTTTTTAAAAAAATATATATTACCATGCTATTTCCTGTATTATACTTTATGAAATTTACTAATAGTGAGATACAGAAAACCTGATGCATGAGCAAAATCTCATTACTATTTTTGCCTTTTTGCTATGGTGATCTCAGTATAAAGAGCAGACCTGAGGTCTCCGTTTGCCAAATTGTGCAATCATCCAGGATGACAGCCACTGCGATTTAATGAGGCTAATGCAGAACTGAATGTGCCTTATGTGCAGCCATAGAATAAACAGTTAAGCAATGTACACATCCATATAGTGCAATGTGTTCAGCAGATCTTGAAAATTAATTATTTTTTTAAATGTGGAAACTTAAAAAAATGAAAAGTGTAGACTGAAAAGGAACATACAGCTAAAAACATATAGGCAAGATTATCAAAGTTACAAATGGGAGTTAGCTGTGCAATGCCAATTGCTTTTCAATGTGTTATTGAATTGTATTAAACATATTAAGGCATTATTCACTTCTACTCCTCCCTCCCCCAAAAATCTACATTTATTAAGCAAAAGAAGAAATGTGCTAAGAAATCGGAATCCATTCAGAAGAGGTAATTAAGAAACTAGAACATCTGTGGTAGTGATGAAAGTGTTCCATAGATAAGGAAATTTCCCATTGGTGTAAACACTAGGTAAGAATTGTTTGCCCATGGAGAGCAGAACTGTGATGTTTCTAGTAGCAGAGAAGTGACAGGACTCTTCTGTAATGAATTCAAAGGGGACCATTTTTACTGAGGCTGTTACACAGAGAGATCATGTTATCTATCCTCACCCTCCTATCACTGAGACTGATACGGATTCAGTGCCCTACAATTACTCAGGATCTCTGTGCATTTAGAACTGAATTAAGGAGACATGACAAGGACTGTTACTTAAACAACAGGACCATCCTAGAATTCTGAAGGAGGAAAAAATTGTATATACAGTACATTGCAATTTCTCCTCCCCCCAATTAAAAAATAAGGCAAATTGCTGCTCAGAATTGTGGCGCAAATACATATTTTGCACTAATTCCAAGCATAGAACTCTCCAGACCTGTTAATGGTATTGTCCATGTAGCACAAATACAAGTGACAAGGATTCCATGTAGTGGATCATACGGGAGAATTTTCTCCAAAGAACCTCCACTTGCATTTTCTCTCCAGACAGTTACAATAACTGAATATCCAATAAGACAGATGAAATTTCAGACTTGGAAGCTTTATTTCTGCAAGTGTGCATTTTGAAGGCACTAAACGTGAGGATATTAGGAGGAAATAATGATTTAATTGAGGACAAGCAGCACAGAGCCGCAAAAAGGAGGTTACACTTAAACCTAATATGATATAGCTAAGAAAGAAACTCAAATTGTATTAATTAACTAAAATAGGAGAAACCATGGACATAATCAGTTGGCAACAAAGTATTACACATAAGAAGGTCAGTAAATACTTAACTGGAGGTGAGTTAATTAAGTGGCTAAAGAGTTGGCTTTGAGAAAGAAGAGAGAAGTTATCAAAGTAGTCTGGGATGAAGGAAATTGGTCAGTGAAGCGCCATATGGATTTGGATTTGTACAAATATTAACATTAAACATTAGCAGCCTGAAGAAAGAGACAAAGAAGGTGATTAAATTTGCTAATGAGTTTTATGTAAGGAGGGGTAATCAATACAAAGCAGGAGGGCAATAAAATTTAGAATGATGTGAACAGATTTGAAACAAGGGCAGGAATAAGTGAGTCAATGTGGAGAAATGTAAGGCAATGAGCCTGAGGATAAAAAAACAAGGATTGGAAATAGAGCTTTAATGGCCATATGCTCCAAAACAGTGAGCAGGAGTAGGATCTGGGGTAGTTGTGGATAAAATTATAAATACACTTGGCACGGTGCTGAACTCCAGTAAAAAGAAATGCAAACGGAATAATGGAAGATATTGGATCAAATTCAACTGCAGAATGATCAGACACAGCTTAAATTAATCGGAACATTGCTCTTGTATGACAAGGCTGAATTTGGCCCACTGAAAACAATCTAAGAGATTTTGGGCAAGATTTCATTACAGAGAAGAAGCAAAAATGTGAAATAAATTTGCTGTTTGCCTGTGAGACGTTATGATTCTCTACGTTTTATTTATTGGCTATTATTCACCAGCATTTCAGTGAATAATTCTTGCATGAAGTCTATAGCCTTTATACAAGGAATTAATTAATCTATGGAACCATTCATCTACCTTATGTGATAATTTCTTGCCCCCGGTTCAATAATTCTTAGAACTGGGTTTCAGCAGGAATGCAGGTGGAGTGAATTTTAAATTTATTTTCCATTATTATGCTCTAAAATGTACTTAAAATCGCTAATTTCCCTGATAATTCATGCTATTGGTCTCATTCATTAGAATATTTGTGGAAAGTTGAGAAAATAAGGGTATGGTATTTTTTGTTTTACATGACTGTGTTTTATATTCATGAGGAGTGGCTGGGGGTAGCCCGGCATGATTTTGTCTCTCCATCTTCCAAGAACTGGGGAAGCTCCTGCCTTATGTGGTATCCAAGAGGGGGAAGACTAGTAGGGTCATATAACAGACCTGGGTGGGAGCATTTGTGGGCAGAACCTGTTCTGTTATGGCTTGATTTCCACCACCAATTGCATCAGCATTTCCCAGAACAATGTATGCTGCAAGTGCTATTTTGACAGCAGTATGAATGTGAATCTTTAGACTAAACAAGGAGTCCTGTGGCACTTTTAAAGACTAACACATTTATTTATTGCATGAGCTTTAGTGGGAGAAAATCCCACTTCATCAGACGCTTCAAAGCTTATGCGATAAATAAATGTGTTAATGTGTTAATCTTTAAAAGTGCCACAGGACTCCTTGTTTGTTTGGCTGACCTAGACTAACACGGCTAACCCTTTGGATCTTTAGAATGTTTGTGTTATTTTATTATTCTGGCAGGCTGCTAATATTTTTCCAGCATAAGTAAGAAAAGGGAAATGGTGATTTCTAACAATGTTTAATTCAGCCAAACCTCAGCAGATTTTAATGGGATGAATGAAAGGCACATTTTTAGCCCCAAAGCCTTGTCCCTGCTAATTTTACAGCTTCTAAAAAGAAGTTGTAACCATTTCCTACTATAATACATCCCTTTGCTATATTTACATTTCCTTTCAATAGTATTTAGCACTGTGCCAATGGTATTTAGAATTTTATCCACCACTAGCCACAAATACTACTACTCTTACTCCATGTATTGGAGCACATACCCATGAAAGATATATGGACATTTCATGGTCTTGCTCTGCATTGCAATTTCCTGTTTTCCTTTTATAAGTTGTACAATATCTTAGCCTAGAGAAGTTAATTCATGTAATGATTCTGAGTTTCTTGGTATTCATGATTTCTTAACCTTTGCATTATATTATATTTAATGAACCTTTTTATGGGTTATACAGAACTCATATGAGACTCAGGGAGCAGTTTGGTACAAAGTAGTATCAATGAAACAGTTAAGATGTCCCATTGATTAAAGTTTCCTTCATTTTAAGTAATAAAAATATTACACATTAGCAGAATACAGCATGCTTTGGAGCACTTTAAATATCTCATGACAATAAAGGTTACATGTTTTCCATGGGGAATTTCATGCACAAGTTTGGCAATAGCATTTATTGAACTTACATACAAATTATAATACACAAGACTTTCAGGCCAAAGAAGTGCCTCTTTTCAGGTGTATCCATAGAGTGAATAATATGAATTGAGATATTCAAACTGAAATCATATTAAGTCTAAAAACACTGCAGACTCCAACTATTTTCAGTGAAGCCATTACTGTTTTCCAGTGAAGATCATAATGGCTCCAAAATGAAAATTAATGAGACTGATGATGTCGGTAGAAATGCCAAGGAATAGTATTTTTAATTTTCCATCTTAAGAATAATATCTTAGGGTAAACAGGATAAATTCTAACAAACCTTGATATAAAAGCACAATATGACACTTTCCGTTAGGAAGAGTATATACTGAGACCTTTCTACTGAAACACTGTGGGGTTCAGAGTATAACATTTTGTGGTTTTTAGTAGTTACTGAAAAGGCACAAGTTCACTTAAGTGACTTCAATCCAAAAGCATAAAAAAGATTCTTCTGAAGAGGACTATCGATCTGAAATATATCTGAAATTTGACATATAAGTTGGGCAACTCTCTGGTCAGATTTTAGTTACTGGTAATCTAAAACTGCCAGAAGGACATGTGAAATTCACAGAGCCCACATTTATGTGTTTCATCTGTGTAAATTCTGAACATTGGGCTAGATACTCAGCTAATGTAATTTGGCTCCACCGGGTCCATTATTTTACTTGTATTGCTTTTTGTACAATTTTGTTCAATTTTAAAGGAGCTTTTATAATTATCTTAAATTTTTCTTGGGAAGATTTTCCTCATAAGTGCACTGATAGTGTCATACATTACATTTTGTCAACAAGCCACAGAAGAGTCAAAGGAGCCATTTATCCAACATATTTTAGCCTCATGTTCCTTGCTATACCCACCTCACTCTCTCCTCCAGAAATATATCCATATGTTTCACTATCCTCTCTGCTTTGCTCATCTTTCCTGACACTTTATTTCCTGAATAAAAGATCTTTCTTGTATGGGAAAAGAAGAAACTGTGGCAGTGAAAGCACTATATCCTATTCAACAGCTTAATTTAGGTTAATGTAAAGGTATAGGTGAATTAATACATCAGATTTGTCCTCTCATTAAAGGTAGCTACATCTTGCACTCATTTTTATAAAGTTCCCTAGATTTCCCTTAGGTATCTATATCGATACCACTAAATATCTTCCTGTTTTCTTCCTGCAATGATGTTGTAGGTGTCAGTCCCAGGATATTAGAAAGACAAGATAGATAAAATAATATCTTTCATTGGACCAACTTCTGTTGGTGAAAGAAACAAGCTTTTGAGTTTTACAGATTTCTTCCTCAGATGACTTCTGTGTAAGCTTGAAAGTTTCTCTTTCTCTCACACCAACAGAAGTTGGTCCAATGAAAGATATACCCTCACTCACCTTGTTGTCTGTTATTTTGCATCATTTTTATAACTGTTTCTCTTTCTGTTTTCCCTGAGTTGCTACCTCTTTAGCTCATTTCATTTCACAATTCTGGTTTATAGATCTGGCATAGGTCAGTTAATTGTAACTGTGCATAAAACCAAAGTCTGGCATGTTAACTCTTGAACAGTGACTTGCAAATACTAGTTGTGTGTATTCCCTTGATATACAGTACTGCATTTGTTTCCTTTGGTTGGCTGGCATGGTGTGTTGACTTATTGCAGATAGCAATTTAGAATAACCTTAGGGTAAACACAGGCTGCTGATTATGAAGATTACATGTTTATTTCAAGGTGAAGGATACAGCAGAATAGGTTCATCTAGCATCTTAAATCACGGTGATTTGATAAGTGTGTGATATAACGCATTAACAATTCATAATGCATAATATTTTGTACTACTGTTGCACATTGCACCTGATGATAAAAGTGGTTTACAAACAGCAATGAATTTGGCTCAATGACATTGTTGTGAGATAAGCCGTATTATCCTCATTTTTCAGTTGGGAAAACTGAGGAACATAAAGGTTCTAGGACTATATTTTCAGAACTGTCCACTAAATGTGACTCCCTTATCTTTTAGGCACCCAACATGAAATGGCTTAGATCATTTTACAGCTGAGCATCTGCAACTCCAAATGAAGACAATGAAAACTGTTGTTCAGCACATACCAAAAATGGGCCCAGAGGGTCTGCTTTTCAACAGTGCTCAATACTCACCACTCTAATTGAATTAGCGATTGAATTCTCTCAATAGGAATTGAATTCTGGACTTTCAATACTAAATTATGAGCTTTGACCACTTGAGCTAAAAGCAACAGCTAGTTAGCCAGTACCAGTAGTAGGCTAGACCAGGCAAGACAAGGAAATATGTAACATACACTTAGCAGATCTGAAAATGAGACCCTACTTGCATCAAGTTGGGCATGCATAATCTGTAAACATTTGAGGATTTTGATTTAAATGACTTGATTTTAAAGATCTGTGCCAGAGACGGGAATAGTTCCAAAGATTCTTCGCTCTTTGTTTTAGTCACAAGACATCCTTCTTTTCATGTCACATAGGCAGCAACAACTCTAAATGTTTAGTCTAGATTTCAGACAGAGCAAATGATACCTATATATAGTTCAACAGTATAATTAGAAAGGAAAAATCACAATAATCAATTAAGAGGTAATCTGTGTTTTATTTATTAAAACAAAGTCATATCATACAACTAATCTGAATGAAAGAAAAAGAAGTCAAGTCACAATGTCCCCCCTTCTAGGGGACTGGAGAGCCTCCATGCTGGCTTTACCTTCATATGTTCCTATGTTTCTGGGTGGAGACATCTTTACCTTTTCTTGTTTTTAGGATGTTTTTCACTTTTCTAGCAGTATAGGGAGTCATGGTTGGGCATGTCTGGACATGCTGTGTATGTTCATGTGTAGCATAGGATATATAAGAGGGTGTTAAGAACTTCCCTGAATGAGTGCATGGTATAGACCCTAGAGAAAGAAACACATTCACCTGCCAACAGCCAGTACACCAGCAGGTAGTGAGATTGTATTTATTTGCTATAATTGTAGCCTAGGATCACATATTTAGATTCCCATTTCAATAAATGGTTAAAACCACCTTAGTGTGGGGGAAGGGCAGTTCATAACACCCCTTCCTCCAGACTTTATTGATTTTGTTCTTGAAATATTATGACAAGATCTATCCTAGGTAATAACCACAATTCATGATAATTAAAAGCCATTCAGTTTTCTCTCTCAGATTAATTATAATCAAGCTAAACCATTACACAGAAGAAGAACTAAATAAATATATGTGTACATTACATTTTGAAATACTCAAATAAGCAGAAAGCTTTCAATCTATTAATTAGTCTATTGTCACAGACAGTTAGAAAACAAAAGTCTTAATCCAAGCATACTAATTTACAAATGGGGAAATATGGGATTATCATTTGCACAGGCACATTTTGATGTTGACTTGCAGCACAGTTTTTCCTAAATTTAATGATGTATTGGAACAAGTTAATATTTGAGAAAGAGAATGAAGGTATTTCATTAAATGGCAGTACAGATATTCCCTTTGACAGAGACAATATTGGTAATGGCCTCTAGCCAATACCTGGCCGTTATCTTATTTGTCCAGGGCTGCACTTGAAAATCAGCTCTGGGTGCGTTACTTTATTGACTTTAATCATTTTGTTTGTCTCCAATATTTGATTTGTTTGTGGAATCCTTGGTGCACTAAGGGTGAAATTCACCCCTCTGGAGATACCCAGCAACATGTAAGTTCCACTTAAGCCTTCAAAATAGGGCTGTTCTGATGCATATGCCCTCCACTTGGGCAGGAATTTCAGCTTAAATAATGTCCTTTTTGGAACAAGCTGCTCTACCCTAATACATTTCTGTTTTGCTAATGAAGGGTCTGTTTCAGGCCCAGTGAAAAGCCGGTGATCTCTCAGTATCTGTTCTCTTCTTTCACAGAAAAACTGCTGTGGTTCCACAATAAATAAAAAAATAAAGGAAGAGTCCTACATAAAGTGAAAACTGGGTCAAATTATAAAGGATGATTATAAACAAATAACACGATAATAGGGGGAAAATTAGAAAGGCCAAGGCACAAACCGAGGTCAAAGTAGCTGAAGGGATAAAGGGTAACAAGAAAACATTCTTCAAATACACTAGAAACAAGAGGAAGACCAAGGACAGTGTAGGACTGTTACTCAACAAAGAAGGAAAAACAATAACAGAAAATGTGGAAATGACAGAGGAACTAAATTATTTCTTTGTTTCGGTCTTCACCAAGAAGGTTGGTGGCACTTGAATTCCTGACATAGGGGAGGGCAGTAAAAATGGGATTGGATCAGAAGTTAAAATAGAGAAAGAACAAGTTTAAAATTACTTAGACAAGTTAGATGTCTTCAAGTCAAGACAGCCTAGAATACAGGAGATATCTGAGCCATTGACTATTACTTTTGAAAAGCTATGGAAGACTGGCGAAATCCCAGAGGACCGGAAAAGGACAAATATAGTGCCCATCTATAAAATGGGAAATAAGGACAACCCAGGGAATTACAGTTCAGTCAGCTTAATTTCATTAACAGGAAAGAAAATGAAGCAAATAGTTAAGGAATCAATTTGCAAGCATCTGGAAGAAAATAAGGTGTTATGTGATCGTCAGCATGGATTTGTCAAGAGTAAATCATGTCAAACCAATCTGATAGCTTTCTATGACAAGGTAATGAGCCTTGAGGAGAGGGGAGTGGTAGATGTGGTATATCTAGACTTTAGTAAGGCTTTTTGATAAGGTCTCGCATAACCTTTTTATTAACAAAATAGGGAAGTACAATCCAGATGGAACTATTATAAGGCTATGTCTACACTTGGCCAAATAAGTCGACTTAGTTAAGTTGACTTAACAAAGTTGACTTTGTTAAGTCGACTTAGCATGTCTACACTATAAAATTAAGTCGACTTCAAGGGGACCTTGCCAAATCGACTTAGAATATCCACACTGGATGTCTAAGTTGACTTCTAGAGGCTAGGTGGACCTGGAACTGGTCCATAGTGGCGGGGGGGGCACCTCTTCCAAAGTGCCAGGGGGCTCAGCATTTGCCCCATTGTACCCTGGTACAATGGGGGCTGAGCAGGACAGGGACAGTGGCAGGGCATAGGAGTGGGGTGGGCAGGGCTGTGTCCTACCCTGTGGGTGGGCATGCCAGGCTCTGGCTGTGCCAGCCACCCTGGCAAGGAGGGCAGTGGGGGAGCCCTGGGGCCCTTTAAGTTGACTTAAAGTCGATTTAGGGCTAATCTGCATCCATACTGGCCAAGTCGACTTAATAAAGTTGACTTAGCCAGTAAAGTTGACTTTAAACCAGGTTTAATAAAGTCGACTTTAAATTTCCTTAAGTTGACTTAAGCAGCAGCTTAAGTCGATTTAAGGAAATTGTAGTGTAGATGCAGATTAAATTAAGTCGATTTAAGAAGGCTTAAGTCAATTTAATTTGTAAATGTAGACACACCCTCAGATGGGTGCACAACTAGTTGGATAACTGCTCCCAGAGAGTAGTTATCAACGGTTCATAGTTATTTTGAAAGGGCATAAAAAGTGATCAGTTCTGGGTTCAGTTCTGTTCAATATTTTCATCAATGATTTAGATAATGGCATAGAGCAGTGTTTTTCAACCAGGGTTCCGTGGAACCCTAGGATTCCGTAGTCAGAACCTTAGGGTTCCGTGAGATCTGCCAGCCAGGAGCCAGGGTCATTTAAATCTCCCGTCCTGCTCAGCCCAGCTATGTGGGCTGTGGAAGGCATGAACCGGGAAGACCCTGCAGCAGATACAGGTAAGTGTGGGCTGGGTAAAAGGCGTGATTAGGGTTGGGGGGATTGGGGAGAGGTTGGGGTCCCAGTGGCATCTGTGTGGTGGGGACTATGGATGGCTGGAGGGGGGACTGGGTAGGGGGGCTGGGGAGAGATGGAGGAGGTTGGGAGACTGGAGTGGGGCTAGGGACGGGGGGGCCTGGGAAGGTGTGGAGGGGATTGTGGGGGCTGAATGGGGCTGGAGTGAAGACAGGGGAGCTGGGGGATGGGGGGGGTTAGGAGGGCTGGAGTGGGCTCTTGGGGGCAGGGAATTTAGGGAATGGGGATGGGGGCTAAGGAGAACATGGTGAAAGAGAGTTCTGATGTGGGCACTAGTGAAGTACATCCCACTGGAAAGCCTCCTCGGTTTTCTTTCCTTTCCCTTTCTCAAACATGAGGTCCCAGGTACCTCAACTCTTTCCCCACAGGCCATTATTCAGATAACAAGCCAAAATAATTCTGTGGGGAAAGATTTGGTTTGCCTGGGGCCTCATATTTGATAAAAGAAAAGAAAAGAAAACTGAGGAGGATTCCCACTGGGATGTACTTCACTAAATTACTTTTTGGCTATGTCTACACTACACTTTCCTAAGGTTTAGTTTAATTATATGTGCTCTGGGGCTGCCTTGTCATTTCTTTCTTTCTTTCTTTCTTTCTTTCTTTCTTTCTTTCTTTCTTTCTTTCTTTCTTTCAGCCATCCCACTCCTCCCCTCTCTTGTCACCAGGGCCTTTATTCCCATGCTTTCCCCACCCCTGCCCTCTTTTGCCCTGCCACCCCTTTTCTTCTTTGCCCTTCTTCTTTGACGAGACATAATGTCACGTAAGTATAAAATACATTTAAATTATTAATAAAAACAATTTTAAATAACAACTTTTATTAATTTTTCATTGTTTTATATTTTTCAATAATTTCTGTTGCCTGAGTTTGCACAAAAAAATTATTGTTTATCTTTGTAACTTTACAATGTATAATTGTATATTATGTGGTTTTGTTGTGAGAGAGATCATAACAAAAAGTTTAGGGTTCCATGAATTTATTTGTTGCCTTCAGGTGTTCCACAGCCCAAAAAAGGTTGAAAACCACTGGCGTAGAGAGTACACTTATAAAGTTTGCCAGTGATACCAAACTGAGAGGGGTTGCAAGTGCTTTAGAGGATAGGATCACAATTCAAAATAACGTAGACAAACTGGTGAAGTGGCCTGAGGTAAATAGGATGAAATTCAATAAAGACAAATGCAAAGTACTCCACTTAGGAAAGAACAATCAGTTGCACACATACAAAATGGGCAATGACTGCTTAGGAAGGAATACTGAGGAAAAGGATCTGGGTGTCATAATGGACCACAAGCTAAATTTGAGTCAACAGTGTTGCAAAAGAAGTGAACACCTTTCTGGGATGTATTAACAGGAGTATTGTAAGTAAGATACGAGAAATAATTCTTCCTCTTTACTCTGTCCTCATTAGGCCTCAACTAGAGTATTGTGTCCAGTTCTGGGCACCTTGTTTCAAGAAAGAAATGGACAAACTGGAGAAAGTCCAAAGAAGAGCAACACAAATGATTAAAGGTCTGGAACACTTGACTTATGAAGGAAGATTGAAAGAACTCGGATTGTTTTGTCTGGAAAAGAGGAGACTGAGTGGGGACATGATAACAGTTTTCAAGTACCTAAAAGATTGTTACAAGGAAGATGGGGAAAAAAAAATATTCTCCTTAACTGCTGATGATAGAACAAGAAGCAATGGGCTTAAATTAAAGCAAGGGAGGTTTAAGCTGGACATTAGGAAAAAAAATTCCTAACTGTCAGCGTGATTAACCACTGGAATAAGTTGCTTAGGGAGGTTGTGGAATCTCCATCACTGGAAATTTTTAAGAGCAGGTTAGACAAACACCTGTCACAGATGATTTAAGGTGGTACTTGGTCCTATTATGCATGCAGGGGTCTGGACTCGAGGACCTCTCATAGTCCTTTCCAGTTCCATGAATCTATGAATACTGAGGCCCTCCTGCACCCAGGGACTCTAAAGGGAGTCGTTATAGTCCTGAATCGTTTTTCAGGTATTCACTCAACAAAGGAACTGCTGTAGTTTGACTTGTTTGCATGGGACACATTCTTTCAAAGTTATTTCTGTACCAGGTAGCCATTGCTTCAGCTTTCCTGTAAGCCACACAGCTTGGATGCAGGTTTAGCACTCAGCATCTGGTTTCAGTATTGTATTGGTTCTCACTGGCTTTGGCTCTAGATTCACTTTCAGGCTAATCTCAGCATTGTGTTCATTCTTTCTCTCTTCCAAAGAATAGACAGAAACATATTGCTTTAAAGAAATTTTAAGCTTTCTTTGGCACTGGGTTTACAATAGCTGAAGCCATGGAAGCTGAATGGAGCTTATGGCCTGGCTTGACGAACAGCTCTCTGGCTGAGTCCAATTAACCTTCGTTCATATGTTGTGACAGAGGCCCAGTCTAAACTGCCAGAAAAATTTGGTAGCAGGTGACAGGAGTTACTCAAGCTACTCAGGGTTAACTTCTTAACTCCCCTTGAGCATGGCATCTTTACCGCGCTGCACCACTTGAGGGGGTGGCTTTACTAAATCGATGTCGAGATGGACTTAGTGGGTCTTGACTAACTGCTAAGTCGATCCAGAGACATCAGTCTGATAGTGGCAACTTTGCCGCTGTCAGTGTAGATCTGGCCGGATTCTTCGAGAAGCTTCTTCCACTGCAGCTAGAACATTTGACCCTGCCTATCTCTACCCCAACCTTAGTGCCCAGGGTGCTCCAAGAAAAGAGATGACTCAAACTATCTTTAAAATTAGTGATGCAATCAGAAGTTCACTCCCAGTAAGAATCTAAACATTCAGATTCTCATACAAACCAATTGAATCTCTAGGGTCTGTGAAACTGTGCTAGAAATATCTTAAGAAAGAGAACAAAGCATTGATTTCTGGCACTTCTGATTGAGCTTCAGCTACAACTCAAAAGTGCAAAGGTAGGAGATAATTTTAAGTTAACAGAACCAAATTTCTCAAGTTGAGGGGTGACTGACTAATGTCTTGCTAGTGGCTGACGGTAAACAGACTGGATGATGATACATATGTGGGATAGGTTATATCTGACAATACATTATGCCTGTTCCCTCTATGTAATCCTGACCTTTAATTCTAATTTACATCCTTCTTTAAGGGTGAATTCGTATAAAGGTGGGCTGTGGGGTGAAGAGGGGATGCCCACTGGGATTCTGAGAAATTCTCCATAGACTGGAATAGCAAACACTGGTTTGTGTTACCATAGTGCGTAGGGGTGTCTCTACACTAGAAAAGCTAAGTCAACTCAGTTTTGTCGACTTACAGCGTCTACACTAAAATCTTAAGTCGACTGCCTGCCGTCCACACATGCAGGTGCTAGGTTAACGGACAGCTGCGGCTCCAGGGAACCGCGGCTAGAGGGAAGGGAGCCACAGCTCCCCCTGGGGACAAGTGGTTCCCTTCTGCTGGGGAGCCACAGTTCCCTTCTGTCAGGGAGAAAAAGGGAGCCAGCTCTCTTCTCCCCAGCCCTAGGTCGATTTAGGGAATTAAGTTGACCTAGGGCATCCACACTGGCTTTAGGTCGACTTAACAGGTTGACTTAAGTGTTAAGTCGACCTAAAGAGTGGGAGTTATTAAGTAGACTTAAGGAAGTGCTTAAGTTGACTTAATGAAAGCCAAGTGTGGATGCAGAGTTCTGTAGGTCGACTTAAATGTCCTTAAGTCGACTTAACTTGCACATGTAGACATACCCTAGGATTCCTAGTCTGGCCCAGAACTTTATTGTGCTAGGTGCTGAACCCACATAGGATAAAAAGACTATCCCTGTCCTCAGAACCTTAAAATTAAGCATGCTCCTGCCTATTTGGAGCTGGCATTGGGACTCTGTGCATTTCTGGAGAGAGATCCCTTAAGGAATAAGGTATTTTAGACAAATGAATCACACAATATAAAAATGCTATCTGACAGCACTTAACCGTTAGGTTGCAACTTCCTGAAGATGATATTTAACAGCTATGTGGTCTCTCCTAAGCCCCATATATCGTGTTACCTAATTGCTTAAGTGCTGGTTCAAAGTACCAAAATCAGTGTACACAAAGTAGCTGAAATGCAACCCTCTGGCTTGGAATTCTATTTTATATCATTCCTGTGCTTTTTACCAGGCATTTCAAACTACATCAGCTTCTGTCACATATAAAGAAAATGGAGATTTCCACTGCCAAGAGGAGGGGAGTGGAATCAGCTTAAATACATCTGTCTATGAAAGAGATGGAATTATACTGCTGCAGAGAAAAAATGGGGGGAAAGGTTGCCAAGATTTCATTCCATAAGACTATAAGAAGAGTGTTACCATGGTACCAGCAGAATCCAGATACATACACACATAAACCTCTCCTGACAAAATGATGACAACATAAATAAACATAAAGGCAAATTATTTTCAGTTAAACTTTTTCATAGTGTTGTTAAGTAAATGTGTTTCATAAATACTTTCATTCACATGTACAGTTAAACATAGGAAATCATCCCTATCAGACCTTGCTGTTCATTTCTTTTACTAGCATATAGTGGGAAGAGTGTACCTTTGCAAAAGCCAAAATAAAACAAAATATGCTGCATGGACATTATAGAAATATATGGCTTCAGAAGATGTTGGATGGCTATGGGGACTGAGAATGAAATACAGACACTTTCACTTCTAGGCTCCTAAAAAGAGAGGAATGGTACTGGTACAACACCCTTTCCTGGTAAAAATGGAAATGGTAAAAGACTTTCCTCATCTGATCACACTGATGCTTGTCAATTAAGTAGATGACTGAACATGATGAGCATGAATGATTGGGAGTCAGAATCCCTGAGTTCTCCTCCTGGCTCTGCTGCAAACTCTATGTGCTAGAGCAACTTGCTAAATATGTCTGTGGTCCAGTTTATCCATTTTTATAATTATATAAGAATGCTTGCCAATTTCACAGGGATGTTCTCAAACTTCAGTTTTACTTGGGAAGTATTTAGAAGGGAAAAAATTATTATTACCTGTTGGATGGGAATATGATGTAGAGATTCTGTATTATGTTGGAACTGACAAAGACCGTTACCGCCTGATGACTGTTCAGTGGTTTAATGTGAAAATAGTTTGATGAGTCAAAATCTACTTCTAAGAAGGCAGGTGTCTACGTTACAAAAACCAAACAAACAAACAAACAAAACATCCCAATTGTCATTAATGGCAATCTTAATTGAAGACTGACTAAGCATGGTGACAATATACCCCTTTCCTACTTGCATTTGGTCTCTCCAGCTCGGGGTTGTAGTACATTTATTAACCCAAATTTCAAGGCCAGAAAGGGCCATTATGATTATGTATTCCAAGCTCCTGCATACCAGGCTACAGAATTTTACCCTGTGCTAGCTGCATCAAACCCATAACTTCTGGACAAACAAGAACATCTCTTTTTGAAAGACACCCAATTTTCATGTAAAGTCTTGCAGTGCTGGTGAAGCCACTGGATCCTGAAGTAAGATGGTCCAGTAGTTAATCGCCCTCCCTTAAAAAATTGGGCCCTCTTTCTAGTCTGAATTTGTCTAGCTTCAGCTTCCAGCCATTGAATCTTGCAATGCCTTTATCTGATAGGTGTGAGACCTCCACTATCAGAAATCTTTTTGCAATGTAGACTATGATCAAGTCATCACTTAATCTTCTCTCAGATATAGTACATAGTCTGAGCTTTCAGTGTAATGCAGGTTTTCCAGACTTTGAATCTTTTGTCAAGCTCTTTTCTGAACCCTTTCCAGTTTTTAAACATCGTTTTTCAAATGTGGATATCAGAACTGGACACAGTATTTAAACAACAGTTTCACTAATGCCATACATGGAGGTAACACTATTCCCAACTTCGACCTGATAGCACCCTATTTATAAATCTAAGAATCATATGCGATCTCTTTGTTACAGCTTTGCACTGGGAGATAACACTCAGTTGTGTCATCCACCATGACATGTAAGTCCTTTTCAGAGACAATACTTCCCAGGATATAGTCTATTATCCTGTGAATATGTAAATTGTTTGTTCCCAGATGTATGTCCTTGCATTTGACTGTATTAAAATTCATGTTGTTCAAATGAGCCCAGCTTACCAAGTGATCCAAATAACTTTATATAACTGACTTATCCTTGATTGGGCAGTACACAGAGGCTTGCATTCACTCTGTAGTGTCTCCATGCAGTGAATAAAGAACTTCAGCCTCCAGTGTGTTGTGTGTGGCAATTTTCATGAGCATGAAATTAACGAAGACTGTAATGAGCAAAATGCTGCAATTTTCAAGGCTGCTGGTTTTAACCTTTATTTGTCCAGTTATCAATGCGCGCACACACACACACACACACACACACACACACACACACACACACACAC
>ML685785.1:22210667-22341240 GCA_007922175.1 Pelusios castaneus
CACACACACACACACACACACACACACACACACACACACACACACACACACAGTGTCCTTTCATTACACCTTCCCTTTGATAAAATTACCCTCTTTGGATTTCTGAATCACATTGCAAAGTTCAGATCTGGAACACATATTCATTCCAAACACTGCAGTGCCTCATCACTCCTTTCCTCTGACTCTTTCTCCGCTCTCGGTGAACAGTTGTACGCAAGCAATAGTAAAACGGATGTAGAATTGTGATTTGTTACCCTCCGCTGGACTCTTTCTAATTTGTCCACATCCTTTCTGTCGTGGGAAGCCCAAAACTGGGCACAGTGTTCCAGATGTGGCCTCACCAGTGCCAAATAGAGGGGAATTATCACATCCCTTGATCTGATGCAGTCCAATATGCCACACTATATATTACATGCTGTTGAGAAAGAGTATAATAGGACAGGGCTTCTGTCTCATGACAGTGATTGTAATGAGAATGATAAATGGATTGGAAGAAACCCATTCAGGCTACAGAGATAAGACTGTTATCTACTCCGATGCTCTATCTAACCCAATTTCATCATGTCATTATCTTCCCTGAAATGTAAATGGAATTTATAGCAGTTTAAAAGATCTACCCTGTTATAGAATCATAGGGCTGGAAGGGACTTCATGAGGTCATCTAGTCCAACCCCCTGCTAAAAGTAGGACCGCTTCCCCTAAATCATCCCAGCCAGGGTTTTGTCTAACCAAATCTTAAATATCTTCAAAGACGGAGATTCCACCACCTCCCTAGGTAACCCATTCCAATGCTTCACCATCCTCCTAGTAAGAAAGTTTTTTCCTAATATCCAACCTCGACCTCCCCAGCTGTAATTTGAAACCATTGCTCCTTGTTCTGTCCTCTGTTACCACCGAGAACAGCCTAGCTCCCTCCTCTTTGGAGCACCCCTTCAAGTAGTCGAAGGTTGCTATCAAATCCCGCCTCAGTCTTTTCTTCTGCAAACTAAATAAGCCTACTTCCTTCAGTCTCTCCTCGTAAGTCATGTGCCCCAGCCCCCTAATCATTTTCGTTGCTCTCCGCTAGACTCTTTCTAATTTGTCCACATCCTTTCTGTAGTGGGGAGCCCAAAACTGGGCACAGTGTTCCAGATGTGGCCACACCAGTGCCAAATAGAGGGGAACTATCACATCCCTTGATCTGCTGGCAACACTCCTACTGATGCAGTCCAATATGCCATTGGCCTTTTTGGCAACAAGGGCACACTGTTGGCTCATATCCAGCTTCCCGTCCATCATAACCCCCAGGTCCTTTTCTACAGTGCTTCTACTAATGGCGATCGGTCTCCAGCCTGTAGCAGTGCATGGGGTTTTTCCGTCCTAAGTCACCTTAACAAAGTGGACTTAACTTTGTCTAGTGTAGACATACCCTTTGAGACTTCTATGCTAATCACTAGCTCATAATTCCTCCCAAATTCTTCTAACAGCACAGTAAGTCTGGTCACCTTGTCCTTGATATAACTGGTAGGAATAATAAAAGGAACCCCTCAATGAATGGTACTGTATGCAGTGTGTTCCTTCCAGGTCTTTCCCATTAAATAGTCATCCCTGCTGCCAAGAGAAAGAAAACTCAAACCATGAAAAATGATGCACAAACACACTCATACACAGTTATTTGGGACTGCTTATCTAAATACTGATTCAGTTATCATGGAAACACAGGGAAGCCCAGTACGATATACACAGTTCTTTCTTAGACTGAAAAAGTTGGTTTAGTAGAGGGTATTGTCTATGGGCTCAATCTACAAGACTCTCCCCCCGCCCCAAATTAGGTGTATGAGCAGGTGTTAGAGGTGGGATTTAAAAAGTGTTTAGCTTGACCTGAAAAAGCCCAGAGCCCTTCCATTAAAGCCAGAGCCTTGCCCTGGAGTTAAAAGTATCTCCTTATCTACTATACTTCAACAGGATCTCTGTTGTCTTTCCATTCCAAAAGTGGCTACATAATTCCTGCATGCATAGTTTGTATACACTAATGTACTTCAGCATGAAAAATGCTATATAAATCTAAGCTACTGTTAATTATAACTCTTGAAGGAACATCTAAATAGCCTAGTCTGCAAACTAAACCTTTATTAAAGCTGCTATTCTGTATATTCTGAACATCCAGGGTCTTTTTTTTTATTCCTGCTTAATTCTCTATTTTATTGTCAAAGAAACATGGTCACAATTCCTGCAGAACCTCTAGTAACTGTGTGTGTTCTCCCTGCTGACTCAACAGCAGCACTTAACTAATAAACACTATTCCTTTTGCTGTGCTGAGACTGTCAATGCTGGGACACAAAATAAAAGGAAGAAAAAAGAGAGATTGATTTATATATAGCTCTTATACAAACATGAGCTGGGAGTAGAGAGCAGAGGGGAGGAATCAGGGGTGTCAAATGGAAAAGGATGAAGCTGCTAGAAAAGAGGTTCTGTTTTCAGGCTTCCAAGAGGTTAAGCTATAATAAAGCAATGCACTGAGAAACAGGAGAATATAATAATCATGAATCATACATTGTTCTTCTAAAGCATCTTTTTCATGCAAAAATCTCAAAGCACTTGAATTAATATTTATGTGAGATAGTGAAGGAGAACATAGAGGCATCTTCACCCACCAGTGGGGGTCGAAGATGCCAGCAGTTAAACATTGCAGCTCAATATTGAATAACAATTTGGACAATAAAGAACACAGCTTACAATTGAAAAGGCATCTTTACATTTTTTGCAGCAATCCCTACACCCAAGGTACTAGAGAAGAGGACCTAAAGTTGTGGCTTTTGTATAACTAATCCTAGGATCCCTCTTTTGATATTCACCTCCACCTGGGTATCTCCAGGCAAATAAACAGAATGTACCCAATATAAGGGCAATTACAAGCCCAGTGTGCAGATTGGGAGTCTCAAACTGTGTTCTTCCACATGATGGCCATGGGCGGAGACTGGGGGGCAGGGGGTATGCAGGGGCATTGCCCCTCCAAACTGTATACCAAAGGTTTTCAAACTGTGGGATGGACTCCCCAGAGGAACATTCAGGGAGACCTAATGTCATCTATCCCCCCCCAAAAAAAATTCCTACATGCCCCTCTAGGAGGTGCACCCCACAGTTTGAAAATGTCTGGTATAATTCAGGGGAGTGAGTAGTGAGGCTAGGCAGAAGAGGCCAGCCCCAAGTGATGGAGGGCAATGGAGGTTGTTAGGGCCAGCCCCACATGGTGGGGTTTGGGAAGGAAGAGTCACCTCTACCCTGTGGCTCACTCATGAAGTACACTGTAATTTACATACCAACAATCGGTAAATCAGAAGTTAGACATATACCTACTATGAATAGTATTGAAGCAGCACTCGTCCCCCCAAATATAGACATGCAATTACATGTATGATGATGGCCCATTTATTAGCTAATAGTGGAGAGGATGAAGAACTTTCATTTGGAAGTTAAATAATATACAGAATCAACGAAAGCCAAAGAATAATTATCTGAAACCACACCATAGCATCATCAGTAAATTTAAAGTGACCCCCAACCCTCAGTTTAGAAGTACCTCCAGAGCTCATGTTGCTTTCCTCGAGTTTCTGCAAGTCTGCCAGGATCTACACACATAGAAATGTATTGCTGGAAGTGACTTCAAGAATTGACCTAGTCCATCCTCCTGCTTACAGTATCCCTGACAGATGTTTGTCTAACCTGTTCTTAAAAATCTCCACCGACAAGGATTCCACAATCATCCACAGTAACCTGTTCAAGGAGTTAAACATCTTTATAATTAGAATGTTTTTTCCTAATATCTAACCTAATTCCCCTTGCAGCAAATTAGACCAATTACTTCTCATTCTACCCTTTGTGGGCCTGGAAAACAACTGATCACCATTCTCTTTATAAAAACCTTTTACATATTTTTAGACTTATGTCCCCCTTCAGTCTTCTCTTCTCTGTATGAAACATGCCCATTTCTTCCAATCTTTTATCCTAGGTTGTTTTCTAAATCTAATAATATTTGTTGCTTTCTTCTAGACTATTTAACTTGTTCACATCTTTTTTAAAGTATGGATCCCAGAACTTAACACAATATTCCAGCTGAGGCATTACCAGTGCTCAGTAGAGAAGAACAATTACCTCTTATATCTTAAATATAATGCTTATGTTATTATTTCCCAGAATGATATTTGCCTTTTTTTAAATAGCAACAGCACCACACTGTTGATTCATATTCAAATTCTGAACCACTATGACCCACAGATTCCTTTCTGTGGTATTGCTGTCCACCCACTTATTTCTCATTTTGTATTTATGCATTTGATTTTTGATTCCTAAGTCTAGTACTTTTGCGTTTGTCTTTATTTAATTTCATCTTGTTGATTTCACATCAAATCTCTCATTTGTTAACAACTATTCCTGTCCTCCAAAGTGTTCACAATTCATTCCAGCTTAATGTCATTTGTAAATGTTATTACGTATTCTCTCTGCTCCATCATCTAAGTTATTCATGAAATTATAGAATAGTGTTGGATAGAGAACAGACCCCTTGATACATTCTCCATTTTGACAGACACCCATTAATAACTATTGTCTGAGTATGGTCATTCAGCCATTTATGCACATACTGTGACCTTAAGCATCCTGGATTCACACTCTAAACATAGCTGTAGAGTATCATTTGAAAACTAATAACTCATTGATCATTAATATTTTTGTGTGGCGTATGTATGTGATTAAGAGTTATGAATGTATACTAGAAGTATAATTGAAGTGTGTGTAAACCAGGCATGTTAGTGGGAATTGTTAAACAGATATATCCTAAACTATGGAATATGTGTTTATCTCAATTTACATATAAGCAATATACAGTAAAGAGAGCAGGGGAGGAGATGGCAGGAAACAGAACAATTTCCATTTAGCAAACACATGTGAGGGAAAGATCATGGAGATTTCTTCACAATCAGACTCCATGTCATCTTCCTCACAGCTTGAATGAACTTTATTTGAGGTGACAAAGCTTTCAAAGCTTCACTGGACTATAAAAAAAAGGCTGAAAACCTCATGTTCTCTCTTTCACCTAAGACAACAAAGGAACTACCATTTGGGGCTCTGGAAGAGATTCTGATCAAAAAGGGGATTAGCCATCATCTTGCTGGAAGACTATAGGTGAGAACAGGCATCTTGAACAAAGCCTTGAACGAAACTTTACTAGATTAAGTTTCAGGCTTTTAGATGTGTGTTTTCACTTTTATTTGTTTATAACAATTTCTAACTTTCTTTCTTACACTTGAACTCAGAGGAGCAGAGGAAAGCATGCCCACTCCACAGAGCCCTGGAGGAGCAGAGGATCTCTGCACCCCCTCACCCCTGCCAATTACTGTGGGGTCCAGTACCTCTGCTTACTCCCTCCCAAGCACATCACTGCTAAAGTCCAAATATATCATGTCTAGTGCTTCTCCCTTATCCATGAGGCTAGTTAACTAGTAAAAGAAAGAAATTAGACTGATTTGGCATGAGTTATTCTTGACAAAACCATGCTGGCAGCTACTTTTCACCTTATTATCCTCTAGACTTGAACAAACTGATTGTTTAATAATTTGTTCTAGTATCTTTCCAGATATTGAAATTAGGGTAACTGACTTGTAATTCACTGGGTCCTCCTTTTCCTCTGTGTTTGCCCTTTTCCAGGCCTGTGGGACCTCACCTGTCCTCATGAGTTCTCAAAGATAATCATTAATGGTTC
The DNA here is from genome assembly GCA_007922175.1 of Pelusios castaneus. Taxonomy (NCBI): domain Eukaryota; kingdom Metazoa; phylum Chordata; order Testudines; family Pelomedusidae; genus Pelusios; species Pelusios castaneus. The sequence continues at coordinate 22,216,405 of ML685785.1, forward strand.
ATAGACTGTTTCAACTAGTTCCTTTAGGACCTTAGTCTGAATTTCATCTGGACCTGCTGACTTAGATATAACTAATTTATCTAAATATTCTTTTAACCTGTTCTTTCTACATGCTTAGCTGGTTGTTCTCTATGGCAGCAAGCACATCAATCAGGGATAAGCAGGGCCAATTGGCTAGAGCTGACACAGTGAAGCATCTCTCTCTCTAGTTTTCACTCAGTCACCTCTCTAAATCTCAATCTCAGATGTATGGCACGAAATGACATTATTCCCCTCCTTTACCTTTTTTTTCCCTGGAAAAGACAAGCAAGTCAGAACAAGGGCAGCACCCCACTCCATGTTACATAAAAACACCATCCAGAGGAGGGGATTGAGTGGCAATCAAAGGAAATCTGTGACACCTGGTGTGAGTTGGATGGGGATTTGAAGACTTAATGTTTGTTTGATTTTCAGATTTCAAAATTGGAATGATTATTTTTTTAAATTTCTTTTGGCTTCAGAAAAGACAGTATTTAGAAGTAAGATTTTATCCTACAGTCTGGCCAGTGCTAAACTTTACACTACATAATCACATCCCTTATTTAACTGACATTACACCTCACTAATCAGCAACCAGAACTATAATGCAATGTTTTACTGTCTATGTCATGAACACATTTGCCCTCTACTGGATGGAATCAGAACTATAGAGCACGTACATGCAAAAACCAATTTTATTGTTTATAACTTGAGAAATAAATGGCTATGTCTACACTTGCTAAAATTAGTTCGAATTAGTTAGTTCGAACTAATCAAGCACTTGCTTAGTTCGAATTAGCGATCCCCATTCATTTCAATGGCCGGTTAATTCGAACTAAGAAATCAGTTCAAATTAACATGGCCACTAACCCCTTAGTTCGAATACCCTATTCAAACTTATTAGTTCGAATTAAGGAAGCCCTTAATTCGAACTAACTAAAGCCTAGTGTAGCCATGGCTTTAGTTAGTTCGAATTAAGCCCCCTTAATTCGAACTAACTTGCCAGTGTAGACATAGCCAATAGCATTGATGCTTATTTCCAAAGTTGGTTTATTTTAATTTTTGTCAACTTATGTTTATTATTAGCATGATGGTAAAGGAAAAACATACTGATTTGCCATCCTCTAAGTTAATTATTTTGAATAAAAGATAATCTATTAATCTTATTTCTGTACCACAATTGTTTAGATAGAATGTAAAGCACGAGTTTTCTACTAATATGACATAGCTAATTTTTTTTTTAATTCCCTTCCCTGTACATTTGGTGATTAACAACAATATTTTTTGTGTGGAGGTAGAAATTATTCATTATGAATACTGATATTTAGCAATTTTAACTTAATTCATCCAGATTTATTTATTAGAAAAGTTCACACTGCTCCCTGGAATAGTTCTGTGGTTTTAGAGTCAAGGTCCCACAACCAGGAGAACTCACATTTCCACTACTTTCCTAGCACCATGAGAAAATAAGTATTTTATAAGACTCCATTTTGATACTGAATAAAGCCTCCACCTATGAATCTGTGACTTTTTGCTGCTCTACTAACTACAACATCATGAAAGGGTATAATTCCGTCACATTAGCACTTCCTCTTTGAATTTGCAAAGGATTCAATTGTTTTTCTTCTTTCAGCACACTAAGAATTGTATAGTCCTTTAATGACTAACTAAAAAGGATGCAGACTTGGTAAGCTTCTGACAGATGTTGTTTAGTATGATCATTCTTAGTCTTTGAGGAAACTAAATGGTTGGGATTGTACTTTGCGGTCTGCTGTATGTTCTTTTTTAATCTTAACTGTTTCATTAGTTTGTCTTGTGTGGATGCTACACAGAGAAAAACTACTTTGACTTAATTGGCAGGCTATTTCTTTTCCTACTTTTTTTTTTATCTGTCCTACATAGACACATTGTGATTATACAGTGCATCAATCACATTTAGACCCCAGGCTTACTCTCTATGCAAAAATGAGGGTACATAGGATGGTCTTTACCATGTCTGCCTCATTATAAAAGAAGTGGTTTCACCTAACAGATGATAATGACTTTGTGCTCCTGCCACCATGTGTGCTTTGAATGGATCAGGCATTTTCACCCCTTCTACTTCACAAGCAACACTGTTGTCTGCTCAGGGAGTAGAATGTTTTTCATATCATATAGTACATTTCTACTGCATTTTGTTGTGCCTCACAAAAACACATGCATACAGCATAGTTATGTATTTTAGGTTGCCTGCCTGCTTTTATGTGCGCCTTCTTAATTGCATGCCAGGGCCTTCTCTATTGAAAGTTCACAGCTCTTCCAGCACAAATTTATCAGTGACTTCTATCTGCTGAGTCCACTCTTCTTTTTCAACCCTTCTTCCCAACAGTGACAAACCTTTCTCTAATCACACTTAAAAACAAATTAACTACCCTCTGTTTTTCCACTATACTGAACTTAAAAGGTTTCATAAATCTTTGATTACTGATAAACACAGCACTTACACTGCACATTTTTGTTTAAACCCTCTATTGAGGCATTTCCTTTAAGCTCATAATTTTCCAGGCTGTTTCTACAATGATTGCAGCTGCTGCTAAGCTATTCTTTTATAAGGACCACCAGGGGAATGCTTCTACTACCAGGACCCAATCAGGTTTTTTAATTAATTAAGCTGCTTGAGAGCAGCAAGCTGAACAAGTTTCCCAACCATGTTAAATGCTGTGCTAGGAGCCTTCCTTTGGTTCCTACTTTTCCAAAAGTGCCTTGAAAATACTTTCTTAATAATATATTCTTGCCTAGGTTAAATTCAGTTCCTTGTGGAAAAGGTTTTTACTCTTTCTGTGAGAGTAGAGGAAAACTTTTTCTGATATACTCTATTCCCTTATTTATCCCTTAGTATCTGCTCCTTACATTCCTTTTCTTGCCCTGCTTCTCTGGACTGGTTATGTAGTTATGTTTTTGCCTTACTTCCACATATCTCAGCCAGCTCCCTTCATTTACCTTCTTATTTGGGTTTTGATTGCCCCCTTTTTTGTTTCATGTACTTCCCCTCTCTGGTCTGCCCCTCCTCCATCAACTTTGTTTAATTTGGTACAAGTACCCCTTTTTTCAAATTAGGGTAAAATTTGTAACAAACCCATTATACTATTCACCAGTTTGCCCCCCTCAGGGCACTGATTGTTTTATTAAGTATGGAAAAGTTCTTTTTGAACACAGCCCAGATTCCTTCACTGTGCTCCACAAAAGCCAACCTCTGTAAAGGTTGCTGGTTCCAAGGGGTAGAAAGATATTATCTGCATTTTACAGGGTAGAGAACTAGAACTGAAGTATAAAGATTGTTTGTACTAAAGTAGGAGATTGAACCCAGGCCACCAAAGTCTTAGAGTGATCCCCTAATTACTGGGCACACCTTCTCATGTTGCCTTGGGTGTCCCAAAGGTGAGGCTATTTGCTCATTCTCAGTGTGCATCAGTTTCCTCATAGTGCTAGAAAGCCCAATGACTCGAGATGTTCTGGAAAGTTAATCCCATTCTGAAGCCCACTGATGCACTGGTGAGTACTCAATTCATCATAGTTCCAATGACTGCAACTCTAATTTTAAAAAAAGTTTCTTAATTATGGAAGGAGTTTGGATAACATCAGAGAGTCTAAAGAGCATTTATAATGATTAGTTATTCTTTTTTAAAGACAAGTAACTTTCTCAAAGGAAAAGACTAGCTAGAGTGTTAACATTTCAGAAATTTGTATAGTAAACCAAATATTAATAAGGACTTAGAGAGAAACATAGTAGAAGTATTTGAAAAGGAATTGCAAACATCTACCAGATAGGTTTTTTGTTTGATATAATAATTGAATATCATTTCAACTTCCTTTTACATCTTAAATACACTTGAGTATGCAGAATGCACAGTGCACATCATGTCCATACTTCTATAGCAGTACAGGCTGCTGGATCACACTCAAGCTATTGGTAATAAGATATGCGGCTCTACAGGTACTTCAAATGCAGCCCAGGATGGGAGTGACTGAAGATTGCTGCCATCTGATTGACTATTTTGTCAGCTACATGAATTAAGTTGGGCTAGAGTGGGGAAGAAGGTGAGCCTCAGTCTGAGTCTCAGTGGTTAGGTAGTTCCATCACTAACCTACCATGAAAATCACCAGTAAATGACAAAAAATGGGGAGTCTCAGGAGAAAGGCCACAGTTTAAGAGTCCAATCTTTCCACTGAGTCACTAAGACTTTTTAAGGAAACCAGGACCAGGTTTAAGGGTTTGTAGAAAAGCCCCATGAAGTCAATCGAAAGATGAAGCCTAAATTTCATATAGACACTGGAATACCCTTTGGGTCTGTCTATTCTAAAATGTAAACCAGGGATTTGAACTCAGGCTCAAGCCTAATTCCCCATCTATCTATACAGAAGTCACCTTAACCCATGGTTTGGATCTAGGATGTCACAGAAGCGGAGGGGCTGAGCTTGAGTTAAGCTGAGATCCAGGGTTCAAACCCTATTGCTCTGTAGTGTTGTGGCAGACTCCCAAGTCAAGACTTCAGTGGGCTACGTGTAGTTTCTGAGAATCCCATGAGCCAACTTTCTTTATCTCTAGGCAGGTAAGTTTGGTGGACAATCAAGTCTTCCCATGCTGTACAATGAACAAAGGGCTAGAATAGCCACATTTTAGAATGGTGCTAGGAATTCTGGGTTATGGATGGTTGGACTCAGGCTTGCATGATACAGTGTAGTCGCTAGAGCCCCAGAGTTCAACAATTCCTAATTGGGGTTTACAAATGAGTATAGATACTCAAAACCCTAAATTAACAAATCCAGGGTCTGCTTGAGAAAAGCTGCACCCCACATACACCCTTGTGATGTGATCTGTGTATCATTCATGTTCATTCTAAACAGTGTAAACGTTTATTGCCAGATGCAAGGTATGTTATATAAGGTGTTTTTGGAATGCTCATGACATATTGAACATCATTGTCATGGTAGCATATTTTCTGCAATATCACACATATGTATAAATATGAAACTCTGTGATTTCATGTCCCAAAATGTGTATCTCACATGGCTTGAATAGATGCAGACAAACACAATGCTGTGTTTCCGCACCCAGCTGGGGCATGCATACAGGAACAATGAACTGGCCTGAGCACTTTGGCTCAAATGGAAGGACTCATACCTATTGCCAGATGTGGATGATCACCTGACTCCAGGGAGTGTCCAGAAACTTGTTAAAAGAAAGAAGCACCCTTGTCTTGGGGTTCTCCCCTGGAATCCATCTTCTATGTAACACCAAAGACTGAGAACCTACCCACAGGAAGGGGGAACTGGTTGCAGAATTCTATGCCACCAGCCTGTGGGTTAAGATCCTAGAAAGAGACTGGAATATTAATCTCTGTTTAGCATATGTGTTACCTTTTAGTTAATCATAATAAACTCCTTGATTTATTGTTAATCTTTGGATTTATATTATTCTGACTCATAATCAGTTAAAATCTTATTGTAGTCAATAAACTGATTTGTTTGTTATATCTGAAGATGTTCATGTTGATTGAATGTCTGCAGAGACCCCACTGGGAGTGACAGACCTGGTGCATATTAATTTCTTTGATAAATTGATAGAAAAGTGTAAATGAGCTTGCAGGGTGCAGCACGGAACCCTGCAAGATGGTAGTTCCCAGGGTTGCAGCTGGGACAAGAGGTGTTTGTTGAGGGTCTGTCCCATGAGTGGCTAGCACTCCTCAACTAGGTGAGGGACTGATTACATGCAGGAGGCATTGCATGAGCTGACCCAGGAGTGGGGGTTCACACAGCAAAGTGGGGTTAGTCAGGGCCCAGCAGTAGAGAATTGCACACCAGTCCAGACTGCAGGAGAGGAATGCCACACTGATAACTTGCATTCGAATGACCCTGGGCTTACACGGTAGTGCAGTCATAGTTTAAAGGCTAAAACACCCACAGCTGGCCAGGCTCATAGAACTTGATTGTCAGGCTATAAGAATAACAGTGCAGATTTTGGGGCTTGGGTTGGAGCTCAGTCTCTGGGGTCCCATGAGGAAGGGAGGGGAGGATCTTAGAACCCAGTCTCCAGACCAAGCCCAAACATCTGCACTGCAATTTTATAATCCTGCAGCCTGATCTTCACAAGCCCTAGTCAGCTGACACAGGACAGCTGCAGGTGTTTTAATGCAGTGTAGAGGTTACCATTCATATCAGAGCTGAGGCTTTCCTGAGTAATGCTGCCCTCAACTACAGAAGTCCTAGGGTACTTGAACAACTCCTACATGCAGTGGCAATTGGTGCTCCATAGATACCCTTAAACAGACAGAACAGTTAGCAAAGCCCCCCCGCAATTTGCTGTGGACAACGAACAGCAACTCAGCAGGGGCAAGTAGCAGACTTTGCTTATGGTGCAAGCTGGAAGAAGAGTAGGTGACTATCCTATATTATGTTCCATCAGCTCTAGGCAATTGGCTGAAATACAAAAAATAATTTCAAACTGTTTTGTAGAGTCTGACATGGAAAATTACTTGTATTAAAATATTTTGAAAAATATTTTATTTCCTATCTTTTTTGATTTTCATAACTGAGTGCAATAAAATGAACAATACCTGGATGAGGGGATGTTTTTTGGTTGTTTTTTTTGTTTGTTTGTTTTGGGTTTTTTTTTTCATTTTTCCTTTTGATATTTTGTAACTTAACTAAACTCCTCAATCTTATGAGAAGATCCAGATGGGCAGAATTACAGTGTTTTCTTTTTCCTTCTGATACTGTAATTTTTCAAAATTGAGGAAGTTTTGAGAAGATGTAAAGTGGAAAAAGATGGAGGGGAGGGTGGACACGGAAAAAAAAAAGGATAGAAAAACTGAAAGCAAAGCAAAACCAAAGTAACTCTATACAGCATCCATTTTATTGCATTCGGTGCTAAAAAGAGGAGAAAGGCAAAAAATTCCAAAAATCTAAAGATTCAAAATGTTCAAGTTTTATGTTTTGAAATGCCAAAATGACAATTGTTTGAAATTTTCAGTTTTGATAATACCTGGACATTTTTAAAAAAGAAACGGTTACTTAATGTAACCAGTGTTCTTCGAGATGTATTTCTCATGGACAGTCCAACTCAGGTGTGCGCGCACCGCATGCACAGATCGCCGGAAAGTTTTCCCCTAGACTACCTGTCGGGTCGGCCATTGCCACCGGGGGCGCTGTGCGACACCCCCCCCATATATACTGCAGCCGACCCTTCCCCTCCTCAGTTCCTTCTTGCCAGAATTCCAGCCGAGGGGAGGAGGGCGGGTGTTGGAATGTACATGAGCAACACATCTCGAAGAACACCAGTTCAGTAAGTAACCGTTTCTTCTTCTTTGAGTGATTGCTCATGTCAATCCAACTCAGGTGAATCCTAAGTCTTACTTTGGTGGAGGGACGGAATTCTACTTTTCCACTGACTTCAGCACCGCTTGGCCACTGCTGCGTCACTCCTTGCCTGCTGAACGAGCGCATAGTGGGTGACAAAGTGTGTGCTGATGACCACGTGGCTGCCTTGAAGATGTCCACCAGGGATACATGGGCCAGAAACGCCACTGAGGATGCCTGCGCTCGGGTGGAGTGAGCTGTCACCCCTGGAGCCAGGTTCTTCACCAGTTAATAGCACTGTCTGATGCATGCCGAGACCCATGACAATAGGCACTGCGCTGACATGGCCTCCCCTTTCATTCTGTCTGCCACAGCTACAAACAACTGTGATGATTTGCGGAATGATCTAGTCCGATCCAAGTAGAAGGCTAACGCTCTCCATACATCCAGGGTGTCGAGCCTTCGATCTTCGTCTGAGGCGTGGGGCTTTGGGTGGAACACTGGAAGAAATATGTCTTAAGACATATGGAAGCGCGACACCACCTTGGGGAGGAACGCCGGGTGACGGCGGAGCTGAACCTTATCCTTGAAGAATTGAATATAGGGAGGCTCAGAAGTAATAGCCCTCAGCTCTGATACCCTTCTGGCTAAAGTTATCGCCATCAGGAAGGCCACCTTCCAAGAAAGATAAAGCAGTGAACACGATGCTAACAGTTCAAACGGGTGCATTGTAAGCCTCCACAGCACTAGGTTTAAGTCCCACTGGGTCACCGGAAGCTGAACCGTGAGGAACAGTCTGTCCAAACCTTTCATGAACCGCTTTACTCTCAGATCAGAGAACAAGGAGCCCGTTATACTCCCTTTGTGAAATGCTGAGATGGCCGCGAGGTGAACTTTCAATGACGCACATGTGAGTCCTTTCTGCTTCAGGTCAAGCAAGTAGTCCAGAATCAGGAGTATGGGTGCTGCGGCCGCTGGCACCCCTTTTTCCGACACCCAAACACTGAATCTCGCCCACTTCGCTGCGTACGTGGCCCTTGTGGCCGGTTTACAGCTGTTGAGAAGGACCTCTTGCACCTGGGCAGAGCATCCCAGCTCATTGCTGTTCAACCATGGAGGAGCCAGGCCTTGAGGTGCAGGGACTCGATGTTGGGGTGTCTCAGTGCTCCTTGATTCTGGGTCAATAGGTCCAGGAGTCCTGGGAGTGGGACAAGCACCGCCGTTGACAGGTCCAGCAGCGTCGTGTACCAGTGTTGTCTCAGCCAGTCTGGGGCTATGAGAATATCTTTCGCTCTGTCTCTTCCCCCAACATCACTGATCCACAAAGTGCTCCTGAAAGTGAGAAAAGTGTAGCACAGCCTGTGCGACCAGGTGGTCATGAATGCGTCGGACAGGGATCCTGAGCTGTGGTTTTGGAAGGAGCAGAAGACTGGGCACTTCCGGTTGACATTCGAGGCGAACAGATCGATCTGGGGAGTTCCCCACCTGTGGAAGATCTCCTGTAAGATGTCCATCTTGAGAGACCACTCATGGGTCATGAACTGCCTGCTGACAGCATTGGCCAGCTGGTTCTGTGAACCCAGGAAGTAAGAGGCTTCCAGGCGAATGGAATGCGTCACACAGAACTCCCACAGGTCCAGGGCTTCCTGACATAGAGGAGAGGAGTGGACTCCACCCTGCTTGTTGATGTAGTACATGGTGGTTGTGTTGTCCATCTGTACTAGAACAATCTTGCCTGCCAATCTGTCCCAGAATGCCATGCATGCGTATCGGATTGCCCTGAGCTCCTTCACATTTATATGCAGCAGTGTCTCCTCTCCAGACCACCTTCTCTGCGTCCACAACTCGGCTAGGTGTGCTCCCCAGCCAGAGTCTGAGGCGTCCGTAACCAGAAGTTCCGAGGGTTGGGGGGTATGGAATGGCATCCCCACACACACATTCCCTCGGACACACCACCACTGTAGGGATTCTAGCACTTTGTGCGGAATCCTGACACGCCCATCCAGTGGGTCGCATGACGGCCGATATACCGTCGCCAGCCAGCCCTGCAGAGGGCGGAGTCTCAAATGGGCGAGATCCACCACGTGTGTGCAGGAGGCCATATATCCCAGCAGCCTCAGGCACATGCGAACTGTAGTAAGGGGATAGCTGGTTATGTCCCTGATCAGATTCACCATGGTATGAAAATGGATCTGAGGGAGGAGGGGCCCGGGCGCCCCTCGAGTCCAAGACAGCCCCTATGAACTCAATACACTGTTGCGGCACCAGTGTAGACCTTTCCTCATTTACCAGGAGACATAGACTGTGGAATGTGGACTGGATAACCTGGAAGTGAGCCCTGACTTCCTGCTGGGAACGACCTCTCACCAGCCAATCATCTAGGTATGGGTACACCTGTATCCTCTGTCTCCTGAGGAAGGCTGCCACCACCACAAGGCATTTGGTGAAGACCCACGGGGCCGCTGATAGCCCGAAGTGTTAGGACTGTTTTTTTACTACTCTGTTAAAAATCAATATTGGGTATTAATGATTATAAAAATGGATGCCAAGTGTAGAAGATTGACAGCTAAGGCTGAGGCAACTGGCAAGCTGCCAAGTCTAGCCAGGGGAAAAAGCTTGCCCAGCAACAGGCCCTAGCAGGGGACGTGTGCACAACAAGAGCGAACAGTGTGCAAAAAGCTTGGGTGCCGGGTGCAAAAGAGACTTGAACGGTGGGAAAACCCAGGGCCATGACTGGCTGGAGAACTTAATAAATTACCCGGGCTGCAGAGACTTTTGGCTGTCCATCTGAGAGGCAGCCCGGCTACGTTTAGTTAGACCACGAACCAAGACTCATCGGACCAGGCCGAGAAGCGGACGATTCAAGCTTGGAGGACTCCAGACCCAGATCCTGAAGCAGATGAGACTGACTATTGCCAACGCACAACGGACTTTGGACTCGACCCTTGGACATTCCCCTTTTATCTCTGAAGATCGGTGCCCCAGCTCTCCGGAGGGAGAAGAAAAACTATAAATTCTGAGGGCCCTTTGGTGGGAGGGAGGTTTTGGCTATTATTTGGGGGTTTTGGGAACATTTACTCAGGTTCTATTGTGTGTGGCGTATCTTGTGTTTGTTACAATAAATTTGTCATCTTGGTTTTGCTAATAGTTGGTGCAGTCTTAATTGTTTCCTCAGAGGGTACTGTCTGGGCTGACAGACGCCTTATTTCAGGGTTGAATCAGTTGATTACTTGGATGGCGTTAGGAACCAGGCATTATTGGTTCGAGCTACCAAGTTTTTGGGTAACAAAAGGGGAGGACCGTAAACTGCAAATGCCTCCATCCTACTGTGAAATGGAGGAAACGTCTGTGGCATGGTCTTACCGCGATGTGAAAATAAGCGGCCTTTAGGTTGAGGGCAGCGTAACAGTCCCCAGGATCCATCGACGGGATGATAGAGGACAGGTAGGTCATGCGAAACTTCGATCTGCGAAGAACTTGTTTAGGCCTCGCAGATCCAAGATAGGCCTGAGTCCTCCTTTTGTTTTGGGGATGAGGAAGTATCGGGAGTAGAAGCCTTTCCCCCGGTATTTCCTTGGTACCTCTTGCACTGCCCCCTTGGTGATGAGACCCTGACCCTCATCTTCCAGGAGGTGTTCATGAGAGGGGTCCCTGAAAAGGGACAGGAAGGTTCGGGGCGAGTGTGAAGGGTATATATAAGAATTGGAGTGAATACCCCAACTTGACCGGGCGAAGGACCCACTGGTCCGACGTGATGTTGCACCAGGCCCGGTAAAATTGGGCTAGTCTGTCTCCAAAGAGGGGGTGGGATGGATCCTGGTGTGTAACTGGAAAACCGTCCTTGGGCGTAACCTCAAAAGTTCTTCTTGGGGCCTGTTTGGTTACGCAAGCGGTTTTCGCTCTGTCCGGAGGACCTTTGGTTTGGGCGTCGGTTGTTGCGGCCATCACATCACAATGAATCCGACCTGTGGTACTGCCTGGATGATGGCTGGGGGCGGAATGGGCGCCTTTGGGGAGCCAGGGTGTGCAACCCCCAAGGATTTCAACATCGCCTGTGAGTCTTTAAGGGACTGAAGCTTGTTGTCAGTCTGAGCAGAGGTCTTGGATTGTGGCCTGTACCTCCTGTGGGAGGCCCGACGCTTGCAGCCACGAGCTCCTTCTCATCGGCTATGTCTACACTTGCACTTTTAAGTCGACTTAGTGTGTCTACAATTAAAATTAAAGTCGACTTAAAGGGGAACTTACAAAGTCAACCTAGAGCGTCCACACTGGATGCTCTAGGTCGACTTTGTGGGGCTAGGGGGACCTTGGGCAGGTCCACGGTGGCGGGTGGAGCACCCCTGTGTGCAATGGGGCAAAGGGGGACAGGGACCCTGGCAGGGCAGAGTCCTGTGTGTGATGCTGTCTGGATTTAGGGAAGCATTTATGATATTATTTTCAATGGATATCTCATAAATGCTATAATCCATAGGAACTGTGTCATGTTTGGTATCGATAGAAAGGTAGTAATTTGCTGGGAATGATTATATAGTTTATGTCTAGGAATTCTATTTCAATTAGAAGTTAGGAATTTGATGTTATATCCATACTTTAACTTGTGTCATTCTGGAGGAAAGTTTTAGATGGGAGGGTGTGAACAACCATTGTCTCCTTAATGTTTAGGAATTTTCCAGGTAGAATGGTCCCAGGGAGTATCCTGATGAGTCATTAAGGCCATAAAGAATACAACCATTGTGTCCTTAATGGCTCATCAGTTTACTCCCTGGGGCCATATCATCTGGCAGATTCCTTAACATTAAGGAGACAATGGTTGTTCGCTCCCTCCCGTCTAATGCATTCCTCCAGAATGACACAAGTTAAAGTATGGATATAACATCAAATTCCTAACTTCTAATCAAAATAGAATTCCTAGACATAAACTATATAATCATTCCCAGCAAATTACTACCTTTCTATTGATACCAAACATGACATAGTTCCTATGGATTATAGCATTTATGAGATATGCATTGAAAATAATACCATAAATGCTTCCGTAAATCCAGACAGTGTCACACCCTGCCCACATGCCCTGCCCTTTGGGGGGCATGCCAGGCTCCCCTGTGCCCCCTCCCCCCCCGGCAGGGAGGGCATTGGTGTAGTCCTGGGGTAGCCTTAAGTCGACCTAGGGCTACCCCAGGGCTACACTGGCTTAATTCGACTTTAAAGTCGAATTAAGCCTTAGGTCGAGTAGAAAGGTGGTTTAATAAAGTTGACTTAATTTTCATTAAGTCGACCTTATTTTGCTTAAGTCGACTTAATCAAAGTGTAGTGTAGACACAGGGCAAATTAAGTCGACTTAAGCCAAGCTTAAGTCGACTTAATTTACCAGTGTAGACGCAGCCATCGTGACCCCAGGAGCCATTGCTCTTGTGGTCACGTCCGCCGCGTCCAAGGCTGATTGCAACAAGGCCTTAGAGACTACCTTACCCTCTTTGACCATCGCGGTCAATTCTGACTTGGAGTCTTGAGGCAAGGAGTTTGCAAACTTCTCCATAGAGAACCAGGAGTTATGTGAGTAGCGACTAAGGATGGCTTGCTGATTTGCTATCCTTAACTGTTGACCCCTCGTGGAATAAACCTTCCTACCGAAAAGGTCTATCTTCTTTATGTCCTTTGATTTGGGGGTAGGACCTTGGTGGCCTTGTCGCTCTCTCTCATTGGACACCTCAACTACTAAAGAACCCGAGGTTGGGTGAGTGTAAAAATGCTCGTGACCCTTTGCCGGGACAAAATATTTCCACTCCATCCTCCTGGCTGTGGGGGGAATGGAGGCTAGAGTCTGCCACAGGGTCTTGGTCATTTCCCTGATCATTTTGATAAATGGAAGTGCTACTTTCATGGGGCCCTCAGGGGCCAAAATGTCCACCATTGGGTAAGTGTCTTCCACCATTTCCTCTGCTTGGATGCCCAAGTTTCTCGCCACTCTCCTGAACAGTTCTTGGTGGATTTTGCTATCATTCGGAAGCGGGGCTGGGGTCGCTTCCGCCACCTCCTCATCCGAGGGACAGGATGACGATTCCCCTTGGGGCTCTTCTGGGGACCACAGACTCGAGGGGTGAATCCTTTTCCTTCGGGGCAGATTTTCTGCTTCCCCCGAGCCCACCTCTGAGCCCTCGTCCCGTGCGGGTGGGGCACTTGCTGTCTGGGAGGGCCGGCATCTGGACACTGTAGAGGAGCGGGAACTGCTGACCATGGAACCTTGCATTTGGTGGTGAGCCCACGGTGTCCAGAAGGGCCACTGCAGGGGGTTTGCCACTGGGGCCACTGAGTTTGGGGTGGGTAGGGGTCCTTTCTCCGCCTCGTGGAGGCCCTGCTGGTTTTTGACACCACTGAGCCCTCGTCCGAGCCTGAAGAGAAACAGCTGCGAGGGGACTATGGAGGGGTGGGTGTAGGTGTTGGGAAGTGGTGCCATATCCCTGGAGATGGTACCCACGGTGCCGGGTGGTCTCGGTCCCTAGCCGCATCTAATGTCTCCAGCGTGGAGGGGAGCTGTAAGTCATCCTCTAGTATGTACCTCGTGGGGGACGGCTCTGATGCCGGACTCAACGGGCCTCCTTGGGGCCCCGGAGTCAACGGCGCCATCTGGTGCGGTGCCAGAGCTGGGTGGGCCGCCTCCTGTCTCAGCCTAGCATCACCCTTTGTCATGGGGGAGCAGCCTCTCTCTTCCTTCCTCCTCTTCCTGGGCACTGGGGAATAAGACTGGTGCCGCTGCTCCCTTGGCGCCGGCGGTGCCAGTGAATGGTGCCACACATTTTTGGCGGGAGCTTTGCCCTTCGACGGCAGGTGCTCTGCACCGACCCCGCTCAGCTAGAGCCTGAGCCCCCAGGTTCTGCAGGGCATAGGGCCTCCTCCATCATGAGGATTCTAAGTCTTCACTCCCTTTCTTTTTGGGTGCGGGGTTTAAAGGCCTTGCAGAGCTTGCACTTGTCTCTCAAGTGCGACTCACCCAAGCACTTCAAGCAGGACGAGTGGGGATCATCCGTTGGCATGAATTTCTTGCAGTCCCTGCAGGCTTTGAAGCCTGGCATGCTCAGGCAGCCGCCCGAGGCGAGGGAAGAGGCTCCCAGCCGGGAGCCCTTTCCACCATCGTCACTAAGAACTCTGATGAACTAGTAAGCTAGGGGATTGCTACTAGTAACAGCAGCTCTGTTCCAGCAACCGTCAGGGTGGTAAGAAGGAACTGAGGAGGGGAAGGGTCGGCTGCAGTATATATGGGGGGGTCACACAGCACCCCCGGTGGCAATGGCCGACCCTGCAGGTAGTCTAGGGGAAAACTTTCAGGCAATCCGTGCACGCTGCGCGCGCACACCTGAGTTGGAATGACGTGAGCAATCACCTGAAGAAGAATGGAAAGATTTTTGTGAACATTTTTTATTTCCAAAAAGACCATTTCTCATTTCTAAAAACATATAATGAAAATTTTCAATCAGTGAGGTGGATTGCCAAGAAGACCTTTGCCTGGAAGTGATGTCTGGTTCTACCAGTAAAAACTTTCCCATGGGAGTATAAACTTCCCTTGAAGAATGGTGAAGTGTCAGGTAAGGGGTAACAGCAACATGGCTTCTAAGGGGGCCCACTGCCATAGGAGAGGGGAAATGGCGAAACCTGTGCTCTTGCCTGGGAGAGTATTACAAAATCTTCCTTTTAAAGAAAAATGCATCGAAGCCAATGTCTGCCCTTGGATCCACACATACAGATTCCATTGACTTCAGTAGGGGTCCACGGGTAGTATGTGTCCCTGACAGATGTTCCCATGTGCCAGTTTTTGTCTCCCTTGTTTGTGTGGCCACCCCTCCCAGGCTGCTCATGGGAATGGCTTTTTTACAGCTTCTTTGGTGCCATGCCCCTGCCTAGGGAGGAGGCCCCTTAACTATTGTTCCAGCCCTGGCTCGGCATAGGGTGGACAATGCCCAGGAGTGCAAGACCAGAGTGGCTTGTTTTTCACAAAGGGAATGAGTCACACACCAACACCTGTGACTATGGGTCACATACCTGCAGCCCAAGACTCTGCCCAGACATGTTCCTTGTTTTGCCTACAGTTTTCCCTGCCCTCTCTCCACCCCTGTAATTCAGGGAGCCTATCAGAATTACTGGCGGGAACTGTTTAAATTTGTCTATAAAAGCAGACCTTTTTGGGGCCAGACCCCAGAATAGGTTCCTGCACTGCCTCCTGGCCTGATCAACCCGGGGTCTTTGGGGGACCCTTTCTCCGCTCCCGGCTAATTTTTGATTGAGCGTATCCCCGTTTTAACTCCCTTCCCACGAACAACGAATTTTCTCCTGGAGATCTCCTGAACTACGAACTACAAGCTGAACCAAGTCCTCTCTGCACTCTTCGATGCTGTTGCTGCTTCTGCTTCCGTCCTTGCTGCTCTCCTGGGGATTGGTAAGATCCCTCTCTCTCAGATTCTCTCTGCCTTAGGTCGTTGGGATCGTTTTCCCCAGCGGGCTAGCTCTAAATTTACCTCGGGGTCTGTACCGGAGACCCCTTGCTGTTCCGCGGTTCCTTTCCGCCGCGGTAGCATGAGCCGTGCCGCTGCTGAGCCGTCTGCCTCTGTGGACCTTGCCCGGAACTCCCTGCTCCCAGCCGTTCCAACCTCACACTGTGTTAAGTTTTACTATTGTAAGTTTGTTGCCTTAGCTGTGTTAAGTTTTACTATTGTAAGTTTTACTAGTGTAAGTTTGTTGCTACTGATTTGCTGTCGGTTTTCTCTCCTTAGTTTTATCTTTGTTAGATTAAGTTTTTACTATTGTGCCCCGTTATAGATCTGTTAAGATTTTTTCCGTGCATTTCCCGAGCCCTTTGCCGCCTAGCCGTTGCCTTCCCCATCTCCACGTGCTTTTCTCTGAACCCCGTTGCCATTGTACACCTCTCCGTTGCTCTCCCTTTGCCCCCTCCGCCGCTTTCCCTGACTTTCCCGGACCCGCTCTCCACTTCCTTTGCTGCCCTCCGTTGCTTTCCCCGACTTTCCCGAACCCGCTTTCCATTCCCTTTCCCCCCTCCCCCCCCCCGCTTTCCCTTTGCTCTCGCCGCCGCTTTCCCGGACCCGCTCTCCACTTCCTTTGCTACCCTCCATCGCTTTCCCCGACTTTCCCGGACCCGCTCTCTACTTCCTTTGCTGCCCTCTGTCGCTTTCCCCGACTTTCCCAGGTCTATTCCCTCGCTGCCTTTTCCCTCTGCCGCTTGCCCCGAACTTCCCAAACCCTCTTTCCATTCCTTTGCCGCCATTTTTCTGCCGCCCGCGAACCCCCTGAACCCCTGTGTTTTGCTGCCCAGATCCAACCTAGACCTCCCCTTTGCCTCCATTCCCTTGCCCGGTTTCCCCACGCGCTCCCTCCACGTGTTACCCAGCCCCCACCTTCTAAGTTTTGCTTCCCTGGTCTGTTCCCCTGCTCACCTCCGCTCCAAGCACGCTCCGGCCCATCTTGGGTGCCTCCACACCTAGCCTGCAGACTACCTAAAGTCTCCCCCTGCAGGGCTTCGAGGCTTACTGCAGCCTCTGCTGCTGTGTTTCTCCTTATCCCTCTGCTACTGCCTGCCCATACTCCCTGGTCATTTCCCCTAACCTTACTTTTACTGACCGTCTCTTGTTGGTACAGTTGCTCTGCCTGTCATTGGTACAGTGGCTCCGTCTCTCATTGGTACAGTTGCTTTGTATAACTTTAGTCATTACCTTTATTGTATTGGTTTATACTTGTAAAAAACCCCATTGGTTTCCATTGGTTCACATTGATTTACATTGGTTTATCATAACATTTACAACTATACTGTCCCACTGTGACACTATACTGTTTTATAGGGAGACCCTTCTCCCGGTATCCTCCATCTCAAATTCTACAAACCTTACTGCCCCATTCCATTTACCCTTGTTCACCCCAAATAAAACACCTATTAACTTAAACCTCACTAGTGTGTGTGTGTGTGGCAGCTGCTCCCCAAGATCCTCTACCTGCTGGCAGGGTCAGTATGCAGCTATTAGTGTTTCATTTGCATTGTGGAATCTTTAATCATTCTCTCTGTCTTTTCAGAGAACTTAAAATTAGCATATCCTACAGAACATAAAGGATAATTTATCCTTCCAAGTGGAATAACACATTTTTTATACAAACAAACTTAGACGTGGCTTTGTGAGATTTTTTTTATACACTGAACATGTGATATGTTGCTGCAGACCCATGACAAAGTCCTGGGTACAGTAGGTATAAAAAATGCCATGAAATAAAGCTATGGCCGTTGCTTGGAGTTTCATATTCTCTTGTTGCATAGCACTCATTTTCTATTTCCTTCCAAACAGAAGGAAAGATTGATAGAAAGTCCAATTTGCATTTAAATTACATCATCCACACAGCCTCGTGTCTTTGAGTTTTTGTCACTTATGGCATTAGCTATAGAATCATAAAGTCATAGAATTTAAGGCCAAGAAGGGACCACCAGATCATATAGTCTGACCTGCTGTATATCACAGGGCACACATATCACCTAGCACCCATAACCTAACCGCTACAACTGAAATGAGACCAAATTATTACAGCCCACAGGAGCCTAAACTATTATGTGCCACAGGCAGAGAATAGGAGAAACTGAGGTGCAGCAGAGCCTGAGGCCCTCCAGGAGCAGGGAAATGAGTAAGTGAGATATCCAGATAATCTTTACAAGCAATCCACACTTACACACCACCAAGAAAGGCAAAAATTCTCTGCTGATTTGACCTGGGGAAAAAATATTTCCCAACCCCAAATGTGGTGATGAGCTAGACCAGGGGTCGGGAACCTATGGCTCGCGAGCCAGATGTGGCTCTTTTGATGGCTGCATCTGGCTCGCTGCCAGTGTTCCCTCTAAGCTGCGCGGGCGCGCGGCCGCACAGCGGCCGTCGCACCCCCCGCGCAGCAGTGAGGGACCCCCGCGCAGCCCGGCAGCCCCCGCCGCTCCCTCTAACCCCCGGGGCCGCGGCACACCCGGCCTGCGCCCTGCCTCTGGGCTGGCCCTCCCCGCCCCCAGGGTGGGACAGGCAGGCTCAGGAGTGCGGGCCTGCCTGCCCCATGCAGCCGGGGCAGTGGGGTGGCTGCGGCAGCGGCGGGATCCCGGGCTCCCACCCCCCGACCGCCTCGACTTCCCGGGGCCGGGGCCGGGCTAATCCACGGCCCCGGCGTCCCAGCACGGGGCCGGGATCAGCCTCTGGGGCTGGGGTCTGCTCCGCCCCGCCCCCCCCCACTGGCGGCTTCCCAGGGCCGTGGTAGGGTCCTCCCCTGCTGGCGGCGTTGGCTTTCTTTCTTTCTTTGCTTCCTTCTTTCCTTCCTCTTCTTTCCTTCTTTCTTTGCTTCCTTCTTTCCTTTCTCTTCCTTCTTTTTTCTTTCTTTCCTTCTTTCTCTTTCTTTGCTTCCTTCCTTTCTCATCCTTCTCTTCTTTCCTTCCCCTTTCTTCTTTTCTTCTTTTTCTTCCTTCTTTCTCTTCCTTCCTTCTTTCTCTCCCTTTCTCTTCCTTCCTTCTTTCTCTCCCTTCTCTCTTTTTTCTTTCTCCCTTTTTCTTTCCTTCTTTCTCTCCTTTGCTTTCCTTTTCCTTTCCTTCTTTCTCTTCTTTGCCTTCCTTCTTTTTTCTTTCTTCCTCTCTCTTCCTTTCTCTTTTTTCCTTCTTTGTCTTCTTTTTTCTTTCCTTCTTTTTTCTTTCTTTCTCTTCTTTCCTTCCTCTTCCTTCTTTCCACTTCTTTCCTTCTTTCTTTTTTCTCTTCCTTCCTTTTTCTCTCTCTCTTTTCCTTTCTTCTCTCTTTTTCTCTCTCTCTTCCTTCCTTCCTCCCTTCTTTTTTTCCTTCCTTTTTAAAAAAACCCAACCTTTAAAAATTAATTTTAATTAAAAACCTTTTTTAAAGGTTTTTTAAAAACCTTTCTAAAATTAAATTTCAATTAAAAGTAATTCAAATTCAATTATTTAAAACATAAAATGCACACATTTACTTGTATTTAGTTTTAAACATATTGTATGGCTCTCACAGAATTACATTTTAAAATATGTGGCGTTCATGGCTCTCTCAGACAAAAAGGTTCCCTACCCCTGAGCTAGACCCTAACCACATGCACAAGAACCAGCCATCCAAGAGAATGCTTGGTTCCATCTTGTAGTCTTATCTCTCCCACTCCACTGTCCCATCTCAGTTTTAGCCATCCCTGATGCTTCAGATGAAGGAGGGTTTTTTTTTAAGCAAAATAACCTTCCAGAACTCGGGGGGGGGGGGGGGGGGGGGGGAGAGGAAGGGGATTAAAAATCCGAGGCTCTTACATTATGGCCATCCTTTTCATGAGTCAGCACCTAAGAGACCAGTTTCTGAACTCAGTTTCACCACTGTAAATCCAGAGTCATTCCACTACCTTCCTTAGTGCAGAATTTGTCCCAGCTAAGGAAGCAGCCCCTGCTTATTGGTCAAGAACTCTTTCCAGTTAATGTTTGTTATACTAATTTAGATGGACTATATGGGCCCAAAGAGTCAAATGTGTTAATTTCATCCAGACTCTATCCAGCATTAAACAGTTTAAAACAAAGTTTGGGGGTTGGAATAGAAAGACTTCAGCCTGTCATGGCAACACATTATTAAAAATCCTTTTAACCTGTTTCACAAACAGAGGAAAATAAGGAAAAAAGTTAAAGAATATGAAATGCATATTATTAAGTAAGGCTTTCATTTTAACAATATCTCTTGTTCCCTTTTCCTAGAGCTGGAAAGAGTTTTTAAAAGAACTTCCCTTCCCTCTCCGCTATCTTGCTTTTTGGGAAAAAAGTTGTGAAGTTAGCTGAGATGGGCTGAAGATGTTCATATTGCTGCTGCTGTTAAAGTCTGGTTCCATTTCCTAGAGGACATAACAAGATCAACAAAAAAAGGGAAAGAGAAAGGAACTGCAAAGATTGAAAATGCAGCCTCTGTTTCCAATGTTGTCTTTTACTTGCAATGTCACAGGTAGAAAAACACAGGCACAACACAGTCTTGTCAGCCACTCTGAGATGGGCAAAAGTGTATCAGCATCAAGTTGTTTGGAGCATTGGTTTTGATTTCCACCCTGGTCACAGGCTTAAAGCACTGTTGCAAAATATGTAGTTTTGGCTCCCTAAGCCAGACTTTTATTAACCAGAAAGCAAAAAGAGAGACAGGAAAGAAAATAAATGATAGGAGAAGGGAAAGGGCACACTGGCAATGAAGGGGGAAACAAAGACTCACATACCAGGCACAGTGTGATCCCAGCAGATGGTGGGGGTGGCAGTCATGATGTTGAAGCTTGCTTCTTCCCCTTCTCTCATCTTTCAGTCAGTCAGATTTCAGTAGCCTGCTCCCCACCACCAGTCCCTTTTTTAAGGACCCCAAAAGGGAGGAATGGATGGAACAGCTCATACCTCAATACTTTGCCCAATATTTTGTAATTAAGTCTAATTTCCAGCACACCAATTTTGGTTTATTGATTTCTGATCCCACTCTTCTCTTGTTCACAAGGTCTGATCTTAACAAAATCTATGAATTATATCAATGTCTTTTTTGTTTGGACTGAAGTCTCTCTTTTGGAACTTTTCTCATCAACATTTGTTGTTATAGGTTTTCTTGGCACTTTATGACCTTTTATTCACTTTTTACATTTGAACTCATGATTAAGGTAAATTTGTAGGCCTAATTATTACAACTTGACAGAATGTCCTCTGGCAGAAATTGTCACAAATGCATATGTAATACCAGTTATGGTTCAGGGCTAAAGCTGGAGTCAGTGAAAAAACTTCCACTGAAAACTGACACCTGCACATGGGATAGCTAGGAGCTAACTCTTAACATCTGTACAACTCACTGTACTTACAGGGAAACAAACAGGACCAAATTCTTGGCCACTCATTGTCCCTGTCCACACTACGCTTTCATTAAGTCGACTTCAGAAATTCTTAAGTTGACTTAATGAAAGCTTAGGTCAACTTATTAAGAACCGCCGCTTAGGTCAACCTAACCCTTAAGCCGACTCCTTAGGTTGACCTAAGCACAGTGTGGACACTTAGGTCCACTTTATTAGGTCGACCTAAGGGCAGTTAGGTAAACTTAACAAAGTCGACCTAACTTTTTGTAATGTAGACATAGCCATGAAGTCCCCTTTGCCTACAGCTCAATGGAAATTTAAAATGTGCCTCAAGGCAGCGGCAGTATTCAACTTACATAATGGTCCTCAGATGATCTGAGGCTGACATTGTCAGGAGCTGCTTCCCATAGGAGGTGTTTTGGCGTAGACTGGGGAGTGAAAAAGTCAGATCTCAATTGACAGAATTGCTCCTAGAGGTGTGAAGATGCTGTTACTTGTACTGGGGGAGTTCAGGCTCTGGAAGCCCCCAGAAGGGACACGGGTAAATGGGAGGGCTGAGAGATGGCTTATTGCCATAATATAGGCATTGCTTGGGAGCACCTGGGATGTAGCCCACAATTTCTTCCTTATTCTTTGGTGTGTTCTATTTATGCTGTTCATTGCTGCTCTATTGACCCACTTCTCTACATGGTTGTTCCTTAGAACTAGAAGAAAAGTAAACCACCTTGTCCTTTTCATACAATACCTTTGCTTCTCTGCCTATATAATTATACGTGGTAAGTGAGTGGGAAGAAAATGGCCAAAGCCTAACATTTTCCTTTGCAGAACATGACAGGGGGTAAAAAGAAAGACAATGTAATAATAATATAATCCTATGTACCTCTGATGTATCATATTCAATGTTACATTGTTATTCACAATGTGATTTGCTTCATAAACATCCTTGCGTAATACAATATTCTCTGAATTTAAATAGTGGCACTTTTGTACGACATCAGTGTGAACTGATGCTCTTTGCACATTTGGTGGTTAGAACATGGTCCACAAAAGCTTTCGATGATGATGTAGTGGTCTGCATAAAGAAAAAGGCTGTGAATCGCTTGTCTATCCTGTGTGAGAAGCTCACATGTGGGCTCTGTCCGTGGTATTTGATGCAATGTATTACTTGGGGCCATTGTCTTGCCTGCTTCAAATAAGCCTCCAGGCAGCTGTGGCCTGCTGCACTCTTTTCTGATACCCCAAGTAGTACTGATGAGTTTCTATGCACCTGCGGCAATGCAACCTGTCTCCCTGGCAGCCAGAAATGACTCTGCACTTGGTGTATTGCTTTCCAGCATGGTTCATGTATTCTTTTCTTGGCACTAAACTTCCAACAGGTGTAATCATGCCTTAGGAGGCCCATGGTACCAGTCCTATAGTAATAGCTCAAAGGAGCTGTTCCTTTAGAAGAAATGACACTTGCATTGTTGTGCAGGCTGCTGATCATTGCCTGGCACCTATGCCCCTAAGGCAAGAATCCAAATAACTTATGAGAAGGCACGTTGCCATTCTAGCAGATGGACACGAGTGTAAGCAGCCAAGAGATTATGTCTGTGCATCAACCATGGCATTGAGGGCATGATTCTTGGCAAAGAACATTGTAACTGCTGTAAGTCTTTTGCTTACTAACCTAGGGTTCAGGGAATATGTCATTGCTAATTGAAGTCTGGGCTGAATTCAGTTTCAAACATTTAAAATATGACTGTGTAAGACAAGTGTCTGGCTTGCTTGAATCAAGCAGAAAGTCCTGAGAGAGACTGTCACGGTTGTTTCCCCACTCTGACACTTCGAGTGGAGAAGTGGGGGCCTGCAAAAGCCCTTAAAACCACTGGGCCTAAAGCCTTGTCCTAAAACTCTCCAAGGCTACCAATGTCCTGGCCCTGGAGTGGTATTGCTGCCACCACCCAAATGCAAAAACCTCTTGAAACTCAGGAAGGTGCACTTGGGAATTCCTTCCTGTGAGGTACCTTCAGTCGCCCTTATTCCTCCCTCAGGAGAGCAACTGAACCCTAACTGTAGTACAAGCTGAAAATGGGACTGAAACCCCTTTAGTAGCTGGCTGTGCAGTCTCAGGCACATACACAAAACCTCTTGCTTTTTAGGACACAGACACAAAGCTTACGTTAAAAGGATAAATGTTCTTTAATTAAAAGGACAGCTAAGAAATACAGAGAGTTGCTTCCTGGGATTTAACTTGGCTAGTTAAAAGGATGAGGGGAGGGGGGAAGAGGTGTAAGTGTGTTCAGCACAGAGGAATCCAAAAAAGAACCAAAACAAAGAAAATACCCTGAACGCGTCTAGCTAAACATCCCCTGATCAGGCTTGGTCAGTCACCAATCTGGACCTTTCTTAAACACGGATGTCCTTGGATTCTCCCCAGGCCTGCCTGCCCGGCCTCCTCCTACTCCTTCCAGGAGCTCTGCTGCCACCAAACAGGCCTAGGCAGGGCTGTTGCTCCAATTCAAAAACCTGCATTCTGTTCCTATTGGATCTCCTGGGACTCCTTTAGGACTCACTGTTAACCCTTTCCCTCCCAAGGTTATTACAGAGACCAAGGCTATGTCTACACTTGCTCTTTTAAGTTGACTTTAACTAAGTTGACTTAACTAAGTCGACTTAGTTAAGTTAACTTAGTGTGTCTATACTTTAATTTTAAGTCGACTTAAAGGGGAACTTACAAAGTCAACCTAGAGCGTCCACACTGGATGCTCTAGGTCGACTTTGTGGGGCTAGGGAGACCTTGGGCAGGTCCACGGTGGCAGGGGAGGGCACCCCCTGTGTGCAATGGGGCAAAGGGGGACAGGGACCCTGGCAGGGCAGAGCCCTGTGTGTGATGCTGTCTGGATTTAGGGAAGCATTTATAATATTGTTTTCAATGGATATCTCATAAATGCTATAATCCATAGGAACTATGTCATGTTTGGTATCAATAGAAAGGTAGTAATTTGCTGGGAATGATTATATAGTTTATGTCTAGGAATTCTATCTCGATTAGAATGTAGGAATTTGATGTTATATCCATACTTCAACTTGTGTCATTCTGGAGGAAAGCCTTAGATGGGAGGGTGTGAACAACCATTGTCTCCTTAATGTTTAGGAATTTTCCAGGTAGAATGGTCCCAAGGAGTATCCTGATGAGCCATTAAGGACATAAGGAATACAACCATTGTGTCCTTAATGGCTCATCAGTTTAGTCCCTGGGACCATTATCCCTAGTACATTCCTAAACATTAAGGACACAAAGGTTTGACACAACCACCCACAGGTATTTCAATAAAATAACATAAATTAAAGTACAGATAGAATACCCAATTCCTAACTTCTAATCCAAAGAGAATTCCTAGACAAAAACTATATAATCATTCCCAGCAAATACTACCTTTCTATTGATACCAAACATGACATAGTTCCTATGGATTATAGAGCATTTATGAGATATCCATTGAAAATAATATCATAAATGCTTCCCTAAATCCAGACAGCATCACACACAGAGCTCTGCCCTGCCCTTTGGGGGGCATGCCAGGCTCCCCCTGTGCCCCCCCCAGCAGGTAGGGCAGTGGTGTAGTCCTGGGGTAGCCCTAAGTCGACTTAGGGCTACCCCATGTCTACACTGGCTTAATTCGACTTTAGAAAGTTGAATTAAGCCTTAGGTTGAGTAAAAAGCAGGTTTAATAAAGTTGACTTAATTTTCATTAAGTCGACTTTATTTTCCTTAAGTCAATTTAAGCAAGCTGCTTAAGTCGACTTAAGCAAAGTGTAGTGTGGACGCAGGGCAAATTAAGTCGACTTAAGCCAAGCTTAAATCGACTTAATTTGCCAGTGTAGACGCAGCCCAAGAAAGGAATCAGGATGAAATCTGCACTGGAGCAGCCTAAATGTTGTGCACATGAAGCAAAGCCAAAAAAAAGTTGCCATTTTATCAGATTTATTTAAAGGATGGTGGAGGCGAAAAAAGTTAAATAATTTTTTTATTAGCTGAGTTCTTCTATTTTCTCTTGGAACAAATGGGAAAATTCACATAGTAAAGGGGTGAAATTAAGATGGGGAAAAATTCAGGCTGCATATCAAGAAAAATTCTTGACAGTGAACTGCATTCATGGAATTGCTCAAGGGAACAGGTGGAAGCTATGTTGCTTGAAAAATATAATACTTGAAAGAACAAAACTCCAGAAAGCATGGAATAGTGAACGTTCTTGCACTGGTAGAGAGACAGATTAGTTGACCTAACAAGTCTTATGTTTCTAGATTCCATGTGTCACAGGAGGCGATTTGCCCTTTTGCAGAGGACCAGCACAAATCCTGTGCTGCTGTACCTACAAGTGAGACTTAAGTGAGGCAAATGACTAATCCTGGCACTCTATACTAGGGTGAATTTCACTCCTAGAAAGAGAACTAGA
The DNA here is from genome assembly GCA_007922175.1 of Pelusios castaneus. Classification (NCBI taxonomy): domain Eukaryota; kingdom Metazoa; phylum Chordata; order Testudines; family Pelomedusidae; genus Pelusios; species Pelusios castaneus. The sequence continues at coordinate 22,242,054 of ML685785.1, forward strand.
GAATATATTGTATTTCATGGGCCCTGACACACTTTTGTTGGCTGGATCCACCTTCATGATCAATGGCACCCAGACTCAGCGCTGAAAGATATGGGAGACAGACTGAGTATATATTGACATTGTATACTACAGATCATAAAAACACAAGAGCTTCCATGCTGAGTCAGCCCATGGTTCATCTTGCCCAGCATCCTGTCTCCAACAGTGCCCACATCACAGCTTCCCGTGTAGTGTACAGGACAGGACAATTATGGAGTGATCCATCCCTGTCTTTAACTTCCAGCCTCTGGCAGGCAGAGGTTTAGAGTTGCCCCAAGGATGGGGTCGCTTCTTTGAACATCTCGGCTAATAGCCATTGATGGACCTATCCTTTGTGAACTTTAGTCAGTTCTTTTTGTGAACCCAATTACACTTTTGGCCATTATAGACTCCCATGGCAATGAGTTACACAAGCTAGTTATGTGCTTTGTGTAAAAAGTACTTCCTCTATTTGTAATAAACCTGCTGCCTATTAATTTCATTGGGTGATCCCATGACAGGCTGACAGGGTAAATAACACTTATTCTGATCCTGCTAAATGAGTTGTGTGCTCTGCTTCTGCAGGATCAGGGTCATTGTGAACAAAATTGCAAACAGTTCATAGTTACATGGTAAACTCTGGCATTTTTCCTTCATCTTGGTGCACAAAATTCTTTATCACTAGTAGTGACAATATGGAAGACAAGTGTTTGCTTTGCTGATAAAAACTGACAGGAAGAAAAGCAAATGAATATTACATGCAAAACTAAAACTGAATGGGGACAATTGCAAGATATTGCAATGTATAATCTCTATATAAGGCACTGATAGAAAAATATGGCATTGCTATACAAAAAACAAAGCTAGTAAAATGATAATCTGGGCATGCTAGATTCCAGAGCCAATGTTCTCTCATTCAGGAGGTTATCCATGCAGAATGAATAATAGGACTATTTATTTAGCCTGCACTTATTTATTGTATTTTCGTATTTATTGCTGAAGCTATCTGAGTCGAACCAAGTTTGAATGTGTAGGGATATATTATGGCTGGCCCTACTTGACTGTGATAGCTGGTAGACGGGATGCAGGAAATTCCTCCCATACCCCTGCCTCCACCAGCACATACATGGAGAAGGCAATGATCCATTTGTTAGCTGCTCTGGGGAATTCACTAGTGCTATACCCATCACTTGTGTCACTCTCCCATCCTTCCCATCCCACCCTCCATATACCGGCCAGGGCCTGTAGGGAGCCATGAAAGAAAGCATGACGTATTTTACTGTCTCTAGAGATGCACACTCTGAGGCCTTTCCATAGTTATATGCCTCTCTCTTCACTGTTTGGCAGTGCTTGGCAGCCCAGGGTGCCTCCCCTTACCAGTCTCTGCACATTGCACAGAAGAGACATCATTAGCCCTTAATATCAGAGGGTATGTCTACACTAGCAATTTAGGTCGAATTAAGGACCCTTAAGTTGACCTAAATTAGTCCATGTCTACACCTGACTTTCATTAAGTCGACTTAAGAAATTCCTTAAGTCGACTTAATGAAAGCTTAAGTCTACTTAATAACAACTGCCTATTAGGTCGACTTAAGCCTTAAGTCGACTTCTTAAGTTGACTTAAGGACGGTGTGGATGGGGAGTAACCCTTAAGTCAACTTTATTAAGTCAACTTAAGGCCAGTTAAGTCGACTTAACAAAATGGCCTAAGTCATCTTAACTTTAAATTGACTTAGTTCATTCGTAAAGTTGACCTTATTAAGTCGACTTAACAAAGTTGACTTAACTTTTTCTAGTGTAGACATACCCAGAGAGTCTTTCCAGCATCCTATCAATTTTCTAAGAGCAGTAAGTAACTAACGTGTTAGTATATTCCATTTTTGGCTCATCAATATTTGTCTGATAAGTCAATTTCACTATAGTTATGTTAGCATTTAGATTTATATCGATATTTGACTTTTTTTTTTAAGTATCCCTGTATAAGGACCCTGAACCTATTCACACAAGGTTGTGTGTCTGGCAGTATTGAGGAAACATTAGATGGCCTGCACATGACCTTGCACTGTTTAGTTTGGCATTGCAGATATTTTAGAGCACAAGATTATTGAGAATAAGCCTGCAGTTTTGCCTCTTACTGTATGCTGGACTGCTGGACTGGGACTAAAAATCGCCCCTGGCATAAGCGCACAGGCCAGAGTGCTGCTGCACCCATGTGGTGGGAGAGGGGTGGGGAGAAGGGGCGAGGCAGGGAGGGGCAGAGGTTGCTGAGCTTTGGCCAGGGTGCTGCCTACTGGGCACTGAGGAGAGAGGATGCCATGTTCAAGACAGGATGCCATCGGGTCCACGTGGTAGGAGAGGGGTGAGGGAAAGGGGCATGGCTGGAAGAGGAAGCAACTACCATGCCTGGCCAGGCCCAGCTGGAAAGCCTGATGAAAGGCTCCTGTGGAGGGCCATAGTTAGCTTTTTCCAGGAAAATCGGCCCACCAGCCCTTGAGTGCACTGGCTCCTCTGGCATTTGTTAGTACAGCCAGATGGCCATTCCACCTGTGCTGGGGCTGTATATTCGCCACCATATATATTTATGGCCTGATCCAAAGCCCAATGAAGTCGTTGAGAGTTTTCCCATCAGCTTCAATGGACTTTGGACCAGATCCTTAAAGAGACCCAAGAATCTGGTGTAATAAATACATAGTGTTTGTAAGAAGTAGCATCTGTATATATAACTGTTGGTTTTTGTCTTGGTTTTATACTTAAGAATGAGCAAATTATTTCTGTTTCAATCTCCTTTAAATAGAAAGTCAGTGGAACAAGGACGTGGTGTTGTGAATAAAAGTGAATACATGGGTAAAGAAGAAGTGGGGTGTCAGAGAGAAGGAGCTTCACGCCAGCTGTAGCACTAATAAACCCAGAACATTGAAAGCTACATTGTGACTTGAGGCATAGTTGCATCACCCCAGGCATAACCCTAGAAGGCATTGGGCCCCAGAGACACCCCATGAGGTACAATTTCTCCATGCTTCCTCCTGGGAATAATAACCTTTTAGAGCAAGGGCAACCACCTCCCCCCTCCCCCTTTTCACATGGTGTAAGCCAGGGTTCTCCATCCCCTCACTCCTGGCCAGCTACTCATTGCAGGCACACACTGCAGCTTCCAATACTTGTAGTAGGTCTTTTTGAGACTGCACTGAGTGAGTCCTTTGGGAAGAGCAGAGATGACATGGACTGTTGAAGCAGGGCCACGTTGAACAGGCTGGGAGGGAGCCTTGGTGCAAGATCCAGCCTTATTGCCCACTGAAGTTTGGCCGCATGACCCTCCGTCATGGCAGAGGAGGTGATGTGGCCAAAATTGTGCGAATGGTGTTGTGACCTGGTGCACGGGGGTTGCAGTGTAACTCAAGTTTGACGCCATGGGCCCTCTGTCATGACAGGCACAGCATTGCCGACCCTCCAAGATTGTCCAGGAGTTTCCAGGAATTAAAGATTCATCTTTAATTAACAATTATGTCATATGACAAAACTTCCAGGAATATATCCAACCAAAATTGTCAGTCCTAGACAAAAGGTGGAGAGGCCAAACCTGAATGATCTTTCAAGTACTGGGCACGAAGTTGCAAGTCCATTCACCTAATTTTGGCCTCTCTATCCCCATCATGCTGGATAGGGCAGAGGATCAATGGTATGCATTGTGGGCACTATGGTCTAGCTATCCTAACAGCAATTGTTATCCACCACTTGCTTACTGAGCTTCTTTGGCCAGTAAGTAGAGAGTGGACCCAAGGCTCTTGCTGTTCTTTGCCCAGCCCCCAACTCCACCTGTTTCATGTAGCAAGTAAGCGGTATTACAGCTTATATCCAGGAAACTATGTAGGAGCACAGGGCAGAATTCTGACTCCTTCATACAGGCATGCAGTTCTAGTCAGAATCTATCCAATAATTAGTAAGGAGCTATGCAAAAAAGATTGAGCTAAGTGTTACATGAAAAGAAGCAGTTGCTGGGCCAGATGTTGTCGCAATCATGACAGAGGAAGCAACAGTAAAGGCAGGACATATGCTTCTGCAATGCTGATGAGGCACCAGAAAGAAAGGCAGAAGGATGTTCTAGTTATGAAAAAGGAGACAGGAGAAAGGAATTAGATGATACAATCAGGGAGTCAAAACCTGCAGTGTTTTCTCAGCCTCCCACTGAGGCTTTGCTTATTAGTGCCTGTAGAATGACATCAATAGGAAAGGTACAGTAGTGATAAGAGCACATGTTGCAGTAATGGTAGAGATAGAGGTAGGAGAAATTAATGCATCATTTGCAAAGTTACTACCTTTCAGATGGATAACATTACTACTGTAATGGTAAAAATATGAGTTTATAGCAATATGTTGGACTGTGACTGTAAAATGGGGGGGGGGGTGTTTTTTAAGTGAAGCTGAAGCATTCCTCTCCAACTTTCCTTATGTTTCTACTCAGAACCAGGAGTAGCTTCTCTAAGCTTTAATCAATAAAAACACTTCTAGTGAGAGCTTGTCATGTTATTCATCATGGACGATATTGGTTATGAATTTTCACTCATGAATGTATTCATTGCGCCAGATGTTGATCTGCTGTAAATCAGTGCAGCTCCATTGACCTTCCCAATGTATATCAGATGAGTATCTGACCTGTTATATTTAAGTATTTGCTGAATAGTTTGTGTGAACAATGTTCAGTTATATGAATTATTTGTGAATTATTCTCCCTGAGTATTCATTATTTGTTATATATACTCTGTGACTGGTCATCTAATCACCTGGTGGTGTTTCCTTTCCTTGACTGCCTTCTATGATGAGATGACTGGATTTGTGGATGTGGGAAGAGCCGTTGACATGGTATATACCTCGACTTTAGCAAGGCTTTTGATACAGTTTCCCATAGCATTGTCGTCGGCAAGTTAAGGAAGTATGGGTTGGATGAGTGGACCGTAAGGTGGAAAGAAAACTGGCTAGATCAAGGGGCTCAGCGGGTAGGAATCAATGGCTCAATGTCTAGTTGGCAACCAGTAACGAGTGGAGTGCCCCAGGGGTCAGTCATGGGGCCGGTTCTGTTCAACATCTTCATTAATGATCTGGATGATGGGATAGATTGCGTGCTTAGTAAGTTTACGGATGACATCAAGCTGGGGGAAATGGTAGACACGCTGGAGGGAAGGGACAGGATCCAGGGAGACTTAGATAAATTGCAATGACTGGGCCAAAAGAAACCTCATGAGGTTCAACAAGGACAAGTGCAAAGTCCTGCACGTAGGATGGAAAAATCCCATGCACTGCTACAGGCTGGGGACCGATCAGCTAAGTAGCAGCACTGTAGAAAAGGACCTGGGGGTTATGGTGGACAGGAAGCTGGATATGAGTCAACAGTGTGCTCTTGTTGCCAAAAAGGCCAATGGCATATTGGGCTGCATCAGTAGGAGTGTTGCCAGCAGATCGAGGGATGTGATTATTCCCCTCTATTTGGTACTGGTGAGGCTGCATCTGGAATACTGTGTCCAGTTCTGGGTTCCCCACTACAGAAAGGATGTGGACAAATTAGAAAGAGTCCAGCAGAGGGCAACAAAAATTATTAGGGGGCTGGGGACTTATGAGGAGAGACTGAAAGAACTAGGCTTATTTAGTCTACAGAAGAGAAGATTGAGGGGGGATTTGATAGCAATCTTCAACTACTTGAAGGGGTGCTCCAAAGAGGAGGGAGCTAGGCTGTTCTCGGTGATAACAGAGGACAGAACAAGGAGCAATGGTTTCAAGTTACAACTGGGGAGGTCGAGATTGGGTATTAGGAAAAACTTTCTCACTAGGAGGGTGGTGAAGCATTGGAATGGGTTACCTAGGGAGGTGGTATAATCTCCGTCTTTGAAGATATTTAAGATTCTGTTAGACAAAACCCTGGCTGGGATGATTTAGTGGGAGTGGTCCGCTTTTAGCAGGGCGTTAGACTAGATGACCTCATGAGGTCCGTTCCAGCCCTATGAGTCTATGACTGAATGACAAACTCTTTAAGCAGGAAAATATATAATGATGAATACCAAATAACATATTGCAAATAAAGCACTGTTCAGTATGAATAAATTCATGCTAAAATTTGCAAAACTTTCAAAATTAGCGAAGATACTTACAAATAAACTGTCAGTCATACTCTTTAATAAACAAACTCTTATATGTTTGAATAAGTAATACAATTATCCCACAAAGAACAGCAGAGAAAAATCAGCCTGTTATTCACTACTATTTTCACAAATATGTTTCTTCAGGATACAACCAATTCCTACACGTCATCCCTACATCACATCCATCCCACACTTGCATACAAACTAGCTGGTATGCCTCAACTCAATTCTTATGCCTGTACATGGTGTACAGAGATGCTTTGGAAGATAGCCACAAGCCACCCACCAAGATGAATGAAATCGATATTTTTGGCTAATTTAGGATTTTCTTCAGTTCTCAGCTGTAGCATGCCTGTGTTCACCTTATCCCGTTACTGCAGTAGAGGGTGTGTTTGTATTTTCCCATTTATATCTTATAGGTACAAAGTGACTTGACCATTTTTTTTTTTGAAAAAGCAAAGCTAAATGTCAACATTGAGCAGCTTGAATAGCATCAGGGAAAAGAGAAATCTTAAGAAAATATCCAGTGACATAAATAATGAGTAGTATAAAATTCCCCATCAGTGATGATGGGCATGAACCTGTTTTGTTCTGTTTTTTTCTTGAGATACTAGTGTAGAATGAAGCTGTCAGCAGTGAGGGGGCATATATTATATATTAGGAGAGGATACATGGGGGAATGCTACTGTGAACTGTCATGACTTCAAGGGAACTGCGATTATTTATAAGGTGAGATTCTTTTAGTTAGGGCACAGGACTGGGACGAGGGAGATCTGAGTCTCATTTCCATCACTGTCTCAGACATTCAATTTGGTCTTTGGCAAATCACTTCAGCTCTGTACCTCAGTCATTCTCACCCTCTAATTTTTGTTTGTTTTGTTTTTCAGTCAACAGCTGCAAATAAATCTTAGTAAAGTGAAATGGGAAATACTTATTAACTCATCTTACACATTGCTATTCCAGTGCAGGACTGTTTCATACAAATGCATGAGATCTCAAGTTTTCTGTTTTGTTGGCTAAGGTTACAGGTACTTCTGCAGCTCAAATACATCAATATACAAATATTTTGTAAGTGTTGTTTTGTGGGGTGACATAATTGTCTGTCATCTGGATAATAATGTCATCATTACCATAGGGCATGTAAGAATTCTCTGATCAGAGAAATGCTTTTCCCTTTGTCAGTATCATTCCTATTGTAGCATATTAGCACCTCTGCAGTCTTAAAAGAAAGGAGGTTAGGTAGGTGTGCTGGGACAGCTGCTCTGCACCAGCAAGTAAGGGGTTAAAAAGGACAAGCATGGCAGGAGAGCCAATCAGGACCCAGATGCCCGACATAAAAAAGAGTAGGAAAGGCAGAGCAATCAGTCCAGCCTGGGAGCTGGAAAGGAGGGCTGGCTGCCCAGCTGGTTGAAGGAGTTAGCATCCCAGATAACATAGTGGCTGATGGCTGGAACTCTGTGGGAGCCAGGACCCTGATGTAAAGCCCACAAGATACTGGGGCTGTGGGGAAGTGGCCCAGGTAATTGACTGAAGGAAAAAGGGATGAAGTGGTGCAGAGATTGCTGCATAAAGGCTCCCTGCACCAGGTCCTGGAGAAGTGGGTGGGCCCCAGTCCTTCCCTGCCTTCCTCAGGCTGCTAGCGAAGGGGCAGCAGAATGCTGGTGGCCATGGACAAGAGAGTGTCCAAGCCAGGACAGTGAAACCACTCCCAGAAAGGGTGCCCAGCGGAAAGGACTGAGCAGCTGAATGAAGAGTGATGGATCAAAGATCATGGATGGGGTGCCCAAAGATACCACTAGGAGGTGGCCATTGGTGTGAGTGCTGCCAGCTCATCACAATAGGTTACAAACTGTTGTACGGAGCGATAAAACCAGTTTCTTCGCTGAGCACATGGTTTTTACAGAGCTGTTAATTGCGTCCTGTGGTAAAGTCAGGCCGGATGGCTACAGAAGAGTACTCCTATTTGGAAAACTGGATAGGTGGTGGGTGGGCACAAGCCCGCCCACTGCTAAAACCCCTCTCCCAGCCTAAGGGGAGGTGGCACTAGGCCAAGTTCCAACTAATTTTGTGGGAATACTAATGAAAAAGAGGAATTGGCATGGGGGTCAAAGGTTTAAAACGAGGGATTCTGAGGGGAACACTGAGCAGAGAACCCCGGACAGCGCCCACTGCTCCCGGCAGATGCTGCCCAGAGGAACTCTGCCTGGAGATATGCACAGACAATGGACTGGAAATAGGCCCCACAGTCACAGAGACCCCCTTCAGCCAGCCTCCTCTCCCTGATTTTATATATGGCAACCTTAGCATAGTTCAGGAGGAGGTTGGCGAGGAGGTCCCACGACTTTGTGGGGCCATGGATGGGGAGTGCATATAAAAGAAGATGAGGGGAAAAGTGCACCCAGAACCTCAGTGAGAGGTTCTGGAGGATCTGGAAGAGGGGTTGCAGCCTGGCGCATTCCAGGTAGACATGCGCCAGGGTCTCCCTCATGCCGCAAAACAGGCAGGTGTTGGGATGAGAGGTGAACCGCGCCAAGTACACGCCCGTGCTCACGGCTCCATGGAGGAGCCGCCAACTGATGTCCCCGGCAGGCCATGGGGTCAAGGTGACATACAGACTGGCCCACTGGGGGTCCTCGCCCTCTACTGGTGTGATTAGGTCCCACCATTTTGTATCAGGGCAGGACACAAGGGCGAGGAAGTGGATGATGTGGAGCATGAGCGTATACAGATACTTGAGAGGTGCGGTTCGAAAGCAAGCTGGTTGCAAGTCTAGCAGCCAGCTCGGGGCATGGGGTGAGGGCAGCTGGGGAGACTCACGGGGCCAAGGCCCGATCAAAAGCTCCGGAGGGCCAGGGCTGAGGGGAAGGCGGGGAACACTCTCTCGCAGGACCAGCTCGAGGTAAACTTGAGCAGCCGGGGGCAAGCTTGCCTTCACCTCCTGGAGTAGGTGCCGGGGGGTTCAAAGGGTGGAGAGCCCCATGCACTGAGCTAGTGCAAGGGAATCCACCCAGTCCCCCTGGGTGTAGTCCAGGAGGTCTCTGACCCTGGTGACAGGACCAACTTTCACCTCATGGAAGGGGCCTCCACCACCTGCACACCAAGATGGGGATTGTGTAGTAAGGGCTCCGCACAGAGGTACTCCCCCTTGGTGGGCACAAGGGACCTGGAGGCCGAGACGATCCTCCAGGTCCAGAGGAGGTCCTTGTAGAAGACCAGCAGCTCGGTGAGGTCTTGCAGAAGACCTCTCATGTGAATGTAAAAGAGCTGCCAGTTGTACTGGAGCCTTCAGTAGCGGCAGACGAGGGTGCGCGCCAAGTTGCTCCATGCAGGACTACCTGCACTATAAAGGAGTCTCTGCAAGGCCTGGAGGCGGAAGGCATGGACCTGGCTATGGATGCAGCACAGGCCCTGCCTCCCTCCTCCTGGGGAAGATTCAGGATCCCTGCAGAGACCCAGTGCAGTCCTGGCCAAAAGAACTCCAGAACTGTCTTCTGGAGGTTGGCCAAGAAACTTGGGGGTGGGGGGACCAGGGTGTTGAGCTGGTGCTAGAGCAGAGCATGTATAGGACGAGCTGGTTGACAACCAGTGCCCTCCCTCGGAGGGAGAGGCACTGCAGCAATCCTGTCCATCTCTACAGCCGCTCAGACAACCTGTCCTCCAAATCTTGCCAGTTCTCATCCGGGGAGGGATGCATGGCAGAAAGGTAAATGCCGAGATAGAACAGCAGACCCCCGCTCCACTGGATGACTTGTAGCGCAGGTGGGAGGGAGCCCATCAGCCACCTGGCCCCTACCATCAGGCCAGAGCTCTTGACCCAGTTGACACGGGCAGAGTATGCTGCCAAACAGATGACTAGGCAGGCCTCCAACTGCTCCAGGTCACCCGGGTCCTGGACCGAGAGGAGCACGCCGTCGGCGTATGCTGACAGGACGAGCCTCAGCTCCGGCTCGTGGAGCACCAACCCTGTCAACCTCCGACAGAGGAGACAGAGGAAGGGCTCCACAGCCAGAGCATACAGCTGGCCTGAGAGCAGACAGCCTTGATGTACTCCTCGCCCGAAGCTGACTGGTTCAGTCAGGGTCCAGTTGAGCCTGACCAGGCACTCTGCGGAGGTGTACAGCACCTGGAGAAACCCCACAAAATGGGGTCTGAAGCCGAACGCCTGCAGGGTGCCCAGGAGATACCCATGGTCCATCCTGTCCAATGCCTTCTCCTGGTCCAGGGCCAGGAGGGCGAACAACAGGCCATCCCTACACCCTAGTTCCAAGAGATCCCGGACCAGATACAGATTATCAAACATTGAATGGCTCGGGGCAGTGTAGGTCAGGTTGGGATGGATCACGTCCTACAGCACGGACCCCAGCCACAGCAAGATGGCCTTGGCTATGATTTTATAGTCCGTGCTGAGGAGTGAGACGGGACGCCAGTTCAGAAGGCCAGCATGGCCTGCCTGCAAGAAAGGGGGAGCACTCCATTTCCCTTGGACTCGGCTCAGACGATGGCAAGGTCCGGGCTGAGGACTTCCCAGAACATGTGGTAGAACTTCCCAGTCAGCCTGCCCATGTCCAGAGATTGTTGGTGGGCATGAGACGGAGGGCTTCCGAGAAGTCAGCCAGAGTGAGAGGTAGCTCTAGTCAGTCCCGGCCACCCTTGCTGACCATGGGAAGTTCATTCCAGAGCACCCTGCAGGCGACGGCTTCAGTTGGATCTGGGGAGAAAAGGCCAGTGTAGAAGGCCTTGGCCCTTCCATGCAACTCCACCGGATCCGTGAAGGGGGTGCCATTCTCAGCGAGGAGGCAGGTGACATGTTTTTTGACCCCCCTTCTTTTCTCCAGGGCGTAGAAGAAGCGGGAGCCATGATCCATCTCCTGAAGGAGATGGATGCGGGATTGAACAAAGGCTCCCCGGGCCCACAGGTCTTTGAGGGCCCGGAGCTCCTCCCGCTTCTCCTGGTATGCTCCGCAGAAGGATGGATCCTCAGGGCTGACAGCCAGATGCCTCTCCAGCTCTAAGACCTCCCGCTCCAGCTACTCTATCGCTGCATCCCTCCGCTGGCTGGCCCCCGGAGTGTAGTCGTGGCAGAAGAGCCGGGCGCGCACCTTCCCCACGTCCCACCAACACCGCGCTGAAGGAAAGGCGGGCCTCTGTCCCTGCCAGGCCAGCCAAAACTCCCAGAAAGACGCCATGAAGCCCACGTCCTCCAGCAGGCTGTTGTTGAAGTGCCAGTGGGCTGGCTCCGGCCTCTGCGCCGAGAGAGAGGCCCTCACGGTCACCAAATGGTGATCTGAGAATGGGGCCAGCACCGAGGTGGTTTCCACCTGGCGCCCTGCGAGGTGGCCTCTGTCAAGGCGGGGTGGGGGGGAACCTAGGCTTCATCTTTGTGGGGATCGGGGCCCTAGGTCTGACCCTAGTCACTCCAGGGGAGGATGACCCTCTGCCAGCAGGCCTCCACTACCTCCTTCCTTGCCCCAGCCCCTGCCCCTGTCCACTCCCACTCTTCCTGCTCTCATCCCGGGGACGCCCCCGAGTCATTCCACCTGCCCGGCTGCAATCGGTATCCCATCCATAGCCACCGAGCCCCTTTTTGATTAACAGTCTGTCCCAACTTGTTCTTAGATGTTATTACTTTTTACAAGGCCTGAAGAAGAGCTTTGTGTAACTCAAACGTTTGTCTCTTCCACAACCGTTGATCCAATAAAAGACTTTACCTCTTCTACCTTCTCGCTCTGCTATCCTGGGACCACCACAGTTAAAACAATACTGCAAACTATGAAAGAAGTCGTTGGCAGACCTGAGAGCATAACCCAAATGCTTTGACTTCCATTCTTTGTCTTTAACCACAGGATGATTGAATTTAACAGAACCCGATGTAATAGAAGGACAGATAGGCATTCATAGCAACACTAGAACGCCCCGAAAGCAGTGACTCACAGAAGGGCAAAATGTGCACAATATGAATTGAATGTAAATCGAACCCTTTTTAAGTGCCTCATTAAATTGAAGTGATCTAGAATGCAACTATTAGCTGATGCACAGTTCACTGGTTAACATGTTAAATAAATTCTTGACTAAAAATCTTGCTGGGAACAATAGTCATTAGGCTTTGTCTCCTACCATAGTTAGTTTTGAAAGATCTTAATAGAAAGAAGGACCTATTGATGTATGTTAGGACTAGTTGTTTTTAAAAAAAAAACATATGAAAGATTCCTTCTTAATACCTATCGGTTGTCTCATTGTCTACAGTAAGGCACCTAAATTTTCAAGAATAAATTTACCTTTTAGGTACAGTGAATTGGTTTCTCAATGATTTTTTTCTCTACTTTTTCCTGCCATTTCACCCATAATAATCTGGGACTGTTTGGTCATTATATGGCATGAGTAATTCAGAACTATACTGACAGCACTAAATGCAACCTTTTAAATTACTATGTTTTGCAGTGAAAATGATGCTTTTTAAAAATACGCTTTCTCAGATTCAGATGATATTGGCATCTCTGTGCCTTTGGGAATGCAGGAAGAGGGAATGCAGGAAACACTTGCTACAACAGAGTTGGCCCAGAGTCAGAATGAACAAGACCTAATGCTTCAGAGAAGGGTGCAAGAAAACTACAGTGGATAATTTGAAAATAAACTGCCCAAATGGGACACTCCCGCCTAGCCCCCATTAGTGAATTGTTGGTTTATGCCATGAAGAATGACTGTTTATACCAATTTTATTTTTTTAAATTTGACTGGAGGGTCTCATTAGGCTGATGGTTAACAATACTGGAATTCATTTAAATCACATCCTCCTGTGAGTTATTTTATTACTATGCCACTCCAGTCCAGATTAAGGGACCTCAGGGCTCTGGGCTGCCCCACCACTGTGGGAGCCCCCTGCCTGGGGCCCCGGGCCCCAACCACGGTGGCTTGAGGGTAGGCTGGCACTGAGGGAGAAAAGAGGCACGCTCTGTGGCACTCCCACCCTGCCCCAAGTCTGGCTGGTTTGCCCCCAGGGGTGGGGCCGGCTGGCATGTGGCATGACCTCCAGTGCAGCCCTGCAGGCCCTAGACCCTGGAAGGCCATGCCGAGGTTGCATTGTCCACCAGCTGGCTCTGCCCCCAGAGCAGAGCAAACACATGCCAGCATGCAGGGCAGTCCCTACGGGGAGCGGGGCCCAGGGCCAATTGGCCTAGGTGGGCCCCCCACCTCCCCATACTGGTGGGGAGTGCGGTGGGAGGGGTGGCCTGGCCCACCCCCCAGGGACCCCGGTCGCCCCCCCGAGGAGCCAGCCCTGGAAGCCGCAGCCACACGCCAGGCGGCCCTGTGGTCACAGGCTGGGAAGCTGAGGCCGCCCACTGGGCGGCGGCCCTGGAGAGCTGTGGCTGCGGCCCAGGGAGGCAAGGCCGCGGTCTGGGGAGGTGGCGAGCCGAGGCCGCGGCCTGGGGTGGCAGGGAGCCAAGGCTGCGGCCCCAGCCCCAGGCGGCAGGGAGTCGAGGCTGCGGTCCGGGGCAGCGGCGAGCCGAGGCTGCAGCCCAGGGCGGCGGCGAGCCGAGGTTGCGGACGCGGCCCCGGGTGGTGGGGATCCATGCCTGGCCAAGCCTGCCGCTGCCCCGGCCCCAGCCGCAGCCAGGACCCCAGGTGGCCACAGCCGGCACAGAGGATGGGACCCAACCACCTGCCCCGCCCCTGAGCCTGCCTGCTCCCCCCTGAGGTCAGGGAGCAGAGCCGGCCTAGGGGCCAGGGGAAGTGCTCCTGGCCCACCCTGCTGCCTTCGACTTCCCGAAGACAGCGGGGAGCAGGGGGAAGCACGGCCATGGGGGGGGCCACGGCGTGGGCCCCCTCACTGCCCCACTGGGAGCAGGACAGCGTGGGGCCCACATTACCGCAGGGCCCGGGGCGATCACCCCATTCACCCCCCCAAAAGGATGGCCCTACCAGCGTGCCCCGAGGGGCGGACCAGCTGCATGGCAAGAGTGCGAAGCCCAGCCTATGGCCCACAGCCCTGCCCCCCCACCATTGCCTGCAGGGGCCCTCCCAGCACCCCTCCCAAGCCCCACTGGCACTGTGGAGGCTGAGCGGGGTAGTAGTGGTGGGGTGAATCCCACAGGGGCTTTTGGGGCTGGAGCCTGGGGGCCCCCTTTAGGCCAGGGCCCGGCGCTTCAGCCCTTATAGCCCCTGTGCAAATCCAGCCCTGATGCCACCCTCAACACCTAAATTACATCAGCAGAGTCTCAGTTAGATTCCTTTCCAGCCACTTACCAATATATATTTTATATATGTTTTATATTTTATATGTTTTAAATACCTATTATATATATATATTTACTGCTGGCCCCTTCATTACAGAATTCCTGAAGAAATATAATGGTCACTCCTGTTTTTTTAATTAAACTTATTTTGTCAGGTTATGTGATCTTGTTGCAAACTGATCTGGCTATATTCTATACTCAGACAGCAAATTGTCCCATGCCATGTATGATTTTAAAGGACTTATATTTAACTCTACATTTCTTTGGGTTTAGATTCAAGCTTTCTTGTAGTCAGATACAAATATCTTTCTGCCTCCTCCTCCTCTTCTCCCTTCTTTGTGCAAATAAACTCTCCCCATCCCATCCCTATACAAAAGGGAACTGAAGTCTGGGGTTGCGGCAGAAGCAAAGGGGCTGTTTACTAGCTAGCCCATCATAAAGACAGAAGTGCAAGAGGATTTCTGCAATGCAGCCAATGTAACATGCATATTCTCAAGACCCAATTGCTCTTCTCAGTTATTTCCATTTTTATAGGATCATGGGAAATCAGTGGCCTTGATTATGTTTTTTGTCAAATAGGTTGTGAAGAGGTGAACTGCTTGGAACGATATTTGACTAGTTCTCATTTGTGCTTTCCAGCAGATACAGCTCATCAGCTTGGCTGATATATTTCGGCAGCAAGAGCAAGACAAAATGTCATGATGGTGTACAACATTCTGCTGAATGACTTGAAAGGTTTTCTGACCTAATTCACTTTAATTTTCTTTCCCCTCCTCCCCCCTCCCGCTTCTCCTAAGTAAACCTAGTATCTGACTTTTACTACTGATTTGGAAGCAAAAATTATAAATATTCCTTATGTAAAGTACTATGCAATTCATTGAGTTACAAGTCTTATAAAGAGATGCTGAAATAATCTTTCATTAAAAGTATATTGGAAGCTAAATTAATCCAACACACGCATACACATTTTATATATATATATATATATATATGGGAGGAAATAATACATAAAGTTAGTAGCTTGCAATCTGTTATTGAAATGGAACATTAATGTAATAGAAGGTATTTGCTTGTATCAGCAAGAACATCATAAACTTTACAGAGTAATCTTTTGCCATTAATAGTATTTCATGGGAATCATTACTGAGAGCACAGGAAATGCATTCAATATACACATGTATAGTGATGCCCCATGGATTTTCCTGTCACATAGAACAAATCAGTATCAAAATAAGAAAAGGGCCTAAGGTGAAAAGTTCAAATCTGGATTTGGTTCTGCTTCTCAGTTTTCCCAAATCTTGAAGTTATGGTATTGTCTGATCTCAGTTCTTGCTTCAATTCCTAATAAAGATAGACTTCAGTGAATTTAATCTTGTTCCGAACATCCCACTCAAGTGAAGGAGTTTGTTCAGATCTGGGGAATTGATCTGGGCCCACGTCTATGGACAATATAGCACATGATTCTTCTCTTACTTACACTTGCCAGTGTAGATTAAGAGTAACTCCACTAAAGTCTGTGAACCAAATCATCAGATGGTTTAAAACCAAGCAGCTTTATTGACTTCAGAGGAACTACTCTGACTCACATTACCTGAGGATCTGGCCCATTGGGGAAACACAGTGGGTAAAAGTATTGTAAATAAGAGGAAATTCAGATTAATTGTGTAGTCTTTATCCTCGGCCTGACGAAGTAAATTACCAAATCTTTGTTATTTTACCTGTCTCGTTTGCATGCTCCCACTAGCAAAGCTGTGAGGAGCTTCACCAAGCTATTATCTAAACAAAGTTTATTTTTATTCTTTCAGATCCTGAAGTACTAAAACCCATTGCAGCCTACTGGCTTTTAGTTTCATGGAACTTTCTAGTGAGCAACAGCTTGAGCCATCCTGTCTATTATGGCAGCACGGAATTAGCCCATAGCAAAACCTGGATATTTAAGGGCCAGATTTTAATTTATACTAAGACCCCTTAAGGAAATGGAGGGGAGGAGTGTGTTCTATGAGCTGCCCTTGTCTGTCTTCTTTCCAGCTATCAGTAGGATTCTGTGATCACATTACATTAGAGCCACTATAGATGGTAGGGACAACACCAGACTGGAAAAAGAACAAATTAAGTTCAGAGGTAGCTGGTTAGACAATTTCAGGAAATTTCACAACTGTTTTTCATAACAGCTAGTAACCACTCAGGACTGTGCTGAGCAGCCCACTGAGGCAGTGTCCAGATGGGGGATTCACCCTGGTTTCACTCATGGGAGGTCAGCCTCCTAGGTAGCTACATTGGTGAAAACCCCTGGTGTCGAAAAGAAAAGCCACAGTTTGTACCAATTCACTGCCTACGTTCATAGGCCTAGTCTACACTGGAGGGCTAAGTTAATAGGAGATACGCATTCTGCGTGGTGCAGAATGCGTATCTCCCGTCGACTTAGTTACATCTATTTAACGCTCTGTCTTCACTCAGCACCGATGACTTGAAGCACCCTCTGGTCGACACAACCTTACTCCACTTGGAGGGGTGGAGTTACGGAGTCAACTGGACAGCACTTCCAGGATCGATTGAGCAGGTATACACTGGCCACTCAATCAATCCCGCTGCATTGACCCATGAGGATCGACACTGTTTTATCAGTGTAGATAAGGCCATAGTTTAGTGATGCCAGTGGCTGAAATCAGAGTTAATTCCAAGCATAGACAAAGTCTAAGCCTAAACCTTGGTATGATAGATATGATAATTTCCTGCACTAACACTGAAAAACCTTATTGTATTAAATTAGCATATTATCATGGGCTGGGATTGTAACCTCTCCTGTGGAGAGGTGTGACAGATTTAAGACATCATATTTCAAAAGACCGTATTTAAAATGCACCAAACAATTATAGACTTTGGGGGCAATAAGTGTTTAGTGCATTTTCTAGGGAATATCTAGGGAGAGGCTAATGCAAGTTCCCCACCTCTGGTTAGTGAAAATCCCAGCGAGCTTCCCACTGTGAGTTGAAAGATTTAACTTAGCAGTGTTTGTGCTGTAAAAATAGTTACACAGACAGAGCTTTGAAGTTGCAGCTCAGGCTCGATCTTGAGCTCTGAAGTTCATGACCCTCTCAAAGCTTCAGTGCCTGAACTCCAGTCTGAGCTGCAACAGCTACACAACTATTTTTTCGAGAGGATTCATAGATTCATAGCTTTTAAGGACAGAAGTGACCAATATGATCATCTAGTCTGATCTCCTGCACAATGCAGGCCATAGAACCTTCTGTCCACTCCTGCAATAGATACTTAATCTATGAATGAGTCACTGTAGTCCTCAAATCGTAGTTTTAAAGACTTCAAGGTACATAGAAACCACCCGCAAGTGACCCATGCCCTATACTACAGTGGAAGGTGAAAAACCCCAGGGTCCCTATCAATCTGCCCTGGGGGAAAATACCCTTCTGATCCCAAATATGGTGATAAACTAATCCCTGAGCATATGGGCAAGACTCACCAGCCAAACACTTCAGAACCCATCCCAGATAACAGCCTATCACAAACACCAACTCTACCGTTCCTCAGATCATTACATCAAACTGATTATCTTCACTAGAGATTAATTATTCCTATGATGTCTGGGTTGAAGACTGAGCCACCTATGACGCATCACCTGGCAATGTCAGCTAGAGAGAAAAATACTATTTTTGGTTCTCATGGTCCTTTCTACCTCATTTTATTTTGGACCTGGTTATTAGATTAGTTGGGTAGCAGGACTCTGAGTTACTGTATATAATAAGCATGGTGGAAAGAAAGGGAAATAGAATTTAAAAACACACTTTCTAGAGGTGACATGGTACAGTTCTATAAGAACAGGGCATTTCAGAGAAGGGGAACAACAAAAACTACTTGTAACCTTGTCAGAGAAAAGTTGTCATTGAACTAAAATTAATGTTCTCCTTCACACCCTGCCAGCTTTTATCTTTGTGTTAGTGGTCAGATCTCTCTAGTGAACTACATGCAATAATGGATCATGATCTCTGTGATAAAGACAAGTGCAAAGTACTTCACTTAGGAAAGAATAATCCATTGCACACATACAAAGTGGGCAATGACTGCCTAGGAAGGAGTACTGCGGAAAGGGATCTAGATCTCATAGTGGACCACAAGCTAAATACGAGTCAACAGCGTAAAACATGCAAAAAAAGCAAACACCATTCTGGGATGTATTAACAGGAGTATTGTAAGTAAGACACAAGAAGTAATTCTTCCGCTGTACTGATTAGGCCACAACTAGAGTATTGTGTCCTGTTCTGTGCACCTCATTTCAGGAAAGATGTGAAGAAACTGGAGAAAGTCCAGAGAAGAGCACAGATGATTAAAGGTCTGGAACACTTGACTTATGAGGGAAGATTGAAACAGCTGGGTTCGTTTAGTCTGGAAAAGAGGTGACTGAGCGAGGACATGATAACCGTGTTCAAGTACCTAAAAGGTTGTTATGAGAAGGAAGGAGAAAAATTATTCTCCTTAACCGCTGATGATAGGACAAAAAGCAATGGGCTTAAATTTCAGCAAGGGAGGTTTAGGTTAGACATTAGGAAAAAATTCCTAACTGCCGGGTGATTAACCACTGGAATAAATTGCCTAGGGAGGTTGTGGAATCTCCATCATTGGAAGTCTTTAAGAGCAGGTTATACAAGCACCTGTCAGGGATAGTTTAAGAGGGTACCTGGTCCTGCCATGAGTGCAGGGAACTGGACTCAATGAACTGTCATGTCCCTTACAGTTCAATGATTCTATGCTATCCATGGAATTTTCGCATGCCCTGCAAACAGCAGTTCAAGGTTTTGAGCAACTTTCTTTTAATTTACTTTGAAAGCACCAAAATCATTGCCGAAAAGGATAATCAACTCCATTTTTAGGCTTTCTCAAAATACATTAATATATTTGAATGAAATTGAATTGAATGAGAAAGATTCACCTTCCTCAGTTTTTACGTGACCCATTGCCTATTGTGTCAAATCTGACATGGTTTATGCTAGCAACTATTTGTTCACAAGACCAGGTTTATTGAGATTTGTACAGCTTCAGGGAAGGAGGATGGTCTCCAGGTAGTGGATATTGGAAATCAAGATCAGCCTAGTTTCTACTCCCAGAATCTTGTGGTCAAGTGGATTGTGTATTAGAGAGAGAATTCTGTTTTTCCTGTCTGGTCCTCTTTGGCTATGTCTACACTTACTAAAATGAGTTCGAATTAGTTAGTTAGAATTAACTAATTCGAACTCATTTTAGTTAGTTCGAATTAACTTAATTCGAATTAGCGATGTCCATTGATTTCAATGGACCGGTTAGTTCGAACTAAGAAATTAGTTCAAACTAACATGGCCACATTGGTTAATTCAAACTAACTAGTTCGAATTAACCCTTACTTCTAATACTCTATTCGAAGTTATTAGTTCGAATTAAGGAAGCTCTTAATTTGAACTAATTAAAGCCTAGTGTAGCCATGGCTTTAGTTAGTTTGAATTAAGCTTCCTTAATTCGAACTAACTTGCCAGTGTAGACATAGCCTTTGATGTTAACTCTTTGGAGCTCTCAGTATGTGTTTGTATATAATGCCTAGCACAATGGGTCCTTCATCTCTGTAGGGATATCTCTTACTACTTTAATAATAATAATAAATTATTTTTATTATTAATATTATTATTATTATTTCCCAGTGCTACCGCAACTTGCTGTATACTTGGGGCAATCTGTCAGTGCTACAGTCTCCCCAGCTGTAGAACTGGTATAATGATCTTTATCAACCTTATAGGGTGTTGCCAAGCTTACTACAGTAATATTTGCAAGACCTCTGCACGAAACACCTATTGTTAGTAGACTTTTAGTTATTCTGAAACAATCATGTGGGTAAAACTGTGACCCAGTTCTTCGTTGCCTCATAAAGTCTTAAGTCAGGTAATTTTGTAGAACCAAGGACTGTGTCTTAAATGAACAAAATGCTATTATTTTTTCCTTAAAAGTCTGCACTAGCTAAGAGAAGTAGGCAAATGTCAGCTCTAATTGCAGGTTGTCAAGACCTAGTATTTTTTCAATATTCAGTTTTATTGGAAACAGTAGGGCCAAAATGACCCCACTCCTGGTAATAACATAACTTGCTTTCTCTTTTTTGTGCCTTTGGAAACATAGTGAAATGCTTGGGCTGTTAATGGGATATCTTTTTCAAGTGTATCAATTTCAGAATACTTCTAAATTAAATTTCAAGACAGTCATATATGTATTTTGGAAAATACTTTGACTAGCTGTTTAGTGTGTGTGCGTAAGTAACACTAAGTGGCAGATTACTGCTTCAAAATTTTAGGGCCATGATCAAACCTACTATAATCAGATGCAATTTGATTGAAGTCAAGAGGATCCATTTAGATCTTTACTTCATTCTAAGACTTTAGGAAATGTGGATAAAATTTGTGACCACAGCACTTAGGGCCAAACTTTTGAAGAGATTTAGGCACTTAACCAACCAGACATGTGCCTAAATACATCATGTAGGAGCCACCAAAGTTTCCACTGATTGGCATTTTCAGGAGGAGGAATAAAATTTGTTCTTGTTAACCTCTGAGGATAGGACAAGAAGCAATGGGCTTAAATTGCAGTAAGGGCATATGAAGGGATCCCCAATGTGCAGCCTGGACTATGGGACCACTTAGCCCTCTGTTCCACCAACCTGGGGTATCCGTTTCACACTGGGGTGCAATGTTATCTTTGACAGGCACTGCACTTACACAGCCACAGGCAGAGGCACACCCAGTTGAGTTACAAGAATGCTCTCCCAGCCACTTATAAACCAACAGTAGAGAGATTCCAGTCACTTCTCCCCCAGCTCCCCAGTCTTACACTCCAGAACTGATCTTTGACTACTGGTGGCCTAAGAAGAGAGGGTGGATGGGGTGGGTTCTGAATTATTACAGAAAATTCTTTCTTGGATGACTGGCTGGTGAGACTTGCCCACATGCTCAGGGTTTAACTGATCGCCATATTTGGGGTCGGGAAGGAATTTTCCCCCAGGGCAGATTGGCTAGGGCTCGGGGCGGGGGGTGGGTGGGTTGTCTTCCTCTGTAGCATTGGGAATGGCTCACTTGCTGGTGATTCTCTGTCCCTTAAAGTCTTTAAATCATGATTTGAGGATTTTAATAACTCAGTCATTGGTTAGAGGCTTATTGCAGGAGTGGGTGGATGAGGTTTTGTGGCCTGCATTGTGCAGGAGATCAGACTAGGTGATCATACTGGTCCCTTCTGACCTTAGAGTCTATGGCTTTGTCTACACTCACAAACTTAGGTTGACTTTCTTAAGTCGACTTTCTAAAGTCAACTTTAAGTCGACCTTATTAAGTTGACTTAGAGTCTACACAAGAATCTTAAGTCAACGTAAAGGTGCTCCTGATAAGTTGACTTAGAGAGTCTATACTAGACTCTCTAAGTCGACTTGATAGGTGGAGGGAGAGCCAGCCTTGCAGGGCTGGCTCTCCGCAGACCAGGAAGTCGCTAGCAACTTGTCCTGGTGAGAGCCAGCTGGCTCTCCCCGGGAC
The DNA here is from genome assembly GCA_007922175.1 of Pelusios castaneus. Lineage (NCBI taxonomy): Eukaryota > Metazoa > Chordata > Testudines > Pelomedusidae > Pelusios > Pelusios castaneus. Next base: position 22,263,978 of record ML685785.1, read on the forward strand.
AAGAAGCCAGGCGGCTCGTTCCAGGAGTGCCAGCCCTGCAAGGCTGGCTGTCCTGGTGTCCGAGAAGCCGCTCGCGGCTCGTCCCAGCAAAGCCAGCCGTGCGCCGGGACTGAGAAGCGGCGGGTGGCTCTCCCAGCCCCCTTCTCCTTCTCAGTCCCAGCCGTGAGCGGCTTCTCGGTCCCGGCAGAGCCAGCTGTGCGCCGTCTGCCTCTTGCCAGGACCAGCCACCCACCTCCCGGGCTCTTCAGCCAGGGTTCCAGCGGGAAATCCCCTCCCACTGGACCCCTGGCAGGGAAGCCGCAGGTCTGGGGAGAAGGGAGCAGGGGCTCCCCAGGGGACAAGGGAGTCACAGTGGCTCCCTTCTTCCAGTAAGCCATGCGGGGCTCCCTTGTCCCCCCTGCCCTAAGGCAACCAAGTTTACTTAGGGCATCTACACTGGCTAAGTCGATTTAATAAAGTCGATTTAGACACTAGTTCGAATTATAACGAGGTGTTATTAATTCAAACTAGTTTTTCCTTAATTCGACTTAAGGAGCAGCTTAAGTCGAATTAAAGAAAGCCCAGTGTAGAAGTGAATTAAATTAAATCGACTTAAGCCTGCTTAAGTCGACTTAATTTATAAGTGTAGGTGCACCCTATGGCTGCATCTACACTGGTAAATTAAGTCGATTTAAGCTTGGCTTAAGTCAACTTAATTTGCCCTGCATCTATACTACACTTTCCTTAAGTCGACTTAAGCAGCTTGCTTAAGTCGACTTAAGGAAAATTAAGTTGACTTTATTAAACCACCTTTCTACTCGACCTAAGGCTTAATTCGACTTTTTAAAGTCGAATTAAGCCAGTGTAGCCCTGGGGTAGCCCTAAGTCGACTTAGGGCTACCCCAGGACTACACCAATGCCACAACAACCATTGTCTCCTTAATGTTAAGGAATCTGCCAGGTGATATAGTCCCAGGGAGCAAACTGATGAGCCATTAAGGACACAATGGTTGTATGCTTTATGTCCTTAATGGCTCATCAGAATACTCCCTGCGACCATTCTACCTGGAAAATTCCTAAAATTGAGGAGACAATGGTTGTTCACATCCTCCCGTCTAAGGCATTACTCCAGAATGACACCAGTTAAAGTATGGATATAACATCAAATTCCTAACTTCTAATCGAAATAGAATTCCTAGACATAAACTATATAATCATTCCCAGCAAATTACTACCTTTCTATTGATACCAAACATGACATAGTTCCTATGGATTATAGCATTTATGAGATATCCACTGAAAATAATATCATAAATGCTTCCATAAATCCAGACAGCAACACACAGAGGGCTCTGCCCTGCCAGGGTCCCTGTCCCCCTTTGCCCCATTGCACACAGGGGGTGCCCCTCTCCTGCCACCGTGGACCTGCCCAAGGTCCCCCTAGCCGCACAAAGTCAACCTAGAGCATCCAGTGTGGACACTCTAGGTCGACTTTGTAAGTTCCCCTTTAAGTCAACTTTAATTTTAAGTGTAGACACACTAAGTCGACTTAGTTAAAGTTGACTTAAAAGTGCAAGTGTAGACATAACCTATGAGTCTAATCCTGCACTGCTTAGAAACCTGGGCAGTGTAATTTCATTATCCAGTTCACCCCTCCCTCAACGTGGACAGGACACACACTAGACTTTGTAAATTGAGCTGAGATTTTCCAAGCACTTCAACCGAAACATACATTGTTTTAGGTAAAATATAAAACAGATTTATTAACTCCAGAAAGATAGATTTTAAGTTATAATCAGTAGCAAGTGTAGAGCTCAAAGCTAGTTACTTAAGAAATAAAAATAATTTTTACATTTTAATCTATAAACTAAGCAGTGTCCCACCCTGACAGATGGCACAAACAGGTTACAGATCTTTAGTAAACACACTGGACCCTTTTTCCAGTCTGGGATCAAACTCCATCAGTCCAGACCTTCTTTCAGGTGTTCAGATGAAGGGAGGGAGAGAGACCAAGTGATGATGTCAGTTCCCCTGTTTTTTGTACTTACTGGAAAGATTTTTGGGTGACTCTACACTTGTAAATTAAGTCGATTTAAGTAGGCTTAAATCGACTTAATTTAATCCACGTCTACACTTGAATTTCCTTAATTTGACTTGAGCAGTTCCTTAAGTCGAATTAAGGAAAAGTTAATTAGAATTAGTAAAACCTTGTTTTACTTCAAACTAACCCTTAATTTGAACTAGTTAGTTCGAATTAAGTCAATGTGGCCATGTTAGTTCAAACTAACCGGCACATTGAGTTTAATGCAACTGAGTAATTCGAACAAAGCAAGTGCCATGCATGGCACTTGCTTAGTTCGAACTAGCATTCTAGTGGGGCCATGCTAGTTCGAATTAAGTTAATTCAAACTAACTAAAATTAGTTCGAATTAGTTAGTTCGAATTAACTAATTCGAACTAACTTTGGTAAGTGTAGACATAGCCTTTATGTGATGAGAGGATCAGGCAGTCCCTATTGGTTAAACAGTGTCCGTTCTATACAGTCTCTGGTACAGTAGATTCCTTCCTAGAGGGGTGCTGATGAACCGTTAACTGCTGTCTGTCTACTGCATTGCTGTACCTGAAAGGCTGGTTATGGCTGTTCCCAGCCTCACAACGTATTTCAATAACATATTACAGCAATACCTCATAACTTTACTTATGATCTAACTGGATATTAATGTTCAACAGATCAAGACTTTTAAAATGATACTTCGCAATGCATACTTTCTACAAAACGTGTCATAATTATATGACAGTGGTGAATATGTGGATTCCAGGGTACCACTCTGAGGTATAGGATAGATACTAGGAAAAACTTCCTAACTGTCAAGGTAGTTAAGCACTGGAATAAACTACTTAAGCTGGTTGTGGAATCTCCGTCCTTGGAGATTTTTAAGAGCAGGTTGTTAAATAAATAACTGTCAGGGATGGTCTAGTGAATAATTAGTCCTACCGTGAGTGCAGGAGACTGGACTAGATGACCTCTCAAGGTCCCTTCCAGTCTTATGAGTCTATGATTCTATTTTTTGTGGGGCAATTTCTCTTATGTGTCCAGATTTGCTAGGTGCAGGTGAGCAGATATTGCTCCCTGATTCCCTGTGCTGGCCCCAATTTAGGTACGACGTATCTGCAAGATGCTCTAAGTTGTGCCAAGTAGGTATGGGTCCTTAGAGACCATACACCAGTCAGGGATAGCCAAAGTGCATCGCTCTCTGACCAAAAACACTTTTTGTCTCCTGAGTATTTTTCATGCTCAGGACTGCAGAGAGGAAGGAATAGGAGACACTGAGGAAGGAAGCTAAGTTTGTTTAATCTGCAGAAGAGAAGAATGAGCAGGGATTTGATAGCAACCTTTTATACCTGAAAGGCAGTTCTGGGGAGGATGGAACAAGGCTGTTCTCAGTGGTGTCAGAGGACAGAACTAGGAGCAATGGTCTCAAGTTGCAGTGGGGGAGGTCGAGATTGGATATTAGGAAAACTTCTTCACTAGTAGGGTGGTGAAGTACTGAAATGGATTACCTAGGGAGATGGTGGAATCTCCATCCTTAGGGGGTTTTTAAGGTGTGGCTTGACTAAGCCTGGCTGGGATGATTTATTTGGAGATGGTCCTCCTTTCAGCAGGGGGTTGGACTAGATGACCTCTTACAGTCCTTTCCAATCTTAATCTTCTATGATTCTGCATAGTGTTTGTTCTGTCACTTGCCCTGACACATTCAGAGATTCAAGAGAGGACCTTTGCTCCTGATCCAAGAAGGGGTTGCCCCTCCCTCTCTTTTTTGCTAGCTAGGGAAGGTAAGATGACCCCTAGAAGGGTACAAGTAATATAGGATCACAGAGCATATGGAAAGGGAGCCAATTTACTTTGCTTTCACATTTCCTCAAACAATAGAGGTTTCAAATTTCAACTTTCTGCATGTTATAAAGAAAACATTCAGTAACAAAACAATAAAAAGTATGTCTTAAATTACTTCCATTATTGGCAGTAAACAGCAAATTACTGCATATGGGAGAAACTGTGCAAAGTCAATTTCAAGTCAAACAACTGCACCACAAAACAACCGTGACAATGCTCATAACATGGTCCTTCTATAAAAAGGCAATCATCCAAAGTGGCATAACTCACATGGCAAATAAGGTGTAACAGACAAAGTCTCACATGAAATTTTCCATTGTTTTTTCAGACAGAACAAACCTACCCACTGTGTGAATGATGATCAATGCTAAATTGATCTATTAATTCTGAGTAGATTTGGGATAACACCCATCACCTTTGGTCAAAATATGATTCTATAGAAATACTTTAAGCCTTTGCTCCAGGTCAGACCTTGAAAAGAAATTAAAAAATAAATAAATAAAAAGAAGCAACCATTTTTATCCTGCAGTTAGCGTTAAAAATTATTTGCATAGTATTACTAACCACAACTTAATCTAGAGAGGACATTTAAAGGGAAAATGTTAAGCAGTGATAACATTAGTGCTTTAACACTAATAGAATATCTTGAGGAATAATTTGTGCATGCTAAATATCTTCTGTGCTTGGAGACCTACCATTTTGTTGGATGCACAAGACAATCAGTGAACGCCCCCTGCTGGTTCTGCATGAGCATTAAGCCAAAAAAACATTCTTCAAAGAGCTATTGACATGATGAGAAACACCAGCACTCAAATGAGGAAGTAAACAACATAAGTCTTTTAATCTTAGCACCATTAGGAATGCAAAGAAAAAAATTAATCATGGCCAGATTTTTAAAGGTTTCCATTTAGGAACACTACAAACCAAATTTTAAAATTTAGACACATACAGGCATACTGTGGCGGATGCCTTATCCTTGCAAATACTATGGCCACATATGGCAAGTTTGGTCCCAAAGTGGTCATGCATAGAAAGATATGATGATCATGTAGCTGAAATACTAGGCATCTCCTAGAAGACCTGTGTTCAGTTCCCAGCTCTACCCCCAATTCCCTATCGATGCATCTACACTGGTGCCTTAGGTCGACCTAAGGATGCTTAAGTCGACCTGCAGAACCCTGCGTCCACACTGGGCACTTGTTAAGTCAACTTAAGTGCTTCCTTAAGTCATCTTAATAACACCACCTCTGAAGGTTGACTTAAGGCTTAAGTCAACCTTATTAAGTAGACTTAAGACGACTTAGAGTCAGTGTAGACGGGTATGTCTAGACTACAGGCTCTCTTAAGTTGACTTAACAAGGTCAACTTGAGTTGACTTTAAGTGTAGACACTCCGTTAAGTCAACTTAACAAGGTCGACTTTCAATTGACTTAACAGAGTCGACTTAACAAGTGTAAACATAGGTATGTGACTTAAGGCAAGTCATGTCATATCTTTCTGCCTGTTCCTGCCTGTGAAATAGGCATGATAAATAATATTCCCTTTGTTAATATAATTTTTCAGATTAAAACAAACAAGGAGACCTGTGGCACTTTTAAAGACGAACACATTTATTTAACCCACAAACTTTCATGGGCATAATCCCACTTCCATGAATGCTTGTGGGTTAAATAAATGTGTTCATCTTTAAAAGTGCCACAGGACCACTTGTTTGTTTTCCTGCATAGACTAGTATAGCCACCCCTCTGAATCTATTGACCGTAAACTTTCCCAGACAAAAGCTATTTCTTGCTATGCGTTTCTACAGTAGCTATCACAATGGTATCCTGATCTGATTGGGGACGGTAGACATTACCATAGTATAAATAAAAATGTTTGTGCTTATAAGTTTGTTTTGAGCATATGTATAAATTGCTTTGCCTACTCTAGGAAGTTGGACCATTTGCTCTGAGACAGCTGGTTGTATGTGCTATGCATATTGCATAATTCCAAGCTACTGCCTAGTTGCTAGCTTTATATCATACCATGGGGATGAAGCAGGCACTATGGAAAGAGCATACATCTCTTCCTCCCTTGGTCCCTCCTTCCACTGCCTTTGGCTTATTGCTGTTTAGTGCCCCCTTCAACATATCTTTGGACCTTAATACTCCTGTTCCTTCTCATACCTGAAGAAAGCGAGGAAAGAGAACACTACATGTAGCAGCACTGGATGAATGTCATTGCCAAAACTGAGAATCAATATCTCATAGAAGCAGTGCAGAGACAAATCGGGTTCCTGATGCTGCAGCATCTGGGGATCCCACACTGGTGTATGACACAAAAACCCAGAAAATGAATCAGATCCCTACATCCCTTTCACCTCTTAGCTGGAGATTACAGTGAAGATGTATGTTTTCAATCTCCTTTAATGTCAGCACTTTGTTTCGACAATGGGATGAAATGAGAACAACAGACAGAGAAGAAACAGTGAATAGATGGGTATCAGCCATTTGTAATATGATGCACTTGCTGAAACTGAGATTTAAGACATGAGAAGGTCTGAGCTGTAGCAGAAAAGAACAAATAAAAAGAAAACTGCTTAATATCATTACTTTTGCTGCCACTTCCACAACAACAGGGAAAAAAGTCTTACTTTCAATGTGACTTTTCTGCCAAAAACTCAACAAGAAAAGACATCTGAGCTGAAAATTGATTAAAAGAACGTATAAAAGCTAAATGGAGCCCATATAATCCATTTTAGACTTAACATTAATAGACCGATTTACACAACAGAAAAAAGCCTTCTCTTCCTTATGCATAGAGTAAAGAAAGTGATTTTATTGTTCTTGATGCTAGCCCAGCATTGTGGACTACAGTAAATTGGACCCATTCTTTGCTAACCGCAGGCAGTGTAAGCAACATTTTTTTGGTACATATATAGTTACTGGTAGTCTGGGGATATCTGATCAATACATTTATCACTGTCATTTAAGAGTATTACTAAAGTCAGTAGAGAAGACCTGTAAAGAAACAAAATTAGATCATCTGAATACTGTTAGAGCATACAGCCCATGTCAGACAGCTCTTCCAGATTAGAAACTCCTGCTGCAGGCGGACAGTGTCAGACTGAGCACAAGCAGTAGCCATCCTCCCTGACAGCATTTTGAATTTCACTCAGGAAGGTACACAGTAGAGGTCACCAAATTAACAATTTCATCATTATTAGGAACTCCAAGATTTATTACTTGGTTTTCAATTTGAAAAGGTTCCCCAGGGTAATTTCTAAGGAGCGTTTATTTATTAGTCTTTATTAAGTTGGACCATTTGACAGCTTGTGTGTCAGGTATGAATAACATAATCTTTGATAGGAGAGAATCAGGTGACCTCTGGTGACAGATATAGAGGAAATTAATTTGATTTGAGCATAATGCTCCTAGTTTCCATTGTTAACAGAATACAGACAGGTTAATTTACAATATTAGTGGGATCCAGGCACATAGTATATAAAAAGGTGTCTGTCTGAATAAGTACTGCAATCTTTGCTGATGCAAATAATTCTTACTTCCACAAGTAGGCCCATGGATTTCAGTAAGCCTACATGTAAAAGTATGGATTACTTATGTGAGTCAGAATTGCTGGGGCCTAAATCTCTGTGCATAATATTCACAATGTCATTCCATTGATGAATGAGAGAAATCCTTTTAGAGCCTCATCCAAAGCCAACTGAAGTCTTCTCGGGTATATCTGAGGACATACACCAAATGATACGTATATTTGTATTATATACTGAAACCAATCCTATGCTAAATGCATTGCTCATTAAAGAGAAGTTCAGTTTATCATATCACTGATGGAGAATACATCAAAAGTTTGGCTAGTAATTCTATCATAAATATTTTATATTTCTTTTTCTTGTTATTGATACTCAGTAAAATACCAAAGTAATGCAGTGAAGTGTTACAACAAATTTCAATACATTCCATCTGGTCTTTGGGGTAGACAAATTATATAACTAATCAAATTTACTACATTCTGCTCTCTTATGTCTGTGCATCCCCATTTCAGTGGTCTTGCATTGCAACTGCTGAGTTTAGTCCTCTATCTTTTGCAGAGAATTAAAAGCAAGAGGCAGCATGGTGAGTGGATGGTGCACATTGCACGAGGAGACCTGAATTCTCTTCCCAGAACTGTCATTGATCTACTCTGTGGCCTTGAGCAAATAATTTCAGCTCTCGGTGCTACTCATTCCCATCCCACTTCTTGTCTGTTTAGAAAACATAATTGTACTCAAAACACACATTAAAGGAATGCAAAAATCAAGCATACAAAATTTGGGATATGCCAGAATTACAGGTGCTCATGCAAACTCACTCAAAAGTGTCAATGTAAGTCAGAGATGTAAAGATCTTTGTAAAGATACCAAATGCCCATGGAAGCTCATGGCAGACATAGCTCGGTCCCAGAAAGGGCCCAAGGAAAGAGCTCTGAGATAGGGGCGCAGGTAGGGACCATGTGGATGAATGAATGGAGTTGGTGGATGTCCACCCTGCAGAGATAAGAGGGGATGTAGAAGCAGGAGGAGTCAGTATTGTGGTGACAGAGCCAGGGAGATGAGGGACTACTGCAGCACAGTAAAACAGAACTGTCACAAAACTGAACAGGAAAGTGGGGAGGCCCATAAGGGGACGACACCCTGTCACATCCCATTTTCTGTGCAACCTTAATTGGCCTCATTCTATAAATACTTTATAATGCATTGTTTAATTGCATGATCAAACACCTTTTCCACAGGAATCCTGACTTGCTCAGGATGGAGATTGCTCGTGGTTAGCCATTAAAGATTTCTTTTACCCTCATTATTCAGTGTGTGCCTGTGACGGAATGCACATCTGTGCAGCCCTTGGGCGTGACCTGTATAATCTTTCTGTTCAGTTTTGCAGTGTAATTGTGTTATTTGATGACAATTACACTATACCAGGTTCCTCTGAGAATGCTCAGAACATGGGCCACGTGATTACCAGGGTGCCATGTTCCCTGCTGCAACATGTATGTATAGATGTGAAGCATGTTACAGGGTTCAGACTCAGGACTGTCTCTAGCACAATAGCTGAAGATTTACACATCAAAGGGAATGCTAATGCCCTCCCCTGCTCAGGTAGAGGTGAAGAGAATCTCACAACAGGATAGTGAGGGGAGGGGCTGTCAGCAGTTTGTAAAAACAAAGACACAGAGACTGTGAGAGGAGAGAAGCTGCAGGCTCTCAGCCTGAGAAGACACCATCCTGCAACCAACCTCAAGCAAGATCGGGGCCCTGCCTAAGAACAGGTAGAGAATGGCTGCAAGACATCAGACAGCCAAACACCATGTGCATAATCTTGGACTCTGAGGTTAGTTTAGGTGAAGATGTTAGAGTAGTATGCGGTTTATACCTTTTATTTGATAGTGGTCACTCCTGACTCATTTGTAACATGTTGCTGCCTTGATTGGCCATATTCTCACTTGAAATCAGACTCTGATCAATAAACTAGTAGTTGTTTTACCTAAAGCTGTGTGGTCTTTAGAGGGTGTGGATGTGGGAGGCTGGGCACAATCCACTTCTTTGTTAAGTGGACGGACTGGAGACTAAGGTGATTGGGAGTGGGTCCCAATCCCTGTAAGGCAGTGGCTCCCAGTGTAGTGTCTGGGGCTGGGTGTGCTTGCTTGGGGACCAACGCCTGTGTGGCCAGTGGATTTACACCCACTGCCTGGGACCAATTACACGCTGGTGGCTGGTGTGGACTGACTCAGGAGTGAGGGGTCACCCAGCAGAGCGGGGTAAATTGGGGTTCAGGAGTGGGGTTCAAGAGGTCATAGCAGCACACCAGACTGGATTTGGGGAGCAGCCTGTCACAGTGCCCCTGTGTATTATTTACATATTTATGTGAGCCAACCCCTGAGCTGAATACAGAACAATTAATTATGATTTTTGCCGAGCATGGAAAATAGCCACCAAGAAATTAAAGTCTGGCAAAGTTATAAGCAACTGAGAGGAGTTGTATAATAGAAATCATGAGACAAACTTCACTAACTGCATTGCTACCAACTTCACCTATAACAGGCTGAGGAACAGTTAGGCCCTACCCCTGAGCTCCCAAGTGTGTAAGGAAAGTGCTCTGGCTGTACTATCCTTTAGAATGATGCAAGCTGTTCTGCATGCTTCTGCAGAGACAGCCCTTGCCTTGTCATTTCCCACTATTTTCTGGCAACAGAGGGAACAGTCAATGCTCCGCCAAATGCGGCTACTGCAATTACATTTGGCTTTTGTGCAGGCAGCTGTTAGAATTAGCAGGCACGTTAGTGGTAGCCTCATTGCAATATTCAATATTCCTCCTTCCTCCAGAAAAACATGTACTGGTTTCAAGAAATGTGTGAAATCTAGACAGACACACTGTTTTCACATATGGAAAGGGGTTATCTATTATGGGAGCTTAGTTGTACACTGCGCAAATAGAAATTGGAGAGACAGTCATTTGGCAGCAGACTGGCTCTTAGAAGCATGACAGTTTATTATATCCATCACACTCTTTATCCGATTCCAATGTCATCACAGTATTGCCAACCCCAAGCACTCAAATACTGTGAAAAAATATCAAGAGTTTCTTAAAAGTCATGCCATTGCTTAAAAATAATATATTTGTGGGGTTTTTTATTTGCTGTCTGGTTTCTGAGATTTGGGTTGCACATTTTCAAGCTTTTCTCTGCAATTATGAGGGCTAGAAACGTGCATTGTCATGAAAATTGAAAGCTGAGTGATTTCCTTGCAATCAGATTACAGCTGGATCTAGGGTATTAAAAACAAAACAAATACTACAAGACTCGTGGTAAAATTCTGAGACCAGTAGTCATTTCTCTGAAGGCTATGCAATGACCAAATTCATCCTTGGAGTAACTCTTTTGGATAGGGAAAGAATTTATTAGAACTTGATGGATGAAATAAATTAGCAGAGAAATATCTGCACATCTTCTCAGAGTTATTCCTTAACTCTCTTATACCAATATAACTCCCATGAGACGGGTTGACTCATCCCTGATATACTTCCCAGGATGAGGTAACAATTAGAATCCCAGTGCCCTTCTTTCCTAACTGGAAGCTTTGTGCCTGTTGGCCTGAAGTTGGGGGAATCATATGCTTGCTGTACTATAGCTAATAGCAACAAATTAGTTAGTGGCTGTGGCTCTCTAAAATAGACAGAAAGCATAATTTGCCATTTGTCCTCCCAAATGATGTGACTCTGCATTCCTTCCCAACAAAACTCTGGTTACACTACTTACAGGAAGAAGAACAACTGAAGACAGAATGTTCTGCAATATAATGCAGTGCAATTCTATTTGATACATACTAGAATACCTCAGTGAATGAAAGTAACAAGGCATGAATGCCTCTTGAAAGGCATCTAACAAGGAAGCAACGGAGGAACACACCTCTTCAAATTAAGCCAAATGAAAATATCATGTTCATAATCCTAGCTATAGATGACTAAGCCTTGTAAATTGGACAGGCATATTAAGGAAAGCTATAGTCATTACGATATTGACATCATAAAGCAAGAAGCACTCTGAAACTGAGGAGCAGGACATAAGATCAGCCTCATTGAAAGGATGATTGATTGATTGCAGAGAAGAAAGAAATTACAAAGATCTCCTTCCAGGGACTGTGCATTCTTACTCATGCTTTTAAACTCAAGACAAAGCCTCTGAGAATATTAAATACTGATTTACCAGAAGTAAAAATCATTTCTAAGTTATCAAAACCCTGCACTATGGCACTTGCACTCACAATATAATGTCAGCTCTTCTCAATTATATCTATATCTGTGCGTCTACACTTGTGAATTAAGTTGACTTAAGCCTGCTTAAGTCGACTTAATTTACTCTGCATCTACACTACACTCTCCTTCAGTCAACTTAAGCAGCTGCTTAAGTCGACTTAAGGAAAAATTAAGGTGACTTTATAAAACCTCCTTTTAAGTTGACTTTGCTGGCTAAGTCGACTTTAAAAAGTCGACTTAGCCAGTGTAGACGTGGAGTAGCCCTAGGTCGACTTTAAATCAACTTAGGGGGCTCCAGGGCTTCCCCACTGCCCTCACTGCCAGGGTGGCTGGCACAGCACCCCCTGCCCCTATGACCTGCCAGGGTCCCTGTCCCCCCTTTGCCCCATTGTACCAACCAATGGACGCTCTAGGTCAATTTTGTAGGGTCCCCTCTAAGTCGACTTAAAATTTGAGTGTGGACATGCTAAGTCAACTTATATTAACAAGTGTAGACATAGCCATCATCCATATCTATATATAGGTTCTGCTTTGCTATTTCAGATATAACCAGTGTTATCTAAAAATTAATACTTTGGACATTTTTCACTCTTGTTATGTTTAAGTGTAACCCCCTCCTTTTCCTTCCTGGGTTATTTGGGAGCAGGCAACACGTGTGTGTGCACAGAGATGTAAGTCTAATGGCAAAAAGGAGATCTTGAGTATCCCAGTGGTGATGTTGGATTAAGTGGGAATCCTCTATACACCCTTCTGCTGCAGTCCCCTTGCTTTTACAGGCAATTAAAATTGGCAGTGTCTCCACCTGGCTGGATCCTGAATCTGCTCAGTGGTGTGCCTTGAGGGCCTCCAGGAATAGACCCATGCTGATAAGAGTAGTAATCACGAACCTTTACTTAACAAACAAAACTTGTCATAACAGGATGAAATTAAATACACAGGAACAGGTGAATAAATCATTAACACACACAGAATACAGTAATAAAGGAAACTTAACTAACTAGCATTTATACGGCCATAATTACCCCACCTCCGGAGTGCACTCCCCCAGAGTTCAGAACCCTGACCTCTCGCTTGTGTGGGTGTGCTTGAAGGTCTGATGAAGAAGAGAAGACAGGGCTCTGCTGGTTCAGTGTATTAGTCCAGTCACAGCACCACACTGAAGATTTGGAGTGGATCCAACCACGTATCAGTAGTCCTGGCCCTGGCTCAGAGAAACCAACACTCTGCCTCTTCTTAGGCCCAGTCAATCACACTGCAGAGTCCCTTCCCTTTATAAGCCTGCTCCAAAATGGTAGGGGGAGGATGGGGGGTGTACTCACACCACCTTTACTGCAGGCCCAGTTCAGCCAGGTCCAGGCTCTGTCCCTACTTTGGGTTGAGCAGTGCCACCAGCCTCCGAAGCTCCCTCCTCAAACAACTTCTTGCAGGCTCCTAGCAGCTGCCTTGGAATCCCCATGAGCAGTCACCAGCAGCAGCTTTCAGAAAGGGCCATGTGCTACTCCCAAAATGGAGACCACTGTTCCAGAAGTCTCTTCCCATGGACAGAGCCACGGTCTCCTCCCTTTCCCCCAAGGCATGATGGGAGTTGTAGTCTCCTAATTAAATTCAAAGGCCCTCAAGGACAGGGTGCCTACATAAGTTTCAGTGATAGAATCATAGAACCATAGAATCTTAGGGCTGGAAGAGATCTCATGAGGTCGTCTAGTCCAACCCCCTGCTAAAAGCAGGACCACTCCCACTAAATCATCCCAGCCAAGGTTTTCTCTAGCCGGACCTTAAATATCTCGAAAGACAGAGATTCCACCACCTCTCTAGGTAACCCATTCGAATGCTTCACCACCCTCCTAGTGAGAAACATTTTCCTAATATCCAACCTCAACCACCCCAGCTGCAGCTTGAAACCATTGCTCCTTGTTCTGTCCTCTATTACTACCAAGAACAGCCTAGCTCCCTCCTCTTTGGAGCACCTCTTCAAGAAGTTGAAGGTTGCTATCAAATCCCCCCTCAGTCTTCACTTCTGCAGACTAAATAAGCCTTGTTCCTTCAGTCTCTCCTCGTAAGTCATGTGCCCCAGCCCCCTAATCATTTTCATTGCCCTCTGCTGGACTCTTTCTAATTTGTCCACATCCTTTCTGTAGTGGGGAGCCCAAAACTGGACACAGTATTCCAGATGCAGCCTCAGCAGTACCGAATAGAGGGGAATTATCACATCCCTCGATCTGCTAGCAACACTCCTACTAATGCAGCCTAATATGCCATTGGCCTTTTTGGCAACAAGAGCACACTATTGACTCATATCCAACTTCTCATCCACCATAACCCCCAGGTCCTTTTCTACAGTGCTGCTACTTAGCCGATTGATTCCCAGCCTGTAGCAGTGCATGGGATTTTTCCATCCTAAGTGCAGGACTTTGCACTTGTCCTTGTTGAACCTCATGAGATTTCTTTTGGTCCAGTGTTCCAATTTCTCTAAGCCTCCCTGAATCCTGTCCCTGCCCTCCAGCATGTCTACCATTTCCCCCAGCTTGGTGTCATCTGCGACCTTACTGAGTGTGCAATCTATCCCACCATCCAGATCATTAATGAAGATGTTGAACAGAACTGGCCACAGGACCGACCCCTGGGGCACTCCACTAGTTACTGGTTGCCAACTAGACATCGAGCCATTGATTCCTACCCGCTGAGCCCGTTGATCTAGCCAGTTTTCTATCCACCTTACAGTCCACTCATCCAACCCATACTTCTTTAACTTGCCGATGAGAATGCTGTGGGAAACCATATCAAAAGCCTTGCTAAAGTCAAGGTATATCACGTCAACAGCTATTCCTGCATCTACAAATCCAGTCATCTCATCATAGAAGGCAATCAGGTTGGTCAGGCACGATTTGCCCTTGGTGAATCCATGCTGACTTTTGCTGATCACTCTATTTTCCTCCAAGTATTTCAGGATGGATTCTTTGAGGACCTGCTCCATGATTTTTCCAGGGATCAAGGTGAGGCTGACCAGTCTGTAGCTCCCTGTATCCTCCTTTTTCCCTTTCTTGAAGATAGGTACTATATTTGCCTTTTTCCAGTCCTCCGGGACCTCCCCTGTTCACCACAAGTTTTCAAAGATAATGGCCAGTGGCCATTTAAAGGGTGAAAAGTCCTGAGAAGTTGACTTCAATGGGAGTTTGGCCTGAGTAAGGATTACAGAACTGAGCGAAAGATGTCAGACTGTGATACCTATACTCATGATGAATTGTATTTTGCTCATTTGTGGGGACCTCTAGGGGCAGGGACATCGCTGGCACTGGGCACATGGGGTGTCTACATAGACGTCTCAATCAAAAACTGAAGATCGCGTTGACGGCAGCAACTTTGCCACCGTTAGTATAGACTCGCCCATAGTATCACCTTATAACATGGGATATAGATATTATAAGTGAAATTAACACATGCAGCAGCTTCTACAAGTGTTTCATAAAGTCTAAATACTAAACACATTTTTATAATTCTAATACGTATTTTAACAACACTGACACACAGGTCATTCAGACTGGCTTCAGCTGTGTATTTGTTAATGTTCAGCGGAAGCCCAGGAGAGTTTCAAGAGTTGGCACCTGCTCTGCCAGCATCACAGTTTCCACCACTGGGCCTGGCAGAAACTGGAAATTCCTAATACACTAAGAATTAAATGCAGGTTCAGACAAAATGACTGCAGACAAGTGCATGGGGCTGATTTCAAAGATGACAAAAAACAACGGGGCACATTATATGTCACTAGATTGGTATGAGCGTAAACTTGTGCAACTTTTACTCTCAGTGGGTAGAAGGGGGAGGCTGTGGCAATAAAAACAACCAACAGGAAAGTGATAAAAGAAGAAACAAGAAAAAGTAGAGGACAGGAACTTGTCTTGCTTTGGGTTATGTTTTCTATATCTACATACTACAATTTGGATAATTAAGAGAAAAAATAAATGAAAATATATCAAGTCTTCCTGACAGAGTGAATACCTTCTGGAACAGCCATCTTGAAGTGATGCACATCACAACCCTTCACAAGCAGAAATGGGAGACTTTAATGGCGTCGACATGAAAACAGAATCATAACATCTTCTCTATGTTAACCTCAGTAGGCGTACTACACTCAGCTCTTACACCTTTCTGTTGGAAGATACTTCATGCCCTCATCTTCCCAACCTTTGTTCTATCCTTGGCTTCTCTATTGGCCCAACCAATTAAAACTGGTTGGAAAAAGAGGTGTGGGGGGAGGGAAGGGAGAATGAACTTTTCTTTCAAATATTTTGAAATATGTATAATTTCTATTAGCTTTGCTATCAACAAGGGGGCCTACTATTCCAGTTATCAGGGTGGCTTTGTGAATGTGAGGTAACATTCTCAAAAAATGCCTCAATGAAAGTCAATGGGATGTTGGCTCCTAAACCAGTGTCCCTTTTGAAAATGGGACTTAGACTTTTTCAAAACTTTTACCCACTAAGGGCTGAACTCAACTCTCTCAAAGCATCCAAGTTCTGTATGTGACCTACCATACAGCAGATCTGAATGGTTGTTCAATCAGTCACACGCTGCAGATCCCATCCAAATCAGCCAATTTCTGAAATCTTACTGGAGTAATTTGGGGCAAGAATGTGGCTTGCCCTTCGGCCCCATAAAAGACAATAGGAAAATGTAACATCTTATCTTAGTTCCCTGTGTGTGTGTAGGAAATGTGAATAATGGATCATAACACAGTGCAGAGATCAGCCTCTGCCATGCTGCTTATTCTCCATCCTGTACAGGTAGGCAAAGACTAGGAGAAAAGAACATTTGCCTCCATCCCCTAAGTACCAGCTGAGCAGGAGGAAAGAGGGGGGTAAACTGTGGCAGAAACGGTATGGCATAAATTACTTCCCTCAAAGAGCAAAGGAAACGAAATTGTGAGTTTCTGAATAATAGTCCACTCCTGAGCCAGCCAGCTACATGCTACCCTTACTATGAGCAGATTTCATTCTTACAAACTAGCCTTTGCTATTATTAATATTTTATGCAAAATTTCCATACTTTTATCATTTGATAACAACGGTCTGTATTACCTGTTTATTTGTAATACTTATCTAGATCTCATTTCATTAGAACTGTGATAGTTTTCTAGAGATTCTAACATGTCACTGATTTTTTTGAAAAATACACATAAAACTTGAAAAGCTAAAAACAAACCTACCACCAACTGAAAAACATACCGATGGTGGAAAACTGTACAGAAAAACATCCAGTTCTAGGCCTTGATCCTGCAGTCTGTGAAAGACTAACAGGCATAAAAGTTTGCAGAAATAGATCCATAGTTAATACACATCAAGAACCTGATTTTTAGAGCTTGAAATCAATGGAAGCTTTGGAGGTTCACAACTGTCTAAAATGAGATTGCAACTCTCCTGAAAGTATGAAGTTTATGTAGTTTAAAACAGCAATTATGGCTATTACTGCCCCCGTGTGTGGAAAGGATTAGACAACCTATTCACATTTATTATTTATTATTGGCTATGTCTGCACTTGAAAAGTTAAGTCGACTTTGTTAAGTCGACTTAACAAGGTTGACTTTAAGTCGATTTAAAGTCGACCTTGTTGACTTAACAAATTGGCTACACTTTAAGTCGACCTTGTTAAGTCAACTTAACAGCAGAGATAGCCAGCCACACTGGCTTTAAGTTGACTTAATAAAGTCATCTTAGTGCTAATCCCCGTCCACAATGGCCTTCAGCTGACGCAAGGAATCGACTTAAGGCTTAATTCAACCTAAAGAGGTGTTGTTATTAAGTCGACTTAAGCATTCCTTAAGTCAACTTAAGGAACTGCTTAAGTCGACTTAATAAAAACCCAGTGTGGACACGGCTTTGTTTAGGTCGACTTAAGCATCCTTAAGTCGACCTAACTTGCCAGTGTAGACGTACCCATTAGTAGTAGTAGTAGTAGTAGTAGTAGTATTTGAACTTGGAAATTTTGTTACAGCTTAGTGTACTCAAGCAAACTTTGGTCCTATAATACAGAGGAGGCTGTGACGTTACACAAAGTCTTCCATATTCATTTTCTTAGCATGTGAGCAAATGTTCAGTCTAGGAACTATATAATGCAGTGTTAGTTTTATTATGCAAGTTTCTGGGTAGAGACAGTGGTACTTGGGGAATGAGCTGTGAAAACAACCAGAGAATTTGTTCTTCTTTTGCCTCTGGTTGGAGTCAATTCTTACAGCACAATTTCTCTCTGGAAACTGTCATAGGTGCTGGGCTGAGATTCCTGAAAGAAAAGTTCCAGGGGGGTAGCTGTGTTAGTTTAGTTCAGCAAAACAAACAAGGAATCCTGTGGCACTTCTAAAGACGAACAAATTTATTTATCACATAAGCTTTTGTGGGAGAAAATTCCACTTCATGAGATGCTTTGAGGATGGGGAACTTACAGAATGGGAGGAAATTAAATGCAGGGAAGTGTATGACATAGGATCAAGTCAGGCTGTAACAGCAAATCAAAGTAGATGTTAACATTCAAACACTGGGGAACAGCATACAGATGAAGGTGAGATCAAATCACCTGTTGTAATGAAAAAGAAATCCATAGTTAAATCCAGGGTTAAACACTTTCCTCTATTCGACTTAACTTTTTGAGTTAACTTTTCAAGTGTAGACAGAGCCTTGGCTCCCCGCTGAGAAGTGACCCGCAGGTCTCAGCAAGAAGGGAACCACACTCCACTGGGCAAGAAGGGAGGCTACCGGGGATCCCCTTTGGAGGTTTCCTTATCCATGGAGTGCCGGAGAAGACAGCCGCCGGCGCTCCACGGACAGGGGGACCTTCAGGGATCCCCTGTCCGTGGAGCACCGGAGAAGACCGCCCCCGGCGCTCCACGGACAGGCAATCCGTGGAGGCTCCCCTTTCTGTGGAGTGCCGGTGGCTGTCTTCTCCGATGCTCCATGGACAGGAGATCCCCAGAGGTTTCCGTATGCAGAGTGCCAGAGAAGAAAGCTGCTGGCACTCCGTGGACAGGTGATCCCCAGAGGTTCCCCTGTCTGCAGAGTGCTGCCACCGGCAGCTCCTGGGACAGGGGAACCCCGGGGAAGAGAGCAGCCAGCTGGGGCTCCCTTGTCCCCAAGCTGCGGCTCCCTTCCCCCAGCCCTAGGTTGACTTAAGGAATTAAGTCGACCTACAGCATCCACACCGGTGTTAGGTTGACTTAATAAGGTCAACTTAGATCTTAAATCGACCTAATAGGCAGTAGTTATTAAGTCCACTTAAGAACGCCCTTAAGTCGACTTAATGAAAGCCCGGTATGGACATGGAGTAATTTAGGTCGACTTAAGCATTCTTAAGTCGACCTAAATTGCTAGTGTAGACATAGCCGGAGGCACTACCAGTGCACCCTGGGGTCAAGTTGCTTATAATTGCATGCTTTTGAATGTGGCTGTGGTGTTTTCCCAAACTAATGCTTGGTTCCCTTTCCATTTTATTAGAAGTTCTGTTTAGTTATACACAGACTCAGTGCTTGCGAGAGGAGAACAACTGCCTTTTAGAGATGCCCAGGAGTAGTGTTATGTTTTCTCAAACTACTGGGTGAGGGCTTGAGCTGGTTCCAATTTTGTGTGACGAGGAATCCCTAGATACTGAACCCAGACCTTGTTATTACTAACTCCACCTGGCAGAAGGATAACCCAAATTACACTCTTGGAATACCCGTAGATTCCACTTTACTGATTTCCGCTCCTCTGAGAAGCAGACCTGCAAGTCTCTGCATATCTTCTAATCTTGGCAGAAGGATGATGCTGTTATCAGAATGGGAACAAGTGTCAGAAGAAGGGGCAACAATATTTTCATCTACCTGCATGTGCAATGTCACCAATTTATATTAAATAAATAGGAAGTGAACGGTACAGTGTTTGCTTTGTTTTCTCCATTTATAATAAAACACCTAACAAGATTGTGTAGCTTACAAATTGTGACAATAGGTTTGTGATTATGCCCAGTGAGGAGTCCCATAATTGAGCTTAGTCCCCAATCCTGTAAACCGATCCAGGGACCCCTGTGAATCTCTGAGCTCCTATTGGAGTACCAATGTGTTTGAAGGTTTACTATGTATATTGAGAGTGCTAGTGTTTTCTGGCTGAGCCACCGAACTCTTCACTTCATTTTAATACTCTGGCTTGTAAACACTGAAACCCCTTTCACTCTGTTCATAATCCAGTATCCAAAATCCTGTTTCTGAAACAAATACAATGTTATGTATTTAGTAGCCAGGAATAGTCATATCCAAAACAAATATTTAACTAACTATGTGTTCTTTATATTTTTATGTACACAATTTATCCATGTATCACCCTATGTAAATTAACAGACATAGGTATAACATTAAATAAAACAAAACATGCACATCAACAGATCCAGCCTTAACAAGAAGGTATATTTTCTTCCCACCAGAGGGTGCTAAATACTGAAAAACAGAACTGTCTACTTGCTATGAGACTAGAGACATTAATCTTTTCACTAGAGCATGCTGAAAATAAGTGTGTTCAGTAAAAAGGTGCAACCTCTAAACTTTAAGTGGTTAAATGGGCTTTGCTCATCAGACTTTTGTAGACTATCTACTGCATTTTTTTTTTTAAGTCAGCGCTGTGCAGTTCATCAACTCTTGGCAGTTCGTGATCTGGGCTCTGGGTTGAAAAAAAATGGGCAAAAAGAGAAATGAGATTTTTGCAAATAGTTTAAAAAGAAATAGTAGCTAAAGGCTGATCTTGCACTCAATTGTTGTTTTGCTATTAGCTTCAATGGGAGTCTAGGCAGATGTTTAGTGTTGTATGAATGCAGCCATCTAAACAACTCACCAGAACCTGATTGTGATTCTGCTTGCTCTGGTGCTAATTAAGAATAGTTCATCTGAAGTTGATGGAATTAGATCAGTGTAAAAATGGTGTGAGAACAGAATCAGGCTCTATAGGTAGTTAATAGATGATGAATATAAAAGAAATTAAATCCAGGTGTCCCCATAAATGGACCTTTACCTACCAGTGCGGAGGAGATGGAACCCATCTGCCTCCCACTCCCTGGGAAATCTGTAGGAAAGTGAATTACCTGGTGTGCCCTTCCACACTGTGGAACGTCCCCTTTTAATGAGGTTCTGGTGGTTGGTGTAGCCTGGGGACAGACTTACACAATTCCTTATAGCTCAACTCCAATGAAACTGTAATATTAGAGAGCACAACAGGGGCCTTGAATTTGGTCCAGAAGCACAAAGTATGTGTCTAAAATCCCTTGGTCTCTGGTGGATCTGTCATGATTTGGGTGTGCCTCAGGAGAATTGCAAAATTGGGGTCTGACCTTTTTGTTTTTCAGTAGGAACAATCCATCACAAAAATATCATTCAGAACAAGGTCTACAAAGTCAATTGCATGTAATTTTCTTCCACTGTAGGGGAGTGCAATCTGGGAATCTACCTTCACTTACCCTGATAAAAATCTGGAGTAATCTTTGGGGGGGGGGAGGGGAGAAGAAGAATTTGGCCCATAATCTGAAAACTTCATTTTTCTCTTTTTGCCAATTTTTTTCCCAACCCAGACCCAGATCACAAACTGCTAATAGCTAATCAATTGAACAGCACTGACTTTGAAAAAAATACAGTGGATAGTTATGTGCCAAGAACTACTGAGAGGAACCCTTTATTTCCTTTGAGAGCTATTTACATCTAACATCTCTTTATACAGGAAATCTTCAATGTGCTCTGTCATGATTACTATTTCCTGTAGCTTACAGAAGCTATATACTGTGGTACCTAAACTTAAGCAGCTTTCTTCAGAAATGTAGTGTACTAGATACAAATACAACTCATCAACAGGGCTGTCCCTGGGGACCGCTGCCGGGGTGACTACCCTGAATCCCATGGGACTGATGCGCGGTGCAGCTTCTGGTGCAGCCCTTCAGGGCCACAGTTAGTCTGGAAGGCCAGCCTGTAGGTCATACAGCATGCCAGCCAGCCCAGCCCCCCTCCCTCGGGGGAGGGGGGTGAACCAGCTGGCCCAGGGCTGGGCTGGCAGTGCATAACCCGGCTTCTGCCCCACCCACCCCCAGTGCCAGGGAGAGCAGTGACCCCCCAAAAGTCAATTGGCCCTGAGCTCTGCCCACCCCTTGTAACGGCCCTGTTCATCAATAGTTTGTTACTACACAATGCCAATCAGAATTAGTGTTTAAGTGTCTCTGCAGGTACCGTATATATTCAGAATAAGCCACAGAATGAGACATCATTATGATCTCAAATTGGGTAAAATGGAGTGGAGCCGCTCCGGGTAATTTTCCAGGGCATGCCTGGGGATACAGAAAGAAGTCACCTAGAGTAGCTTTTTGGGGGCAGGAGCAGAAATTTCCACAGTGCTGCAACAGGCGCCACATGCCACTCCAAATGGCCAAATTGGCACTCATGCCGGGGGGTTGCTGACCCTAAGGGTACCCTAAGAAGTCCCTTATGCAGCCCTTAGAATGCCATCCCCATACCCCCAGTGTCACCTTACATCTTCCCTTACATCGTCCTCAAAACGCTGTTCCTCTGCACCACCCCAATACCCCTTATGTCATATGTGCTATCCTCCGCCCCCCCCCCTCCCCGCCTATATATAGCTGAGGTGACAGTAAAGCTTGTGGAGAGTCAGAGAAGAAGATGGAAGAGGAGACCTCCACATAATTGCAGCAGAGTCCAGCAGACCAGATGGCGCAAGAAGGAAAAGAGGCAGAGAGAAGGCAAAGGAGAGCAAGATCATTAGTAAGAATAGAAGTGGGCAAACTATGGTATCTGTTCTCCGGCTTGCCAGTTGCTGCTCCTCCCCCCCACCAGCTTCAGCAGGGGCTCGCGCTGTGGCCAGAGTGCTGCCACCACTCCGCCTCTCTCCCAGCTGCTGGAGCCGCTGCTGAAGCTGGGATGGAGGGGGAGTGGAGCCTAGCTCCACCCCTTTTCCCAGGAAGGGGGGACTGGCCACTCCCCCTTCCACTCCCTCCCTCCCTCCCTCCCAACCCCCCGTGGCCCTCTATAAGTGGCCAAACATGATATGTGGCCCTCAGGCCAAAAAATTTTCCCACCCCTGGGTAAGAAACATCTCAAAGCATAGGTGCACTTAAGGTTGGAGCAATCAGGCTAACCGGGTCCCTGTCTTATGCTCTCAAGCAAAAGGCAATCCTTTGCTTGGACAGAACAGAAGGACATTTCTGACAAGTCACAGGGATTTTTGTAAGAAGGTTGTGTAAGTAAAAGAGTATCTGAAGTCTGCCTGTATTTATTTCTTGAATTTTATTGTATTACTATTACAAATCAACAAATATTTGATTTGTTTTTGAAGAATTTTCTGGTCTGAGTGTCAGTTCTTGATTGGAAGGCTGAATCCAAATTTCTTTAAGTCGACAGACCATTAGGCAAGTGGACCACAGTGATCTTACCTCAGTAGTTATAAAGGGGGACAATTTCAAAAAATAAGTTTTGAGTTTCTTAAGTAAGAGAGGGAGGAAGTGATGGTGGGGGTTAACCCTTTTAACTTTTCAACATCACCTATGCAGCTTAGATCCTAACTCCTATGCTTTGAAAATCTCACTACTATCTATCTGCATTTCTGTGTACCTAAACAAGCACTTGGTCACTTTTAAAATAAAGTCTAGAAGTGCTAATATTTAACAAAATTACTTCTTTAGCTCACCTAGTTGAGGACTATGTTGAGATAGTAAAGGTCCCAGGTTCAGGCCCTGCTGACATATGATACTACTGGACATTATAATAAAATTCTCTGAGATCGTCTACTTGTTTCTATTTTGTAACTTTTCTAACACTTAAATATTTACATTAAACATATATATCAGTTAAAAATGTTCCAATTAAATCCCACCAAGTTCAAAATATAAAGGCTCTTATAAAAGACTGGAGAGTGTAGGGATTCCTTTTTCTTAATACTAAAGGGGTTGTGAATCTCTCCTACTAAGTGGCAGAAGGATGGTCCTATTCTCCCCACATGCTGGTCTTTGGAATTGCCTGGCTATGGACAGATGGGCTATGTGTACACTAGAAAAGTTAAGTCAACTTTGTTAAGTCGACTTAAAGTCGACCTTATTAAGTCGACTTAACAAAGTTGACAACTTTTCTAGTGTACACATAGCCCCTTGTAGACCTTATTAAGTTGACTTAACACTTTAAATCGACTTAATAAGGTCAATTTAGGTGCTAATCCCTGTCCACACTGGTTTTAAGTTGACTTAAGGAGACGACTTAAGGCTTAAGTAGACCTAAAACAAGGTGTTAGTAAGTCGACTTAAGCTTTCCTTAAGTCGACTTAAGGAAATGTTTAAATTGACTTAATAAAAGCCCAGTGTGGATGCGGCTTTGTTTAGGTCAATTTAAGCCTCCTTAAGTCGACCTAAATTGCCAGTGTAGACGCACCCATGGTCAGGTAATGTCATCATAAGGGTTGGTACAACATACACATTTTCCCATTGCTGTACTCTTGGATGATACAGCACTCTGCCTCCAGCATGGGTCACTGTGTAATTTATACTATCTGGCCCCCATACTTCAATAAACCATAAACCAGTTCAATTACAAAGGTTTGCAAAATATTTTTGGAATTCCAGTTGCAGTGCTTAGACAGCTGTAGAATAACATGTGGATATAACGAAGAACAACTTGCAGCACATGTTGGGTGGAGCAGGGAGGGAATAGCATATAATTAGAAGGACAGCAACCTAGTTGTAACCACTGGCATTCTTGCAGTCCTTTGCTCTTGTTGAATCTTAGCATTATAATTGTGTCCCCTGTCTACATAAAACATCTCCTCTGTATTTGAAACTGTGACTAAATTAAAGGCTTAAAGAAACTGTATCTTTTTAAAGAAAATATTCTGACTTGGTGAATTGTAGGCAGTAACACACAATTTAATTGCCTTTCTCAATTGACCACAGTCCAGCAAAGCACTTACGTAACTTTAAGCACATGGATAGTCCCATCAGTAGAATTACTTGTGCTTTAATGTTGGGCACCTTCTTACATTGCGTCCATAGTGCTTACTATGCTGAAGCGGTGTCCCACTGAAGTTATAAATACATTATTAATTATTATTATTAATAATATTATTATTATTGGGCTAGGTCCCTTGAAGCGCCCAGTCAAGGCCCAATTGTGCCAGGCAGCATAGAAGCTCACAATGAAAAGACTACCCTTGTTGTAACAACATTACAGTCTAAAGCAGGGGTTGGCAACCTTTGCTGACTCCTGTGCTGGCCCCTCTTCTTCGACCCTCAGCTGGTGCCGACAGCCCATTCATGGAAAGAAGCCGCCTGGAGAGGCTCCCCTCAGCAGCGTACCTAGGGACCTCTATCCCCTGTTACCTGGAGTCACTCCTGTTGGTGGTGGCAAACCACAGAGAGGATCCGCTCTGGGAGGCTTCTTAACATGGTATGCCTGGGGCATGGACATGGCAGGGACCTCCGCACTGCAGCCGCCCCTGAAAGAAGCCACTTGGAGAGTCTTTTAGTGGCAGGAGTGGCAATTTCTGTGGCGCCACGGAGGATGCCGAGTGCCGCTCCAAATGGGCTTGTGTGCCATTGTTGGCACACGTGCCGGGGGGTGCCTACCCCTGGTCTAAAGTGTGTTCAGTAGTGTTTCTAGTTTTGAGTCCTTATTTTGTAAATAACATCCTTCATTGGAAGCTGTAAACATGTGTCTACATGGAGCAGTAAAGCACATTAGAGGTATGATTTGTAGAGTACTATGATGTGCTGTGTCCTAACCGGCCCTCCTGGCATGAACTAAACAGGGAAGAAGTAGGTACCTTTTAGTTCATGGCAGCAAGCTCTTCCCAGGACAATTAGAGTGCAGCATATTACAGTGCTCTACAAATCACAATCCCCTAATGCACTTACCTGCTGTATAAACTAGATCAAAGTTCAATCATACCAAGTCAAACTATGACCTCCATTTTTAATAAGAATAATATAACCCACAGTAGAGATTAAATAAGAGAAGAGGAGAGAGAAATGAAGAGATATGAGTTAGAGAAGAAAAGGAATATATTTTTCAGATCAGATTTGAAATGTGATGGATTCCCTGAGGCGGAAAATACAGAAAGGCTGTTCCAGAAGACAGAAGTTCAGAGAAAGTATACAGAGACACAAAACAGAAGGCTAATGCTAGACAGATGGAAAAGAAAAGTGACTGAGG
Organism: Pelusios castaneus; assembly: GCA_007922175.1. Lineage (NCBI taxonomy): Eukaryota > Metazoa > Chordata > Testudines > Pelomedusidae > Pelusios > Pelusios castaneus. Next base: position 22,289,839 of record ML685785.1, read on the forward strand.
CCTTGTACACACGATCAGTTTATCGCGCATTAAAACTCATTACCGCGCGATAGCAACAACGGCGTACACACGTGCAACAGGGCTGTTGCGCGTTAACTGCCTTGTTGTAGCGCAATACAAAAACCACCTCGATGAGGGTGGTAACAGCTAATGCGGAACAGCTGTTGCGCTTTTGCGCTCGTGTGTACGCTTACCGCGCAATGACTGGCCTCCGGAACTGTCCCAGCATTCCAAAGTCGTCCTCTCTGGTCTTCCCCCCACCCGCTCTGTAGCCGTGACGAAACTGTCCCCGCCCTGCCCTGAACTGATTCCCGGGATTTTCAAATTTCTAGTCTGTTTCACTTCCTGCTCTCTTCCTCGTGGAGTGTATTTGTGCTCCGATCATCAGTAGCAATGGCGGCCCGCCGTGGAAGACGCGCACCCCTTTGGAGCACGGCAGAGGTGCTGGACCTGATCAGCATCTGGGGAAAGTCCACTGTGCAAGCGCAGCTACGCGGCAGCAGGAGGAATTAGGACACATTTGGCATAATTTCTCGGGCCATGTCAGAGAGAGGGCATGATAGAGACACAGTGTAGTGCAGATCAAAGGTGAAGGAGCTCAGAATAACCTATCACCGAGCGAAGGAGGCAAACTGCCGTTCCGGATCAGCGCCTGCTACATGCAGGTACTACAAGGAAATAGAAGCCATCCTCAGTGGGGACCCCACAACCACTGCCAAGAGTCCCGTGGACACATCAGCCCCCCCTCATCCAGTGATTGCTGGAGCCGAGCAGGATGAGGACGTGATCGAGGAGGAGGAGGAGATGGAGGATGACCTGGAGGAAAGCGCAACCGCATGTAGCCAGGAGCTCTTCAGCAGCCCCGCTGAGACGTCCACCCAAGGCTTGAACTGCAGCGTGTTCTCTGAGGCGGCAGAGGGGGGTTCAGGTAAGTTTCTCCTTCATGCAGCTCTGTCTGGCTCCTGCTAAAATATCATTGTCGGGGGAGGGGCGGGGGTGCTTGCGGGTCCCCGCTGTGCACGCTATTTACTCTGCATTCATTAATAATTGTAATTGTAAAATAATCATCTGCATTTAGGTCAGTAAAGGTTTCCTCGATGTACCTCCAGAGCCTAATACTCAGGTTAGATGGGAGAGCGTTTGTGTCTACGCTCCCAAAGACGGATACTCTGCCTCTCCAGCTGCAAAGCACAGCCCTGGGAACCATGGCAGCACACAGTGCAGCAGCATACGGTCCTGGCTTGCAACCGGCAGCATGTAGGATATGTATTCTAGATGGCAGGGGCACTCTGAGGAGAGAGATATCTGGTTCCATCTGTGTGCCCAGTGCAGATTGTGAGCCCCCAGGAAGCCGTCTATTAGAACGTACCTTGTCTGCTTCAGCGAAGCGTAGTGTGTTGACCGCCCTGTACCTTCCAGTGGAATGTGCTACTGGAAGGTTACATTGGTTATCTATGCAATGTGTTAACAATTTCTTTATTGTTATTTTTTTAGTAGATTTGACCTTCACAAGGCCGGTGTCTACCCCAGCTGACAGAATGAGAAACATTCGGCGGCATGCTCGAAGAAACAGGGAGGATATGTTTCATGAGCTGCTGAAAGCAACACAGGAATCTGCAAGGGAGAATAGAGCCTGGAGAGAGGAATCCCAGCAGCAGAGGCAGAAACACAGGGACGAACTGATAAGCGTCATGAAGGAGCAAACAGAACTGCTCAAAAGCATGATTGCTTTGCAGTCCCAGGCGATTAATGTCCGGCCTCCACTCCAGACAGTTCAGCCGTGTCTGCCTCCCACTCCCCGTAGTCCCTCAAAGCATTTATTTGAAGGCCACCCTTCCCCCGGTACAGGACAATATCCAGTCCCCCCCCCAGCTACTTTTTTGAGACCCGGAGCTACACCAACCTGTAACCCCACCCCCACCTTTTAGGTTTGAATAAAAACAGTAACAAATACTTTGAAGAGTGGGTTTATTTATACACATTAATAAAAAGCTCATACAGTGCACCTGATGTGTCATGGAAGTTAACTAGGGGAGGGCATCATTGAAATGCTCCCTGAGTGCCTCCCTTATGCGAGCAGCTTCTCCTTGTGCCACCCTAATACTCCTAGTGGCTGGCTGCTCGTATGCTTCCTCGAGGCGCTGTGCCTCCGTAGCCCACGTAGGGGAAAACTTTTCTCCCCTACTTTCACAAATGTTATGGAGGACACAGCAATCACAGCAGGGATGTTGTCCTCCGCCAAGTCCAGCCTCCCATACAAACAGCGCCAGCGCCCTTTTAAACGGCCAAAGGTGCACTCCACAGTCATTCTGCAGCGGCTCAATCAGTAATTGAACCACTCCTTGCTGCGATCCAGGTTCCCGGTGTACGGCTTCATGACCCATGGCATCAGTGGGTATGCTGGGTCTCCGAGGATGACTATGGGCATCTCCACCTCCCCCACTGTAATTTTTTGATCAGGGAAAAAGGTACCCCCTTGCAGCTTCTGGTACAGACCAGTGTTCCTGAAAATGCGGGCATCATGCACCTTTCCCGACCACCCAGCATTGATGTCCGTAAAACGCCCCTTGTGATCCACGAGTGCTTGCAGCACCATGGAGAAGAAGCCCTTCCTGTTTGTATACTCAGTCGCGAGATGGTCTGGAGCCAAAATTGGGATGTGTGTGCCGTCTATTGCTCCCCCGCAGTTAGGGAATCCCATGGCAGCAAAGCCGTCCACAATGTCATGAACATTGCCCAACGTCACCGTCCTCCATAGCAGAACGCAATTGATGGCTTGGCACACTTGTGAGAGGGCTAATCCGACGGTGGACCTCCCGACTCCAAACTGGTTTGCAACCGACCGGTAGCAGTCAGGAGTTGCCATCTTCCAGAGAGCAATCGCAACATGCTTCTCCACAGTTAGAGCTGACCTCATGTTGGTGTCTTTCCGTTGCAGGGCAGGGGCCAACTCTGAACACAGTTCCAGAAAGGTTGCTTTCCGCATTCGAAAGTTCTGTACCCACTGCTCGTCATCCCACAGCTGCATAACAATGCGATCCCACCACTCAGTGCTCGTCTCTCTCGACCAGAAACGGCATTGCACCGTGTGCAGATGATCGGTGAAGGAGCTGAGCAACGCGGTGCTGTTGCTCTGCATGGCATCAATCAGCCCCTGCTCCTCGGTGTCCTCGTCTGACTCGGAGCTCATTGCATACCGAGCAACAAGCCGAGATGTATTCAGAATGTTGAAGGCGACAATGGAGATCAGAGCAGGATCCATGCTGTCGCTGTTGTGATTGCTTGCAAGTGGTGCGGTGCGTCACTGCACTGTTGAAAATAGGCGCAAGTTGCTATTGGAAACGAGGAAGACGCTAGGGGAACACAAAGCACCACGGGAAACTGAGAGTTTACCCATGGTGCTTTGCGTTCCTTTCCTTCATCCCATGATTCATAGTGCCGATTCAGGGAAAATGGAACGATGGGATCGGTGCCCAGAAGTCATTGCGCTCAACCGCGATAATGCAAGGAATTTTGTTGCGTTGCAAGGAGCGACATGTGTATGCGTTATCCCGCAATAAAGGCCACGTGACTTTTATAGCGCGATTGCCATGTTGCACTTTAATCTGATCGTGTGTACATAGCCTAAGAGTTCAACCTGCTCAATTTTCAAAAGCACCTAAATGATTTTGAACTGTAAGTGACTAAGTCATAAGTGACGGGCTATTTCTGTACTACAGCTTAAGTTGGTGGAATTTATGGCTTAGTCAACCATTGAGCGACCTAAGTTACACCAACATAAGTGCCAGCGTGGACAGTGCTGTTAGCGAGAGAGCTTCTCCCACCGACATAGCTATCACTGCTCTTTGCGGATGGATTAATTAAATGGACAGGAGAGAGCACTCTGGCTTAGAAAGGCTACATTAGAGAGCTTACAGCAGTGCAACTGCATCTGCCTAAAGATGCAGATAGGTACCTATCAGGATTTCCAAAGGATAGTTAGGCACCTAATTCCCATTGAAATCAATATAAATCAAATTTCTGAAGAACTTCAAGAACAAGTAAGCAATCTTGAACTGAATCCTGACATTCAGTGGAAGGTAGTGGAGTCTGAGGATGGGAGGAAATGTGGTTTTGCTTTGTATTATACCAGGGGTTGGCAATTCAAAAGATAGGAAGAGCCATTTTTAAAAATTTCTTCATTAACCAAGTGTTTTGAGAGCCACAATGGTGTAGCCTCCTGCTGGCGGGAGCTGGGAGCTGGGCGAGGGTGCCTGCCACAGGTCACCTGGTAGGGGGAGGGGGCCTGAAGCCTGGCACGGGCCGCCTGCAGGGTCCCCCAGTGGCAGGAGAGGACCTGGAACCGCAAGGGGGCAGCCAAAGAGCAGCATGCAGCTCCAGAGCCACAAGTTGAAGACAATTCATCATACCAGGGGTCTGCAACCTGTGGCTCTGGAGCCGCATGCGGCTCTTTGGCTGCCCCCTTGCGGCTCTGGGCTCCCCCAACCACCGGGGTACCCTGCAGGAGGCCCATGCCTGGGTCTGGGCTTCCCCCAGCCACCAGGGACCCCACGGGCAGCCCATGCCAAGCTCCAGGCTTCTCCCCCCTGCATAAAGGGACCCTGCAGCAGAAATCCTGGCTCACCTCCCTGCACCTCCCACCAGGAGGCTACACCCATTGTGGCTCTCAAAACACTTTGTTATTGAAGGAAATTTCAAAAATGGCTCTTCTTACCTTTTGGGTTGCAGACCCCTGCATTATACAATGCTGTTATCTAATACAGCACCTGCAGCAAAGATTACATAGGAACTATCAGAACTGACCCTAAAAAGGTTTGGTATTGCAATCAAACACAGAATACACTACACAATATAATACATCTCATAGCTCCTCCACTAAAAATTAACTATTCTTTTTTATGTTACCCATATTGACTTTAGAGTCTTCTAATGAATGTGCTTAAGTAGAACAGAATGGCTAGGGTAAAAAAATAACACTTGGTGATTACTTTAAATGCACTATGGATCACTGATGGTTTCTTGCAATTTACTGAAACATTAAAATGTATTAGTGGAAGAATTTTTTAGCCAAAATGTAATGAAATAGTTCACTTCATTTCCCTTCCTGAAGCAAAACAGAGTGAATGAAGTCTGATGTTCATGAAGTGTCTTCTGGATAAATCTTTATCTAATCTAGGCATTGTTTGAGATTGCTAGTGTTATATTTTGACATTCACTATGAACGCAATCCGTGTCAGTGAAACACATAATATATGTAGTCAAATTCCAAAGGGGTAGCCGTGTTAGTCTATTGTAGAAAGACAACAGAGTCCTGTGGCACTTTTAAAGACTAACAGATTTATTTATCGCATGAGCTTTCGTGGGAGAAAATCCCACTTCGTCAGACGCTTTGAAGATAGGAAAGTTACAGAGTGGGAGGAAATTAAATGCAGGGGAGTGTATGACATAGCATCTGGTCAGGCTGTAACAGCAAATCAAAATAGGTCCCAGTGTTTTGAATCCTAACACCTATTTTGATTTGCTGTTACAGCCTGACCAGATGCTATGTCATACACTCCCCTGCATTTAATTTCCTCCCACTCTGTAACTTTCCTATCTTCAAAGCGTCTGATGAAGTGGGATTTTCTCCCACGAAAGCTCATGCGATAAATAAATCTGTTAGTCTTTAAAAGTGCCACAGGACTCTGTTGACATAATATATGTAATGTTCTGCACAGCATCCAAGAGCATCGGTGCACAGCTGTGTGCCCAACAGAGACTCCGCTCTTCCTCATGCCCAGCTTCCCTGGCCAGGTAGCTGTCATGAGCTGCGAACACCAGCCACAAACTCAAACTGCAAACTCAAGCAACGATCAGGACCAGTAATTACACCCGATAAACTGCAGGACATTTTCTTGGGAGTGTGGAGTGTGTGTGACTGCAGGTGTATCTGTGTGCATGCATAGGTACTATGCAATTAGTTATTAACACAGTGTTAACATTATAATAAATGTGGCGTATTGCCTTCTCCCCTAAAAAGCCTGCTAGTTTTTCTTTTTAAGTACCATACCAGCCAAGCACTGAGAAATAAGATTCTCTGTGTCAGCGCAGAGCACTAGTCTAACCAGAGCCCTGCCTCCTAGGCTATGTCTACACTTACAAAGTTCAGTCGACTTAACAAATTGGCTACACTTTAAGTCGACTTAACAGCAGAGATAGCCGATATATTGGCTTTAAGTCAACTTAATAAAGGCGATTTAGTGTTAATCCCCATCTACACTGGCCTTAAGTCTACTTAAGAAATCGACTTAAGGCTTAAATCGACCTAAAAGGAGGTGTTATTAAGTCAACTTAAGCTTTCCTTAAGTCGACTTAAGGAAATGCTTAAGTCAATTTAAGAAAAGCCCAGTGTGGACTCGGCTTTGTTTAGGTCGACTTAAGCGTCCTTAAATAGACCTAATTTGCCAGTGTAGACGCATCCCTAGTGTGGCCATCTCTGATGTTCATTTAGAAGAAGGCAAACCTTCCCACCTCCTGAATACATTTGGATAATTGGGCATCAGATTAAAAAAAAAATCCTTCCTAAGCATTGAACATGACCAGCTGAAGCTTGGAAGCATGAGATGTATAGTCACTGTCCTAATGCAGAACTACAAGCATTATGCATATGCTGAGAGCAATACAGGCAATCCTGTTCTCCCCAGGGCCCATGAGAGTTGGGAATCACAGAGGCACAGACTCCCAAGTCAGAAGACTCCAAGGCTACAAACATCCAGCCAGCCTTACTTCTTGCATACATAAGCTGTAGAATTTCTCCCAGAAACTGCAGTTAAACACTCTTTAAGAAGGATGCTGAATTTCATCTTAAAGACTGCCAGAAATGGGATGTCCACCACTTCCCCTGGTAAGTTGCTCCAAGGGTTAGTCACCCTCACTGCTATGAAATTGCAACTTATTTCAAGGTTGACTTTATTTAACTTCATTTTCCAGCCATTAGATCTTGCTATGCCTTTGTAAAGAAAACTAAAAATCTTTACCCACTGTCAGATCTTACAAGGAAAAACAAATAAAGTCCTGTGGCACCTTAAACACTAACAAATTTCTTCGAGAATAAGCTTTCACAGGCTGCAATCCGCTTCGTCAGATGCATGAAGTGGAAACTACAGTTAGGAGGCTTACATACACTTGCAAGGGTGAGAAAGATTACAATGGGCCTCACTTCTCACTCATTCCTACCAGCTCTGTTTGGTCTAGATTAGGGGTATCAAACTCATTTGCTATAGGACAGATCTGACTTAAATGCAGGGCTGTCCCATGGGAGGGGCGGGGTCCAGGGCCAATCAGCCTGGTGGGGCCCCCACCTTCCACCCTGCCCCCCTATGCTGTGGGAGAGGGGCATGGCAGGTCAGCCCAGCGGCTGGGTTCTACATTCTCGCTCTGCTCCTATGGGCAGGGTAGGCAGGCCCAGGGGTGGGACAAGGTGGCCCAGAGGCTGGGATCTGCACTTCTACCCCTCCCCTTGCTGTTGAAGGCAGTGTGGCAGTGTGGGAATGCTGGCAGTGGGGCAGCGTGTGACCCATGGAAGTGTGGGGGCTGAGGTGGTCGCCCCGCTCGCCCCACACAAGGACAGCCCTAATTTAATGTACTTTAAGGGGGCTGTACATACCATAAATTGAAATACTAGGGCACTCTTGGGGCATCACAGAGCACTGGATATGCAAAACTATGCTCCACGATGCCACTCTCTCTATTAGGGAGACAGTGTGGTCTCATCTCATAGAGCACAGTCTTGCACACCCAGGCTATGTCTACACTTGTTAATTTAAGTCGACTTAGCTAAGACTTTCCTTTTAGTCGACTTTGTTAAGTTGACTTAGCATGTCTACACTCAAATTTTAAGTCGACTTTGAGGGGACCTTGCCAAATCGACCTAGAGCGTCCACACTGGACGCCTAGGTCGACTTCTAGGGGCTAGGTGGACCTGGGACAGGACCACGGTGGCAGGGGGAGCACCCCTTGCCAAGTGCCAGGGGGCTCAGCCTTTGCCCCATTGTACCTTGGTACAATGGGGCAAAGGGGGACAGAGACCCTGGCAGGGCATAGGGGCAGGGTGGGCAGGGCTCTGCCCTGCCCTTTGGGGGGGCACGCCAAGCTGTGCTAGCCTGGCAGAGAGGGCAGTGGGGAAGCACTGGAGCCCCTTAAGTCAACTTAAAGTCGACTTAGGGCTACTCCACGTCTATACTGGCTAAGTCAACTTTCTAAAGTCGACTTAGCCAGCAAAGTCGACTTAAAAGGAGGTTTTACAAAGTTGACTTAATTTTTCCTTAAATCGACTTAAGGATAGTTTACTGTAGACACAGAGTAAATTAAGTCGACTTAAGCAGGCTTAAGTTGACTTAATTTACAAGTGTAGATGCACCACCAGTGCTCTGCAATATCACAAGATCTGACACTTGTGGCATCATGGAGCGCTGGGTATCCAAGAACACACTTTCTCTCTGTTAGGGAGAGTGGGGTCCTGTGGGCCGCATACACCCCTGGTCTAGACCATTCATATAAGGATAAAGGCAGACGCTGCCTGATATGGGCTGTGGTCCTTTACTAGTTTCAAGTCAAACTTCATGTTAGTCCATTTACAAGATCACCTGATACAGGAAATATCAGGCATACAAACAGCCCAAATACTGTACAGATATTACACAGAAACATGACAGTCATGTAGGCTATGGGGTTCCCCATCTAGTTATCTGCTCCTCCTTAGCAGTTGCAGCCAAGAATAATACACATTTAATCCTAAATATATTATATATGCTTAACCCTACCGAGAGGTGGCTTTTGGGGTAGGCAAAGCAGGCAGCCACCTAGGGCCCCAAGCAGTGAAGGGTCCCTTCACCTACCCCAGGGCTGGTTTCGGAGCGCTCAGCAGGGTGCCACACTGCTGATGGAGCCGGCCACAGGGAGCTGGTGTCGTGGCGGGGGTGGGGCCCCCGGTGGGGTGGGGGAACCATGGGGTTGGGTTTTGAGGTTTTCAGGGCCCCTGGCATGGCACCAGGGCCACAGAGGGAGGTTTCAGGTTCCCCAGTGGGATGCCGGGGCCACAGTGGCGGCCGGGGCTGGCACCAGGGAGCCCCATACGGGCCCTGAAATGGGCCTTTGCCTAGGGCCCCAGATAGGCTAAGGCCACCTCTGACCCTACCATAACATTCACTATTCCTAAGAGGGAATTCACTCCAAGGCTATGTCTACACTTGTAATTTTAAGTCGACTTTAAAGTTGACTTTAAGTCGACTTAGTTAAGTCGACTTAGTGCGTTTACACTTAAAATTAAAGTCGACTTATAGGGGAACTTACAAAGTCGACCTAAGTATCCACACTGGACACCTAGGTCAACTTCTAGGGGCTTAGGGGGACCTAGGGCAGGTCCATGGGGGCAGGGGGGCACCCCTTGCCCAATGCCAGGGGGCTCAGCCTTTGCCCCATTGTACATAAGTACAATGGGGCAAAAGGGGTCAGGGACCCTGGCAGGACATAGGGGCAGGGTTGGCAGGGCTCTGTCCTGCCCTGTGGGGGGCATGCCAGGCTCCCCGTGTGCCCCCTCAGCAAGGATGGCAATGGTGTAGTCCTGGGGTAGCCCTAAGTCGACTTAGGGCTACCCCACATCTACACTGGCTTAAGTCGACTCTAGGAAGTCGACTTAAGCACTAAGTTGAATTTAAAGGAGGTTTAATAAAGTCGATTTAATTTTCATTAAGTTGACTTTATTTTCCTTAAGTTGACTTAAGCAAGCTGCTTAAATCAACTTAAGAAAACTGTAGTGTAGACGCAGGGTAAATTAAGTCGACTTAAGCAAGCTTAAGTCGACTTAATTTACAAGTGCAGATGCAGCCCAAGGGACTAAACTAAACTGTAACAGCTGGTGCACGACACCAACTTTTGAACAGCTCTGTGGTATGAGAGAGAAAAATAGAGAAAGATTTGTGTTTATCTATCTGCTCTGCTCTCTTATTATACCGCCCCCCTCTCTTATTGTACCGCCCCCTCTGGGCCAGCCAGTGATGCCCACCTTCAATCCTGTCTGTTTTTCCTGGAAATATTTCTGAACTTTCTTCCACACTGGGCTTTACACATCACACAAACTCCTTCTTTGTCAAGCGGAAAAGGCACTCCTTCTCCAAATCCCTCCTCAGCAACCACTTCGGAGGCCGAGGCTGCATGTGAAATTGTGAACCGTATACAGCCAGAGCTCATTTTCTGGCATGACCTGCAGTTGACAAAGGTGGGCACAAGCCTTGTGTCACAAGCAAAACAGAGGATGATAAAAATGCTGCGTGACTTGCTTAAAATCTGACTGATTAGGCCTGCTTTCAAATGGGTGGGCCATGCAGGGCCGGATTAAGGTCCCGCGGGCCCTTGGCTGCCCACTTTCGTGGGCCCTGCCCTCCCACTGCAGTAATCAGTCTGGGGGTGAGACTTGGGCATGCCAGCCCTGAAGTCACCTTGCAGACATGCCAGCCCTGGGGCCAGTGCTTGGTGATGGAGGAGGCCAGTGGGCCAGCGCTGTGGGGGAAGGGGCCCTGCAGCCAGAGGCTGCGGTGCATCTTATTCCAGCCTCACCCCCAGGCTGGCTGGTGTACCCCTGAGGGTGGGGCGGGCCAGTGTGCAGGGTAGCCTCTGGTGGCACGCCAGGGCCAGAAGCACTATTGGAGCACCACATTGGGGCCCCTGGGGGACTGGCCAGGCCAGTCTGAGCCATGAGGACCCAAATACGGTGCCCAGACAGTGCTCCTTGCCACCCCACCGGAGGCCGCATTGCGCATATGTAAGGGAAACGGAAGATTTTGTGATGGTGGAGCATTAGTGGGGGTGGGGGCCCCCCAGGCACATTTCCTCTCTGCTAAACTCTGTAGTAAACAAAGTAATCAAATAATAGTTCTAGAGTTAAGTAGTTTGAAGTTTTTGACAGTAGCAATTAACGCCCATCAGCAGCAGTCTACGTGACCAGGAGTAGGGCTTGATCACCCCTCCCTGTGAATAAAGGGGCTATAACAATAGCTCAGCCCCATGCCCAAACTGGACTTCGCCGCAGGATCTTGGGAAAAGAGGCCTCGGACAACACACTCCCCTGCTGAAGCCCGCGTTGCCTGGGGTCCTCAGCTGCAGAAGGGACGTAAGTTGTTTATCTTGCGTCTTTAATTCTGACTCCAGTAATCATACTGGTATGCGTGATAGGTGATCCACTAAATAGTTTGTTAGTGAATAAATCCACTTTATTCTATCATTTGTGTCTCGATGTTTTTGTTGCTGCTGAATCCTCGAACCTTGTCCCCCTGGGGAGGTGAATATTACACTATAAGCCATCAGCTAGCCTGGGGGTGGGACGGAAGCATTGCACATCACAGCCTCTGGACCCAGGGTCCCCATGCACCCAGTGCAGGCCAGGCCCTTCCAGCATTGTGCTGTCAGCTCTTGTAGGGTTGCATGGCCTGGGTAGGACTGGATCAAGGCAGGGGCTTGAGGGGCTGATCTGGACCTGGTGCCATATCCCACCCATAACTACCCCCTGATTACAGCTACCATCCTCTTTCACAAGAGAATCAGCTGAAATTATCTCTCTGTTACTCCCTCCTATTTCTTGGCTGGTTTGTTTTCACTTTTAGCAGCTTTCCTGAACCTGTACTGTTTGTTTTAGCCAGACGGTACTCCCCATGGGCTCCTTTCATTCTTTTAGGTACTAACAGTTCAAGTCACGTTTTCTCTCTCCTCAAAAGAAGCTGGACCCAGACATTTTGACCCCAGAAAAAAGCCAGCAGTTTCTCCCTTCCCTTGACTGATTCGTGGCTGCGGCCTTGAGCACGTGTGATTAAGAGCCCGCGTGTGCCAAGGGGGGCATCCTGACTGCATCACCAGCTCTGGCACACCCCGCCAAAGGGCGGGGAGGTGACGCTGAGCAATGAGACCCCTCCTACCGTCTCCTCCCGCCGCTCCAGCTTCAGAAAGGCCCCTGCATCAGCTGCTCAGACCCTGACTCATCCCTCCCCCCGCCCAGCCGACACAGAGAAACCCGAAACCCCAGGCCAGGCATTCCAGACTCCTCCCGGAGCAGGAACAGCCGGGCCCGGGAGAGGGAGGAGTGGCAAGGGGAGGGGAAAGGCGGGGAACTGCTGCTGCCCTGCTCCCTCCGGCACCCAAGCTGACGGGTCCGTCTGTCCGTCTCAGTCTAACGCGAGCAGGGGCCGGGGAGCGGAGCAGCCATGAACAGGCTGGGGAGGAAAGACCACGAGACCCTCATAGAGATGTCGCTGGCCGCGGATGGTAGGTGCAGGGGTGGGCGCTGCTGTTTGTTCTTCCATACGGCTCCGGGCATTGTCTGGGGGCTGCCCCACCCTAGAGCCAGCTGCTGCCAGGGGCTTCCCGCGGACTGCGCGACTCCAAAGCCAGCCCCGGGGCACAGGGAGAAGCCCCGATCTCCCTCCCCCGTGTCTTGCCCAGGCTGCGGCCTGGCCGGGAGCCTTTGCTGGCAGAGCTAACGGTGTCGCCGGCGAGGAGCGACTGGGCGTGGGAGGAGGCTGAATCGGGGCAGCGCAGGGCTGGGGCGCTGGCTGATCGGAGCTGGAGGGGGAGCCCCGGCTGTCTTGCCGTGCCCGGCTGGGGCGGCGCTGGGGCCTGAATGCTGCTTTGTGGAAGCTCACCTGCGGGACAGGAGCCAGCCAGCCGGGGATCTCCGGAGCAGGAGAGTCCCCGCGGCCTGGGCTAGGAAAGGCTCCCGCACGGGGGTGAATAAGGCGTTCCTGGAGGTGCTGGAAAGGCCCCCTTGGCCTGAGTAGGGAGCCCCCCTTCTTTCCTGGGGAGCCTTCTCCCCAGCCTTGCCTTCAGGGGGAGACTGCATCTCCCCTGTCCTGCTGGTAACACACGCTCAGTGGTTTTAGAGTCCTGCATCCTGGGGGTTAGACTAGCTGATCCTTGCAGTGCCATCTAACCCAATCCCTGTGTAAGTTCCCCATCTTCAAGGCGTCTGACGAAGTGGGATTTTCTCCCACGAAAGCTCATGCAATAAATAAATCTGTTAGTCTTTAAAAGTGCCACAGGACTCTGATTCCCTGTGGGTCAGTCTCCCCAGGGAATACAACTCCCAGCACTGGTGCAGAACTCAGCCTGGGGCAGATGCTGGATGCCCTCTGTCACTCTGCTTTCTAAAGCTCTTGTCATGCCAATGAATGGATTCCCTGAGAAGCCCACTGGTTTGAGCCTGATGCATTTTGGGGACAGGATCAGGGCCGGAACAGGCAGAGGCTTTAGGAGTGGCAGCCCTGCCTGAGACTGCACCATGCACTGGGCTATCTCACCCCCTGGGGCAGACAAACCAGCTCAGGGGTGGGGTAGGAGTATTGTGCACCGCAGCCTCTGGCCCCAGGGCCTCTACCCCTGCAGTGCTGGCTGGCCAGGCCCCTTACAGCATTGGATTTCAAACTTAGGGTCAGGACCCAGTACTGGGTCACCAACCCTCAGGCACTGGGTTGCAGATGGTGAGCCCTGCTGCCATTGCCAAAAGACTGGAACGCATTGCTCAAAAATATAATTGTCGAGCCATGGGCATAAATGACTTTTTGCAACTGGATCCCGAGAGGAAAAGTTTGAAAACCATTGCCATGCAGCGCCAAGCACCGTCCCTGTGTTGGCAGGTTTCCCGGTTGGCCCCTGGAGCCAGCATGCCTGAGTCCCGCCCCATGACCAGGCTGACTGCAGCAGTGAGGGGATGGGGCCTAAGCCCCAGGTGAGGGACACACAAGTGGGCCCCTCACCTGGGGCCCTTTAATTCAGCTCTGGACAGGATTAGTTTAGAACGGTGGTTTTCAACATTTTTTCATTTAAGGATCCCTAAAAAATTTCACATGGGAAAATGTTAGACATAGGTTGAAACCCACAGGTTGAAAACCCATGGGTCTATAATAATTGGTGATCATAATGCTCATATTCTCAGGTGACCAAGTGTGTTTGTGTGTCCCCTCCTCTCTTATTATTAAAACAAAAACCACTGGAGGAATATTTATAAACAAAACTCATTTGATTTATTTGGTAAGACCCTCTGAAAAGCTTGAAAAGGAAGGTTTTGCCATATCACATTGTCCGCAAATATATTTTCTCTTTTTGAATGCAGTCAAAATTACCATCAATGTTAATGTCTAACAGAAAAACTTTCTTATTGTCTGTTTCTACTCCCACTGAAGTTAGCAGAAAATGTCCATTTCCTTCATTAGATGCAGGATAAGGTCCATTGTTTGTACACCAGTATCCCAAATTAATAGTAGAGGAATTCTGAAAACAGAGTTTGTTAATTTCCTGTTCCTTCAGGGTGTCTGAGCATCCCCAAAATAGCAAGTATCCGTACTAAAAACAAACATTGCCTAAACCTATTCAAAATCTAGTGGACTTTTCCCATCAGATTCAAAGTTTTGAAATGTTCCAGAGTTTCCAAAGTTCTGAAATCAATTGAAGTTTGGCCCTCAAAGCATTTGACAGTGTTACTTTTAAGGAGTTTGTTAGGGAGCCATATGAAACAGAAAGATAACTACCAGAAACTATTTGCAGTGACAGCTTTTTCTGGGTACATAATTTAGATATCAATGGCTTCACAGTGAACTTTGTGGGTGTTCTGAAGCTAATACCACATAAATACCTGTTTATATTCACATTTGATGGTACTTGAAGTGGGGTATTTCACCCTGTTGATCAGCAGTACCTTATCAAAGTCATCTGGGGAATTCTGCCTCAATCATCTTTCCCCCAATAATTGCATTAGTTTTTCACACATTAGCAAAAAAAACTTAACTGTCAGTTTCCTGGACAATTTTCTAGGATTGGATTTTAGTGTTTCGTAAAGCATTAGCATATAGTTAATCCAAACTGTTCCTAAATATATATATATATATTTTTTTTTGTGAACACATACGTAATCACTCAGCATCACGGTTGTAGAGCTGGTAATATTTACGGTCTTGATGTCTCCAAAAGTATTTTCTTTGACCAATGAAAAGTACAGTACTTACCTTAAGTATTGGCCTCGTTACATCTTCTGTTGGGGTGAGGACATTCAGAATGTACTTGTCCAGTACTACATCTCAAGTTATTAATCAATAGCCACATGTGCTCACCAGTGAGGTAGCTAGATGGGGGGTGCGAGGAGGGATTGTTTTTTCATGGTAGTTGTTACCTGAACACTCCATTACATAAAGATCAGTTGCAAAACTAAAATCACAGATTAAGGCCTGGAAGATTCCACTTCCCACCTCACCCTAACCCGCACTTGTGTATAGATTAGAAATTTAGGTCTTGGCTCTCCTGGAACTTGGGAGAACTGGAAAACTATTAGAATTATAACAGCACAAACTAGGAAACTGAGGTCATGTCAGGATTCAGAAGTTGCATGATTTCAGCTTCAAAATGGGTTTAAAACCAGTTTTAGTTAAACTAGTGCAAAACCTGCTGTGGACACGCTTAATTCAATTTGAGCCTGATTTGTATTATTTTATAACAGTAACTCAGTTAAACCTAATTGCTATCGACAAGGCTTAAATTGAATTAAGAGGTCCACAAAGGGTTTTTCACCAGTTTAACTACATTGATTAAAATTGCATTCTTAGCTGAACCTGTAATTTAGAATATAGGCAAGGCCTGAGAAGGGGAAAGATATTTAGCTTGACTCTTTCAAACTTTTGTTTGATAGATAGAAGGCCTTTAAAAAAAAAATACAACACATCAGCACACTCTCCTCTGTTAATTGAAATGTGTAAATGTTGCCAGTTTAAGATCTCCAGTGAGTGTTTGAATAAGTTTGATCACACTCTTCGGACTTCTGAGGGAGAAGCCAAGCAAAACCAGTTGCCCAGTCAAACAAACAAACAAACAAACAAAAACAAACAAACACAGAGTAATCATACATGCAACTTTTCAGGCCTTCTTCATAAAGAAGCAAATTGGGGGATAAAATCAATATTTATTTTTGTATTTTGAAGATCATGTAAATTATCCTTCCGTTTCAGAATATAGAATTATTAATGTTTTCCCTTGGTATGCTGCAATACTGATCTTCATCTATGTGTACCAATTCACTAGTAAAAGTGGATGGAAACAGAAACCACCCAAGCTGTATTAGAGGTCATGGAAACCGGGTATGGGTTGATTGGGGCAATAGCTGTGCAGAGTAGACCCTAGACTTTTTTTTTCTTATATATTTGTACAGTGCCTAGCACAAAGGGACACTGGGTCTTGACTGGAGTCTGTAGGTACTATTCTAATACAATTAATCATCATGATAGCTTCTCACTGAGCATGTAGTACTTTTCCATGCTATAGGTATTCAGATACTACAGTGATGGGGGACAATGTAAAACTCATCTATACATCCTGTATTCAAAGGTCTGGAGCCCTTTGGGTAAGGAGGGGCAAGGCAAGGTAACTAAACCTGGTTCATATTTGCATGCAAGTTAATGTGCATTTAGCACCTGTTCTATAACCGCATTGCCTTCAGGTACTCGAGTAGTAGAAGACAAGGGAAAGAAAGTCATTGGTCCACCTTGGGCTACAGCTTTCTGTCTCTGTATTTGAAAGTCACACTTCAAACCTTCTCTTTTGAGGGGGATGCTGCAAGGAAGCTTTGAGTCTCCTAGTTCCAAAAGGGTGTTTTGGCACTTTTAAAGACTAACAAATTTAGCGCACGAGCTTTTGTGGGAGAGTTTCCTAGACTTTCCTAGTTTGAGTTTCCTAAACTTACTTGTCTTACCCCTACTCCTTTCGTTTTACCATTAAAGTGTAGGGTACTGGCCCCCTATTTTTCTGGTCTGACATGAAGATTTTACTGAAGAATTTTAAATTTACCAGAACATTAAAAATTAAAGGCATGGCAGACAACACTTGGGGAAAATGGAACTCAAAGGAAGAAGTCTGTGGTCTTTGAGTGGGAATATTTCTCGGCTATTGGTGGCTTTCTGTTTGGTTTTTACATGAAAAATTAATGATAAAGATAGCATGGTTGTGGAGTATAGCCCAAGGCTCTGGACTATCAGGAAGCTGGTACACACTTCTCTGTCATGTTGCAGAATGTATTGCTTTGCATCAGTAGTTTTTTATTTTGAAAAAAAATTGCATAATCAGATTGAACTCACAATAATTAATATAACACAGCAGTAAAAAATTCTTGACAGTAACCAGAACACTTACTTATATTACTTGTCACTTTGTCTTTCTTTATTAAAGAAAGAAAAGTAACAAATGCCAATAGAAGCTAATAATTTCTCCGAGTGCACTTGTAATGTGTTAGTGAATTCTAATAACTCATCATTCTGGTCCATATTCTGATCTCATTTAATCCAGGTTAAACTCCATTTTTTTCAGTTAATTACTTGGATTTACACTTTAATTGAGATTGGGATGTTCTGTATTCAGTACTACAGTTAACTTCATTTACTGAAGTGATAGGTGTAATAATTTCTTATCCACATATAGAGGAACTGAACAGAGAAGATTTTTTTAACCTGAACACTGAAAAATTATTTTCATGTGTTGAATAACAAGCCTTAAACAGTTTAGAAACAATTCAGAAAATGTGTTTATAATAGAAAACAGAAAACACTCCTTAAAATCAGTAGACATATAACCCACGGATGGAATTTCATTAACAGAAAAGATGAGCTATAGCTGGATGCGTCAAAAATAGATGAACAAATTAAATATATTTTGACTAACCAAAAGGACAACTATATTTTAACAGAAAACTTCAGTGTAGTTTGTAGTAGGAAAGTGCACAGTTTGGATCTGGACTGAGCTAACTTAAATAGTACTGGTTTTTACAGTTGCATATACATATGTTAAGTGTTTTAATGCATTTTAATGGGAAAATGAATCTGTGGTCCCATGTCAACTCAGTAGAAATGTCTTCTGGACTTGACACAATTCCTAAGCACATACTTAACTTTAAGCATGGGGCTAAATCAATCTATTTAGCATATCATTGAAGCATGGCTTCAGTTAACTTTAATGCCAGTAGTGTGCACAGAATAACTGTATGAATTATAGACTTGCTTACGGCAAGTTATGGGTGGTGAACTTTCCGTATAAAACAATTATTTCAGGATGAGGAAAGTTGCAATAAGGTGAAACTTTTCACTCCAGTTTTTGGCCAAAACTGGATTATTTCTTAAATGTAAAGTGTATTGGGAAAACTAAAACAATTTAAAAATAAATTTGTATGGCATTTAATCCTTTATTGGGATGTCTCTGTCCACGAATGAAGTCTGTTTCCTTTGTTTATTTCAAAGAAAAAAAACATGAAGTAAAAAGATAATTACTGTGCTTTTAAATTCATATTTGCTGGCCATGTATAAGGTACACTCCATGACCTTCAGGATTTTAGCCCACCTCCATTCTGAGGAATACGAATACAGAATCTTTTCAGAATCAGTCACTGATCAATGGGAGCTTGTAACTGGATTTGAAAAATGTTACTGAATGACAGTACAGTGTCATTCCCCTGCCTTTTATTAGGTCTGAATGTGCTAGCTCTTTAGTATTCTTAGAGCTTGTCTATATGTTATAGCAGTGCTGCAGTGAAGATACTTCTTATGCCAACAGGAGGATTTCTCCCACAGGGGTTGGTATTCCACTTCCCTAAGAGGCACTAGCTAGACTGATGGGAAAATTCTCTCATCAGCCTAGTGCTGTTTATACCAGGTATTATATCAGTAGTCCTGGATATCCAGCCTAACACTGCATAATGCAAGTATCTGGGTCAAATTCTTTTCAGTCAGACATTGATATAGTTCCACTAAAGTTAATGGAGTTGTGCTAATTTACTCCAGTTTGGCCCCATTATTTTAATACATATTAACATCCAGTCCAATGCTGCTCATTCAAGTAAATGGAGAGACTTCCACTCACTTCAGTAAGTATTAGATCATGCTCTCAGTTCGTTTTGGTTTAAACTTTAATTTCCAGGGAAACATATTGTTGTTTCCCCATCAATATCCAACAATCCGATCCCAGTATCAAAAATTTACCATGTCAGCCTTTTTTCCCTTTATATTGTCAGTATTGTCAAGCTCAAGCAATCAAAAACCATGAGTCAGGTCTGACATTTATGTCGTTAGTTTAAAACTCATGACACTTTTTTTTTTTTTTTTTTTGGAATATCCTTTTGGATTCTTTTAATTTACTTATGGCTTAGAGCCTTTGGAGCACATACATGCCATATTTTCTAGCTTTTCTACTCAACCATGAGCCTAAAAATTTAGATATTTAAAAAAAATAAAAGTCGAAATTCTCCCTGTAATACCAGGATTAGAGCATTTGGGGGGTGAAGAGAAACACCACAACCTATAAGATTCATGATAATAATAATGAAAATGGGCATCAGTGAGTTCCATTGGGATTAGATGTGCTGTGTGAAAGGCAGCTATTTCATTATATTTTATTTTACAATTGCATACACTTTGCTTGAGTTTTTTAGAGCTCATCCTTTCTAAATGAAAAACCCATTTATATAATTACTAACCTTTCTAACAGTTACATGGTACAAAAACAAATGGAGTCAGAAAGAAGACTGAAAATTGCTTTTCTAGTCTGATGGAGTTATTGCTGCATGTTACACATTTAGAGTAGTCTATTTTCATTTATTAAAGCCCAATTCTGCAATGGGCTATGCATGTGTCAGTTCAGGGACCATCCTTGTGGAACATATTGCAGAACTGGGGCCTAAATCATATGCCCTTTTTGATTATGTGGTGCAGTGAGGAACAGCTTGTTCTCACTCATGTAAAATTGGTGACCATGTTTGAAAAGTTAATTACCAAGACTCCAATTTAGCAAAACAGTTAAGCACATGCTTAAACTGTAAGCCTAAGTTTTAGACCATCTCTATTAGTGTCTTTGTCTACACTTGAAAATTTAGGTTGACTTTAGCTAAGTTAGTTAACTTAGTTAAGTTGACTTAGTGAGTCTACACCTAAATTTTAAGGCGACTTTGGGGGGAACTTACAAAGTCGACCTAGAGCAGGTCGCCTGGAAGCCTAGGTTGACTTCTAGGGGCTAGGGGGACCTAGGGCAGGTCCACAGGGGTAGGGAGGCGGGGACACCCCTTGCCCAGTGCCAGGGGGCTCAGCCTTTGTCCCATTGTATCTAGGTACAATGGGGCAAAGGGGGACAGGGACCCTGGCAGGGCATAGGGGCAGGGTTCTGCCCTGCCTAAGTCGACTTAGGGCTACTCCAGGCCTACACTGGCTTAAGTTGACTTGAAAAAGTCAACTTAAGCCTTAAACCGAACTAAACTGAGGTTTATAAAGTCGACTTAATTTTCATTAAGTCGACTTTATTTTCCTTAACTTGACTTAAGCAACTTGCTTAAGGGTAGATGCAGGGTAAATTATGCAAGCTTAAATTGACTTAATTTACAAGTGTAGATGCAGCCAATCAAAGCACTTAAAAACAAACAATGTTAATTTTAAGCATGTGCTTATGTGCTTTGCTGAAACGGCCTAAAATCAAGATTAAGGATATCTATTGTACCATATATGTTTAAGGAACTTGTTAATCATTAAATTGTTATCTAGTTTTATTTCAGAATTTTTTCTACAGGAAAAATACACTATTCCAGCATACTTAATGTCTCTTACAACTTTGGTACAGCCTTAAAAATTAAATGCATTCAAAATGGATTCTCAAGACCATAATATTGTGCCCGGATTTCAACATTAATCTTGTATATAGTGATTGTCTTTTAGATTTTTTTTTGGAAGTTGTCAGGGAAAAGGAGCATTTAGTTCCATAGTATTTGTTTTTAATGTGAATTAAAATAATCTCAGGTTTGAATACATTAGGCAGATAAATTTAGCCACTGCAGTTCTTACTGGGGGAAAATCTCCTATTGTCTATATTTGGACTGGGCATTAAACAAAGAGGGGGAGTTTGAAAAGAAAAGGTTAATACAGGAAATGTACTGAACAGTTTAAATCTTTTCCTTCAACTAAAAATTCTATTAATCCATAAAAATATATTCAAGTATAATGTTAGCTTAAACCGTGTATTTATAACAGAAAAATATTAAAACCAGCATTTATTTACACTTTAAAAGAAGCTGCATAGTTTATATACAGTAGTTGCTTTTAAGTGGTAATATACACGTACCAACTCCAAGAGAGCAGTCCATTGAACGTTACAACTTTGCATGTTACAACCATTTTGCATATGGAAATAATATATTGCTATATTGCTTTTACCCAGGTGCTGTACAGTGCATAGTGCATATGCAAAATTTTTATAAGTTAATGATATATTTCCAGCCTTAATGCCATCTGTGTGTGCTTTGTTAGCCTTGTGCTATATGCTTATTAAGATGTAATCATTTAGGCTATGTCTATACTATAAAAAGTTAGGTTGACTTTGTTAAATTAACTTAATAAGTTCGACTTTAAGTCGACTTTATTAGGTCGACTTAACAAAGTACTTTCCCTTAACCGGGACTTATGAATTTGACCTAACTTCCCTTAGGTCGACCTAAGAAAGTGGACTTATGCGTCCACACTGGGCTTAGGTCGACCTAAAGGAGGGTTAATTCAACCTAACCGGCAGGTCTTACTAAGTCGATCTAAGCTTTCATTAGGTTGACTTAAGGATTTTCTTAAGTCAACCTAATGAAAGCCTAGTGTGGACAGGGCTTAAGTTAGGTCGACATAAGCCTTCTTAAGTCGACCTAACTTGCCAGTGTAGACATAGCCTTATGTATTGTTGCTTACCAGTAAGTGGGCCAAATTAGGCTTGCATTACACATGCAAGCAGTCCTATTGACTTAAGTGGCAGAACTCAACAGTGTAAGGAGATCAGAAATAGGCCTAATTTGTCTAACCTAGCACTGGTTAATTTGGGTGTATTAGTTACCAGTTAACTTTAATTTGGTAACATGTCAATAGGTACATTTGAATTAGGTCATGCTTGTAACCTTTTTCATTTGGTTTTCATGACCATCCGTTTGATTTTGTTTGGATGAATGTTCTCAGAAAGAAAGTTATGGTCTCCTAGACAAGATTTGTTTTAATCAAAAAACAACATTTATTTGTGATAAAAAGGAGTTTGTCTTGACAGGAAGCTGAAGTCTGCTTTGCAAACATTAGCTCATCCAGTGAAGGAACAGAAACCAACACTCTTTGAGTTAGGCTGTATAATAATATTTGCTATGAAGAATCAGCAAAATATCTTATCCATTGCATACTTTCTGATAATGAAGAAATCAATATAAAACATGATTTGTCTGTGGACAGCTCATTCAAGTGCCAATTGAACTAAGCTTTGAAATTTAGTTTGCTTATTACAGGGCTTGAAAAAATTTACCTGACATTTGCTGGTCACAATAGAAATACTTTTGTTGCAGATCCCATATAGTACAACCCCCACTGCCGGGAGGGCTGGAGGGTGAAGTTTATGCTACTCTATCCCCTTTCTAACAAAAAGCTGTTATAGAGGAAGAAGGCTCTTCTTCCCAGTGAATAGAATCAGTCCCTATTCTGCTGCTTATATTTTTCCCAGCGTAATGAAATTCACCTGATTCTTAGCCATTTCACTACTACTCAGTTCAGAAATGAAAGCTTAGATAGCATCAGTCTCTCTGCTATCCCAGGAGAGTGTCTTACTTGCCACAGCATGTGAATTTTTCAAACCCTCTAGTCATTCGTTATAAACCATCCAGTACAAGAGGAAAAAATGGTAAATTTCACATTTGACTTTTTCTCTGAGGAGCACCTTCCACCCCTCCAAATCACCAGCCTTTCCAGTGAGATTTCTGCCGTTCAAATAACACTTTATGGTTGTGAGTGAATGACACTCATAGCCAAGCAGGGCAGTGAAGAGTGGACTGCTGTCAGCTTGAAGCTGTTTGATGGTATTAGACTGTTGACAGTTCTGTTAGGGAGGAATCTGAATACAGCTCAGGCTGGAGAAAATGTGTCAGCGATCATTTTCATAAGGAGAATTTGTGTTTATGTGTGATGGGAGGTGAGGGTAAAGGCACATGGGATGAAAACTTCCAGAGGTTGGAAATGTTTGCTTTTACATACTTAAAGCCTCCCTCTACCCATCCATCACTAAACTTTTAAATTAAACCATTAGAAGCTTTTAATACAACACTGACTAAAGCCGTTAGTTCAGTATCTAATGAACACATTCAAGTATCAGCTTCCTACAGTGGAAAGGGTGGGGGAGCTTTTTGCTGCTTACTCTTACCAAATATAGACTCAATCATGCAGATGACTCATATGCATACAGTATATTTGATGTGCTCACCGCTTCACAGTGTCAAACATCAGCTCTTTGTACGTTTTAAAAAAATTAAACCATTGTAAACATTATCGGCTGGATTCTCACCTGGTGTAAATGGATTATATTACCTTAAAGTAAGTCAGCATAGCTCCATTGACTTCAATGGAACTAGACCAATTTACACTGAAAATCTGACCTTTAAGGTTTGTAGTGCAAGATGTTACATCAGTGTCTTATGTAATCTAGCAATACATGTAGAGAACTGTAATAAAATACAGTAGTTAAAAATGAAAATGCTCTTTAAGGTTAGAAAAAGCCACAATTGTTGAAGCAAGTTAGGTTTACCTATACCATATATTATAGATATGGCCACAAATATGGGGCGTACTCTGATTTGCATGTCTCACTTACAATTCTATTCTATAAATCCAGTGAAGCTAAAGAAAACTTCATCGCCCCCCCACCGCCTAGATTTCTTTTCAAAGTACTTCACTGTGCAAACCATCAGTTCTGGGATTTGAAACTATTACATCCACACTGCAGACTCAATTTGCTGGTTTATTTCCAGCTTCTTCTCCAAATGCAGTGCTGTAGATAGAGCCAGCAAAGGCTGTACACCACTTATGCCCCGAGTCCTTAGTTTAGAAGTGAGTGGTGCATTGGCCTTGGCATTTTGAACAGAGGTGAATTTCACCCCCAAAGAACTGTACAAGTGTTGAATTCCCTTCTGTGGTTCCTGCTTTCTAGCTCTCCTCACACAGCAGAATTTTGCCATTTTTATTTTAATTTGAGCTGCGCACAGCTAATCAGAGGTGCCAAGAAATTTTCATCATGTAGCCAAAGGAAAAAAATAATCCTTTCCGACTAAGAAGGGTGCAAATGCCTCAAAATTCCCGTGAAAAAATCTTTTCATACTACTAAAAAAATTCAGATACACTGCTTTTCAAATTTTATTCATCTCCAAAGTGCAGCTAGTTGGCTTTAGGCAGCACCCTCCTTAGTAACAGGAAGTTGGATTGAAGCATGAGAGATTTGTTGCTGTTGCTCATGGAGAAAAGATTAAGCACTGAGATAAGATCTTAAAAAGGAGCCTATTTCATCCGGCAGACATTCTTGGGGCTCTGCTCGCTGTATAAAGTTTACACTGCTTGCAGAAATACTAAACAGCAGCTTTATGAAATAGAAGGACACTTTTACGTCTGTCGATGAGGAGGCTTGCAGTGTACTCTTATTCCACTGATATGGTAATCATATCCAAAGGATATGTAAAGAAAATGCTTTTTAAAAATTATACTAAAATGTTTTCAGCAAATATTTAGTAAACAAGCGAACATGCTTTTATTATATTGAATATGTCTTATGAGATTAATGAGCCTTCTAAGGAGCTGGAAGAACATGATTTGATCATTTTGTTAAATAAAGGTTAGGTAATGGTACATGCGTAACATTATCTCTGATACACTGCATTTTTCTCTACATGTTAACAATGTTGACTGAGATAAGTAGCAATGTAACAAACATTGATACTGTTTTATTATCAAGAAACTGAATTTTAGAGATGTGGTTGCCTGATATGCTTTACTGCATCACACACACAGCCCTATTTAAAGCTAATTAGAATGTTCTCAGTAGTATATACCTGAATGGAAAGAATGAAAAAAAAATCTTCCACCATTGCTTTGGATATTTGTTGCAATTATAGTGAGGTCTCACATTTGAAATGTCAAATTTGCTTTTTCCTGTAAGACAGTAATATACAAAAAGGTGAACAGTATGAATCAAGGATAATATTTATAGAAGGATGGAAACTTTTTTTTAAAAAAAAAATACTGGCTAAGGATTTGCTTACTAAGTGTAATCCCAGTGAGATGCAACCATTGGATAGATCTGTGAAAATCTACAGCTGGTTAATCATTGGACAGAGAAAGAACTCTATTTTGTTTGTCATTTAGGCCTGTTCTACACCAGGAAAATTACCCTTTGCTGAGTGAATGTCAGCATGTATGCACCCAAACAGGTGCTGAGGACAATTTAACAATAGCTGTAGACCAAGACAAACCATGTTCAGTGCCATTTTAGAAAGCTATGAGGATAGGCTTTAACTCCCATCAGAGACGAGCAAAAATGTCTTGATTTACAGTTGCAATTAAACTGTGTTCAGCACCAATTCTTCTCCACACACTGTTGACCTCATACCACAGGGCTCAACAAATCCTGGGAGCCAGGTCGCCATGGCACCCAGGATTTTTCCCCGGTGCCTACCAGCGCCACGGCAGTCATGGAAGTCAATGCCACCTGGCACCTAAAAAAAGAGGTGGCTG
Organism: Pelusios castaneus; assembly: GCA_007922175.1. NCBI lineage: Eukaryota > Metazoa > Chordata > Testudines > Pelomedusidae > Pelusios > Pelusios castaneus. The sequence continues at coordinate 22,315,434 of ML685785.1, forward strand.
TGCTGACATTTTTAGTGCCAGTGTCTCTTTCCTCCACTCCCCACTGCTGCCACCAGCAAACGTGGCAGTTTTTTGTGGTGTGGGGAGCACCTCAGGTTTGGGCTGGCCTGTAGGTGTGCTACAGATTTGTCGAGACCTGTCGTACCAACAATGGGTAAATATATTTAGCATCAACCAGGAGTAGTTGAATGCTAACAGATGACTTCTACATACCACAGTAGCTCTTTTAATATTTGGCACTTTACAGTATCAGATGTCTTCATTAATATCCTAAAATTATTATTAAAATCTAACAGATGTTTAAAACCCTTTGAGTTATTAGGATGCTAGTTATAATGTATTTCATGGAAAAGGTGGCTTGCAGTTGAACAACATGCAGCTGAACAAAGTTAAAGGTGATGGGGTGTTGATCATTTTGACCATAACATTTGTTCTTTGTGCCATGTGGCAATGGTTCAGATCCCTGCCGCAAGTAGCCAGCCCACGAGCATAAGGTTTCATCCTGACTTTTGGCAGTCTAGTTACTCTTTCCAGGGTGACACCAACAGCTCTTGCAATCCTGAGTGCTCCCAAATCCACCTTCACCAAGTTCTTGGACTATTCACCTGTGGTTCATCAGCCTGAAGGCGAGAAATCAGTCTCCTAGTTATTTCATTTGGGCATACACGCTACACACAGTTGTCACACCAGACACCCAGCTGGGGTATAAACAAACAAATATTTACTTAATAAAAACCCCACACATTCAAAACTGACATAATAAGAAAATAAGCATATACAAGTTACACAAAAAATAAACATAAAGACTTCCATATTAGATAAAATCCCTTTCTGAATATAAGTTACCTATTGATTTTAAACAGTTTCCCAGCAAAGTCCTATAGCTGTGGGGGTGGAGATCCTTCACTCCTGTAGTTTTCCTCCTAGAGGCTGTCCCTCAGTTTCTGGATAATTTTCAGTTCAAACCCCTTTCATTTTAAAAGGATTTGCAGATTTTCCCTTCAGTCACTGAAAGTATTCAAAGGAGAAAACTCCCTCCTTGCTTAGTTTTTGAAGAATGGGGTATTCTTTTTAGTTTCAAGCTATTCCATGTGCTTTGATGGTTCCTTGCTGATTTTTCTTAACCTTTCATCTTATTAAGAACATAAGGCCTGGATTTTCACTGCTGGCTTAGGTCAATATAACGCTCCTTACTTCGACCTTCTACAGCCTGCGTACACACTCAGGCTGCTGGAAGGTTGAATTAAGGGATGTTACAAGTCGACCTCGTAACTACACCCCTCCAGGAGATGTAGGATTAAGGGCGAATTTAGTAGTGGGGTTGTGGGGGCCGACTGCAGCCCAGGGGAACCGAACACTGGGAACCGAAGGAGCTGGAGTGTCCTGTGGACACTCTCCTCTGGTTTTATTAGGTTGATGTATTAACATAGACATTAGACGGTGCCCCCAGTGTAGACATGGGCTAAGAGCTGCCATAGTGGGTCAGACTTGCCTGGTATCGTCCTTGTACCAGAGCTTCTGGGAGAGTGTACAGAACGGCACTTATGGAGTAATTCAACTCTGCCTTGTGCAACTGACTTCTGTCAGTCACCCCAAGCATGGGGTTATGTCCCTGATCATCTGGGCTCATAGCCATTGCTGGACCTATCCTCCATGAATTTATCCAGTTCTTTTTTGAGCCCATTTCATATTTTTGGTCATTACAACATCCTTTGGCCGTGAGTTTCACAGGTTTGTTGTGTGAAAAGGTACTTCCTTTTATTTGTATTAAATGTGCTGCCTTTTAATTTCATCCAGTGACCCCTCGTTTTTGTATTGTTTTGAAGAAGGAGTTCTCAAACATTTTTTGCTGGGACCTCTTTGAAAATATTTCAGGCTGTGACAACTTCCCCACCCCATGGCCCGTCCATGCCATGCCACCTTTACCAGCATGAACTGGGGCTGGCAGCTTGTGACCTCTCCTCCCCCTGCAATAACCTTGCCACTTCCTGAGGGCTCACGATCGCCAGCTTGAGAATCCCTGCTTTAAAGGATCAGTAACACTTCTCTATTCACTTTTTCCATGATTAATGATTTTATAGACCTGTATCATATTTCCCCATAGTCTTCTCCTTTCTAAGATGAACAGATCTAATGTTGTTAGTCTCTCCTGACATGGAAGCCATTCCATACTCCGGGGAGGTAACTCCTCCCAGTCTGATTGCTTCATTGCTGAGTTGTGAGGTGATGCTGAAGTTGCCCTACTTCAGTTACAATTATAATTTTCTATATACGATGCATATTTTTATAACCAGGGTCTATATACATATTGATAATGACTTACCGGTAAGTTCAATACATTACAAGCTTTCATGAAAGATCTTACTTGTTAGACTTTTATAATACAATGACAGTATGCAATTTGTTGGTTTCACTGCTTGTTTCTGGGTTTAATCCTTCTCTTCTCGCCTTGGTGTGTATGAATCCTGATTGTCACTGAGAGCAAAATGTGGGCCATTGAGTTCATTTTCACTTTAAATTGTTAGATTATATTAGGATTAGATTCTGGTTGTAGTGTCTGGATCAGCTTTCATCCCATCCCACCTCAGCTCATGTGGGGATCCTTCTACCACTATCAATACTACAGTAGTTCAGTACTTGTATTTTCCAATGATTGTTGCTGATCCCATGCATGTAAGCAAGGAGTAAAGTTTTGCTGGTGCCCTCTTTCCCAATTTTAATCTGGACTTTACCATACATCCTTTGGAATATTTATATTTTCATGTTTGTAATGCAACAGTGATATACAGAGCTATAGATTAAGAATTAATGTAGCATAAGGAACTATTTATAGTAATTTATCAGCTGTCACATGGCGATAATTTCAGCTTCCACTTTGAAAATGGACATTTTAAAGGAGCATGTGGCATATGGATTGCTTATGTACATAACTGTGTAGTATCAAAATTTCATTAATTTACCATACTGATTGTTCTGCATGGAATTCTTGGTATGGTTGGACCATTTATTTATACTCTGTTGGGTTTCAGTGACTGATTAAAAGCTTCTAACCACATTCTGTTGAGAAGCAAGAATCTCTTTAGGTGTGGTGCAATTTTATAACCAAATTCCAAGAGATGACCCAGTTTATAGTAACTACAGTGACACTGTAACATTTCAGCATTATCAAACATTTCGGCAAGAGAGCAGGACACCATCAAGTCATTAAAACTATAGGTGGGGCACATACGTGTAGGCAGCACATCCAAATATATATCATAGTCAGGCCTTTAATTTTTCTGCAGTCTGTCCTCAAACTACAGAGTGCCCTGTGGTTTGTGCTTCAAAGAGGTTTTCTTAACTATGAGTTAAGAGATTGGAGAGCCTAGAGTTGGCAAATTTGTAGTGTTCTGTAAGTGTATCATGCTGACAAGTAAAAATTGTAACAGATGTGTACAGTAAACAGCCATTTTCAAGGCCATTGTCAAGTTGGATGTCTGTGCTCACTTCAGTTACTTTGAAAGACTAATGTTTATATCAGAAACTGTAAGTGCTGAGGGTCATAGTCCATTGCCCAACTCATCGATTGATGGGAAGCATTTCTTTTTCAGATCTGATATCTAGTGCGGGGTCCCAAAAGTCATCCCATCTCTGTCAAAGTACCTTGGGAACAAAACGTGGGCTTTGCAAATTGAGAATTCATAAAACCAAATAGAAATAGGAAAGTTTTAATGAAATTCTTTGAAAAATATCCGAACAAACAAAAAACAAAACAAAAACCATTTTGTGGTGGTGTGTTTTTGTTATGGCTGTTTTGATATAATTATGTACAGTGAAATCCTGGCCCACTGAAGTGAATGGCAAAACCTCCCGTGACTTCCAAAAGTCCTGGATTTTACTCATATTTTCCTGAAGGTCAGGTAAAACAAATAAAACACATCACTGAACTTGTGAATGAGAACCAAAAAGAGAAAACCATAAATGTAATGTGAAACTGACCAGTTAAATTTGTCTTCAAATGGAATAAACACAAGCAACTTGAACAGTAAATCTAGGGCCTCGGTATGTTTTTACTGCGTCTAATTACACACGCAAATAGTGCACACCACTTAGTTTGTGTAAACTGTCTTATTGTTGTGATCCCATCTATGCCTGCTAGTTCATTGTACCCACCTGTTAGAGTCTTCAAGACTATCAGCTCTTTGGGAGAGGGGCTTATTTACTATACGTCTGTACAGTGGCTAGTGCATAGGGCCCCATACCAGTTTGGGACCACTAGACACCAGTATAATACAAATAAATAATAAAATTAACCACAGTGTTACTGCACTTTTACATCAATATATCTCCAGGAATTCGAGGGGAATTAGGAGTATGTAGTGGTGACTGAGGTTTTAAGACCAGTTCTAGGAGCACCGGGGAAGGAAGGCTATGTCCATACATTTAAAAGTTACATATTCCTCTATGAGGCTGACTCCCCTGACCAGTGCAGAAGGGGACTGATATCATGGTTGCACTCTCATGCAGATCCTCTTCTCTTGATGGCTATGTCTACACTTGAAAAGTTAAGTCAACTTTATAAAGTTAACTTAATAAGGTCAACTTTAAGTTGACTTAAAGTGGACCTTATTAAGTCGACTTAACAGAAGTGGACTTAACTTTTCAAGTGTAGACATGGCCCCTTTTTGACCTTATTAAGTCGACTTAATGTTTTAAGTCGACTTAAAAAGGTCCACCTAGGCACTACTCCGCGTCTCCATTGGCTTAAGTCGACTTAATAAAGTCGACTTAAGCGCTAGTTCGAATTAAAACTAGGTGTTATTAATTCGAGCTACCTTTTCCTTAATTCAACTTAAGGAGCATCTTAAGTCGACTTAAGGAAAGCCCAGTATAGACACGGAGTAAATTAAGTTGACTTAAGCCTCCTTAAATCGATTTAATTTGTAAGTGTAGACGCACCCGATGTGACAACTGGGATGGTTCTTGACACCTGTGCACGTATTCAAGTTGAGCAGATATCCAAAGCAGTGGTTCTCAACTTTTTGCGGGTTGCAACACACTTGGCTACATATCGTGACCCTACAGGACACACCAGCGCACATCCCCAGACTGAATCCAGCCATCTCCCCGGCTCTCTGCAACACACTTACTGCTGTGTGGCGACACGGTAACGTGTCTTGACACAGTGGTCGAGAACCACTGATCCAGAGCATTTGCATCTTCTTGTGCAGCCATAAAGTAGTTGATAAATCTGGCCCTGAAGTTATAGGAGATGTAGGCTAGGGGTAGGCAACCCCCGGCACACGTGCCAACAGTCGCACACGAGCCCATTCGGAGCAGCACTCGGCATCCTCTGTGGCACCACAGAAATTACCACTCCTGCCACCAAAGATACTCTCAAGTGGCTTCTTTCAGGGGCAGCTGCAGTGCGGAGGTCCCTGCCATGTCCATGCCCCAGGCATACCATGTGAAGAAACCGCCCAGAGCAACTCCTTTCTGTGGTGTGCTGCTGCCAAAAGGAGTGACTCCAGGCAACTTCTTTCCATGGTGTGCCTGGGGATAGGGGTCCCCAGGCTCGCTGCCGAGAGGAGCCATTCCAGGTGGCTTCTTTCCACAAATGGGCCATCGGCACCAGCTGAGGGTTGAGAAGGAGGGGCCAGCAAAGGGGTCGGCAAAGGCTGCCAACGCCTGATGTAGGCAGTACACTACAATGAAAACAAGTGCATAATAGATTGGTTTTCTGGAATTCCAGAGTTTGGTATTTTGCCACTCCACCTTGGGAGGCTTCTTCAGCATCTTGTTTCTCCTTTATTTAAAATACTCCCTAAACGTCTAGCTCTAGCAGTTTAAAAATACCACAGGTTCTCCCTATGCCCAACTACCACAATTTAGAATATTCCTTTTTAGAACTGTAATTGGTACTACTATCAATGTAGATGTGTATCATTTTCCGAAATGATGAACTAATTATACCAGTAAAGTGTAATATGTACAAAGTGACATTTTGTTATAGACCACATTACAGAGAATTCCCAGCGCTGCTGGCTGCTCAAATACTGTTTACTCTTGAAAAGGGTTGCCAGCACAGCCCATTAAAATACCATTCAAGCAATGTACCAGTAGACCCATGCTTGTGGGTTTTGGCTAAGAACAGATTAGAGCTTTTCCAAAGCTTATGCCTTTTATACCAGAGGGAAGCCTTATAACCCTTTAAAAGAAAGACACGAAGTGTCAAATTAAAAATCTCTACCAAAATTCCCATTTATTGTAATGGGAATTCTTCCTGAATAAGGACTGAGTACAAACTGAGTAAGAAATATAACCTGTACTATGTAGGGGATCAGACATTATACAATAGACTTTTCCTTTCTGATGTATTGTTCTGGATTGCATCTGCTTTAACATACTGGAGCTGGCCCTGGCATGCTTTCTCAAATAATAATAGAGATTTTGTTAGCACTAGGAATAGGCCTCTGTTCTCTTTGGAATGATGATGCCTTATTACACTCTCATTCTTGAAAGCTTTGTTTCTGGTATGTGAGTAAAATGTTGTTCTTTGGAACAATTCTGGAGGTTTGTTTGTTTGTAGCAAAGTTTAAAAATACTTTCATTTACAAAAACTGTTTTATCAGTGTAGCAGGTAACGCTTGCTACACACTTTTAAATGGAGGAACACCACCTTCACGCTCAAGGCCTCGTCCTGAGTCATTTGGGTTACCTATGAAAACTCCTGCCGCTGCTAAAGGAGTTACTCTGGATTTACAGTGCTGTGAGAGACAGCAGAATTTATTCCTGCATTCACCAAAGAAGCAAGTGTATTTAATCTGAGTTTGTTTATTGGAGATGCAACATTCAGTTCAGTACTAATATTGCATTACAAAACAGCAGTACTGATATAAATGGTGCTTGGAGCATCATATTTTCATAACTGCTGAGAAAAAATCTGTAGCAAAGATGGATATTACATCAAATCAGTTATCATGACTCCCCGAGGAACACAAGGATTTGAGTTCCTTTCTTACACTGTTTTTGTATTTCTGCTGATTTAGGAACATCTTTTTGTACCTTTCTAATGTGCGATAGTAGATTAATATTTTTGTCTGATAGAAATTTATTTCTTTTCATACATAGGCCCTTTGTCTGAGCTGTTGTTAACTGGACATTTTTGCAGTCCCTAGAAAGAGAGAAGGATGCAGAAAAACCTGATTAGCACTTGCTTTTAAAGGATTATTATTTATTTATTATAGATTATTTGCACATGTCAAAGCAGATCTGCTGACTTCTTAATAATATATTTAAAGGAGGCTGTGCTGCTTGCTCTGTCTGTGTTTTGTATTTTTCAATTTGAAAATTGGCTCAGTTGCTGACACAGTGGTTATGCCGTGGCTTTTAGGGCTGAACAGTAAGATTTATAAAAAGATACTTTATAAATTCTGAAATTGATATAAGGAGAGTAGATCTAGTACCTCAGTTTCTGTGTGTGTATGTCCATGTGCATGTGTAATTGTGCTTGGGTACATGTGCTCAAGTTAAAGGGCTAAATTCATCCATAACTCTATTGATTTCAATAAAGCTGTACCAGGAAAAGCTTGGCTCCATGCCCAGCAGCACAAACACAATAAATCTTGGTGGCATCACAGAGAACTCAAAACGACGTTTTCTAAAGCTACTAAAAAATAGATTGCGTGTTTAGGCACTGCTCTGGATGTGTGTAAACCACCATGTTAGAAATTCCAAAGGGGTAGCCGTGTTAGTCTATTGTAGAAAGACAACAGAGTCTTTAAAAGTGCCACAGGACTCTGTTGTCCACCATGTTAGAAGTAATCTAAGGAGGTATTGTGTCTCAGAGGCACAGTTCCCGCTTTCCCACTTATGCCAGCAGCTAATGGCAACACTACCCATATTGGTTTAGTTTGTGATCCATCCACTTCTCCAGCCCACCTGTTCTGGGGGTCAGGGCAATCTACCTGTTATGCACCTGGAACTTAAGTTCCAAGTAGCCTATGAAAGGGGGCCACAGATGTTCTTTTACAGTCAAATACTCAGAGATACAGTCTAGCCCCATGATATTTTTTAAGATATTTATAATGAAAGGATGCTACATTTGATTAACCCTCTTTAAAAGAAGGAACATATTGAGGCCCTAAGTGTTTGTTGGTGTTCTTTTCATTTGTGGCCATTTCATTGCATCTTTGCATCAAATAAAGCTTTTTCTTTCTCAGTACTCAGGATTGTGGAGTTAGCATCTATTGAATTATCTCTGTGCATCTGAGTTCCCTATAAACATTTATGTTAATGTTTCTCTTGAAGAGAAATTTTCTGCTCACTTTCATTTGTGAATCAGCAGTCACAGTTTTTGTTAAACATGCAGACACAGCAATCATCACAGACTTTTTTGGGTGAATGATCTTAAACTTGGGCAATATTTGTGGGAATGCCTATCTTTTTGAGTGACAATGCTGAATCAGACTCCCCGGGTGAAGACAGAAATCACTTAGGTCATGACTCACTCATTGGTAAGCATGGCACAGATTCTATTATGATTCTTTGGGCACATAAGACAAACTATTGATAAGTAAATCATTGACTCAGTGATTATCAAGATGTGAGTTTTAATTTACTTTTTGTGTCAGAACAGGTCACACCACTAGAACAATGAGCAGAGTTTGGTTCGTCGGTTGCCTTAGAGACTTCCTGTGTAGGATAACATTCTGTTTCACTAGTTGAGCATGATGAAGGTAGGGAGTGTAGCACACAGCAGTTATTTCATAGTAGATGCATTATGTTTTTCCCCTTTCCTCTGAAACATTAAGTATTGATTATGACCAGAGGTAATATACTGCATTAGATAGTCCAGTAGATGTGTGACCTGGGGTGGCAGATATTTTGTGTACATAGTGCTGTGTTTTTCTGCAAACTCTAAATTTGCAGAAAGCAATATGGCTGGGCTAATGTTTCATCCAGCAGTTTTTTGCTAATGGAAAGGAACAGTTAGCTAACTGTTAAAGTTAATAGTTATAACAGGCAGTCTACTCAGGGCTTGCCTGTATCATTCTTTCCGTAAGTTATTTCTGCTAGAGGGAGATGTGGTCTGAACACAGGGCTGCAAAGTAAGACCTCCTGCATATTAATCCTGATTTGACAATTTCTTTCTTTGTAGGCTTAGGGTAGTCTTCAACCTTTCTGCCACAGTTTACTCATCTGTAAATTGAGGCTAATGACAAAAATGTACTTTCTAGGAGAACTAGTAGGATTAATTAAGGTTAAGTAATATTGTTGATATTAGCTTATCCATGCTACCATTAGAAAACTGATAAAAGTATCATTGTAAAATAAAATTATGGCTGCTTGCACATGGTGTTGAAGAGCTACTTTTTGCTTAATAGTAATTCTCTTACCTTTTTAGGGATTAATTGTGTCTCTGATACAATGCCCTGTATTGTGGAGCTGTGAGGGTGCTCTGGGCTAGATCTTTGACTGTGCTAAAGGCTTCACTTGGTGTATAAGAGTGACGGTGATAGGAGATGGAGGAAAAGATGTCTTTGAACACCATTATGCTTCCCCAGTTTTCAGCCTCAAGGCTGTTCTAAATTATGTCTGGCCACATCAAACCTTCAAAGGTCTCTATTGCAGCTGAAGACCGCTAGAGTGCTGCATGACTCTGGTCCTGTTCCTGCCTGCCCAGTTTGCCTTGACAATGGGGCGAGAATTGATGTGGCCTACAACAGGAGAATTCCCATTTAGCTGGTTATGCCAAAGTTAAGGAGGATGTATAGCATTGTCAGAGCCTTATTGAGACCAGGGTCTGGCTCATTATGTCTTATGACAGAGATGTCATTTCATTCCTAAACAGAGTGCAGAGTATGTTCACTTCTGCAGCTGGCCAGCTGTACTGGCTGGTGTGGAGGGAAAGCGGTGTCCCTTGCCTACACTTTGCACCTGTAGCAGTAATAACAGCGCTAGTCCTATTTAGTCCTTTGTCTCTATGTGCTGCTTAGCTCATCCCATTTCTCAGAAAAGATATAATAGTTCATGGTGGCAGTGAGGTCTTGCCTTACTTGAGGCTTCATTACCTTTTCATAATACATTGCGTACATTTACTATTATATTGTGAAACTTTATAAATACAGCTGAAACTACATATGTCAATACAAGTGAACAGCTGACATTTTATGATGATTTTCCTTGATTTTTTTCCTTGCATTTGTTTTTTACCTGCTAATTAAAAAATATTCTGCAATCTACGCTGGGTCCCCCAGCCAGGAGAGTGAATTTACCAGGTTTCACCATATCATCAAATTAATTGTTGTGCATTCCTTTAATCTCCCACCTATGTATCTGCTTTTCAAATGTGTGGCTATGAGCCACGCTGCACTAGCTCACTGTAAGAGTATGTTATTGGTGACTTTGAAAATGTCTATTGCTGTCTAAACCATTGAGTATTTTGTCAGTGATCTTCCTGGAACGCGTTGGCTCCAAGCAGAGTAGGTAGACTTTGGAAGAAAGCCAATATTAGGATTCTTGAAACCCTGAATTACCTAAAAAGTCCATTTCTTTACAGTGAGGAGTCAAATGAAATTTTTGGTTTTTGCTTGTTGCTCTATTTCTTCCTTGCTTGGCATGGATAAGGAAGGCATTTTGTGCTCTTCCAGTAAAGATGTAGAATGCTATGTCTCATTTCCTGTTATTAGTCAAAAAGCTTTATTTTTCCATATTTAATATAACCTATTATCTGATTGCACTGATGAATAAATACCTTATTTTTATGTACAGTAAAATGTCTAAATAAGCAACTCAGGTGCCAAAGCAGCTCTGTGCCTTCCACATTTCTATTCCTACTATTGACTTACATGGGCTAAGATATAAGTAGTAAGTAGTACATGCACAACAGAAGCAGCAGTAGTAGTATATTAGACTGAAATAGAAAGTACCTGAAATTCTATGGATGCTCATTCATACAGATAAAGAAATATGCCCTGGGATTTGGCGGGCAATACATTGCCCCATCAGTGCTTGCAAGCAGTGGCTGCTAGTACCACTGAAGTGACAGTTTTGGCCATAGAAGGACAGGTGGGGGATATAGTGATTCAGGGTAAAATTTTCAAAAGAGCCTAAGTCCAATTTTCATAAAAGCATAAGGCTCATTGACTTATAATGGGATGTAGGCTCCTAAATCACTCAGGTGCTTTTGCAAATGTTATCAGTTAAGTATACAGTTGAAGATTCATCAGAAACAGTAGTTGCAATGGAAAGGCATTTCTTTCAGAAACCCCATGTTGTTACAATGGCGGGGCAATAACATTTACTCATATTTAAATGTGAAAAAAGTGTTCTTATCTTCCTAAAGTGGATTTCTGTAGGTATAATTTATCCTGTGATTATTTCCTAACTGCCTGAGCCATTGCAGAGTCTGGCAGCAATTTATTTGATTTAATTCTGCATTGTAAGGTGATTCATTTCATACTCCTTTGAATCTGCAGTTAGATCTTCGTTTACCTTTATTACACCATCAAAATGTTGAACAGCAAAGCATGGCCTCTGCTATTGTATGCTGTATTTGTGGAAAAAATGCATCATCTTCTGACATCTTCGACAAGTGGAAGTAATGTTTACAGCAGATGCAACCACTATCCTTTTCTTCCCATTGTCAGGCCGTGTGAGAGGGTGAAGGACGAAAATACATAGTAGAGATTTTTGTTTTAGGAGAGTGTCTTAAAAACCTATGTTGGCCCAGCATTATAATCCTTTATCTCTAATGGTTTGTTCTGGTTATGGCAGTTTTGTCCGCTGCAATGGAGAGGTCTGTATTAGCTATATCATGATATAAAATGGATATAACTTTCAGGCTCTTATTGTAATGTTTTTTCCCTTAAAGATAATATCCCAGTTCTCACCAAGTTCAAGCCATCAAGGTCAGCAGGTATTGTACTAACCCGCAATATGCCTTCTTCTCTTTTTGGTGTAATCTTTCAGTTTCTCTCTTCGTTGTTGTGTAGAATTTAAATCAGTTGTGTCGTAAATATTTCCTAAAATCAGATCTAGCTCATTGTGAGATACATGGAACCATGTTACATTTATAATAAGTACCTCATACATTCTAATGTAAATTCTTGATTGAAAATAGAGATTGTGCTTATTAACACTATTTAGAAAAGACACTTCCATTTAAATGCAAATGCTGCCAAAAGAGACAATAGAGCCCTTTTCACTACCCTCGTGTAATCAGCTACAATACTGGTAGATCATTCAATATTAAAACTCGTGTATATTTTTAATATTGAAGTCTTATTATAATTCCCCTCGAATTTAGCATTAAACTCCCCAACTATACATTGATGAGAATACATGATTAAAAATGGTAAGGCTTTCATCCAAGACTGTCGTTGTCTAAGGTTCCACTTTCTCTTTGGGTATTTTGTGACATGAACAGCTTTGCTTTCAAATAAACGGGCAAAAATATAACAGTACTAACTACGTTTTATCAGCAACGTACGTCTCAAGTTCAGTGCAGTCTGTTTTCTGTTGTGTGTGTTGAGTATTTGTGCTTTGCTGAAGATATACTGAATTAAAAGCTCAGTGCAGAAGCCTTTTTCCTTCTCTTCACTTCTGAAAATCTAGTGTTATTGTTTTGAAACAAATATTTACCATCTCGATTATTGATATCTGTTTTGGGAGGAGCACAGTTTTGTCTGGTCTTCAAAGTGATGCCTAAAGCATAGTGGGATAAATAAGAAAGGAAGAAAATAATCGTTACTCCTGAGCTAAATTTTCAAGGATGCCTTAACACTGGTCTGTAAACGTGCACCAACAAATGTTCATGTGCAGATTTCCAAATATGGGTACACAAACAGAACTTGTGTATGCAAATTGTGCAATATTTAACTATAAATTTAACTATGTATGGCATAATTGTGTAGTATAGACGTAGCTTGCCCTAGGAGAAGGAGTTTTCCGTCAGTGTAGGAACACCACTTCCCTAAAAGACAGTAACTCAGTCAGCAGAAACATTCTTCCATGTGTCTATTCTGTGGAATTAGGCAGATTTAGCTGTGTTGGTCAGAGATGTGGATTTTTCACACTCCTGCCCAACATAGCTTTGTCAGCCTAAATTTTATGAGGAAAATTTTGGATGTTACAGTAAAATATTTCCGTTGTTTAGTATCCCCTCACCTTAGAGAGGGAAAATATAAATAATGTATTTTAGAAACAAGCTTACACAGACACATAGTACTTCAAGACCATTAAGCTTTTTCTTAAAGTAAATAATTTATTTTTACCCTGAATTGCTTATCATAACCTTTGGAGAAAACAATACAGCTTTACCCTGCCAGATGAGATTTTGGCATCAGATATTCATTTGCAGGCACTAGATGTGTAATAGTTTTGTTACTTAGTTTATACTACTGAAGGAAAAATAAACGAACATTGAGATTTGTAACAGTTTGTAGGAAGGAAAAAGGCGGATAATGCAGCGCTTGATGTGAGCTGTCCTTCCATCTTGTAAAAAAGTCAGTGAAATACTGGTTTGTCTGTGACGTTTCTTCATGTGCTTCTGGTATACTGCATATGCTTGATTTTAGATTTGCTAAGCATTACAGCTAAATTCAAATGAATGGGAGCTGCAAGGGCTTGCCACCTTCGAATATCAGACCCTGTGCACATCTATGTTCTTGGAAATCGAGGAAAATGATGACTCTTTCATCTGCATAAATATTACAGTGTGTGGATCAAATAATCCTCATTTCTCTTAAAGGTATATTTTTCCATGCAGAGCCAAAAGCGAACTATCTTGTTAATCTTTTGTATGAAAGCCTCATATTGAGCCGATAAAATGTCATCCCTACAGTGAATACTTGTTTTGCTATAGGACTATACAGTTTCATAACAGCAGAATGTGGAACGTTCAACATTTTACTACATTTATTTTTGTTCTTAATACCAGAATGTTCTATCAAATTTATTTTATTATTTTTTCTAGAATGAAAGGTAAATATAATAAAAAACAGTTGACATGTCAGCAATCTTCAAACATTAATAAAAGGAAAAAAAAAAAACCTCAAACAGGGATAAAGTCCACAGCCTCCTTGTTAGAGTTAGGACCAATCTAAGACCACTTCCATGGTACTACTTAGTTCCATGGGGTAGCCATGTTAGTCTAGTTTAATAAAGCAAACAAGGAGTCCTGTGGCACTTTTAAAGACTAACAAATTTATTTATTGTATGAGCTTTTGTGGGTATAATCCCATTTCATGCATCCAGCAGAGTGGGATTACACCCATGAAAGCTCATGCAATAAATAAATTTGTTAGTCTTTGTAAGTGTCACAGGACTTCTGGTTTGTTATGGCAATAATTAGTAACTGCCTTTCCAGAGTATATAACATGGAGAGGCAGTCAGTCATTCTGGTATACAGTTCAAGCCCAGGTGTGGGTATGACAGATGGAATACCTGATCAGGTGTGCTGTCAAAGTAACACCACAAAGTCACTTTTAAAAAAAAACAAAAAACAACAAGGTATTCAGTAATCAGTACAGTAGTTACCCCTCCTGATTTTCTTACCATATCTCAATTACACATGCATCTATGATTCACAAAGACATCTTGTGAAGTTTTCAGAGCTGGACTCGATTGCTCAACAATGACAGGCTAATTTCAATTTCTAACAAATATCCTCAGGAAAAATTGAATGCAAAATTCAGGCAGCAGGAATTCTAATGTCTGAACCTTACAGACATGAGCCATTCCATGCAAGAACGGATTTTATCTTCTCAGATTTCTGACAGATTCATTTATCAGAATTAAATTTGTTTCTGTGACTACAAGGTTACAATGCTTCAGCACAACACTTGGAGTATTTTGTCTCAGATTACAGAAATCATTTGTCAGGGAAGTTTTTGCGTGTTGTTGAGAAATACAACTATTTTCCAAATGTGGCTTTTGATCTTCTTAATGTAAAATTAGTATGTGTAGCTTGATGGGTTGAATTTTTGCTCCACTTCTGCTTTCAAATATAAAAAGCTTTTAAATCAGAAATATATATATATATATATATTGATGTGATTTTTTTCCCTCTGCACTCTTTAGGGGAAGATAGCAATGGACCTCTGTGTGAAACCATTTCAAACACAGAATCAGAACTTCCAAGCAACTCTGAGGTAAGGTACAGGGTATATGTGCTGTTCACTCTTCAAGTCTGTGTACACCAGTTGTAGGCAGAAAGGAGAGCACCACTGTGGGAGATAGAATTAAACTTTCTTAATAATAAGCCTATAGCTATATTGACATTAGGTTGTCTATCCTGATTTAAATACTTGTGTATATGTAACCTTCGGGTGGGCTAAAATTAATTCAATTGCCCTTCTCCAGTGCCTCACAGAAATCAATCCCAATCCCTATGGAGAAAGCAGCTGGAGACCCAGGATCCAGTCTGTAAGGGACTCAGCAAAGATTGCTCAGAGTTACCCTCCCATATTAAAATACTACTAAAAACAAACATAACAATGAACTTTATTAACTAAATAAACCTTATCCTAAGAAAACAAAATACAATTAACCGAGAACAATCCCTACAGAAACCCCCGCATGAAAGATCCCCAAGAGTCCCAAAGTCCAGGTGGAGTTCTCCCAACTCAGCTACAGCTTTGTTCCAGTGTAGAGGCTTGAGTGGCAAGAAATAGCTGTCCTCTTCTTCTTTCTTTGCAGGAATCTTCTGTAGCATTCCATGCAGGCTTTTCCTTCTCCTTTGCAACCAGCCCTCAGTCCCATATGCATGTCTGCAAAATCTGTTGCAGATGACTCCATTAGAGGGAGAAAACATCTTGTTCACTCCTGGCTCAGCCTCTCTCCTGAAAACTGAGTACACAGACTCTTCTCAAAGCAGCTCCTGCCTGCTGTCTGCACAGACTGCTGCTCTCCTGTGGTCTGACTCTGACCACAACACATCACACCAGCAGGGAAACCCGTGGAGCATGCTCAAAAATGCTACCACTCCCTGCTTCCAGACCTTTCTAGTTGAGGGTAGCTAATCTGCCCAGCAACAGTAACCCACCCTCAGCAGATCTCTTAAAGAGATAGCCCTTTTTAGGCATATGGGTTACATATACAAGCATTTTTTTTTCTTCCCTGGTATTGTGGTGAACAAATTCTATCATAATAATATTGTCCCTATGCATAACATGCTTATGTGACTCTTGCGACCAATATGGACTTAAAGTATTTCCAGTGTCAATCAGAAATGATAACTACAGGGCAATCCTTTGGCAACTGGGGAAACACAGTGCTCCTGTATAAGTGCAACAGAGCACATTGCTTTATGTTACACTGTACAGTACTGGCCCGTTAAAGAGACAAAGGCATATTTGCATTCCTTTACTATATTTGTTTGAGAGATAGCTGTTGATCTTGCTTATGAGAAGGATAAAGGAAATTATCTAACTTGGACATATGAACACATCTGTTCAGTATAATGTGTATCATGCCATATGATGAGACAACAAAAAGTATAATTTATTCAACACTAGCTCATTTCTAAGTCTATATAGAACATTGTTTACTTAAAGGAAAGAAAGTATATTTTCAGTACGTTTAAAGTCAGGTTTTAAAAAAATCCAACAAGCAATATTGAAGATTATGTTAATTTTTTGGTAATGGTTTCATGATTTTTAGGGGCTGCTTGGGACAGCTAATGCCCTGAGAGTTTCAAATGTCATAGCAATAAAAATATTTTGCCCTAGGAATGTATTCACATGCCTGCTATCAGCCACTAAGCTGAAACTATATCCATCAAACTTTAGATGTTGTTAGGCCTTTTTGTTTCTACTGCTGACTCACTTAGGTGGTGAAACTTCTCCACTCCTAGAACCACTAAAAGGCTTACTTAGAATTGGTTCTATTTTCTTAGCTCTCGTGCCTGAAAAATTATTCCAGTAGAAAATATTAATGGTCCCACTTAAAGCCACAATGCAAGAGGATTTAGAGATGGGAATTAAATCATAACATCACAAGAGAAATAAGAAGATAGACATACTCCTTACATTAGATGTACTGGCTTTGATTTGATTTAGTTTGCAAACATATAAAAACATCAGTCTTCTTGGGCCATCTGCTTAGTTTGGGAGGGAAGAGAGGTGTACGCTACAATGATAGCATAACCAGCCTATAATCCCTGAGGAAGAGAAACCTATGGGTTTGCTTTTGATCAGTCATCATGATGGGATGTTAAGGATTTTAGGTTTTCTTATGAAGGGATAATCTCTTTTGGTTTTTACATTTATATGAAATGATTTTTTTCTCTGTAATTTATACCAGTGCTTTTATTAAAAGGATTTAATAAAGAACAAATATAAATATAAGATTTTTCAAGTTGAAGAGAAACTTGTGATATATATGTATATATAATAACTAAAAAAATAAATAAATCCACTCAGAAGCTTATCTGGTAACAATTTCGGCATGGCAAATCTACAGTATTTATTTTTTCTTTCTTACCCCCTTCTGTTCTTATTTTCCAGTCTCCCTATATTTGTGGTCTACTCTGATATTACTTTCCCGTTTCCCCCCTCTTATTTTAGTAGATACTTGGGGGGTAGAGGGAGTCTTACCTGCTTGCTTGCTTTTCTCAGTCTCTCCCAAGCAGGGTGTAAGCCCAGTAACGTTTAAGTTGAACTTTCTAACTCAGTGTTTATGTTGTTTTGATATTGTGCAAAATGTGCCCTTTCTTAAATTCAAACCAGGAGCTTTCAAATGGCAGGTATAAAATCCCAAGAATTTTTCAGTGCAGTGGAACAAGATGATCATAGCAGTTGCCAGAAAACCACTGACTGGGGAGGAAAGGAAAGAGATCTTGTAAATAGCTGCAGCAGAGATGATAGCATTTCAGTTTGCTTTCTATGGTTCTGCCATTTGAGATCGGACACAATCATAGCATGGATTAGAATGTAACCCTATTTCATATCCAACATTAGTCTTTGAAAACAGACTGCTTGGCAGATGCTAAAGGGATCTACCTGGATTATCCTTAGCTCCCCAGGATATATGTAAATAATGCTTACATTACACAGTATGCAAGGAAGTAAAATATGGCTGATTCCAGTTATAATGAGCTTGATTCTCTGCTGCCTTTTATCTAACTTCATCACTTACATGAGTGCAAAGATGGTGGAAATTAAATATAAAATGCTCCTGTTCTAATTTGGTAGCATTTTACATCACTTGTCACAGGTGTAGTTAATGACACAAATTGCGAGACAGTAGAGAATCAGGCCCACTGATTTTATTGCATTCCAGTTCTGTCGCTTCAGCAACAGAAGAGGGCACAAAACAAACACAGTCAGAATTTTTTGGGTAGAAGGGAATTTTAAATAGGATTTTTTAAATTAATGTTCAGTCAATAAACTAGGTATTGTAACAGAGGAAATCCAATCATCCACTCTTCTTTGACTTCTGTCAAAATGCATATAGTTTGGTAGATTACAGATAGACAAAAATTGGACTACAGCTCCACCTCTTACTGTAGTTTCATTGAAGGGGTTAACTTTATTTGAATAGAGCACTTGTTTGGTGAGTCAGGTTTTTAAGTTCCCCCTCCACTACAGAATGCAATACTGTTACTAACATGACTAAGGTGGCCAAAGTGTAACCTGTTAGAGCTATGTGAAAGCAATGAGAATTCTTTTGCAAATTTATGCACCAAAATGTTGATAGCATGGGTGATTTTGTGTTTCAGAAATATAGTGGTTTGAGAAGTTTTTGTCCAATTAAAATTTCCACAATGAAAGGCTCTCAGCACCGTCATCTCTTATTTAAAGTAGATAATCAGCTAACGTAAACTGCTACAATTCCATTGTACATATCAATGCAACACAATTTACAGCAATTGAGTGTCTGGCCCACTGATTTCAATGAGAACCGCAGGTGCCCTGCATCTTTTACCATGTGTCCCAAAATGAGTTGAATTTGATCTGGAAAAAGGTAATCAAATGACCATTACTTTTCCATTTTAGGCAGACCTATTTTTAAGTAGAAAAAATGCAAAAGATCAGGTTTTGTAAGTGTGAAATAGACCAGTTTAAAAAACATTTTAAAAATTGTAATTTTAAAGATTTTTTTTTTTTCACAATTCTGCCAAATGCATCTATGAAACATTACTAGGGGAATACTGTTTATATATTTGAATACTGAAAACCCAGATATGATAGGATTTCCAAAGCACTTTGCATTGGGCTTACTCTGCTCACACCAAAGTCAATTGAAATTTTATCTTTGACTTCAGTATTAGCAGAGTTAGGCCAGTTCTGAGTGTTTTTGAAAATCCCAGACATGTTTTTTCCTTTTGTCATTTGTTTGCAAAGCAACAGTGCTAAAGCAATGTACACAGACAGGGGCATGTAACAAGATCTATGTAAAAGATCTTGCAAATGAGGTATATGAAAGAGGGTATTTCAGCTCTCCTGTTGGTTTAACACTTCTGAACTCCAGAAATGTCAGTGAAATTATTCATGTTTTACAACAGCATACCGTGAAGGCAGACAGAATTAGGTCCCCAGCTTGATAAGAAAGTCTTTCAAATTATATTTGTATGTTTCTAATGACCTGGCTACATCGAGTTGCTGGCTTCATCTACCCTGTTTCATCTTTTTGATGTGTTGTTATCTGAGGGTTTTTTTTTAAAAGTGAAGATTTTATTGAAGCAAAGCAGCTGCAGAAACCAAATAAATGATGGTGTGGGGCCTATAACTCATGTTCAAAGCTGATCATGGATGAAATGGAAAATGTATGAGTGGGAATAGAGAAAGGAAATCCAAAAGGGAGAGCAGGTAGAATTGTGCAAACTTGAAGAGAGAGGACATTTTTTCAAATAAGGGGCTGAAATCCTTAGGGGAACAAAGAAAAGCAAGAATAAGCATGTTTATTGTTTTCAAACTTGCACATACTTTATAGTTTTAAATATATTAACTGTATAATCAGGGGAAGCTTTTCCACTGAAGGTACAACTCCAGAGATTTAATGTGCTTCTTAAGCCTTCTTCCAGTGCTGCCAGTAATGGAGATGGGCATTAAAAGCAGCAGGATCAGTCCTCAATTTAGAATTGAGACTAGGGGCATGTCTATGTGCATCAATTTAGTGGTTCTGTGTAGACTCCCATTTGAGAATGGGAGAGCACTCTTCCATTGACTGAATTAGTCCACTTCCTGGAAAGGCGGAAGGCAGCATTGACAGGAGACGCTCTTCTATTAATGTCACATTGTGAAGATGCGGCACTGCGTAGATATAAGTATGTTGACTTGAGATACGCTAGTTATGTTATGTAACTAGCATATCTCACATTGACCCAGCGTGGGAATGTAGACCAGGCCTAGGTTAGCACATCAAGGAATGGCATTTGCTTGTATTTACTCATCTGCTCTTTTCCCTGGTGGAGTCACTTACAGCAAACAGATTGACCTGCTTACCATTGTCTAGGTCAGTGGTTCCCATCCTTTTCAGTAACACGGCACACTTCACTAAGACAAAAAAATCCACCGCACATCCAATTTTTCAGCTGAATTAATTGCTCATAAATGTCACATTTACTATGGTTACGGTCTTACGAGAGTGGTTTGTGATGTAATGCATGCAACAAGCTAAAGAGGGATCAAATGCATTAATGTTTCAAGTCCACCGGAAAAATATACAAGTCATCTCAATTTTGCCCTTTGGCCACCTGCATTTAAAATGTTCATGTTTTAGAATCGAAAGACCGATACCTCGCTTTTAATTTGATGATTAATTTTCATGAGTTTTATGAGTTGTAGTTTTGGTTGGATAGAATATTGTTTAAGATGAAACAATGTTTGTTTTACATTGATTTTCATTACCTTTGTGCAAAATTTCACGGCACACTTGGACAGCTCTCACGGCACACTGGTTGAAAACCACTGGTGCGGGTAGGGCTTTGATATGAGGATTTCTGTTTTGTTGTTTGAACAAAATATCCAGAATTGGGTTCATTATCAAAGAAAAGAAAGACAATTTCAGTACAGACAAAAATGTTGTTTGCTTTAGAATTCTAGTAAATGAAAAAGTGAAAAATAATAATTAAATATTAATTTTCATTTTCATTGTAATTTCACTTCAAGTTCCAAAATTCTATATTTATTCCAACTGACTGGCAACAAGGTGTTTTTGTTTGTTCGTTTGTTCTTTACTTATTTTAATACATGTTATGCAAGATGAGTTATGGGAAATCCATTATCGAAATACTGCAACTGCAAAGTACCAAAACCCAAAGTAATTAGGCTACTCTGTCCAGCATCAGTTACAATTGGTAGACAACAGCCCATATTTTCATATTATGTGTTATCCAATCCAGTTGCTGCACCACTTTATTTCCTACCACGTGCCATTGCTCATTTCCATCTTTGCGTTGTGATTTAGCTTTGGAAACAGATTTGTAAATGACGGCACAAAAGGTTAGCACATATTAGAACAGCATTTTCTATAGTTGTTTTTCACACCATTATTTTTTCCATTGTTACAGGCTTGACTCCACAAACGGTCACTTGCGCAAATCATCTTTATTCACATTGGTGGGATCAGGCCATACGGTTAACTTAACTCTAATTATTTACCATGATTTATTCACACTAGAAACCAAATTGTTTATCTCATCATACTCATTTTCATTGTGGTGGTGCATGTTGTACTTCTAGTTTACATGAGGAAAATAATTCTAGATGAAGGACCTAAATAACCTTTTCCAAAATTAAGTAAGAAATAGTTTGATTCTGTAAGGTGAAAAGTTCCAGAGAGGTAGCCATGTTAGTCTAGTTCAGCAAAACAAACAAGGAGCCTTGTGGCACTTTTAAAGACTAACAAATTTATCGCATGAACTTTTGTGGGTCGAATCCCACTTCATCAGATGCTTAAAATGTTTCCATTCCATGATTCCATTTCAATTGTCTGATGAAGTGGGATTCCACCCATGAAAGCTCATGCCATAAATAAATGTTAGTCTTTAAAAGTGCCACATGACTCCTTGTTTGTTTTGTTTCTGTAAGGGTTTCCTCCATCGTGTGGTAGACCGTAATTAGTTCCCAAGTATTTACTGATTGTCATTTTTACAATAGAAATGCTTAGGTATTGGATTGGCGCCTTTGTGAAAGTATTCTTCTTGTTAATTACACATTTCTGTGTTATACTAACCCATGTAAAACATCACTAGCTATAATCCATAAAGTCTCTTTTGTCCGAAGTAAAGATATGATTTAGTTAACGTTCTGTTCCTGAGGCTGTAATCTACCAATCACTCTACACAACTTTTGACAAAAACAAATCCAAAGCTTCATTGTTTCTGCTGAAATAACTTTTAAAATATCCTGCTGCCTTTGCGTCATCATCACTAACATTATGTCTTTCCCATGATGCCACTGGCAGGGCCTAAGCAGCACTGAGACTACTTTACTCATCCCTGATCGTCAAGTGGTAAGCAGCAAGCAGTATTCATGCTTCCTTGAATGAATTTCTGGTGTCTTCTATTATTGTGTGCCAAAGTACAGCCCCCCTGAAAATTTTCCAGTTTTTCAAGTTTGCCAATATCTTTCCAAAGCTAATCATGTTTTCTGTAGCTAGTGAAAGCAAATGTGGATTTAAAGTATTCTCAGAGTAGATTGGCCTATGGACATTTGCTCTGTTTGGTTACAATCCATAAATCAAGCAAGTTGAAAATTATTATATAACTTAATATAGGCAAAATTAAAATATTAAATGAGAGAACTGGAAAGTTTTTCTTTTATGTTTTTACTCATTGTTTGGTTTGATGAAATAATCTGTGTAGGGTGTTTTCTAATTCTGTTGTTATTAACCTATCTATGTAAGTTTGCTTTCTCCTACCATAGTGATCCATAGTTCCATTTCATAGTCAGCATGATACTTTAAAATAAGTTAAAGATCAAGCAATGATCATTGGCATAATTTGAAGTATTTCATGTGCTTGTTTCTTACTGCAATAAGTTGTAAATAATAAATATAGACTGCAAATGCCAACTCTTTAATACTGAAAAATTCTTAAACATATTCATTGTTTGCCTCACCAAATATACTACATTACAACACCCATTATAAATACTCCCTTCATAAAACAAAAATAGTTTTACTATAAACAAAGAATTACATGCTGAGAGGCATTGGAATTGTATGCTTACTTATACTGGGCCCTGGTATCATACAATAACACACACATTCTCCTTTAGCGTAGTTTTCTTTCTTTTCTTTTTTTTAATGTTTCCCTGTATCTTCCTAATTTTTTCTGTGTATTTTGACTTCAGACTTACTATATTTACAAACTGCTCTGAAATGTACCTTCACACCACCTCCATTTCTTAAAGAATTCAGAATCATACAAACTGTGATACAAGTGCAGGAAATGCTTATAACCATTTTAAATTGAAAACTACATTACAACTTTGTTCAGCTTGCATGAAGCACAACTTGAAATTGGGACATTCATGCTAATAACAAGGTTTATATTACAGTTTTCTGGCAAAATGATAACCAATGAAATATATTGATTCCTGAAAGCAAGAAGATGCTACAGAACCTTATACTAAATGAATCCCTGGTGTAGTAATTCCGTTGGCATTACTGAAGAGCTATGCAATGGATGTATTGGCTCATTTATTTGCATGTGCCCTGTAAGTGCAGTCACAGAAACTTTTTTTCTTGGGAATTACTTTCATTTTACATGGTGTTTTTGTTTTGTTTTGTTTTTTTAAACATGAAAGAATTTTATTATTGTCTTTCTCTTTTAGTTTTAGGGAAATATTTAGCTAATTCTGTTAAAAATATTTTTTTTGATGAACATCAAATTCAAAAAATTAAATGAAATAAACTTATAGAGCAAACTGTGTTTGCTTTATGAACCACTGGAGTTTTTACCCTTATGGTTAGAGAGCTGATTCTTCTAATGCATCTTTCACATCTCTCTAGTTTTAGGCATTCCAGTATCCTCAGGGGACATTTCTAGAGTAGATTGTTAATTTGTATTAATTCATAACTAAATTATTGATAGTATATTTATTTCACATTGTTATGATGTTATCTCTGAGATAAAAACCTAAAAACTAGGCTCGAAGTACGGCAATCATAACTATGCAATAAAAATCAAATCAAATCTTTAATTTGTAAGCAGTATCCTTGCAAATATGCAAAATATTCTAAAATTAAATTTATTTTAAGACAGGTTCTGAAGAATGTGGGACATTGGCTTCTTCTGCAGTGGAGGCCAGTGATCATACAACTCCTAGAACCAGTGTTGGGAGTAATATTATTGACATAATTTGCTAGTTAATTTATAAATGATTTTAATATCATATAGTTCTTCAGTATAGTATATCTCCAATTAACTTAATTGTCAGGGCATCCTTCCTACATATTTGAAAGTGACTGAAGTATTTCTTAGATTACTGTTTGATTTTAGTGCCCAAAGTACACCATTCACGGTGAAAATAAAATGAGACATTAAAATACTGTAGACCAGATGAGCAGAGTTTAAGCTTTTGGTCCCAAGTCTGCAAGACTGTGACTCTGTGGGATGTTAGGGCATGTGCTAATATTGAAAGGAAATCAAGGCTGGGGAGTTCTAGATTCCTAAACATGCTGCTCTCAGGACAACACAAATGGTTGACTGGAAATAAATGGAAATGAATGCTCAGGGCAGAGTTTCTGCTGTGGCTTCTACTGTACTGATATGTAGCTGTTAAACAACAGGCTGACTGCTGAGGAAACTGTGGTGCCACTGGAAAGAGACAGGTGGTCTGAGCTCATGTACACATAGGCCTTCCAGGCTAATGCCTTGTAATGCCTTATGCTAGGATCTGCCTGAAATCTTACAGGATTTAGTCATCAGTGGCATTATAACATCACCTGTTAAATGGTATTGAATGTGTGTGTTTTTTGCCTCAGTAATGAGGGGTATTTGACAGAATAAGTTAAGGTCAGAACTCTTTGCATGTGAGTGAGTGCTTAATGTTTAAGTAAACATTTACAACAGTCTCTGCCACTCATTGTGAATCCCAGGTGAGAGCCAAGTTCATTTTTCTAAAGCACCTTCTGTTATGATTTTTCAGTGGTTCATGCCACATCCAGCAACTTGCTTTCACTTCTTGTATTAGTGGTGGCTGTCTTGTTTGCTTTGGCTCTGGCGCAGCATATTTGAACCACCCCAGGGAGTGAATGGTCAAGACTTGTATAGATGCTATTTAGTTGTGTTACAGGATTTTAATGGATGGGATTTTTAGATTGTAATTAGTGGGGAGGGACCAATAATCAGGTTTTCATCATTTTACAGTAATGTATCTGGGGCAAAACGGAATGTGAAATTTGTTTACAGTTGTCCTTCGCTTTAGGGCCAGGGTTTATTTAATTCTAGACCTATATTTTAGCTCAATTTGTAATCCTCTTTCTTTTGGAGTTGAAGTATTTGGTAGAGGGCTTTAGATCACACATATATGAATACTGCCACATACTAATAGAAGAGTCATTCTTGGAATTAACTGTTAAGATACGGTCCCTTCTGCCAACTTCTGGTAGATGTTTAGAGAGAGAGTGAGTGTGTGTGTGTGTGTGTGTGTGTGTGTGTGTGTGTGTGTGTGTGTGTGTGTTTAAAAAAAAAAGACTAGTTTCTTTGCATCTATCTTATTAACAGTTTGGATTTATAAGGTTCCTGTTGGCACTGAAAAACTATGAACATTCTCAGTGACATCATTTTATAAGCCTCTACCAGTCATAGGTAACACATGTGAGGTAACTTGTAATTTAGTTATAGGTTCTACCAGGAGCAATATAATATAAT
>ML685785.1:22341250-22353266 GCA_007922175.1 Pelusios castaneus
ATTATATTATATTGCTCCTGGTAGAACCTATAACTAAATTACAAGTTACCTCACATGTGTTACCTATGACTGGTAGAGGCTTATAAACCTTGTGGATTTCACTATAATTGAAGGCCAAATATAGTCCTAGATGTATTGTAATACCTGAATACTTATGACCTCAGTGGAAGTTTTGTCTGAATAAGTGCAACAGAATTTGATTGTTTTTCTTTGTTTATGTAGGTTTTGATCAGGTTATTTGAGCCAATGCTATTTGGTATAGTCAACTCCCACTGTCTTTTCGTACAGGTAATTGAGGGCAGAATTTAACCCATACAGCCTGATTTTTTAAAAAGAGACTTCCCATTCTGAGTGCATAAATTATTGTGGTGCACACTTTTTCAGGCCAAACACTCATGTGCAGTTGATACCATTTAGTTGGCTATCTGATTGTATCCACCGATCAAGAATTATATATCTAAATAACAATAATTCCATCTGTAAGTATTCACCCTCCTATTTATTTATACCTACAAAATTGTAAGTGCAAAAAGCATATGCTACTAACAAAACTCAGACCTAGGGCGTCTTTTCTTCCCTTTCTTGGATTGCATGTTTTCTGTGATAATTCTTCGTGTTCAGGGGTATGTGGAAGCAAAATCCTTCTCCAAGAGACTCCCCATGTTTCTTTTCTAACTAATTACTCTAGCTTAGTTGATCTGTTATGCACGAAAGCAAATACTGCTACTTACTGAAGAAGAGGACCAGGAGGATCATTTCTGAAAAATATTACTTTGTCTCTGTATGATCTGTATGTTACTCTAATTTGAATTATATGGCCAGTAGGTCCCTGAAAGGTTGCTATCTTCTAAAGAAATATATACATTGCTGCATTGGAACAACTAAATAGTCTAAGCTAGTGCAGTATCTTGTCACTAACAGTTGCCAGTGCCACAAGTAAAAGATGAAGACACAACAGCCCCTCGATTCACTTTTGCTACACTGTGGAACATAAGGGAGATCTCTTCCATGTAAGGGCAAATTTATTCTGTGAGAGGTAATTTTTTCAGGTCTGGCCTTATATAGCTGCCTGTTTGCTTTTTGTGTGCTGCATGACTCCAAAGTAAAGTAATCTTTAAAAAAAAATCCTTGATGTTTTCATGAGCTGTTGATTGGGTTTGTTGTTACCTTTGTGTTCTGATGACCTTTTTTTGGCCTGTTGTTTTGGTCTGCTTGATTTTTTTTTTTATAGTGCTCTCGTAGTTAGCAACATGTAGAATTATAGCAATAAAATAAAGAACTTGGATTTCTCTCTTTTTTTTTTTTTTTTCTTGATGAATGCCCGTTGCTTCAGTAGCTTTGTTATAATTAAGGATTATATATATATAATAGCTATATAGGGCATATTTTAATTGTTCCATCCCCCATCCTTGGAACCTTGTCTTTGATTTGGACACAGAATTCTCGCTAACTTCACTGTGGGTTCTGTGGCTGAAACAATATCAAGATATGGGCCCTTGAAGTGGATGACTTGCTTGCTAACTCCTTGTTGGTTGTTCCAACAGATTGGAAGGCGATACAATCTGTTCCTGAAGCAACGTCTCAGGGTAAAATGGTGATGAATGGTATTACTAGTGGATTTGATGGCTGCAGTGATAACATGCTTTAGTGTGTCATGTCTTTTGTAAATTGGGAGCAAAGTTCATATTCAGATAACTACTTTGCAAGTTTTTAGAAAACTTTTTAGATGCTTCTATGGGGGTGCACAGGGTGCAATTTAAGGCAGAATTTCGATGTAACTAACAGTGATATACCTCCTTTGTACATGATCCTTTTTCATCTCTAATAAAATGTAGAGCTGAGCCCTAAAAACCAAACGCAACCCTTGTATAAGCACATGCAACTTTTACTGAAGTATATAACATATATACCCATTTAGGCCAGGGTTGACTTGTGCTGATTGATGTAGATTGCTTAATTTTGTCAAGGCCTTTCAACATATAGCAGATTTTCTGGAATGGGGTAATCAGAAAGATCCTGTTTTTATGAAACTTGTTTTTTCTTGACAAAATTTGCTAGATTATCCTGAACTAAACAATATTGGCAAAAACAGACACACTGAAGTAGTGATCTTTACGTTATAATTTCAGTAGCTCAGTTTCACTGACAGAGAGTCATGCCGTTTTAGCATCTTGCAAATGAAAATGTGAATTTAACTATTAGATTTAAAAAAAAAAAAAAAGCACAGTCTTCCTGCTCTCCTGATGTATTGGTTTAGGTCCTAGATTTTCTTTTTAAAGGCAGCAAGTGCTAAATTATGTATGTAACCTGTTAAATTTAACCCATATGTTCTTTGTGTTCTAATTACATGTGCCATCATCTAAGTATTGTTGCTCAGCAATGTTTCTGGACGGCTGCTGCTTTAGTTAGCCTTGTTTTGAAATAGGGCTTTTACTCTTTTACTTTCAGAGTTGCTGTTGTGTCAGCTGCTTTCAAGTTTTTTAAACTGTGTCCTTATTTGCCTTTATTTAAAGGACCATGCTAATATGTCACAGTGAACCGCATACTGACAGATATTGAAACACTTAGCATGATCATTTTTGCAGAAAAGCTTTAAACTGAAAAGAGGCATTTCAGAAGGTGGTGAGAGATCTTTAATTATATCAGTGTTCCCAGCTATTGCTATACTAATGTTTGTCATTGTATACTGAATGTAACAATTTGTGATGAATAGGATATGTAGATTGGCTATGCATATAAACAGCCAGTTTTGAAATCACTTCATAACTTCTATATAACAGATGAAGCTGTTGCTGAAATTTCACCTTGAGTGCTTATCTCTTCAGGTCTGAAAAGACTGAAGAACTGAACCAAATTGAGGAAATACCCCCTCTCCCCCACCTTGTTTTATAGCAAGAACAAGATATGATTTTTGATTGCATTCTTTGTATTCTTCACAGATTAGCAAGCGACACCAAAGCAAAGATTCTGTTTTCTTCAGGGATGGTGTCCGGCGAATTGACTTTGTACTTTCTTATGTGGATGATCCAAATAAAGAAGAGGAAAAGAAGGTGGTAAGTTTCTTTTATATCTAAATGATGACCTGATGTAGAGAGAGCCTCGTTACCAAGTCCTTGGAATTATTTGCATGAATTGTACTGTATAAAAACTCATAGCTTGGAAAGAGAGGTCATGCAATGTACTGAAATTTTTGGTGCAGAATTTTGTTGTGAATTAGGGTTTGATCCTGCAAAGTGCTGATGGCTCTCTGATCCTGAGTATGCTCAGCACCTAACTAATGATGATAGTATTTTCTTCATTTAAAAAATGATATTGCTATATAATTAGTATATTGATAATGAAAAGTTTCTAGGTTATCATAATGAAGCCTTTCCTTTTTCAAGAAGCATGAACTGTGATTGGACTGATGTACAGGAGCTACTGAATAACTTTTATACAGAAGAACTGCAGTCTGATTCTTCTTCCATTGATAATAGTAGAATTCTCACTTCAGTTAGAGCAGGACTGGACACTTAGGCTATGTCTACACTTACTAAAGTTAGTTCGAATTAGTTAATTCGAACTAGCAAAATTTAGTTCGAACTAAGCAAGCGCCATGAATGGCACTTGCTTAGTTTGAATTAGCGAATTGCATTGAGTTCAATGAGCTGGTTAGTTCAAACTAAGCAATTAGTTCAAACTAACATGGCCACATTGGTTAATTCGAACTAACTAGTTTGAATTAACCCTTAGTTCGAATAGCATATTCAAATTTATTAGTTCAAATTAAGGAAGCCTTAATTCAAACTAATTAAAGCCTAGTGTAGCCATGGCTTTAGTTAGTTAGAATTAAGCTTCCTTAATTCGAACTAACTTGCCAGTGTAGACATAGCCTCTGATGCTGCACTGAACTAGCTTAATTATCCTTTGAATATGGTTAATGGAGCAGCAGGCAGTGTGGAAGCATCAGAAGTTGAATTTAAGTTACTGAAGAATTACTTTGCAAACTAAATTTGCAGCAACTCTAGGTTCCTGGAGGTTGAATTATATGATCCTGACATAAATCTCAGATTTCTTTGAAATTGCTATCTTCAGCTACCTTCAGAGCTCCAAATACTCTATCCTCATTATAAGGCTCCATTTTAAACATTTTGTCTGAAATAGCTTCTTGTACTTGGTGCTAAATCTCATCTGTCTGCTTAGATCTTATTACACAGGTTGCCTCTCTTCTCATGTTTTACCCTGGCATTTGTGGTCAGCTAACGCTTGACTTTATTGTGGAAGGTCCTTGAATTTGGAACTAGCTCCTGCTCATTGACTTATTGACCTTTAGAGTATGCTGTAAAGCCAGTGTATTTTGCTGGCTTATGTAGTTTGAATGGGGTGAGTGGAACTTTGGCAAAGAAGTATAGTTTTGTAGATTGAGAAGGACTAGAATAGTGGCCGTTAGTTCAACAGAAAGTCTCATGTATGGCTATGTCTACACTTGCTAAAATTAGTTCAAATTAGTTAGTTCAAACTAACTAATTCGAAGTAATTTTAGTTAGTTCGAATTAGCGATCCCCATTCATTTCAATGACCGGTTAGTTCGAACTAAGAAATTAGTTTGAATTAATATGGCCACATTGGCTAATTCGAACTAGTTAGTTCGAATTAACCCTTTAGTTCGAATACCCTATTCGAACTTCTTAGTTCGAATTAGGGAAGCCCTTAATTCGAACTAATTAAAGCCTAGTGTAGCCATGTAGCCAATTTTAGTTAGTTTGAATTAAGCCTCCTTAATTCGAACTAACTTGCCAGTATAGACATAGCCTATGTGCTTTAAACTGTGTTGTACACAAGCCCAGAGACATGGAGTAGTGCATTGTCAACCTTAAAACAATTAAATATATAAATACATAAATAAATGGAACCATCTTTCCCCTTGAGAAACCAAACTAAGTTGCTTCATTTTAATAAATGTTTGCTGCTATTCTTTGTAACCACTGCTCTGAATTTCCTCATTTGGAAGAATAGCATAAAAATAATCTCATTTTATAAGATTGTATGGAGATGAAGATGGCTATGCCTTGGTACTCTGAAATTAAAGGAGTAAAAAATTCTGTTAAACATTTTAGTTTTTAGGAGTGGAAATAATCCAGCCTGAAACTAAGGACTAATGTAGTGTCCTTTTCTTCGCAATGCTGAAAATATTTGACTCCTGAAGCTGATAGTGCACAAAGAGTAAGTAGAGCTGACATAGTCTTTTGGTAGTCATTGGAAAGAAAAGGATTCTTCATTCAGATTTTCCACTATTTAAAGTACAGAGTCAATTACTACTAATGCTTGAAAGGTGAAAAGTTCAATTTCAGAAGAATTAGTGGCTTGGCTAAATACTTTTCTATGAGCTGATGTGAGATCTTAGGGACATCATTTTTTCCTGGCATTCACGTGTTTATAAGTATTTTAGGCTATGTCTACACTAGAAAAGTTAAGTCGACTTAATAAGGTTGACTTTAAATCGACTTAAAGTTGACTTTATTAAGTCAACTTAACAAAGTCGACCTAACTTTTCTAGTGCAGACATAGCCCCTTGTTGACCTTATTAAGTCCACTTAATGCTTTAAGTCAATTTAATAAGGTTGATTTAGGCGCTAATCCCCGTCCACACTGGCTTTAAGTTGATTTAAGGAGTCAGTTTAAGGCTTAAGTCGACCTAAAACAAGGTGTTATTAAGTCGATTTAAGCTTTCCTTAAGCTGATTTAAGAAAAGCCCAGTGTAGACGCGGCTTTGTTTAGGTTGACTTAAGCCTCCTTAAGTCTACCTAAATTGCCAGTGTAGACGCACCCTTAGTAAGTGCATTTATAATGTGCTAACTTCTTAAAAACATAGATATTAACCCTTTAAAATAGAAGAAATTGATTTAAATGCATTATACTAAGAATGTTTTAGTGTCCTGGTAAATTGGTACTATTATTTTGGGATGAATGATGTGCCTGGGAAAGACAAAGCTGAGGCAGGCACCAAGAGAAGAAGTTACACTCGATGATACAATGTCCAAGTTTGATACTTCTGTCTATACTCCTGTGAGAAAGAGCTACGTGACTGAGACTGCCTTTGCACAGCAGTTGGATACAACAATATTTGTTTAACAGTTAATGTGTATAAAATGTAATGTTAGGGTTTTAGCAACAGACACTCCTGGATTAAGTTAATTTGATCTGTTTTCCTGTGTGGTTCACTGATGACTCGTGTATCTCTCTCCCCTCTTCCCTCCTCCCCTCCCCCCCCCCCATCATCCTCCAGGGGTTTGTGTGTTCATGAGGTCTACATAAGGCTGTTGTGGAAGAACTTTTATTCTAATTGCTTACTTTATACTCCCAGCACAACAATCTCACTTCCTACCCCTTTTAGGCTCTCTGCATGATCTACAAGACGCTCTGGCATCTTGTCTCATTGCCAAAGTACTTGTAACTTATTTTTTTATAATTATTATTAAAGCATTATCATTCCTTTAAAAGCAAATTTAAAGTCTCTATGAAGATGGAATCTTCCCCATAAGAGCCATTAAGGACAAGCTTGTTGGATGTTATGGCAAAGTTCCTGTTAGAACTCAACATGCCTGTTCTCAGTAGGGCAGAATAAACAGGAATTGATAAGTGGATATTCTGTTTGTTCTTTGTGTACTTTCGCATTTGGGGTCTGACTCAGTCTGTTTACATTGTAAGCTACAGCATTGCTGACCACAGATTTTTTTAAAAAAATCACAAGATTGGCCTAAAAATGCTAATATTTTTAAATACAGTAAGTTTGGTGTTATTTTGGCATTTTTTTTTTTAAATGTGCCGTCACTTTCGTGAAGCATTAGAAGTTGAATTTGAAATAAGAAATAGGTCTGAACAATATTTTTATCCATGCTGTACATTTATGGTGCAAAAAATATTTTTCTAAGTAAGGAACTACAAGGTTGGTGTCTTTCATAAATTATTAGCTAAAATTTATATTTTCTTATTAAGGAAATAATGCCTCATTTAGGAGTTTGTGCTCCCTGCACTCTTATGCAAATGTTAATCCCCTTTTT
The DNA here is from genome assembly GCA_007922175.1 of Pelusios castaneus. Taxonomy (NCBI): domain Eukaryota; kingdom Metazoa; phylum Chordata; order Testudines; family Pelomedusidae; genus Pelusios; species Pelusios castaneus. The sequence continues at coordinate 22,348,291 of ML685785.1, forward strand.
AAACAAAAATGTCCTGTGTATTCTAGTTGTAGGAAACAGAACAGCCAGAAAGATCAGCCCCTTACTCTGAGAGCCCTGGAATTTTATTCTTGTAATCTTAATAAACTAAAAAAAGCACCCCCAAAAAAATAAATAATCAAAAGAGAATGCCCTTCCTTCTGATATCAGCACGTCTCTTTTGAAGGTTTTATTACAGCAGCAATCCTGTAAGGCTGTGCTTGTTTAAAGTCATTTTATTTGATTCTCATATTTGTCCTTTAGCTTCATATACATATGCATATACAGCGGGTTATGAAGAGGCTTCCTCTTCTTCCATATTGCTAAAGAAATAAAAAGATGAAAGAGGAGGCCACTCAACAGAGAAAAGAAAGAAACAGATACACATACATGATGGATGGTTCAGAGCTTCTTCTATAAACACAAACTCCTCCTTACACGTTGGGCAGTTCTAGTTGCCCTCAGGGAACACGAAGGAGGAGAGGAAGGCTTATTTAGCCAAGATTGCAAGTGGAAAAAGATAAAACAAAAACCCAAGGTAGTTGTTGATTCAAAAGCACAACTGAAAGTCTGTACACAATATTTTCTCTCTAAGGACATGTCTACCCTGCAGCTGAGAGCATACTTCCCAATGTTGGTAGGCTGCTTGGCTCAAGTAAACATGCTAAAAATAGCAGTGCAGCTGGGGATTGCATGGTTAGCAGCCTGGGCTAGCCACCTGAATACAAACCCACCCACATCCCTGAGTGTATAATTGGAGGGGACAGCCCGAGCCACTAGCAGTGCTACGCCAGCTACACTGCTATTTTTAACATTGTAGCTCAGACAGAGTTATCACGTCTTTTCTACACACGCTGGGGAGGCTGCTCCCAGCGGCAGACATGCTGTTCAATCAGAAGAGGAAGGGAAGAATCTTAATTTGTTGAAGAAAATATAGTAGAAAGATAAATGCTTTCGCTGGCATCTCTTATGTGTGTCCCGACTGAGGATATAACTTTGAAGAGTAATAACAAATACTAATTAATGTTTGTGGTGTTTGTGGGAGGTAGTTCTAAAGGGGTAGCCGTGTTAGTCTAGTTCAGCAAAACAAACGGAGTCCTGTGGTGTTTTTAAAGACTAACATGCTATAAATAAATTTGTTAGTCTTTAAAAGTACCACAAGACTCCTTGTTTGTTTTGTGGGAGGCAGGTGTTAGCTACCAACTCCATTAATGAGATGGGGAAACTAAGGCACAGAGGGCCTAGGGGTACACCTACACTGCGGTAGTGAATTTCAGAGCCTGGGTCAACTGATTTGGGCCTAGAGGCATTCCCACTCCGGATGGAGCCTGGGCTCAGAGACCCTTCCCACTATTTCACCCTTGGATATCTAGTAGGTATGCTCAGAGGCCATCTGTGAGATCAGAATCTGGCTGGAGGAGGAGGGAGGAAGGGTGCCATTACCAGCATTTCAACTTTTAGCCCAGTGGGTAGAGAATTCACCTGGGAAGTGTGAAACTCAGCCTGTGGGATACTCTGCTATGGGGCTTCTTCAGTCTCTCCTCCTGAAGCTGTTCCTCCATGTATAAATAGTCAGTGGAGCGGGGCCCTGGTCTCTGGGTCTCCCATCTCCTAGTAAGTGCTGTAACTATCAGGCTATAGCAGTTTTTCCCAGCTGGTGTTCTGTGGAACACTGGTGGTCCACAGACATGGTGAATGTGTTCCACGACCAACCCCTGCCAATTGAGGGGTGGGGAAGGCTGAAGGAGCAATGCCCCAGCCACAGCAAAGCTTCTAGGTGCAGGTTGGCATCTACCGCCGCTTTGCTCCTTTGCTGCTGCTGGGGCATTTTAAATTTCCTGCTACTGTCGCCACCAGCATTGAAATTGCTTGGACATAATTTTCACAGTAAGATTTTCTTTGACAAACCTTACTCCAAGAATAGATAAACTCTGTTCAGACATGTAGGCCCCAAATCCCCATTAAAACTTGAGTTATATTTTCAGTTTTAAGTTGTGTGCATGATCATTATGTGTACATTTTTTAGAAATAAATGCAGGTTTTATGCATAAAATTATATTTAATTCGGCTTCCTGAATCATTTTCGCAGAAATGCATAGTACGCAGATCGTATGAAGACTACAGCCAGCATGTATCGGCTTTTTCAAGTTTTCATAATGTGTTCCATATAAAGTAATTAATACCTTTAGGTGTTACCTGGTCCACTAAAGGTTGAGAAACATTGGGCTGTAGAGTCATATGCTTTCTGTTGCGCTCTCTGGCCCAATGACTACTGATGGAGTCAAGTGATCTAACCACTGGGTTAAAAGCTATTAGGTGTGCACTTCTTCCTTCTTCTCCAGCCATAGTGTGTGCAGGGCTGGATTAAGGCAGGGGCAAGAATCTGCTCCAGCCTGAGCACTGCTAGCATGCTAGTCCAATTGTGCCACCCAGGCCTTTGCGACTCAGGCTGTCCTGGCTGGTTGCGGTCTGCCAGGCCCTCCCAGGAGCCCCTGGCACGCTGGCCTGACAACATTCCCAGTCCTGGCTCTGGAGCATTGGCAGCCTGATGCAGTGCATGCCATCTCTCTCCCTCCCCTTGTGGATGATCTGCTGTCCTGCTCCCATGCCAGCCCAGGGGAGTGCTGCCAATGCCCACCGTCAGCCTGCCCACCCCGCCCTGGGTCAGCTGCTCTGGGACCTGCTGGGGCAGACCCGTCAACCCGGGGGTGGGGCAGGAGCACTTCAGGCTGTGGCCTCTGGCCTGAGTGCCCTGCCCCTCCCCTCCCATCACCAGCCAGGCCTCACTTAATGCCACGACCAGCCAGCCTTGGCCCTGACACTGGCCTCTCTGCATGCTCCAGGCCTAACCCCCTCCCAGCACCAAGCTCTGCCCTGATCCCAGGCTTAAGTCGACTTAAGGAAAGTGTAGTGTAGACGTAGAGTAAATTAAGTCGACTTAAGCCTGCTTAAATCGACTTAATTTACAAGTGTAGACACACCCACTGAGAGTTAGAAATACATGCAATGAAGCTACTATTTCCCCATTCCATATCCCCATCCTGTTTACTTACACTTTCCCTCCATCAACAAAACTGAATGGGAGCATCAGATGTTGAATTTGGAAAGGAACCAGTCTGTTTCCCTTCACTGATTCTCCCAGCAGAGGGATTAGGGGCTGGCCTACACTTGTGGTTGACGGGTGATATGTAAGCTACGTAACTGAACGTAACAACTGAAATCCCAATTAAGGCCCCTGATCGATAAGTGCTGTGCTGCCGTCTGCTCTGGCATGAATTTTATCCACAGAGATCAAATCATCATCTCTGGGTTTCCTATGGATGAAGTTCAGACTTGGGCATTGGATTTTGTTTGAAAGGTTACAGAAAACCAGTGCAGTTTGTTGTACAGTAATTTCTGGACAGAGATGAGCATTCTTCTTATTGTAGTACAGTGACTTGGCAAAGTTGTACTGGCTAAGAATAGAAACATTCTTAGGGAAGGAATAAAATTTCTGACAGCAGGTTTACAATGCTCAGGCTTGCTTCAGGGAAACAGTTTGTTTTGCATAAATAAGAGTGGGATTAATGTCTTTGTGGCATTTCAACATTGTTTTTCAAACAAAGGCACTTTAGATAAGCAATGATATGTGCATCTTCTGTCTTAGATTCATGCAGAACAAATCCAGATTCTGCAGAATTAGTGTTTTGCTGATCTCCAAGAGCTCTCTGTCTAGCTCACACTAGGGAATTTGCCAAGTGCAGTCTTGAGAAAAAACTGCTGTTTAAAAAAATGGTCATACTTTTGAGGCCAGTCACTTAAAATGTAATCAGCTTGTTCAGTTCATGGTGAATAGGGTGGTGTGAGATAAATTCTCACAATTACCCTTTGAAAGTTATTTGTAAATATTACATCCATAAAAGACTTTCTTATGAATAGAGCTTTCCTTATCATTCATGCAAAATGAAAGGGATAGGCCTGAATGACAAAGTTTGGGTATGTCTGAACTCTTCCAAGGTCTGGAGGTGTTTGCATCTGGGATTTTGACTCAGCCTTTTTTTTTTTTTCCTTTCCCTTTCCCCCCCACCCCATTTGATTTCCTTTGCCTGTTGATTCCTATTATCTCTACTATTGCTTCTATAGTGACTGTTGTGGAATGTTACGGTCTATATAAACAGTGCTTTTTAATTTCTGGATTTAGACCAGCCCTGAGAAGTGTTAGGCCTGGTCAGGGTTGGCAAATTGACTATTTTTTTAAGATGGTTTATTTGAAACTTTGGAGGAGTTCAAAATGCTAGAATAAGTTTCAGGGAAGATGAATTAGTGGGCAGGGGGTTTGTGAGGTGATCAAAGGAGTATAATACATTATTTCATGGGATATTTTATATGAAAATACATGCATGTAACATAGGGCTGAACTAAATCTGCACCTTCTGAGCAGTACAAAGGAAAAGGAGGCTGTCCATAATTCTCTCACTCATTAAAAAAGGAGTCTTGTGGCACTTTTAAAGACTAACAAATTTATTTTTTGCATGAGCTTTTGTGGGCGAAGTACCACATCATCAGATGCCAGAGTGGAGAAAACTAACATTGAAAAAACCCAAAACCTTACAGTATGGGAGTGAAAGATAAATCCTGTGATTACATTTCAGTGCATCAGGTCAGATTACTTCAGCAAATCAAACAGGTTCTGTAGATTCAAACACAACATATAAAGTGGTGAGGTTGGGAGAGGTAAGAATCACTGATAGTAATGAAAAACAAAGGAGGAGTCCTGTGTTCCATTTAAAGTTCAATATTTGTAGTGAGAGAACCAGTTCATGCTCTCATTGGCTATGTCTACACTGAGAAATTTAGGTCAACTTTACCAAGTCGACTTTAAGTCGACTTAGAGAGTCCACACAGGACTCTTAAGTCTACTTAAACCTGTCCTTACTAAGTCAACTTAGAGAGACTATACTATACTATACTATACTATACTATACTATACTATACTATAC
>ML685785.1:22353276-22439781 GCA_007922175.1 Pelusios castaneus
ACTATACTATACTATACTATACTATACTATACTATACTATACTATACTATACTATACTTGCCAGCATGGCACTCCAGCTGCTGGGGAGCCCCCGGCAGCAGCTGGAGAATGGTCCCAGCCAGAAAGGAGCCGCAGGGTTCCCGGCAGATAGGAGCCCCGCGCTCCCTTTATGTCCTTTACAGAGCTTAATGAACAAACAGAAAAACAGTCTAAGTCATTCCTGAGCCACCTGGCAGTTTACCAGTGCCAGCCAGCTGCTTCCTTCTTAGAGCAACAGCCCAGGGCTGGTTCCCTGGGACCCTGATTCCAGGGACCCACCACATCGATGTGGTTGTCACAATCCGTCTCTCTCTGCTGCCCTCTGACAGTGCTTTTATAGACCCATATGTACCCCAGATCTCTTTAATTGACTGAATTGGGCTCCACAGGAGCTCAGAGGAGCTAGGTTTAGTCAGTCCACAGAGACTAGTTACCTTCTAACAGCAACTTTGAGAGATCTTGGTGATTAAGAAAAAGCTATGAGTATAATTTTGGAAGAAATACTTTTTGGCATACAGTCTGGCTTCTATTTACCTAAGGACAAAACTCTTATTGACTTTGATGGGAGCAAGATTGACAGATGAAGTAAAAACTGCCTCAGCTTAATTTTTTTTAAGTAAAGTCTCTTTGTTTATCCTCAGGAAAGAAGGCGAGAATTTGAGAAGAATCTACAGAAGGCTGGTCTGGAACTAGAAACAGAAGACAAAAAGGTAAAAAACAGTGTTCATTCAAATGAGGACCAAAACCCCTGAATTTTCAGGTGGCTAGTTAATGCATTTATTGGTCTGTTCTGATCAGATTTTATTAACCATTGTATCGGTGATCCTAAGGGATTTCAAGTCTTCAAGCCTTTTGGGTAACTGGAGTTAAACAGGCTAACCATGCTAATATAGGAACAAATTTCTTGTTAAGTATCAGGAGGTAGCTGTGTTTTACTTACCGATGAAAAGGAAATGATCCCCAAATAACTGAACTCTGAGTTCATTTACATAGGAAGACCAGTGTAAAAAGGAACTTGCCCCTCCACACAGCATACAGATAACATCTGTTGAACTCAATGAGAATTACTCATATCCTGGTGTGGGAGTAGAATCCAGAATGGGGAAGGGCCCTAGTAGCAGTTGTGGTCCATTTATTTAGTGTTACTTTTCTACCTCATGCGTTTGGGGCAACCAGGGCCATCCTTTGGGTGGGGATGAGTGGAGTGACCACCTTGAGCACCATGTTTATGCAGGCCCTGTGCTGCCCTGCTCCTAGCAGGCAGTGCGGAGCCCATGCTGCTGCCCCTCCCCCCCCCCACTGCCATGCTTTGCCCTGCTCCCACCCCATGGCCTTTGGCCGTGGCAAGCCGAAGGCAGCGGGGCAGGGCGGGAGCGTGAAGCCCAACCTCTGGGCTGGCCCTCCCTGCCCCCAGTGTGGAGCAGCTGGTCCAGGGGAGGGCCAGGTGCCTGGAGCCCAACCTTTCTGGGCTGGCCTGCCCGTCCCCCCTCCAGTACGGGAGGGTTCCAGGGGCCCTGGACAGGCTGATTGGAACCAGACCCTGCCCCTCCCGCTTTCTCCCCCCCAGGGATGGCCCTGGGGATAGCTTGGAGAATGCTTCACTGATCAACTTTATCTCTACTCCGCTTGAGAACAGGTGGAGCAAAATAACTGTTGACAGAACCAGTAGACTCAATGGGATCCACAGATGGGGCTCCAATAAGCAGTGGGTTATATATTACTGTTTTAGAGTCAGGCCTGTACTATGTGCAGAGAAATTCTGTGTTGGGCAGATCAGTCCTTAGCCACTGCTGCAAGTAACAGGATTGCAATTGATTCCGACTGCTGATTTACAGGGTGTTTTGCAGAGAAATCGTCATATTCGTGGTTTCCATGGTTTACACACCTCCAGTACAGCCCTATCCTAAAACTGCCCACCCTGCATGGGAGATGGCACAGCACCATTGCATGCAGGGAGTTTGGTCTAGTGTGTCATTTTCTATACCCTGCATCCCTGTGCCTAGCAGAACCCCACCATTTCCAGTGCCTTCTGTGGTCCTTAATTAGGCTGGAGGATTTGGCCTTTAATATTCAAGTTTGATATGGTTTAAAATTTCCTCAGGAGCCTTAATCAGGGCAAAGAATACAGATACCCACTGCCATCAATCATACAAGCTTTCTAGCGGAAGTAATTTCCTGAATCATGTAAGCCTTTTAAGATAATAAAGTGCAAAGAGAGAGAAGTTTTGGATAGCAGTGTGTGGGTTGATTTTAATCCTGCAGCAAAAAACTAGCTCTACCTGACCTCAGTTTTAATTCCTCTTCTCCAGGAATCTGAAGATGGCAAAACTTACTTTGTGAAGATCCATGCCCCATGGGAGGTTCTGATAACATATGCTGAAGTTCTCAACATCAAAGTGCCCATCAAGGAAAATGATATTCCTCCTCCTATAGAAAACCCATTGGGCTGTGTGCTTGAGCCATTTAGGCTACCAGAGAAGGTGATGCACCCTGAACAAGACTATTTCACAGCGCCATTCAGCAAAAATAGGCAGGAACTCTACCTCATTGACGATGAGAGCACCTTCTTTTCACCATCCACAAGAAACAGAATAGTATGTATCTCAACCCATCCATTTACATGGGGGAGTGGGTGTGTGTGATATCATATATCAGACACTCAGCGGAGACAGCTTTAATGTACTTAACATAATGGCTTAATGTACTGCTGCATGGTACAGTATCCCTGGATGTGGTGTGATGAAATCTGATGTCTGTGTATCTTCCTGGATCCTTCTCATCTAGGGTGGGGCAAATGGGATATCCTGGTTCTAGCAGAGGAGTCTTGAGGATCCTGTCATTTTCCCTATATGGCAGCTAGTGCAATGAGCAGTAGCTCATCAGCAGTGGGGTGCGCTGCTAAACCATATTATAGCAGAAAAGGATTAAACTCTGCGTGCTTGCACTGCAGGTGTACTATATTCTAACACGGTGCCCCTATGGAACAGAAGAAGGGAAGAAAAAATTTGGTATTAAAAGACTGCTAAGTAATGGCACTTACACAGCTGCTTACCCTCTCCATGATGTAAGTATTTTAGCTTTCCATTTCTGTAGATATCCCCCAGTCCAGCTTTCCTCTCTCATTTGCTTTACCTGCTGTGACATTACAGTTTCCATTTCAAGTGTATTTGGTTCCTAACCCTTCCGGCTTTTACTGGGCACCCTGAACTCCTGTCCTGTAATGCAGAAGGAATATCTGCCTGCTCTGTGGTGCTGCTGTTATAGGCACTACAGTGCTTTTCCATACACTCAAGTGCATTGTATTTAACTAAGTATTTCAGTCATATGCACGGCAATGCATTTTTATAAATATTTTGGGTTTACATTGAGATAAAATTATAGTAATAACATTATTACAAAGAGAGATGAAAACAAGGAAATGAATAACATCGTTAGCTGAGCCTTGTTGGACATCGACACTGTGAGTCACATCTATATGTGGTAAAAAATGCCACTGAAGTAGTTCCACCAGGGATAAATCTGGCCCTAACGTTTGCTGTGGTCATTTTTCCATATCAGGGTGCCCTCTGGTGGCATTCTGCGAGTATTGTAAAGTCTGTAAGGATGGTGGCTTTCTTTGGTTTTTGTTTTAGTGCTTAAACACAGAATACTTCAGACACTCCTACCACAGTCCTTAGCATAAACAGAACAGAGCTGTGCTACTACATACCAGCATATTGCACTGAACATTTGCCCAGGAGCATGTTTAATTTCTGAGGCTCTTTAATTTAATTCCTTATTTGTTTTTGGTGGTTGTTGTTTGTTTGTTTGTTTGTTTGTTTGTTTTTTAAATAATCATTTGAAGATAATTACCATGCCTTAGTGGCATTTCAAATCACTTGTTTATTTTTTAATATCCTTGTTTTGTTTTTGATAATTCTTTCAGAAGTTTCTGTCCCAAGATAAATCTGAGACGGAAAGACTCTGAAAACTAGAAACTTCTATTGAAAGGAATAATGCTAGCTCCTTGGGTGAAGGGGAATTCTGGTGGTTTTTAAAATTTATGCTTGATAGGATAGGACTGGGCCATTTTTATGCTTGGCAACCAGCGGTCACAATGTGAGCAATCTCAGAAACAAAAAATAATAAAAACAGCAGTGGTGCCAAAATACATTTTGGTATGTCTTCCCACACAGAAATAGATTTAGCAACCTTAAGGGTTTGAAAATTGTGTCAGGCTTGCAAAATCATGAAATGGAATTTAAAATCAAGAGCTTCTTAAAATAGAATATTTTGTGTGCTTTTTGCTTACTTTCTGAAATTTGGTCATGTAAGATGCCCTTTGGTCATATTTTCAAGCTTTTCTCCACAAACATGAGGCCTTTTTTAAAAGGAAGCAATGATTCTCGATAAGAGAGAGCTGGGGGTGTGAATTCCAGCTCAGGAAGACATCACTACACTAGCTGTGACTCAGTTCGCATGCTAAAAACAGAGTGTTGCCATGGGGGTGTGAACCACAAGAGGGGCTGGCATGGCAGCTATCTGCTTCCACTGCTTAAGCTGCACTCTATTTTTAGTGCACTAACTCAGTTACAAGTAGTGTAGATATGTCTTCTCAAGATGGGAATTTCGCATCCAGTTCAGAATGTAGATATACATAGACATGTGATTCCAGAAGCTGGGGCTTTAAGAAATGCATTGAATACAATGAATGCAATGGATACAGGAGAATTGACAAAATTACTGTACTTCCATCCTGTTCATTTCACAGGAAGCTAAATGATCAGAAAACTCTTCAACAAAATAAAACCTGGCTTGCACCAATGCAATTTACTCCAATAACTTACTAGAGCAAATCGAAAAAGGCCCCTTTTCCCCGGTGTGGCCTCCCTATGTTGAGAGGTTCCTTAATGTCTAATGTATATAGGCTTTTAATGTTGACAAGTGGTCTAGCGGTACATATATTTTGAAATATGATGTGTCAAAAGGGCAGTTCTAGGGATGAGTTATGCTGTTGAGCACCAAATAATTGTAGCTGGACCTAAAACTCAGCCAGGATGCCTTGTTGTTAAGATTTGCATATTTTGGTGTTATGTGATAGTCTACTCATGACCATCTTTGTCTCTCCTCTGATTTGCGAAAACCCATATAGTGCCAGTACTGGAAAAAAGCAAATGATCCAAACTGTGAGAATGAGAGATACACCCTGTACATGGAATGGGCCAGATTTTTACGGTTTTACAAAGAGCAGCCTTTGGATCTCATTAGGTAAGATATGGCTGTGAAGCGTTCGTTGCAGTTGGCCACATTTCATTGGTTTTCACTGCATTCATTTGTGGTTTGTTCCTCCTGGGGATTTCTTTTATTCTTTTCTAACATTTTAAAAAACAGTTACCTGAACAGGCACTTGTGCTGAGAGTATGTAATGTATATTTTATTAGAGAAAGGCAAAACTCTTTATTTCAAATCCAAAGATCGGCTGAATGCAAAAGGTCCAGTTTTCCAGATCTGCTTCAGATGCAGACAAATTTTTATGAGTAGTATATATATAATTTTGGCCAGAGATAAGAGGTATTTTGTAAAATTGGTTGATCTAGTGAAGTTTCACCATTTAAGGTAGAAACATTTCAAAAACAATCCAGGAGATTTTGGCACGTTGAATCTGAAATTAAGCCTCAAACCAGCATCAACCTAGCTGAGGTTCAATGAATGTCTTTTTAGTCCATTTGTTCCTTTAGTAACACACCGTGTTGCCTTTGTTATGATAAATATCCAGTTCTTTTAAAATGAAACATTTGGAGTCATTGTGGGCATTAAATATTGTACTCCACTTGCCTATTTTAGTGCATAAAGAGGTAAATCTACATTTTCATAACACTGAAGGTGGGAGAAAGAGTTCCTTGAGCAAGATATTTCTAGAACGGAGAATAAGTGGGTAGCTTCTTCCTTTCCCGAAATAAGGTCCATCTAGTGTGCTCGTTCAACATGTGTAACTCTCATTTGTGGGCTAGATTTAGATCTCATTTAAACAGCATATGTCACTGAATTTATTCTTCTGTGGGGCCAAAAGTTGGCCCTTTGCCTTTATTTTTGCATGGGCCTTGCCAGTTTTACTTTTCATGGTTGCAGTCTTTCTGTGTTTCTCTACCCCAATTATATTCTTTGTCTGCAGGAAGTACTATGGAGAGAAAATTGGAATCTATTTTGCCTGGCTGGGTTTCTACACAGAGATGTTGTTCTTTGCAGCAGTGGTTGGCTTAATCTGTTTTCTCTACGGTTTGTTTACAATGGATGAAAGTATGAGCAGGTGAGTGCAGCTGCCACAATTACATTGAAAGAAATATCTTTACCTCATTCATTGAAAGCAAAATTATAGTTTTAAAATGCTGTCTCTAGAGTATCTCTTTTTCATAACAGCTTTATTCAGCTTTGTTGCCTGTGTAGAGAAGTCATAATTGGTATCAGCATTTAGTAAAAAGCGATCACAAATAAGAATTATTCTGAAAATACAAAGCCAACTAAAGAATAGAGTTCTGCTCACTATAAGAAAGCAATCAGCAAAAAAAGTTTTTAAACAGTGGAAAATTCTATTCTTGTACACCCAAACATCCTGCATTGGCTTAAATGAGATTGCACAAATAGGCTGTCTACACTAGAAAAAGTTAGGTTGACTTTGTTGACTTAATAAGGTCGAGTTTAAGTCGACTTAAAGTCGATCTTATTAAGTCAACTGAACAAAGTGGTTTCCATGGACGTGGACTTAGTCTACTTTGTTAAATTGACCTAACTGCCCTTAAGTCGACTTAACAAAGTGGACTTAAGCATCCACACTGTGTGCTAAGGTCAATCTAAAGAAGGGTTAGGTCGACCTACCCAGCAGGTCTTATTGGGTGCATCTACACTAGTAAATTAGGTCGACTTAAGTAGGCTTCAGTCGACTTAATTTACTCTGCGTCCACACTGGAGTTTCCTTAAGTCAACTTAAGCTGCTGCTTAAGTCGACTTAAGGAAATTTAAAGTTGACTTAATAAGACCTGCTTTTAAGTCAACTTTAATGCTTAAGACGACTTCTTAAGTCGACTTAAGCAGTGTGGGTGCCCTAAGTTGACATACAGGGTAAGTCGACTTAGGGCAGGGGAAAAAGGGAGCCCCTGCTCCTTTCTCCTCAGGAAGCCGCTAACGGCTTGTCCCGGCTCCCTTCTCCCTGGGACCACTTACGTCTCGGGGAGAAGGGACCGTGGGGCTCCCTTCTGGCCGGGACCCCAGTGGTCCTGGCCAGAAGGGAGCGCACAGCTCTTTTCTGCCCGGGACTGAGCGGTCCCAGCCAGAACGAAGCTCTTCTAGCCGGGACCTTCTAGCCGGGGTCCCGGAGAGAAGGGAGCCGAGCAGTCTGGGCCAGAAGGGAGCTCCACACTCCCTTCTGCCCTGGACCACTCTAAAGCTTGCTGTTTTGGGGAGAGCCCCCGTAGCTGAGGCTCCAAAGGAGCCTCCCTCCCTCTGGACCTAACTAGTCGACTTAGAGAGTCTAGTGTAGACTTTCTAAGTCGACTTAGTAAGGCCAGGTTTAAGTCGACTTAAGAGTCCTGTGTGGACTCTCTAAGTTGACTTAATAAGGTTGACTTAAAGTCAGCTTAGTAAAGTTGACTTGGTAAAATCGACCTAAATTTCTCAGTGTAGACATAACCATTAAGCCTACTTAAGCTTTCATTAAGTTGACTTAAGGAATTTCTTAAGTTGACTTAACTTAGTCCCCATCCACACTAGGCTTTCCTTATGTCGACTTAAGCCTCCTTAAGTCGACCTAACTTGCAAGTGTAGACATAGCCATAAACTACAATTGTCCACAGAACAATAAAAATTTAACATGCAGTTGGACATTGATAGTTTTGTTTTAATTTGGCAAAGTGTTTTCTCTCCAGACTCATGACTGTGGAATGCTATGGGTAGCAGGATCCTAAGGATATTATTGTTTGCCCCTGTTTAAGCTTCTTTTCCATTAAGATTATGTATGCATCACCATAGTTGCCTTAAACCAAGGGTCTGCAACCCGAAAGATAAGAAGTCATTTTCAAAATTCCTTCAATAACCAAGTGTTTTGAGAGCTTCAATGGGTGCAGACTCCTGGTGGGAGGAGGGGTGAGCTGGAAGCTGGGCCAGGGTGCATGACGCAACATCCCCTGGTGGAGGAGTCCAGAACCAGGAGTGGGCCACCCCACAGGGTCCCTCAGTGGCGGGGGGAACCCAGAGCCTGGTACGGGCCACCCACAGGGTCCCTTGGAGCTAGGTTCTCCAGTGGCGGGGTGGGCCTGGAGCCGCAAAGGGGAAGCCAAAGAGCCGAATGTGGCTCCAGAGCCACAGGTTGCAGGCCCCTGCCTTAAACCTTCCAGTTTTGATGTGTGTAGTAAAAGCCATTTGCCCTTCAGAGGACCAAAAATGGTGAATAATTAACAAAAATATCTAGGAGCATGCAGACTGAGAGTATCCCTCCTTAGGGATGATCCTGGCTTCCTGTGTAGTGGACATTCTAAGTTTTCCTTGTAAAGACTAAGAAATTTATTTAATGATAAATAAATTCGTTAGTCTTTATACGTGCCACAGGCTCCTTGTTTATTTTGCTGAACTAGACTGCCACGGCTACCCCTTTGGAACTTGTCAACATGCAGAAGAAAGCATGGCACCAAGTGAATTGCTAACTCAATTTCCAGGAAAAACTGGCTTTCTCTTACCATGCTACATGTTACATCAGTGGACGTAGCTTTGGCATGTCACCAGCAAAGCTAAAAACACTTTAGTTTGAACAAGTGAAGCTTTGACCTTTTTCCAAAAGAAATGTCAGATAGAGCTTCTGAGGAGAATGTAAAACCATCTTCTTCTCTTCAGCAAAGAAATCTGTAACCCTGTGATTGGAGGAGAGATCATCATGTGCCCTCTTTGTGACAAGCAGTGTGAGTACTGGAGGCTAAACTCTACATGTGCGTCCTCAGAGGTCTGTATCCAATTCTGCAGTTATTTGTCATGTTCTGCTTTATTAAAAACTCTTCTGTCACTGACCTGTCCTGTCCCAATGTGTTTCTCTTGCAGTACTCCCATTTGTTTGATAACGTGGCAACACTGTTTTTTGCAATTTTCATGGGCATATGGGGTGAGTATATTTGGTAACAAAGTTTAAATAAAGAAATAGGACGATACTGATTAAACCGTTCAGGGACATTGGGAAAGCTGTTTTGTTTTGCCTTGCCTTAAATCTAGAAATATTTATCCAATCAAACAGTAAAAATAATATAAACTTCGGGGAGGAATTGCTCTTAAAATCATCATGGCCCAGTGCAGTGGGTCCCAACCTTTTTGGCTTGAGGGCCACAAATCAACCCCACGGGCCACCAGTCTACACTAGTAGCCCCCCTCCACACCCACTGCAGCCAGAGGGAAGGAGTTCAGAGAGGCTGATCTCCCCATCCCCCTGGCTGCAGCACAGAAACAGTTAACTCCACCTGGGTTCATAGGCAGTGGCTCCCTTCTGCAGATGGGAAATCCGTGCTCCGCTCCCTCTGGCTCCAGCAGGGACCCCAGAGCCTAGGGCCCCAGGGAGAGCACTTTGTCTTGCTTCTTGCTACAGACAGGGTGAGGGGAGCACTGATCTCCTGTCCACTTAGCTGCCGTGAGAAGCCTACACTGGAAATGTGCTCTGCCTGGTACTTATGCAGCAGCTCCCTTCTGCAGCCAGCGGGAGGGGAGCCATAGGCCACTCTGAAAGATTTTTGGCCCACAGGCCATGAGTTCAGAACCACTGGCCTCATGCCATATGTAACATACACACCTTGTGAAATACAATTAAAAGACTGTGTTCTTGCAGAATTGTTTATCCGCAGGTCACACCTAACGTTACAATTGTTATTTTATTTTAATAACCTAATTTGCTGTGAACACAACTCTAATTTCTTCCTTACAGACAACAGGTTTTACACAGTTGTAAGCAATTCAAAATGTATTCTCTCCTCTCTCTTGGTCCTTGCAATAAAGTTTCTCTGTCTGATCTTCTGAAGCAAATTTCATCCACTTCTGGATGATGACTTAAAGATGCATATTGTAGATAGCCTTAGGTCCAGGGCCAGTACACTGTCCCACTTTTGCATGAGGGAAACTCAGACAAAGTGTGTATTTTGATGATGCAGAAAACAGATGTATTTAACTAAGTTGTCTTCTCTGTAATGAGACTTCCGGTCAGCATGTCTGTGTCATTGTTTTATTTATACTACTTATCACATCTTAAGTACAAAATTCTATCGACTTTAGTACTTGTTCTAAATTCTATGTGCATCTTTGTAAATGTCTGTGAGAGCATGCTTATTATTTCTTATTATTTACTGTAGTTAATGAAATACCTTCTTTCCTATTTGGGTGACTAAGGCATGAAAGGATATATCAAATGTCTTAGCCCACCAAAAATAACCATATTACAGAGCTTCCATTATCCCACGAAGGTCTAGCTATCATATATCTTTCATCCTGGCATCTAGGCACTGTCTTTTCCACCGGCATCTTTCAGGAAATTTCAGACTATATAGATTTTTTTAAACCTGTGTTCCTCTAGATCTTTCTTACTTTTAAACACTGTCCCTTGAATGGCATAATAATTGGTAGAGCATTCTGGAAATGCAAAGGTTTATAGCGCAACAAACTCTTTCTTGTATGTATTCAGCCCACAAACTCGTCCCAGCTCAGATACAGACATTTCAGATTATCAGAAGTGTACAACATAATAGATCAGTTTATAGAGCTTTTTTGAGATGCCTCAAGTTTTGAAGATTTTTTGAGATACTTCATCATTTTTATATAAATATATACTAAGCCTCTTATACCCTACTATTTCAAAAAGAAAATTCTTAAACCAAACTCTCTCAACTTTCTGAGAAGCATCAAAAGCTCACTATCTTCAAATTGCCATCTTATCAAAGTAACCCTCAAAAGAGCATCTGATGTCTCATGGAAAACTTTTTAAATAGAATGTTTTCCAAAGAGTTCTGCTAATCTCTCCTAAAGATGTTTCCACAATAGATTCTTGTGCCCAAGGAGCTAATCTGAAATACCCCAGCTCATTAGTTCATTCTGTGTAGCTGCTCCTGTTTGAACTAATCACTGTAATAGAATTTGTGTGTCTTATCTAGTGAGGTAATGAGGGCTTGCTACTTTATCCTGCCTTCTACACACATTAACACTTCAGTTACCGATAAATATACCTAGTCCATATTACATTTCTTAGCAGTGATCTTTACTGTTTGGCTGACATACTGAATGAACACCAGGCAAATGACTCCGAGAAAGAAAGTAATAGAGACCATGAGACAGAGGAGAAAGGGATTGTTTAATCTGGGTGGTATCTAGCGCTTAGCAGTCAGTTCATTTTTCCTAAGATGATTTATTCTTGCTTCTTGACACATTTCACTCAGTTACACTTTTCTTGGAGTTTTGGAAGCGGCGACAAGCTAGACTAGAATATGAATGGGATTTGGTTGATTTTGAAGAGGAACAGCAACAGCTCCAACTGAGGCCAGAATATGAAGCCAAATGTACCCACAAGAAAAAGAATCGAGTGACTCAGGTAATTTTAAAAAAAGGCTCAGAATGTGAAGATGTTTGTTGGGTGACACCTAAATGAGTAAAATTTTGGGCTAAAATTCCATACTATCACTGTTTCGTAATGTGATGATTCCATATCTGAAACTAGTTAGTATCTAATTGCTGAGTAAAGACTTGTGACATCATGCTGGCAGTGAACCCACTTGTATGAGGGCAAAGCGGACTTTCAGGTACTGTATCTACACAGAACAATGAGGCAAATTCTGCTGTCTCTTATAGTAGGAGTAATCTGAAGTAAATCCACAGAAGTCAGTGAAGTTTTCTCATATTTAATTGTAGTATCTGAGAGCTGGTTGAAAAATGGATAAGCACCTGCTCATTTTGTTAATGAAGGTTATAGAAGAGCCAAGATACACATAGAGAAGCAAAAAGGTGTTGCAAAGACTTGATGAAATTATTTTCCTTTTTTTTTTTTTTCATCAGAATGATCCCTGAGAGAGTTTGGCATATAGAAAATTCTAGGACTAAATTCAGTTTAGCCTATACCCCATGCAACCTCACTGAACTCAATAGAAATACCTCAGGTTTAAGCTAAGGCAGAATCTGGCCTTATAACTTAATGTCATTTATTATTTTCTTGCAGCAGGTAGTTGCATATCGAGTACTGAATTTTTCACTCTTCAAAGGACTGTAATATCACATACACATGTATGTATGTATGTATGTACACACACAACGTAGCTAAGGAGAAACAACTTATCAACAGATGTTTGCAGCCTTCGTGATAAGGAACACTGCAGAGCAGTGGGAAGTATAGAGGAGGAAGAGGTTCTGCTGCCCAGAGATAGCAAAAGTCAATTGGCTTTGTGGTTCCTTTGCATTAGACGTTTTTGTTTATTTAAAGGAACACTGAATACAGAAGTGATGATATATCACCTTCCTGTCTGTTTTCAGTTGGAACCAACTTTTAATTTTTCCAAATTTAAGAAGACACATTTGTTGCTTTCTTTGCAGAAAGCAAAAAGTACCCTATGCAAAAGACAAATAAATCCTCACACAAACAAAATGCAGAAAAGGTGGAGAGGTGGTCTGTTTGTGCTTTGATAGCTAAACTTGCTTTGTGTTAAGTGCTGGGAAAGTAACATTGCTGAGGCCCCTGATCTGAATCTGAATTTTTATTTGGGATGCAGTTTGATATTATGTGCTTGTTAGTTATATTTTTAAAGAAGCAGTTAATTTGCAGGTCTCTAGAATATATGATTGATATTTCTTGCATTCTGGAATAGCCTCTGTCATCTTAAAATAGACTGTTTTAGTCGCACAATTTGTCTCTGAATCCATTTTAAAATAATTCCTTTTCACCAGTCATGCAGGTGGATAAACGTTTTCCAGAGGAAAAAAAAAAATTCAATTTAGCCATGACTGTTAAAAGACCATCGTGTTAAATGAATAACATGGCCTTTCCCTTCACACCTTCTTAATTTTTAAGAGAAATATGTGGTGGTGTTGTTTTTCTCACTGAGAGTTTTTCTACTTTCCTTTACAATCACACAATGGCACCATTGTCATTTTTATACCTCGGAGTGATACGCACTCCAGTAGTGAAGGAGAGATTTTTGGTGATCTTGCAGCATGACTGCTTGAGCCCAGGGCCATGACTGTAGCTCTGTGGTGGCTTTGTTTTTAGACTTGTCACGAGAGTACATTTCAGGCAAGTAACTGTTTTTGCCTACTGGGTCAAACTAATTGGAAAGGAACATCTGCCTGTTTAACAATATATGTTGACCTGTCTCCCTATCTGTGCTTAACATTAAATGCTTTCCTTTCTTGCATAACTCCACATTACCCACAAAGCAGCTGAGTTACTGTAGTTCTGCTGTGTAGGGAGGAAAGGCCATGGGAAAGTCATAATTCTTGTATCCCACAGAGAAGTGTCCTGCAGCCTCACTGTCTATGACAGATTCCAAAGGGGTAGCCGTGACTCTGTTGTCTGTCTATGACAGAACTCAGTGGGTTGACACAGGGAAATAAGTGCATGACTGTGGACAGTACATCTAACAGCCTCAACCCCTAGCATCAGGACCGGTGAAAGAACCACCGATGCTTATACAGTCTATGGGCTATAGTTGCAGCATATCTTGAGCACACTTGCTGAGTGCCACTGGTCTCAGAGAAAGGATTCCATCACCTCCAAAAGCATGGCTGTCCCCTGCGCACAACTGTTTATTCAGCCTTCGTACAAAAGACCAGGAGTTGGCCATCCAATGTATTTTCTTGTCTCAGACATGAAAATCCAGCACAGCATTACAAGAAAGCAAGAAATCAATCTACAGCTGGTTTTTTTTTCTTTGAGCACATGTCAACATTTGTCATTAAAAGCTCAATTACCTCGTGATCCTTTTCTTTATGACTGAGAGCATTTGTTATCTTTGCAGATTATGAGAGGCTTTTGTGCTGCAGGCTTTTGTAGCAATTCTTGTCAGTGTTCAGCTATGTTTTTCAGCCACACCGCAGCTTCATTTCCTTTCATTATCTAATGTGTGATTCTGAAAGTGTAAAGGGGCATTGGTTTCAAATAGATTAATTCTGCAAACTGAAACGGCAATATGGATACAGTTCACTGCGTTTACAGAACACTGAGTCTAGCTTTGCTTCAGTTTATAAAACCAGTTTCTCATCACTACTTGCAATGATTCAAAATCTTTGCTCGTCACTGGATACAATGATACAGAAATTACCCATTGCGAGAATTTAATCTTCATCTCGTTTGCTATTTCTGCAGAGTTAGCATCACAGTACTCAATGGTTAAAATGCTCAGCTAGTTCACAGCAGGTCAAATTCTCCTCTCACTGATTTCAGTGTATGTGTAAATGAAGAAAGAATTTGGCCAAGAAATTTTAAGGCTTAGTCACTACACAGCTTCAGTGTCTGAAATTAGTTCTTGCATAGTAAGCTAACTACATGTCAAATAGCCTAAAATGTCATTCCAAAGACAAAATTGTGTATACCTTATAAGAAATACTTGGTTGAACTGCACATTATGGATCTAAATAAGTCCTTGAGTATGTGTTTACATCTCACATTAACTTCAGTTGTTTTTATAATTCTATTAAGGCAGAAGCCTTTTATTGTATGTCATCACCAAATATAACTTATGGCACCCAAGCAGCAAGACTATTGCACACATTGATAAGAGTTTATTATAAGTACATTTGAACCAGTCAGATCTCTCACCTATAAAAGTATAGCACTGTACACTTGAAATACAAACTGTATCTTTATAGACAAATTGATCTTCCGCTAGCAGAAGAAGGTTGTCATTTTCTCAGAGCTGAGCATCCCTTAGGTAAAATGATTGATACTGAGTGATTGACCCAAAAGAAAATGCTTTTCCCAGTTCTACTGGGATAAGTTCACCAAATTGAATAAAATTACTCTGTATTACAGTAGTAGTTGCTCCAATTTTTGTGGGTTTGTATAACTCTGAGAAATTAATTTCAAGAAAATGACCTAGGTCCAATATGACTTAATTTCAAAACAAATTTCTCAGTAGTTTTATGGTATTATTAGTAGCCATATTCATTTGGATTCTGATTGTTCCTAGAGACCCAATCAGGGATCAGAGCCCCATTGTGAAAGGCATTGTATACTGACCTATGAGAAACCTGGGTTTGCCCAAAGGGTTCCATGCTGTGGACACTATATCAGCGAGAGAGCTTTGTCATGTAAATGTAGCCTACACCAAAAGAAGTGGGTTTTTGTGTCAGTGTAGAAGCACCACCTCCCTGAGTGAAATAGTCTCTGCACTGTGAGGTTATGACGGCACAGCTATGTCAGTCAGGGCTTTGGTTTTTTCACGCCCTTGATCAACATTGCTGTTCCATTATAACTTTTTCAGTGTAGCCCAGGCTTGTGTGACATCAGTATTAGATTATTTGTGCTGTAATAATTTATCTGCCCTTCGTATTATCCCTTTTTAATTCATTTGATCTGATATTTTAGGATTTAGAAGTGGTTGCTAGAAAGAGGACTTTACATGAAAAAGGGAAACTGGTCTTGTGCTATATGGGAATAATCTTTTGGGTAAGATATAGCTGCATGATGGTGCAGTTAGATTGGCAACTAATAAACTTAACCATCTCGTCAATGGAAAAAAAGATTTGAAAGAGTGAAGTAAGATGCTTTGTGGCTGTGTGGAATAACTTAGGACATCCAAGTAAACATTTAGGGTAAGAAACGTCTAACAAGGAAAACAATGAGAACAATAATGAAATTTTGAAGCCAGAACTGTATTACAACTGACCTGGCACTACAGTAGCAATTGTCTCCTCTTCACAAAATTAAATACTGGTAATTGAAGAAAACAAACAATTGTCCTTCAGGCACTGTGACTGATTTGGTTTAAACTGTTCTTCGTGGTTATTGGCTTTATTATTGATACTGTTTATTGGGCCCTTTACTTCTGATTTATTTCCTACAACATGCAAACCAGACCACACATATTCTTCAGGATGAAGAGGGTTAAAAATGATTTTCCCAGGATATTTGCTTACTTTCATACAGCTGTTCAAGCATTGTGTGCTGCTTAGGATGCAAATGTGATTGTGGATTGTGAACTTCGCTGTGCTTGCTTGACTGTTTCAGGAGATGGAGCCTTATTTACCTCTAACTAGCCAGGCTGTACGGTTCTGCATCTCAGGAACTACAGTGTTGTTCTGGGTGAGCATCTTTTTGGATCATCACTTTAACATGTATTACAGTTGCTGATCTTCACTACCACAATAGCATGAATTACAATGTTCGTTGTTGGTCTCCCAATTAATATTATCCTGCATGTTTCCTGCTGTCATGAAAAAGTACATTTTAATTTATATGGAGAAGATAAATATCTTGAAGATCTATCAGTAACTAATGATTTGGTGAGTTCTGCTAGTTTAGGGCCAGTTTTCACCACAGCTCACAACCTAGTATAAACCAGTTAAATTCGACAAAAATTCTATTTTGAGTCAGAAAAGTGCATGGATTATCATGTTCAAAAATAAAAGGGCAATATTTGGCTAACATCAAATGTAGAGTCAATTTTATTTATATAAAATGAATTTGCAGGGAGATGGATGACATATTACTATTATAATTATTATAGATAGATTTGTATTACCAGGCATCTAGGAGGAGCCCGAATCATGTGGCAGAATCCCATTATGCTAGATGTATACAGACACAGAGCAAATAATTTAACAGGTCTTTTCCATCTCTAAGTCTGTGGTCTTCCCACCCATGTATTTTGAACAGTTATACTGTCTGACACTCCTGGGCTGATAAAATACTTTTGGTGGTTTATGTAATTAACATAGCAGGGTATTTCATCTCTGTGCTTCGTACATTAGTCCCACTGAATTCAAAAGCCAAGAGAAAGAGAAAAAGCTAAAGCATGATCATATGAATTTCAGTTCTTAAAATGTATGCATGCTGTTGTGTTGTGTTATAAATTTACTTTACATCTGTCCTTTCCTTAGGTCTCTCTGATCATAGCTAGTATGATAGCTGTGATAGTGTACCGTCTTGCAGTCTATGCTGCTTTTGCGAGCATCATGGAGAATGCACAAACTCTGCAACCCATCAGTGGATTACTCACCCCACAGCTGGCAACGTCAGTCACCGCATCATGCCTGAACTTTGTCATCATCATGATACTGAATTTCTTATATGAGAGAATAGCTGTTTGGATCACAGACATGGGTACGCAATTTGCATGAGGACATAATTGTAAGACATCCTGCTCTATAATGAAGTCACTAAAAGTAGAATCTGTCTAGCAGTTCCTGATGTGGGTGTCCTTGCTCATGCAGAGTTTCCATTATGCCCAGGCACTATAGGTTTGTGGTGAGTCTTGGTTTTGTAACTATGGCTGTGCTGGGCAAAGTCAGTAATTTCAATCTCCTTGTGTCTGAATAGCTATCATCATAGGTGGCTTTTCCTTGTTATGTATTTGTCTTTTTTTTTAATCATGTCTGCACATGCTTTAAATTATTCTGACACCAAGGCAATTGTGTCCTGAACATCTAATTAAAAATTATAATTGTGTAATATTAGAGTCTTCAAAGCAAGATTGTCATCTTTACTTAGCAGAATTTCCTTTAGAAGTCCTGAATATGAATTAACTATGATTCTAAAAATAGAGCACTCTTTTCTACAAAAATCGTTGCAAAGTAGGACAATTATACAAGCATGCTCCTTATTTTAATTTTATTGGCTACAGCTGTCTTACCCAAATTTGTATACATGGATTTCCCTTATGGAAGAGCAATAGGGAAAGGAAAGCTTCCACAGTACCATCTCTCTTTCCCCTGGAGTCTGCAAATTCATCAAGTATGCAGGGGCAGGACTGGAAACTAGACAGGCTGCAGGCAGGAGCAAGTGGACTTAGGGCTTGTCTCTTCTTTTTCCTCATGGCTGTGAGCAGGTGGGAGTCCTTGCTACTGCATCTCTAATACATCCAAGCTCTCCAGGAACTGCAGGATGTTGCTGAAGAACATGGGAGTGTATATGGAGATTTGCATGATGGGATCCTTGTAAAAGTATCCTCTCTGAGGGCCCTCTCTGTGTGTTTTCCCAGAAAGGAGTGATCTGGTTTCTTTTTTGTTTTGTTTTTTGCCTCCAACCCCTGGAATGTTCATTGCAATACACAGAAAATGAGTGTGTTGCAGAATGTTCAATTTTAACACACAAAATATTGTCCACTAACAAACCTGTTAATTTATTAAACTAATCAGATGGTCTTTATCATGGCATCACATTTCTAGATTTAAAGGTAGGAAGGTGTCTGTTTTGGAGCATGTCAGTGACACTCTGTGGATTGAACTGTGCACTGTAAGGGTGCAACTCAGTTTGCTGCTGTCTGTGTTTGCATACTTGGAGCTTACATATCCCCCACTGATAATGCAATCAGTGGGAGTTTTGCCATTGGCTTCATCTAGAACTATAGTTCTGTGTTGCTTCCCTCTTTGGGCTAAATTTGATTGTCCAGTTCTTAACTTTCATTCCTCTCTTTGTCAAATAATGGGATAATAGGTGCAAATAAACAACTAAGATAACCATTTGCATGTAAGAGAAAATGATTCCTATTTAATTTGTTTTTCATCTTCAAATTGAATCCTGTTAAATCCCACTGAGATGTGCATGAAAGCTCAAACCATCGTATTTCTTTATGTCTGAACATTAGTGCGAAGGACTAATTCCTTGTTTGCAAAATACCATTGACCTCTGTAAATTAGCTAGCAGTGTTTTGTGATGATCAGCTAAAATCTGAAAAGATGGGCTCTGATTTCTTCACATTTGTTCGGCTACTGCCCTCTAATGGTCAGAAGAGAATCTGCACTCTCATAGGACTTGAAGCTTAGTAGAAGAAAGGAGTATGAAAGATTGATTGTATCTGTAAAGCAGTGGTTCCCAAACTGGGGGTTGTGCCCCCCCTGGGGAGGCATGAAGAAAATCCAAGGGGGGCATGAGGATGTGAAATTTTCATAGTGAAAAATTTTTGCGTCAAGAAAATCTGTTTGTGGTTGTTTTTAAATTGTATAATTACAAATTGAATTTTTGTTAAAAGGGGGTTGGATGATGGTAAAGGAGAGGTGGGGAGCCATGAGGGATTCTCAAAAATTAGAAAAGAGGCGTGATGCCAAAAAGTTTGGGAGCCTCTGCTGTAAAGAATGTCTTTTACCCCATTCCTGAATTATATGTAACAAGTGGGCCAAATTTTGCTCTGAGATGCACAGGTTTAATTACCATTAGAGTCAAAGTTTGAGGTCAAAATTTGAATCTAAATGCAAAATGTGTCATTTTAGTAACTTTAGGACAGGAGTTGGCAAACATTTCTCTGTTGCAACTCCTCTGTTTTTGACTGTCCAGTTAATTAGTTTCAAGTCCTTTATGGACTCCAAAAATTATTTGTCAGGCCAAATTCAGCAACAGTGGTGCAGGGAATTGTAAAGTAGCGCTTTCCCTAGTCCAGTGTGTCTTCAGGCAGCTTTGGCCCACTGCTAGCCACCCAGAGTTCTTGCTCTTTATTTTCTCTCTCCTCCTGTTCAGAATGGTTATTTATCTAATGATATTTTACATTCCTTTTACCAATGGAATGATTAGTGCTTTCCGCTACTGAGAAAAGCAAGCATGATGGAAAACATGATTACGAGTCGAGCAGGGTCCTCAGTAGCACCCTTGTGGTGTTAATATCAGCATGTTGCCTGCTTGGTTCAGCTATCTTCGGCTGCGTCTACACTGGTAAATTAAGTCGACTTAAGCTTGGATTAAGTCAACTTAATGTGCCCTGCGTCTACACTACACTTTGCTTAAGTCGACTTAAGCAGCTTGCTTAAGTCGACTTAAGCAAAATAAAGTCGACAATGAAAATTAAGTCGACTTTATCAAACCACCTTTCTACTCGACCTAAGGCTTAATTCAACTTTTTAAAGTCGAATTAAGCCAGTGTAGCCCTGGGGTAGCCCTAAGTTGACTTAGGGCTACCCTAGGTCTACACCAATACCCTCCCTGCCGGAGGGGGCACAGGGGGAGCCTGGCATGCCCCCAAAGGGCAGGGCATGTGGGCACGGTGTGACACTGTCTGGATTTAGGGAAGCATTTATGATATTATTTTCTATGGATATCTCATAAATGCTATAATCCATAGGAACTATGTCATGTTTGGTATCAATAGAAAGGTAGTAATTTGCTGGGAATGATTATATAGTTTATGTCTAGGAATTCTATTTTGCATTAGAAGTTAAGAATTTGATGTTATATCCATACTTTAACTTGTGTCATTCTGGACAAATGCCTTAGATGGGAGGGTGTGAACAACCATTGTCTCCTTAATGTTTAGGAATTTTCCAGGTAGAATGGTCCCAGGGAGTATCGTGATGAGCCATTAAGGACATAAAGAATACAACCATTGTGTCCTTAATGGCTCATCAGTTTACTCCCTGGGACCATATCACCTGGCAGTGTGGACGCTCTAGGTCGACTTTGTAAGTTCCCCTTTAAGTCAACTTTAATTTTAAGTGTAGACACACTAAGTCGACTTAACTAAGTCGACTTTAAGTCGACTTAAAAGTGCAAGTGTAGACATAACCTTCCTGATGAGTAAGGATCCTTCTTGCGCTCTCACTCACTGTGGGACTGAGTTTGAGAGGGGTTGGGCACCTTGACCTCACACTGACTTCTCTTAAGGTTATGAAAATACAGTACTTTTGAAGACTTGGCCGTATAAAACTGCAGCAAGTGATTCCCTTTCAGAACACAAAAAATATTCTCTATGCTGGGTGTCTATTTTACTGCCACAGTGGAAAGTTTCTCACCCTATGGGGGCACTTCCAACGGTTTGGTAAATACTGCTTTGAGGAATTAAGAGATGAAAGATCACAAGGTGGAGCTCATGACAACAGCCAGTCTGTCGAGAGGGGGAAATCTGATCTGATTAACATTTGTAGAATTAATCCTGTTTCCTCCCTGCTCAAAGCACTGTGCTGGACATAGAGGATTACTTTCTGACAACCAGAATACCAACTGCTAACCCTCATGTTTTTTTCTTGAGATATTAGAGTGCTGTGTATGACAAACATTTATGTATCTGCATGTTTGAGGCAGGGTAAAGGAAATTTTAACTGTTTGTTTTGATTTCACAGAGATCCCAAGAACTCATCTGGAGTATGAGAACAGACTCACTATGAAGATGTTCCTGTTCCAGTTCGTCAACTACTACTCGTCCTGCTTCTATGTGGCTTTTTTCAAAGGGAAGTTTGTGGGCTATCCTGGCGAATACACATACATGTTTAGTCGCTGGAGAAACGAAGAGGTATGAATTCATCTGGACTTTCAGAGGAGGATATATAATAAATAAAGCTGGCCAGATCTTCACCACCATCTCCAGAAATCTCCCTCGATGTCCAGAAATTTTAGATGTGGGAAGGTGCTTGGAATGAGAGCCCTGTTGCTGCTTTAAACTGGCACTGGGGACTGAACCAGACCTTGACTGTTCCCAGGATCAGAGGGAGCAGAAAGCTACCTAGACCCTCTTCTCCTCCTCCAAGTGGGGCACAGGTACACCTGAAGATCTGGAACTACATCCTTATTAAAGGAGATTTAGGATCAGCATTGTAATACCTAACCATTAGGTGACCTGCCACCCACTTGAATCCACAGCCGCTATATTAGCTACCAGAGCTCCCTATACAGTGAAAGGGGAGAATTAGGTAGTTATGAATGAGATTCACATAAGCCAGCAAGCTCAGAGGGGAGATGACTAAACTACATAATAGGAAATGCAGAAGATAGGACTATGAATTAAGTTCTGCTGTTCAAAAGGAAGTAGGTCTCAAGAGAGATACCTGTCCCACTCAGGCTTGACAGCTAGGAATCCTCACTGGGAGATAGGCACCTAAGCCAATTCAGCTCTTTCGTGTCAAAAAATGATAGCGATGGTGACAGACCCCTTGTCAGCAGCCTAATGCCGACGTTTAGCTCATGGAACCCACTGGACCAGAGCATGAAATTAACTCTGTAGCTTAGCCATTAATGTGCTCTTCCGGAAGACCTGTGTTCCAGTCCATGCTCCCATGACCATTTCGGTGTTTTACACAATGTGGAATAGTTTCAGCAGGAGAGACTGAGAGAGACCTGGCTCAGATTACCCCATAGTTCACTCATGTGGGAAATGGGAGACCTACATTCATGTCCCTTCTCTGAATCAGACAAAGTGAGGATTTGAACCTGCGTCTCTTGCCATCATGGGAGAGTTCGCTCATCACTGGATTGGTGATTCTAATGGTGACACTGACACCATGCCTACCTCTTGGCTGTTGTCACAGCTTGGGGCAACTAGAGCTGTATTTCCACTCAGTGGTCCAATAAGGGCATCCATCCTGGTCTTCCAGCTTCCCAACCATTGTGTTTCATGGGGGAGAAACATATTTCCTAGCTGAACGTTCCCACTTTCACTGAGTTGTTCCCAGCAAAAGACAGGCTTCCTAAGCAGACTTCTTTTTCATTCTCTTCTCCAAGACAGTTTACACAGTATAATTGCTGCTGTTTTAAATTGTCAAGCAATTCTTTCTAAGCAAGTGCGTACTTTTAAGATAAAAGCATTACAAGGAACACACATTATAGACAATAGAAACCAACACATATGCTAATAATTTTACCAGAGAGTACCCCAATTGCAACATGGGGTCTGACAGGTGCAGTTCTTCAACCTGGGGTTTTAAGTTCCTCACACCCTTTGCTCTGAACAAGAACCCTTGACTATGTCTACACCTAAATGCTAAGTCGACTCTGTTAAGTCAACTTAACAAGGTCGACTTAAGTTGACATAAAGTCGACCTTGTTAAGTCAACTTACAGAGTCTACACTAGACTCTGAAGTAGACAGAGAGCCCTGGCTCCCAGCCTCCAGAGACTCCTGGGGACAAGGGACTCGGAGCTGTCCTCTCCCTGGGACCCACGGGGGTCCTGGCAAGAAGACAGCCGCAGCTGCCCCCTCCGTGGGACCCATGGGGGTCCCAACAAGAAGGCAGCCGTGGCTGCCACAGCTCCCTTGTCCCCAGCCCTAGGTCTTCACTGGTTTTAGGTCGACTTAAAAAATCGACTTAGCCATTAAGTCGACCTAAATGGCGGTAGTTATTAAGTCGACTTAAGGGAGCCCTTAAGTCGACTTAATGAAAACCTGGTGTGGACAGAGTCTAAGTTAGGTCGACTTAAGCCTCCTTAAGTCAACTTAACTTGCAAGTGTAGACAGCCCTTAGGAGTAAGAGTCTTTCATTGATCCCCGCGGCATTGCTCTTTGAAGAGATCATGACTAGGTAATCAGCCAGTGGGTGTCTCCTGAAAGTGCACTTCAAAAGGGTGGATTTGAGGTAGGTCATTTGCATTGCCCTCGTTCCCAAGTATTTCCTAGTAAACCACTGCACACTTATTGTCCTCCAAAGACTTTGAAGTTCCTGATGTCTCCCAAAGACTTCATTAATCCTGCCTTCCTTCTAAAGAAGTACTATATAATCACAATTTTACACAAACAGTTTGCATTTTCAATACAAGGGACACCAGTAGTATTAAACTTAATTCCATAAGGTTTGTCCAGGCTCTTGTCATACCTATCACAGCTGTATTTTGTGCAGCCTCTAAGCCTGGCTACCAGATCAGGCCCTGCCAGTGAGGTAGATGGGGGAAAAGCTTGGTTACAAAATTCTGTCAGAATTTAAATGTTAGTTTGGCTCTGAAGAGCTTGGCAGAATCAGGATCTGAACCATTTTGCCTGTGTCTGCTGGAAGAAGTTTATTCACCTCTGGAACATTACAGCTGGAAACATATGCTTGGAGAGTTTAGGTGTCTACAGGATTAGGTAGCAGCTGAGTGAGAGTTTGGAGGATCTAGATTTGAAATATGTGTGCCTAAAGCAGCAGTTAGGTGGCTAAATCCTTTTCTGGATCTGGATGGATTGATTTAGCACTTCTCTGGATTTGGCCCTTGCTGTTTGTCAAGAATAGTACTCTTTAACATGTCTGCTTTTTATCAGAGCCATCATGAGAATTTACTGGCCTTAAATAGCATGAGGACCTTGGGCTTGCTTTCCACATGAATAAGATTATGTTTTTGTAAATCATTGATGGGCACTTTACTTATCTCAGTGATGTACTGGTTCTATTTAATGGGACCTCTGTCTTGAATGTGTGGAGGGGGTATTCGTCTGGGCAGATTAAAGCCAGGATAGATGGAATTGCTCACTGGCATTAAAGTATCTCCATCACCATTTTGAATAGTGGAGTTAGCATCAAAGAATACACTGCTGGATACAAGACACCTCTAAAAGTCCTGGCTTTATATATCTCTGCATGACTCCCGGTGAAGCCACGTGTAAACCTCTGTAGGCAATATTTGATGTGAAGTGTTGTCTGGAGGGCAAGATGGAGAAAAGAGTTTGTACTATCCAAAGGGTAGCTATGTGAGCAAAGTTAGGTACTGACCTCTTCTAGATGTTTTGTTAAATTCTCCTGGTGACCCAGGTCAAGAGCAGACATGTTAAAACCTAGTATTCTTGGCAAACAAGGGACAGATCCTGAGAAAGTGCTAAAGACATCATGCTCTATGAAGTGAATGGGAGTTGCGGGAGTTCAGTACCTGGGATTTGGCCTCTGGGATTTTAAGGTATTACAGTACCTATTGGTATCTCACTGGACCCAAATGGGAAGGGCAGAAACCATTACATGAGGAAGTTGGAAGACAGCTTGTGTCCCATCCACATGCACCCATGCAGGGCATATCTACACTGCAGCTGGGACTGTGCTCCCAGCCCAGGTAGACAGACTTGCTCTAGGTCTGTTCAAGCTGGCACACTCAAAATAGTACCCAAAACCGAACCCACCATCCTGCCTGGGTTCAATCTCCGTGCCCATGCTGCTATTTTTAGTGTCCTAGCTTGAGCACAGCTAGTCTCCTGGGCTGGGGGGCACACTGTCAGCAGTAGTGTAGAGGTACCCATAGGGGCCACCCTAAACCCCACTGAGTAACTTTGTCTTTAAAACGTTTGATATATTTCAATCTTGAAATGTTTTACCTGGCACATTGCCTTTTTGGACAAAAGTACAACACAGGTTTGTCCTTTGTGATAGTCTTCCTCCTGGTGAATTTTTAGCTGGGAGCTGAAGCGCAAATTACTTTTTTCCTGAGCACTTTAAGAATTGTTTCTTACAGGAAACTGAGTTTTATTCAAGTGAAGGCCAATTTAGTAACTTGCATTGTTGTTTCCCCCCCCACCCAACTTCTTTCTGGTCAGTGTGATCCTGCAGGCTGCCTGATTGAACTGACGACGCAGCTCACCATAGTGATGGCCGGCAAACAGATCTGGGGAAATATACAAGAGGCCATTGTACCGTAAGTGACACCTTACACTGAGCTGCTCAGTTTGTAGATGGGTGAAATTAACTAAAGGCTGATGAGTAGCTTCATTTTGCTGACCAAACTGACAGAAATGTTGTAGGTAAATTAAACATTTGTTTTACTTTTCAGCACCTATTCAGTTACAGTCCTTTTGACTTCTTTTCTGTATGAGATCTATGTACAGGGCCATCATGTGGGGGGAGCGGGGCCCAGGGCCAACTGGCCGAAGCGGGACCCTGCCCCCATGCTGGAGGGGAGCGTGTCGGGCCGACTGGCCCGCTTCACCCCCCAGAGAGCCAGCCCTGGGGTGAGAGGCCTTCTGTTGCAGGCGGGTGGGGGAAGCCGGCTCCAGCCCCGGAGGCTGAGGCTGCCTGCGGGTGGGAGCTGGGCCCGGGCCAGGAGGCCACCTGCGGCAGGGAGCCGGCCGTGTGGGGCAGGCCGGCCCAGAGGCCAGGCCCCACATGCTCCACCCCTGGGCCTGCTTGCTCTGCCCTCGGGGCGGGGAGGGCTGGCTCAGGGGCCAGGCATAGCCCTCCCGGCCTGCCCTGCCTCACTGCCGAAGGCAGCGGGGTGGCTGTGGGAGGGGGGGCTGCGGGGCCCACGAAACTGCGGGGCCCAGGGCGATCGCTCCGTTCACCCCCCCGAGAGACAGCCCTGTCTATGTAATGGCTGTTCAGAATAGGAGTGCAAAGTTGGTTTCATTTGGGTGCTTATTGATCAGGTTATACTCCACATATATTCTCTAATCGTGACCCTGCATTTCCTCCTTCTCTCCTTATTGTTCCCGTTTCCCTCTTCCCCTCCCCCACAGCTGGATTTGGAATTGGTGGGGACGCAGGAAAGCCAGATGTAATCCAGAGAATTTATATAGTCGCTGGGAGCAGGACCACGATCTGCAGTGCTTTGGAGCCTTGGGTCTATTCTACGAATATCTGGAAATGGGTATGCTGAAAACACAGCTTTGAGAGGAGGATAAGAAACATTGTTATGAAGATTATGAGAACAGAGAGCTTTCTGCTTGGGTCTTGGAAGATGGTGTTTTCTCTGATAAGTGTTGTAAACGGGAGAGAATTCACTGATAAAAGGAATTAAATAAATTAGCCCAATAAATGGAGCTGCCTTTATATGATTAAATTGGGTGAGCGAAGTTCTTGTTCATAGACTTATATATCCAAGAACTGATTCTCTCTCAGATGAATGGTGGATCTGTTATCCACACTGCATCTCTCTAGTGCCTATCCTGCCATTCTTTCCAGGCATAACTGGAAACTCTGACCATGGGATGAGTGCCAAATATGCTGTAGGAATGTGCACTGCAGATATGAGAGCCACAGTGTGGATCACTGTGATATGTCTGCACTGATTTGTGCTCTGATACTACCCAGCTGACCAGTAGAGGGAGCCTGAGGTAACTGATGCATTATTTTTAAAGAGATGCCAACTGGTCTGATGAAAGGCGCATTTGCAAACAGCTGAGTGACTAAAAAGCAGAAATGAAAGCCATGCAAAATCCAGAAAATGCTGGGAAAAAAATCAGTATTTGTCAAATAGAAAGGAAAAAAACGTTGAAAGGGTTTTCTCGTGATGGCCCTCTTGATGCTACTTCTAAATGTATATAAAGACATATAAATTTTGTCTGGCTCTACCTAGCCACATTCTTGTCATGCAGTCATTTCTTCTTGGGCTGTTATCTTGTCAAATCTCACATGCCCACCACATTCCAGCCTGATCAGTACTTGGATGAGTCCAGAAAGACAAAAAATTAGCTGACCACAGTAGCTGCTGGTGATAGTGAAGACTTAGTCAGTGGGTGTCCTTTCTTCTCCTGAATCATATATGAACCAATGGCCCAACATGGTTTTGTGGCTGTGATTGAAAATTGAAGTCCTACTCACATGTGGTAATTAGGATGATCCTGGATGCTTAGTGTTTCAATAGCATGAATTGTGAACTTAAAAATAATTTCCCTAGATTTCAAAACAACAGTTGTTTATTTTCTTTCTTCCCATGCAGTTATTCAGTTTGGATTTATTACTCTGTTTGTGGCCTCTTTTCCACTGGCTCCTCTTCTTGCTCTAATGAATAATATCTTGGAGATTCGTGTTGATTCCTGGAAGCTTACCACTCAGTTCAGAAGGCCTGTTGCTGCCAAAGCCCATAGTATAGGAGTTTGGCAAGAAATTCTAAATGGAATGGCCATCTTGTCTGTTGTCACTAATGTAAGTAAACTAGCTGTACTAAGTTCATTTTCTTATGATTCTTTACGTTTCCAATTTGTATCATCTACTGTTTCTCATTCTGTATGGAACTTGTTGATTAGGTATATAACACCCATCCAAGTTGCAGTGCTAGCAGGATGTTGATAACATGCAGCTCTCCATTTCCACTTCACTGGACTAGAGTACTTGACTTTTTCCAGTGTCTGGCCAGCTAAAGGCAAGGTTGAGAGTTAGTTTATTGAACTCAGTCCAGATAAGGCATTGGCAGTATTGGCTGGCTAAGGGAAACTGTAGGAAACGGCCAAGGTGACTTCATGCCTTCAGTTGAATGATATTTCTGCCTGTTAATAAGATTCACAATCTCTAGGTTCAGTTAGATTCTCAGCTGCTTCAGGATGTCCAGATAGCACCAGTAGCAAAAGGAGCTTTTCATAAACTGGAGACAAATAAACTGCAGCATCTGCTATTCCAACTTCACAGTGGACTGCCAAACAGAATCAGATATTTCATTTTAAAGCAAAACAGTAAGTCACAGCTAATGCATCACCATCTCAAATTCTCTTTTTTTTTTCAGGCCTTTATTGTAGCCTTCACATCAGATATGATCCCTCGTTTAGTTTACTTCTACGCCTATGCTCCAGATTCGTCCATGTGTGGATACATTAACAACAGTCTATCTGTATTCCAAATCTTAGATTTTCCAGCAGAAAACAAGCCTGACAAGAATCCAGAAAACTTTCTCACATGCAGGTTTGTGATGAACCAAAAAAAAAAAAATTGTCTCTGTTTTACATACAATTTTCTAAATGGCTAGTTGAGATTTAAATGAATTGGAAATTAAATTAGCCTAATTCTTCAGTGTCAGAACTGTTGCAGGATATAGCTTCGTTTAGAAAATGATTTTGGTGACCCCACTAGCCACCAAAAAAATTTTTTTTTTCATTTGAGTCAAAGGGAGTCCGGGGCTGGCATAACTAACAAATGCAAAGGCATGAAAAAAGGTGTGACACAGAAAGCAATCAAAAGGGGAATGTGTGATTTAAAGCATCCTACTTTGTTAATTGCTGGAAATAGGTCTGAAACTATCTAACAGTATCTAAGAAACCCAGATACTTGCCACTCATTATCCCCTTGAATTTCACTCAATTTCTAAAACTGATTTTGGTCTAGGTTTGGTACAAGTATTCAAAATCCAGACTCTGTTGGTGAGTTTTGATTGAACGCACAGTGCATATGGTGTGCTTCTGTTCCCTGATCAGATGCAAGTAAACTCGATAGAATCAGGTTTAAGATAGAAGAAAGGGCTTTTTTCGCTTGACTTCACCAGTTGTTAAGGGGGCAGTCAGTTTGTTGAGTAAAGAATCAGACCTTCTTCAGCTTTTCTTTAGGTGTTGGGATCAAGTTCTGTCTCATGTGCTGGTGTTCCAGTGTCATTACTTGTCTCAGTATGGCCCAGTCCAAGTGTGCTGATTTTCATCTTTTAAGTAAGATGAGATTTCTTTGCAGACAAAGAAACAGAACTTGTATGTAGGCAGTTAGCTGGTTCACTGCACAGAAAGGTTCAGCTCCATATGATTTGGCTACTGTAATTCTATGTGAGCAGATTTCTGTCGTTTCTTTTGGATCTGTACCTGTTTGTAAGTGGACCTGGACCTGTTCTCTGACTTTTGCTGTACAGCTTTTGCACAACTAGGGTGCCAGCCTTTTTGACTTCTTGCTTAATTTTTGTGTAATTCATGAGAGAACCACAGTGAACTGTGCGCGTGGTGTGGAAATTGGGGTTACTTTGAGACCAGCTCTTCAATGATTTAGGTCAACAGTTGATTATAGAATTCTTCTCTAACCATAGAATTTGAGACTAAAGGATTTTGTCTCAATTTGCCTGGACTTTGGGCCAAATATTCCTGACAACAATATGCAATTCCATGCACAACTCAACTTATGGGAAATTGGTGTTGTGTCCACCCAGCTATAGTGGAAAAAATACCCAGAGAATAGGGCTGTGACATACCACAAGTCTCTTGAGAAGCAGTGCGCTGTATGCTGCACCCTGTCATGGTGGAGCCCTTCATTTTCAAAACGACTCTACTGTTCTCCTCTTCTGACTGGCTTTGCCAACGTATTTAGCATTTTGTACAGAAGGGCCAATATCTGTATACAACTATAGGGACATAGTCTTAGCTGGTGTAAAATAGCACAGACTTTACCTTTTTCCAATGGCAGAGGAATTTTTTGTCCATAAGGATTCATGTGTTGGTGAAAAAGTAAGGATTTTTTTTTAATAATGAAGGAATTGTGGGTAGGAGAAAGCACTCACATCCTTTACAAAGGAGAAACACATGATCATAGAATCATAGAATGATAGGGTTGGAAGGGACCTCACAAGGTCATCTAGTCCAACCCCCTGCTAAAAAGCAGGACCACTCCCCCAAAATCACCACAGCCAGGGTTTTGTCTAACCGGGCCTTCAAAATCTCCAAAGATGGAGATTCTATCACCTCCCTAGATAGCCCATTCCAATGCTTCACCACCCTCCTAGTGAGAAAGTTTTTCCTAATATCCAACCTCGACCTCCCCAGCTGTAATTTGAAACCATTGCTCCTTGTTCTGTCCTCTGTTACCCTGGAGAACAGCCTAGCTCCCTCCTCTTTGGAGCAACCCTTCAAGTAGTTGAAGGTTGCTATCAAATCTCCCCTCAGTCTTCTCTTCTGTAGACTAAATAAGCCTAGTTCCTTCAGTCTCTCCTCATAAGTCATGTGCCCCGGCCTCCTAATCATTTTTGTTGCCCTCCGCTGGACTCTTTCTAATTTGTCCACATCCTTTCTGTAGTGTCCACATCCTTTCTCTAGTAGCCCAAAACTGGACACAGTACTCCAGATGCGGCCTGACCATTGTCGAATAGAGGGGAATTATCACATCCCTCGATCTGCTGGCAATACTCCTACTGATGCAGCCTAATATGCCATTGGCCTTTTTGGCAACAAGGGCACACTGGCTCATATTCATTTTCCCGTCCACCATAACCCCCAGGTCCTTTTCTACAGCGCTGCTACTTAGCCGATCGGTCCCCAGCCTGTAGCAGTGCATGGGATTTTTCCATCCTAAGTGCAGGACTTTGCACTTGTCTTTGTTGAACCTCATGAGGTTTCTTTCGGCCCAGTGTTCCAATTTGTCCAAGTCTCCCTGGATCCTGTCCCTGCCCTCCAGAGTATCTACCATTCCCCCCAACTTGGTGTCATCCGCAAACTTACTAAGCACGCATGATCTAATGCAAAACAAATCTACTTTTAAAGCAACTACAGATAGATCATGATTCAGAGTAAAGCTCCAGTATCTTATCCTGACAGAGATATTAATGCTGAACACACACGAGCCTGATCACCCATTAAGCCCTTCATCTGTCCAATTAATTTGGCCATTCTACTACGATTCAATCAGTTCCCATTGTGGTATTCAGCATTCATCCCTTACTCTATGCTACACTCCATCCTGCTATACAGCATTATATTGCCACCACCTGAATAAAGTAGTAATCCATATATAAATTTCTCTTCTCACACATCCTTAGTCATCCTCTGTTGTTGTGAACCAGGGTGTCTGAGCAAACCAGACATAGAAACCACTTATGAGGGCCAACCTTTCCATGCAAAAGAGAACAGAACATTTAGAACAAGATCAAAAGGTTCCTACAGTGACAGCTCTCTTTGCATGTAAATGTCACTGAGCTTGTAGTCTATCTCAGACTGAATATGACTGTTCACCTTTACATTTATTTATATCTAACAGGTATAGAGACTATCGATATCCACCCAACCATGAGAAGAGGTATTTACATACTATGCAGTTCTGGCACATTCTTGCTGCCAAAATGGCCTTTATAATTATAATGGAGGTATGTGCCACTCAGTCTTCTGAAATCAATACATTATAGATTCTGTATATAGTTACTAATTTTTATGAAAGTCACACAGAACTGCTGAGAATACAGGGTATTTTCTTGCATAAGCAACACAAAGAAAATGTCAGCTATACAAAAGAAAGACAAAGCCGTCAATTTTCACATAGTTGTTATTACCTTTGAAGTCAAGAAACTTTGAGATTTGGTCCAAAATAAAAATCAGTGTTAAGTCTTTTTAAGCGAATAAGAAAATAAGTAAACGAGCAAGCCTCCGCAGCACTGCCTTCTAAAAGTGTTTTACGGTAATGAGAAGTAGATAAAATTGTTCAAATCAATTGTTTTGAGTAGTAAGCCAGCCCTTAGCAGGCTATCAAAAGCACAAAGGGATTGTTTGTAAGCTGTATCCATGGCATTTCCTATTGTGATGTTGTCAGTTCACATGCATTGAGCTAGGTGAATATGTGGATGGGATATCTCCAAGAAACCACTTAGATGAGTGGTTTTCAAACTTTTTTCCCTCAGGACCCAGTTGCAAAAAATCATTTATGCCCATGAGCCAACAATTACATCTTTCAGCAATGCAGGTCCAGTCTTTCGGCAGCAGCAGGGAGTTCTGTGACCTAGTACCTGAGGATCTGTGAACCAGTACTGGGTCCCGACCCATGGTTTGCAAACCACTGACCTAGATGCAGCAGAAAGGTGCTGGCAATTCAGGCAGTGATATTCTTCCTCCTGAACTTGTTATAAAGCATGATGCAATCGAAGATGGTATTTTTAAGTGTAAGGCTGTTTTTAAATCTTTTTAAAATCTTCTCAGATACAAAAAAGGAATGCTGAAATATTTGGAACATGACGTGCTATATTCCAGGACCAACATATTAAAATATGTTTGATTTTTAAAGGAAAAGAAAATATTACTAATTTTATATTGGATTACATCATCATAATAATAGCTAGCTCTTCCATCGTGCTTTTTTATCTAGAGATAAAAAGTAGATATCAAGTTATTCTTTCATTTTGTAGTACATAATCACACTTTCCCTTGCCTTTTCTTTTTTTGGCAGCATGTTGTGTTCATTGTCAAATTCTTTGTGGCCTGGATGATTCCAGATGTTCCAGCAGAGGTAAAAGCCAGAGTAAAACGTGAAAAGTATTTAACACAAAACATTCTACATGAATATGAACTCAATAAGCTGAAGGAGAAGCTGGGTGAAGGCAAGACCTATGGAAACATGGAAAAGGAAGTAATTGCCACAGAAGGAAAAATGGAGTTATCCCAGGCAATGTAGCTGCAGAAGCTATCTTAGTCCTGAAACTCTGGTCCTTATTTATCTGTGATCTGCTCAGTATGCAGTATGTTGAAAGCCATATGATAGTTCTAACTCTTTTCTTTCAATCCAAAGATTTTACACATTTTTTTTTCTAAAAGATACTTATGACTTAGCATTGAAGGATTAGTAAATGCTATTTCTCAATTTCCCTGCTCTGTTAGAGGGTACTGTTTTCTAGCTGCCCTTTGGGCTGGACAAATGGTTAAATGCGTCTCATGTCTGAAAATCAGAATATTGTTTGGAAATCCTATAACACTGATTCCCAACCTAGGGGTTATGACTCCCCCTAAGAGATAGTGATCAGACGTAAGAGAAGCATGACTACACTGCCCTCCCCATACTGCTAAATGGGAGGAAAAGAAGAGGCAGTCCCAGCTAGGTGGCAAGGCGTGTACTGGGCATCTTCTGCTATGGAGACGATGGAGAATGAGTGTTCTATAACATCACAACTTAATTAGCTCACAGCTGAGACAGAATAATCATTTCTTTTTATCCACTACATATCATATGTAATATTTGTTCGCAGGCTTGCAACTTTTATGCAGCTTTTGGGGAATATGTTTTTTAAAGATACATTGACTTAATTCCATTTTGGATTTTTTAAGGCACAGAATTAATACAGGCAAGGGAAGAAAAAGATTAGTTTAACTTATTTTTTGGTTTTTTACTCCTAATTATCCTCATCTGCGAAGGATTTCCTCACAATGAAGTTTAAACATTGAGAGTTTGTGGAATAATCTTTTAATAATAGTACTGTGGTCAGGGTTTGGTAGTTTAGACTACAAAATTTAAGGAAACTAAGCTGTTTTATTTCTTGACTCTAAAGGATTTCATTTGAAAAATTATGCTAAGTTAGTAGAAGCCTGTCCTATCATATGATTTCTCACTGTGCACATGTTATCTCTGAGAATGACAGCAAAGGGATAAAATGGTTTGAACTACCTGCTCAGAGATTCTTCAGGAATTAACTACAGGGCTGTGAATTTTGAACAGACCCCAATGTGGGGAAGCTCAACTGCAATACTGAGTGATCTATATATGTCATTGTGTGTATGAATGCTATTATTCAGTGATAAAGGTAAGTATTCTTAATGTTTAAAAAATGCCAAATAATGTACGTTTATGTTACCATTGTCTTTGTACTCAGAAGTCTTGATTGTCTTTGTTTTTAATCTTGCAAAGAAAAAAACCTTTTTTATTTTGTCACGGGGCAGTTCTGCAAAGTTCTGAAGTATATTTGTTGTCAGCTATTTGTGCAAGTTAGCTGAATGTTGTTTATGAGCAGTGCCCTTGCTATATAATTTTAATTTAAAATATTTTTATGATTTTACTACACTTTAAAGACATATCAAGCTTTCAATGCTTAGTGCCTTGTTTATATGCATTTGACACCAGATGTGAAAATGCTAGCTGTATAATTAAATGGTGTAGCATATCTGAAAAGTCAGCTTGCAGGCATCATGAAACTCTGAACCTATGGCATGCATACAGTAGGCTTAGTGATGGTTGCATCTGCAAACTTCAGTTTGTCAGTGCTGTGCAAAAGAGTGGAAAGCAGTGTAAAGTAGACTGCAAAGTGCAGCAATGGACTTGCTGAATTTTCCAAAACTGAAGTATGCTAGCTAATCAGTAATAAGTTACGCTTGTGAGTAAGTGTAACTTACAAATACATGTGAGTAAGTGATATTTATAAGTTATACTTACTCACAAATTATGCTTACTCACAAGTGCCAGAGCAAAACCTCATCATGAGTTTTGCAAGAGTTTTAGTTTCCACTTTCAGTTTTAGCAGAGCAAACTTGTGAATTGGAAATAAATAAATAAATATCTGGATAGTAATACAATTATTATAATAAAGTTTTAGTAATATGATTATTATAATAAAATTTTAAATCTGTGTCTTGGGCACAACTAACATTACTGGTAGAATTTCTAATGGTAAACGGTTTAATGAACATCACATGATCTCTTGCCATTTGGGAAGGTTAAACAGATGTATCTCTCTTTGAATTGTAATTCAGCAGGGTGTGCTTTAGAAACAGAATGGCAATTGACCATGTGTGAGGACTGATTGCTTAGTTGACTTCCTTCCCAGAATCTTCCTTTACATGGGTGTCTCCAAGGCTACTTGGCTAACTCTGTACCACTGGTGATCAGTATATGTGATGAGTTGAGATTGCTCTGTATCATTCATGTAACTTGAAAACAAACTCTGATTCATTGTAGAATTGCATGTATAGCTAGAATAACTCTGCTGCTTAAGAACATATCTTGCAGTGTGAAGTGCAATAAGCCAAAGATTAATTACAATCACTGTAATTCTCTGTATGTGATAACAATGGTAAACAATGCAAGCGCTTTGCTGCTTCTTAAAAACATACTGTAAATTAAATGGAAATTGTGCAGTATTTGTATTATTTCACGTTTAAATTATTTTCATAATATTGTTACTGTTAGCAAATGGCATAGCATGTGTGAAGTAGTAAGGTAAAAACATACCAAATGATAATGCAACTGCTTAACAGGATGCACAAAAGGGCCACTTTGAAGTTTAAAACCAAATATGAAAACTTAGTATCTGATGTTGTACTTCTGGAGATTTAAGAGAGTGTCCCATACTCCAAGTCTTTGGCTATGTCTACACTTACAAAGTTAAGTCAATTTTTGTTAAGTCGACTTAACAAAGTTGACTTTAAGTCAACTTAAAATCGACCTTATTAAGTCGACTTAACAAATTGGCTAAACTTGAAGTCAACTTTGTCAAGTGGACTTAACAGCAGAGGTAGCCATTATATTGGTTTAACATTGGCCTATATTGAATTAATAAAGTCGATTTAGCATTAATCCCCATCTACATTGGTCTTAAATCGACTTAAGGAGTTGATTTAAGACTTAAGTCAACCTAAAAGGAGGTGTTACTAAGTCAACTTAAGCTTTCCTTAAGTTGACTTAAGGAAATGCTTAAGTCGACTTAAGAACAGCCCAGTGTGGACGCGGCTTTGTTTAGGTCGACTTAAGCCTCCTTAAGTCGACCTAACTTGCCAGTGTAGACGCACCCTTTGAAATTTTAAAAAAAAAAAGGGCTTAGTTTGCCACACTTGAAAAGTTCCCAGTAGTGTAGTTGTGTTGGCTTAAAAAAGCAAAAGAGAGGAAACAGAGAAATAATTTAAAGATTAGATTGCTGTATCGATGTGCAGAAGCACCAGAGAGTAAAACAATGAATTTGATTTAACACTTCATCTCATTTCTTATTTCTAATCCATTTTCTGAGAGCATCTTCTATGTAAACTTCATACAGGAACACTAGGTTGTTTTCTTCATATACTGTAGTATATATTAAAAGTAGTGGAAATACTCTGGGATCAGCTTATTTAAATATACAGATTTTACAGTTTAAAAAAATGGCTTTTTGGCACACAAAAAACTATTTAAAAGACAGTAAATTGTTATGCAGTTGACAGCTAAAGTTACATAAGAAAAGGATGATCTAATCTATCTCATAATACAGCTATTTGCCTTGTGTTTGTTAGTCACTAAGTACTTTTTCAATAAATTTTTATTAGCATAACTTTTCAC
Source organism: Pelusios castaneus (assembly GCA_007922175.1). Taxonomy (NCBI): domain Eukaryota; kingdom Metazoa; phylum Chordata; order Testudines; family Pelomedusidae; genus Pelusios; species Pelusios castaneus. Next base: position 22,389,822 of record ML685785.1, read on the forward strand.
ATATTTTTTTTTCCTGAAAAGTGTTGCAAAGTGGCAAAAATAAAAGACATACCAGTACTCTGAAAGTATTTAATGTCCTATATTGGGTTTTTGTACATTTGAAGACCTGGTTTTAATGTTGAAAATTTATACTGAATGTACAAAATATAGACTATAACTGTATATATGCCTCTGAAAGTGCCCTTTAATCAAAGTGAAACTAGTTCTGTGTTGTAGCTACTGTAACTTTTAGGCAACAGTAGATTGCTTCAATAGAATTAGTTGCTGAGGAAGATTAAAGGTTTTTAAATACAAAGACTAATCCGATCGGGGAATTTTTTCCCCAATATATTCATTATATTTGTGCTATAGAAAGATATAACATGATGATGTTAGCAAATGACCATGAAATAAGAGTGCTACCACAAAACACTACGCTGCTTTTCTAGCAAATTTTATTACTATTCTTTTACTTTTTTATGTAATTATTTAATAATGTTGCCAGTTTTAGACTGCAAGAGAAAGTGACAGGGACGGATCGATTTGCTTACTGATCTTTTTGCTTGTTTTGCTCCCAACTATTATCATGTAAATGGACTGGTATTTTTGACTGTTAAGTATCTTGCTGATATATACGATATACTTATCCTGGGATAATTTTTTAAACATTGCATTAAGCTAACCTGTGTGTACAATAATGAGATTTATTATGTGTTGGTGAATAAAGCAATGTTTATTTTTCAACTGTATGGTCAACTTTTTTGTTAAATGTAGCTTGTTTTGTAAAATTCAGCATGTTTGGTGTTGAAAGGCTGAGTGCGTTCGTCGTGCCTAAAAGAAAAGTGATATTTGTATTATAGATGATTCATCTCTGATCTTCAGTTTATTTGGATTCAATAAAAATATATACCACTGATGAATTCCTTTTAAATACTAACTGCTAAAATCTTTTGGGAGGAAAGCGTGTGTTAAGAGAAGGGAGATGGTGGGCCAATGTCTTACTTGAAAAAGCTAATGCAGTATCACAAGGTAGTACAATTTATGTGGTTTCATATAATTCATAAGAAACCAATTGTAAGGGCCAAATTTTTCTTGTATGCCGCTCTCCTTGACTGATACAAGATATGTATACATCGTGTCCAAGGGGAGTATATCGATGAATATTTTATGTTTACTATTTCTCAAAACCGTAACAACGTGAAAAAGCTCCTCATACCTTCTACGTTTCTATATTTTTTGCTCCTGGTGCAAACAGGACTGTACACAAACAGGCCCTCAGCTCAGCCAGGTCACCTTTTCTTGCACTGTTTGAAGCAGTCTCTTTTTTTTCCTTTGTGAACCCAATAACTTAAGGTAATTTCCTCACTTGCTTTCCTTTCCCAGAATCTGTTCCAGATAGATACCACCAGTGGACCACACATATGTAATTCACATTTTTTAGAATTATTTTTAAGATACTGGATCAAATTGTGATCTCAGTTACAGTTATACAACCCCCATTGCCTCTGACTAATAGCAACTGTTACGACCTTTTAAGTGCTTGAGAAAGTATATGCTGTTAAGTAACCTAAAACATGAGCATAGGAAAGAAAAGATAAAGTTCTTTACAAAGAATTTGTGCAGTGCTTTACTCATTGATTTGTAAACATGAACATATTTTATTCTCTGCTTTCAAACTCAGTTGTGACAAAAAGCATCCGTTGTAGGCCATGGGTTTGGCACTCCAAATGGTGAAGCTAGAGTGTGGTCCATAATTTGCCAGAGAATTCACTTTATTTTAAGCTCATGCAATAAATAAATTTGCTAGTCTTTAAAAGTGCCACAGGACTCCTGTTTGTTTCGCTGAAGCAGACTAACATGGTTACCCCTCTGTCACTTTCTTGTCAATATTCAGCAGATACTGCCCCTATTGTGTAGAAAGCAATAGTACCTCAGAAGTTCTCGGAGCTTTTGTGGGGAAAATTGAAGATGAGCCATAAAAAGCACTTGGATTGACTCTGTCCAGACTTCAAAGAAGATTAACTCTAAGAAATGAAGTAGTACAGGTGCAGCAACATTTTAGTGCAAACATAAAATGACACTAGCTAACATAGAAAGCCATGCAAAAGCTAAAACAGACAATGTGATTTTCTGCCATGCTATTGACTCTCTTTATAACCCCTGGTTGGTGGATTTCTTAAGAGGGTATCCAAGGTAAAGTAAGAGTAGAAATAGGAAAGTTGGGGGGGGGGGGGGGAGAGAGAAGCTGCAGCAGCAGAGAAAGAAAAATAAACTTAAGAACCAAGAGAAGGTGAGCTATGTGAAAAATAGAAAAATAAGTGTAGGGAGGTAATGTACAGGGCTGGATCAAGGCAGGAGTTTTAGGGGCTGCAGCCCCAGGCTCCCGCCACCCCACAAGATCCGGCCCTGATCAGGCTGACACAACGCTGGCTGGTGCCTAGCTGGTGCTGTGGGAGCAGGGACCAGAGGCCATGATCATAGAATCATAGAATAATAGGGTTGGAAGGGACCTCACGAGGTCATCTAGTCCAACCCCCTGTTAAAAAGCAGGACCACTCCCCCTAAATTACCCCAGACAGGGTTTTGTCTAACCGAGCCTTCAAAATCTCCAAAGCTGGAGATTCTACCACCTCCCTAGATAGCCCATTCCAATGCTTCACCACCCTCCTAGTGAGAAAGTTTTTCCTAATATACAACCTTGACCTCCCCAGCTGTAATTTGAAACCATTGCTCCTTGTCCTGTCCTCTGTTACCCTGGAGAACAGCCTAGCTCCCTCCTCTTTGGAGCAACCCTTCAAGTAGTTGAAGGTTGCTATCAAATCTCCCCTCAGTCTTCTCTTCTGTAGACTAAATAAGCCTAGTTCCTTCAGTCTCTCCTCATAAGTCATGTGCCCCAGCCCCCTAATCATTTTTGTTGCCCTCCGCTGGACTCTTTCTAATTTGTCTACATCCTTTCTGTAGTGGGGAGCCCAAAACTGGACACAGTACTCCAGATGCGGCCTGACCAGTGTCGAACAGAGGGGAATTATCACATCCCTTGATCTGCTGGCTGTATAAAGTGGGTTAGGTTAATGGGAATTCATATTTTTAGGGGAAACTAGTTTTAAGAGTAGTAGTGAGCATGTATAGGCCCAAGCCTGAACCAGTTTTCAAAGGCCTTAGCATAACCGCTCACATGAACCTATGCCAAGAACTCAGACGTCATCTAATGAGCAGCTGCAGCCCTAACGAGCCTCGAATACCCAACAAGGTTGCAATCACCTCTCAGAAAAGAACTCCCTGATAAGCTTTCCGATAGCTCCCTGACAGCTAACTAAAAATGATCAATGGCTGACAGCTAACTAAAATGATCGATGGCAATGTGGCAAAGACTGTGAGAACCCCAGTAAAATCAGGAGGGGCACAGAGGGCTAAAGCTCTATAAAAGATCAGCTCTGGAGACACTAAGGCGGACAGGGTTGGACTGACTCAAGACGCCCAGTGGCTCCGGTCACTAGAGCAAGTGGGGTCAGTCCAGAGAAGAAAGAGAAAGGTCAGGTCCTAGTCTTGAAGCTGACTGGACTGGCACGTTGGCCCGGGCTCATCAAAGAAAGGTCAGCACCTGATCCCCGACGGTGGCGAAACTGACACGTTGGCAAGGAGTTCGGTGAGTATTAAGAAATCACCAATAGGCCTAGGTGAACACTGGTTCAAAAGTAGCTATAGGTATATAAGTAACAGGTATATGAGTAACAGGTATATAAGTAACTGAAACAGTAAGAAAAGCTTAGTACCCCGAGTCCTGGTGTAAGGACAGAAGTAGGTTAGAACCCTGGTCCCCGAGGGTACCGGGGGATAGGTATAAGGTTAGGGACCAAGTAGTTTAGCACCCCAGCCTGGGAGTACAGGTAGATAGCCTGCCGTCCCCTTTGTAGTTAGGGGCACCCCTTTGTTGCTAGGGGCAAGTGCAGAGTAATAAGAATAGTTTTAGCAATTAAACAGTTAATAATGCGCATTTATTTTTATCTTTAAGACCTGCTGCAGCATAATAACATAACAAGTTTAATGGTAAAAGTAAACCTTGCAAGTATATAACAGCTAAAAGTGTGTACTTATCTTTAAAGAAAAGAAGTGCTTAAGCCTTTTTGTACTTAAAATGATCAGCAATAAGTATCTTCTGCTTATAACCTTTTTGATTCCTTTGATACTTTCCCTGTTATTGTTAATCTCCCCTACCCCTCTACCCCCCTTACTTCTTTCCTTATGGGAACAGTATTCAATACCTCTAAAGTTTGTTTGGGTTGTCGGGTGGACTGGTTCAACCCTCTATTATTTGACCCCCCTGACCACTAATGTACATGTCAGTGCCTCCTCCATTCCATCAGATCAAGGCCGGGCTATAATCCCGGTGGACAAAGAAGCTGGCGTCTGCCTGGTCCCCTCGATGAATAATACCCCAAGGGGTGATGCCAAACAGTATATCAGGCTCACAGACTGGCAATACTCCTACTGATGCAGCCTAATATGCCATTGCCTTTTTGGCAACAAGGGCACACTGTTGGCTCATATTCATCTTCCCGTCCACCATGACCCCCAGGTCCTTTTCTACAGCGCTGCTACTTAGCTGATGGGTCCCCAGCCTGTAGCAGTGCATGGGATTTTTCCGTCCTAAGTGCAGGACTTTGCACTTGTCTTTGTTGAACCTCATGAGGTTTCTTTCAGCCTAGTGTTCCAATTTGTCCAAGTCTCCCTGGATCCTGTCCCTGCCCTCCACAGTATCTACCATTCCCCCAAACTTGGTGTCATCTGCAAACTTACTAAGCATGCAGTCTATTCCATCATCAAGATCATTAATGAAGATGTTGAATAGAACCGGCCCCAGGACCGACCCCTGGGGCACTCCACTCGTTACCGGTTGCCAACCAGACATTGAGCCATTGATTCCTACCCGCTGAGCTCGTTGATCTAACCAATTTTCGATCCACCTTACGGTCCACTCGTCCAACCCATACTTCCTTAACTTGCCGACGAGAATGCTGTTGGAAACCGTATCAAAAGCCTTGCTAAAGTCAAGGTATACCACGTCAAGGGCTCTTCCCGCATCCACAAATCCAGTCATCTCATCATAGAAGGAAATCAGGTTGGTCAGGCACAATTTGCCCTTGGTGAATCCATGTTGACTGTTCCTGATCACTCTATTTTCCTCCAAGTGTTTCAGGATGGATTCCTTGAGGACCTGCTCCATGATTTTCCCAGGGATTGAGGTGAGACTGACTGGTCTGTAGTTCCCCGGATCCTCCTTTTTCCCTTTCTTAAAGATAGGTACTATATTTGCCTTTTTCCAATCCTCCGGGACCACCCCCGTTCACCACGAGTTCTCAAAGATAATGGCCAGTGGCTCTGCAATCACTTCCCCCAACTCCCTCAGCACCCTCGGATGCAGTTGATCTGGCCCCATGGACTTGTGCACATCCAATTTCATTAAGTGTTCCCTAACCTGACTTTCCATCACCGAGGGCCACTCTTCTCTCCAGTCCGCGTTACCCCGTGTAGTAGCCTGGGAGCTGGCTTCAGCCTTTTCCGCATCATCCTCCACGATGATGCCTGCCCCATTCAGTAAGGAACCTACACCACTCCTGATCCTTTTCTTGTTGCTGATATACTTATAGAACCCCTTTCTGTTATCCTTCACATCTCTTGCTAGCTGCAACTCCAATTGTCCTTTGGCCTTTCTGATTTTATCCCTGCAGTCCTGAGCAATATCTTTATACGCCTCCCTTGTCATCTGTCCAAGCTTCCACTTCTTGTAAGCTTCCCTTTTATGTTTCAGCTCCCCGCAGAGTTCCCTGCTAAGCCACGCTGGTCGCCGTCCACATTTGCTATTCTTTCTGCACATTGGAATGTTATCTTCCTGTTCCTTTAACAGGGTTTCTTTAAAATAGAGCCAGCTGTCTTGGACACCTTTCCCCTTCAGATCAGCCTCCCATGGGACCCTGCCCATCAGCTCCCTAAGGGAGCCAAAATCTGCTTTTCTGAAGTCCAGAAAAGTCTGCTTCTTTCCTTCCTTCCATTGATCAGGATCCTGAACTCTACCATCTCATGGTCGCTGCTGCCCAGGTTGCCATTTACTTCTACTTCCCCGATCAATTCTTCTCTGTTTGTGAGCAATAGGTCTAGAGGTGCAAGGCCCCTAGCTGGTTCCTCAATGCATGGCACTCCCAGCTCTGGGCTAGCTGGTTTGCACCAGGGGACAGGGCCGTTGCATGGTGCAGCCTCTGGCCCCAGAACCAGACAGCTGGGCCCACTCTAGCACCAGCCCCACAGCTGGTGGCTCTGCCGGGTGGCCCCTGGGCTGGTGGACCTGATCCCCACCCCATCCCCAGGCTGGCCACCATGGTGGTAGAGAGGCTCAGGTGGAAACAGGAGAGGAGAGGGGAAAATGAAAGTGGGCAACCTGGAGCCCCTTAATCCACCTCTGGTGATATAGCTATGTCTTGATACATATTTGTTTTATGATAGGGTCTTTTTCATAAACTCCCAGAGGAGAAGAATCCCAGCTCATTTGACACTCGCAGGAAACAATAGCTTGGACTTAAAGCCCAGTAGTGTAGATACAGAGGGTCAAATCCTGGGTCCATTAAATTTAATGACAAATATGCTCATTGATGTCAGTGGAGCCAGGATTTCACCCAAAGAGCAGTAAATAATAATGAGGAACATTTGTGAGACACGTTGTTCAGTCATACAACCAAATCGTGGGACCTCGCAGAGAACCTTAGTCTACTATTGTAACAGATATGATAACTTCCTGCAATATCCCTGAAAAACCATATTGAATTAAGTTTAGGTATTTTTGGAGACCATTGTATTAAATGCAAAGGTTATGTATTATTGTGGGTTGGAATGATGAAAGGACTGTACTGAGCAATGTGCCAGACAAGAATGGTCTTTGGGGACAATATATAAAGTGGAATTTTCTAAGAAATATTGGAGGAGGCCGTGAATACAAATTCCTCCTGCTCTGCCCTGGTTATGCAAAAACCCAGCTTTTTCAAGATACTTTCTGTGGAGGGGGCCTTTGTCTGCTGATCACCTGGATTTGAGACCAAGATCAAAGGCCAGAGCTGTATAAAGGAAAGATTCATGGGTATGTGAGTTTTGGGCTAAGACTGTTTTGAACTTGTAACCACAGAAAAATCCCTCTGTGGGGTTTGAAAGACTGACCCCTACCAGAGCCCTTGTTGAAGATGGGAGCTGGGGTGATCTCTGATATGGATGTTAATGCATGTAAGTTCTTTTACTCTTTTTAATATAGTTTGTCTATGATACTCATCTTAAGAATAAATATGCTTGTTTGCATAGGATTGTGTGGTAATTTATAACTGCAGACAATTACAACTGTTCACAGTCTCTGGAGAGAAAGCAAAGTGCAGGTGCTGGCCTGTTTAGGCAGGCTGGTTTGCTGGGGATTATCACAGGATAGGGCAGGGGTGTCAAACATGCGGCCCGTGAACCTCTTCCATCTGGCCCATGATTGCACTCTGCAGAACCACATTCTGCCTAACAGACAGTGTGTGTGTGATCTCGTGGTATCGCAGAGTGCAGTCTTGCATACCCAGCACACCACTATGCCGCGAGAGTATCGCGTCTTGCAACATCAAGGAGCACTGGGTATGTGAGACTGCACTCCATGATACCATACTTTCTCCCTCTCTCTCTCTCACACACACACACACAAACACACGGTCATACACACACACACGATATCCCAGAGCACTGTCTTACATACAGAGTATTCGTACATTTAAGTCAAATCTGGCCCACTATAGCAAATTAGTTTACTAACCCTGGTCTAGGGCAACTGCTCCTGTTTTTCCTGTGAATGGCTTAGCAGGCTTTCAGGTCCAAGATGTTGCCTTCGGGGTGGTGATCCACACCTTGCTCCCTTCTGACTGTGGGGGATTCCTTGGGATTAAAAATTCACTGCAGCTTCAGCTCAGCACAAGCACTTAGTCATGTGAGGCCATGGTAGATCCCCATACCTCCAGCCCTAGCTTAAAGCTGGGGACACATCATGTACCAGAGGGCCGGCCCATTTGCTGGAATGGGAAAATGGCTATTAGTTTACAATCAGGCTATCTAGCCAAAATCTCTTTCTTTGTCTCTTGGTCCCTAAAGAATCCAGTCTGAACTAGTATATGTGCACATTTCAAATTTTTCTCACAATGGAGCTCAGCAATACACAGAGAAGATGCACTTGGAAACTACCCGCTCCAAAATTAAAGAGAAGCTGCATCCATAAAAAGAGAGGCTATTGGACTTGATGCCCTGAAAGGGTTAGAAGTCAAAGGAGCAACACAAAATTTCAACAGTTGAAAATCTAGACAGTTTTTAAGCACCATCTTGATGTCCTTTAATGGTGACATGGAAACAAGTTTTTAAAATTTAAAATAATCACCTACTCTTGATTATGGCCATTCAAAAAATACTTGATGAATTGCATTGCAGAGGTGCAAAACATCTATACTGAGAAATCAATTAGGAGATGAGTAAGGTATAAAATTTTGCAAGGAGCTCACCGCTTCGAAAGATGTCTAAGAACAATCCTCTGTCCCAATACCTGAGTCTTCTTGCTTAATGAGACATTGTAGTCTAAAAGGTGAATTAAGTGAATTTGGTTTCATAAGCTGATGGGCAAAGCAGCAACACAACAGTTAAGAGGGCAATATCTCCTTTTTCTTGGAGGTCTGAATTGACCTTAATTTTCCCATTTTTGTAGTCAAACATTCACAGCATTTGCTTAAGAATACTATGCACTCACTGAGCAGCCAGCTTCAGGAAAGGAATAGAAATCTGTATAGCTCTGTTCTTAAATGCTGGAAATCTATGGGGTGTGTGCATTCTATATATAGAATACACACACACACACTTTATTATTAATCTCAGGTGAATTTTTGATACACTTTATGATTTAAATTGGATGATTGCTGGCAGCAGGATACCAGACTAAAAAGGCTTATAGTATGATCTGGTATGGTAATTCCTATGTACAAGAGTGCTTTGTGAAATGCTCTTTTCACTCCCAGGGTCCAAAAGTTGATTTGGTACATGGTTAAATCCAGAATAATCTCACCGATATCCATGGCGTTATTTCAGAGTTACACTGGTGTAACTGAACTCTAACCCAACCCAGGATCCTTAGGTCTGGATGCTATATTGTAAAAGCTATTTAATCAAAAACAGTAATGGCTAGTTACTGAGATGCAAAAGTGCTATGTCCTTAATGAAAACTCTTAATGCAACATACTGCAAACAATCTTGAAAATGTACACACTGTAGGGTCTGATTCTATTATTTACACTGGTGTTAATGAGGCGTAACTCCAGTGTAGACACTTGGTCGCACTGGTGCAAAATTGTGACAGCAGAATAAGCTCTGTCCGTCTTGATCTATTGCTAGTCTTTGTACTGATAAGCATACTCCGACCTTCGCCCAGAGCACTCATTCCTGGTTTCCTAAAATAAAATAAATTGAATCAAATTCTGATCTTACTGATGGAAATTTGAAATAACCTAAGTGAAGTTTAACTGTTACTCTGATTTTACACCATTGTAACTAAGAGCAGAATCTGTCCCACTACATCCCCAATCCTCATGGAACTTAATTCCACAGATTTATGTGACCCTCTCACATTAAAAAAAAAGACTTCCTTCCTATGCAAACATTCCTGCTCCCTCAGTTCCAGTCCTTCCTGTCACCTATTTTTTTAGCCTTATCAACCCCAATGTGATAACTGCACCCCAGCCAAGACAGGAGTGGCATTTCTCACTTTTATGCACAACCTTCTTAACATAATAACCGAGACATTTTCAGTGGCATCCCATTTCCAACAAACACAAAGAGAATTTGGCACAGGGAGATGGCACTGAAATATATTGGGCAGGGACAACATCATTTCTACTGAGATTATGTGCAGTAAGTAGCTGGCTCTTTTAGAGAAGATTCATGTTTTCCTCTTCCATCTCAGCATACCTGATGTGCTTGCCATCAATGCTATGTACAGCAGCTGAAGTGTCTTGCACTCAGCAACAAAAACCTTTAGTTCAACATCAGATTTTCCTTTATTCCATTTAGCTCTCATCACATTGGCCTTTGTTGATTTCCTGCAACTGTTGTTTTGTGCAATTTAATAAGAGCAAAAATGTTCAGGAAGCATGGACCATATGCTAGCTGACTCTGTGCACATATTTTCAAGAGCAGTTAATGGAAGAGTTATAAAAAAATAACCCATCAGGCATGTAGTAAAATTAAAGCACTGCTAGGAAGGAAGTGACAATTCTATGTTGTTTTGCCACACAATCACAATTTAACTTTTTGCTATCAGTTTCTCTTGAATAAACTTTTCAATTGAAATCCCATTAGCAGAATATCAGCTAACATTGTCATCATATAGACAGTTGTTCCCAAGTTATTGCCATCTATTCTACTCTTTGGGTGAAATACTGGCCCCCCCCCCCCCCATCTGTAAAAAACTGTGGGACCAAGACCTGGAAGCAAGTTAATTCTGGGCTGTTGTCACTACTGCATCCTCACTGGAAGCTTAGAGTTTGAGGACCCTGAGCAGGAAATATCACCCAGAAAGGCCTCAGTAGTAGCCTCACACACCTCACTGACTGGCTATTTATACCAGGAAGCCACCATGGGGAGATATCTGAACATCAGTGAGGACTGCTTACTTCTGCTTCAGAATTTGCTTGCTGTAAACTCTGGCTTCTAACGTTGGTTTGACTCTGCTATCTGCCTGACATCTGCAACTTGGTTTCTGACCCTGACTTCCTGGCACTCTGACCCAGATCGCTCCCAAATCTGCTACTCACTTACTGATCACAATTTAGCAGCTGACCAGTGCACAGAGGCTGCCCAATGCCCAACCCTATCTGTACCATTGAAGTACAGCTGTGTTAATAACTGACCTTTCAATTCAATGTCCATATCAGAACATCTAACTTTAAAAACAGATTGTTTCAGATTGAACAAAAATTATTTCATATTGGAGATAGTTTTAAATCTTTTTTAAAAATAAAATTGAAGTTAGTTTTGAAATGAAAAGTCTTTTGAACATTTTCTAAAAATAATGGTTTACTTTTTCAATTTGAAACAAATATTTTTATTCTTTTCATTTTTCTTTGTGGGGGAGGCGTGCATTAGAGGGGTGGGAGGTTTCAACCAAAACAATTCTGCAAATTCAACATAAATTTGTGTTGACTCTTTCATAAAAAATAACAGACTGAAGAAAATGAGAAACAAATACCAGAAAATATTTCCTTCCATAGTCCACAAGATTCACTGGCCTTAAAGGTCACTGTCAAATATTGTGGCTGGTTCTTTAAAAAAGGCTGGAGTTTGCAACCTATGAGTGCAGTTCTTTCTTTCTTTCTTTCTTTCTTTCTTTCTTTCTTTCTTTCTTTCTTTCTTTCTTTCTTCATGATAAGTTAAACTTCATGTTGAGCTCTGTCCACCCTGCAAAACATCTGAGCTTTGACTTATGTCACAGCAAAACTTGGGTTCTGACCCATGCTCCTAGTCTTCAGGGATGAGTCTACAGTGGTTCCTGGCCGAAGTCAGACTAATTCTCTGTGGACATAAGGAAGGTGAGGCTTAAACCTGAGTCTGAGCCCAGGTTTAGTGGGATGTGTGAACACCCTTGCCCATCATGGGGCCCCACAGTCCAGAGTCCGACCCAAGTCCAAATGTCTACAGTGTAGTTTTATAGCCTTGCAGCCCAAACCCCACAAAACTGAGACAGATGACACAGACTAGCCAAGAGAGTGTTATTGCAGTGTAGACCAACCCTAGGGCCCCTTTATGCCTGGCAAAAGGCACACCCAACACACTACCAGCAGATTAGTTAACCAAGCTCTGTCTTATAAGGTATCTTGTAAAAACTGGTGGCATGCTGGTCTTTGTATTCTGTGTGATGCATGTATGGCTAGTGTGTAATAAAATATGTATGAGCGCTGGACGTATGTTTCTAAAACAGCTTCAGCCCAAGCAGAGCGGATAAACAACTTTGTCTTAAGCAAAAGCATGTTTCATCATTTGCCTGTGTTTCCAATGTAGATTAAGGAAGGTGAGGCCAGAAACAATGGAAATATATTTACAACTAAGGTAAACAAAGTGATTAAGCCAATTGAAACAACAAATTGACTGGAGGATGAGGACAACAGGATGGTATCTACACATCAGCGGGGGGGGGGGGGGGGGAGAATCTTTGTCTGGATTTACTATGCAAAGAATACTTTTCAAAGGAAAAGGCAAGGACCTCTTCATTATCTATCACTTAGGGAAAAAAGGGGACAATACGATCAGGTTCTGTGAAGGTTGGATTCTTAGGTGTGAAGGGTTGGAGAGGCTGCTAATGTGATGTGGAAAAAAAAGGCGTTGGTAATGATTGTAACTTGCAAAACTTGTGTTTTAGTCACTAGCACGTGTGTTTTGGTTTGGTTTGTGACTTTATCCCTTTTTCTCTTTCTTAGTATAACTTAAATCTCTGTTCTTTCAGTGCTGTTATTATTGAGTTAAAGCAAGAGTCTTCAATTAAACCAGGAGACTAGAGTGAACGGTGTCTCTTTGGAAGCAACCAACTCAATTTCTGTCAGTGTCCAATGAAAGGGACTGGACACTGCAGAGACATGTTTCTGGAGAACACAGGTTCACTGGCTTTTACCGTAAGGCAAAATTAAGACTAGCAGAGTCTCTATAGGGTACGTCTACACTGGAGGCTCTGTTAAGTCGCCTTAACAAGGTCAACTTTAAGTCGACTTAAAATTGACCTTGTTAAGTGGACTTAGAGAGTCCACACTGAAAACTCCAGTCAACTGCCAGCATTCACACTGGCAGGTGCTAGGTCAACCGAGGAGTGGTGCATTGTGGGTAGCTGTCCCACATTGCACCAGGGCCTGGAGGCCAATTAGGTCGACTTAAGGACACTTCCCATCTACATGGGCTTAAGTCAACTTAAATAAGGTCGAATTAAGCCTTAAATTGACCTTCAGAAGTGATGTTATTAAGGCGACCTAAGGAAGCCCTTAAGTTGACTTAATAAGCGCCCAATGTGGACGCAGTGGTCTTTAGGTCGACTTAACCATCCTTAAGTCAACCTAAGGCTCCAGTGTGGATGTACCTATAAGAGTTTGCTGGTGAGGCAAACAGAGAGTTAACACACAGTTCAAGCCCCAGAAAAACATATCTCTTGTTGAGCCCCAGAAAAGCATATCTCTTGTTGATACTATTCTGGGTATCCTGAAGAAAGAGTCACTGCTTGTATTACACTTATTGCTGCCACAGTAAATATATGAGAAAGAGAGTGTGAGACCTTGGAGGAAATCAAAGCAGTAGGAAACCTATTTCACTGAAATGTAACAGAAATGCTGAGTGCCAAGGTCATCAGCTAATCACATTAAGGAAATGACCTCAATTTTAGAAATCATTTTGAATTTTATGATAATGAACTAATTTCTCTGAAGAGGACAACTATTCAGAAAACACTTGCAGTGTGAAGACTAATTATTTAGGGAATGAGGGGAAACTGAGGCGGCATGTCCAAACTGAGCAGGGATGGATTTGAAACCAGACAAAGTAAGTCCCTGCTTCAGGAACCAACAGGGTACCTGTTATCTTATGGCCAGGAGGAGTTTTTAAATTCAAACTAGGCTGGCAGTAAATCACTCTTGTCTTCTACACAATATAAGATAGATAAGCCAACTTATTGTTAGTGAACAGGAAGAATTGAAGTTGGCCATACGAAAGGCTGATTGTGGGTGGAAGTGGGGTTGTTTTTTGTTTTTGCTACTAGCAGCTGGAAGAAATTAGAAGCAAAGGCTGAATTTAGAATTATACAGAAAATCTATCTTGATTCACTTTCAGCTGTGGGAAAGACACTTGTTTTAGATTTCCACCCAATGTAATCAGACACCTCCTTATGCATGGAACACCCTCCCCTTCTCCCTGTGCAGGCTCAAAGCCATTATATCTGTGACATTGTTTATGCATTTATAATGTCAGGAAGCTGGCTCGTTACCTTAGTAAGTGAATAATTATAGGAGCAAACAGCTTTACAAAACAATAATTTGTATGAGACTAGGATGGTGAGAACACCTGGCCAGGTAAGTGCTTGTCATGTCTCACTTTTGGGGGAAAGAGAGGAGATTGTGTTCATGTTTTCATATAAAGCTAGATGTGTGTGGTTTCCTAACTCACTCTTTAAATACAATTACTAAAGTGATGGAAATTCTGGAACTTTATTGTTAGCTTCTGCAAAAGGTATCAGCAATTTATAGCTCTTAGCACAAGAAATGAAGCAACACTCTCAGCAAAGCAATATTTTCTTTGTTCCCTTTAGAAACATCGAATTTACAACTCATTTTAGAATCTCTTCATTGCAGTTCTGAGACCGTATGGCATTTGGTGGCAGAACAGTGAAACCAATTCAAACATTTACATGAAATGGTGGGGAGGAACCTGTTTCATTCTTTAATATTGTGCATTTAACACAAATAGATCATTTCTTATGGTAAGAAATTATGTTTAGTTTGATTTTTTGAGCCAGCTTTTTGCATAATACTGGGCATTAAATTCAGGTTCATTTTTGTCTCTGCAATTGTATGCCCCAAATCAAGGGCTTCTAGATGTCTACATGAATCATATGTTGTACAAATTATGGCTGGACTAAATATCTGGTACTTAATCCACCGGGCCAGAATGTGATGTCTGTTCTCATGAAGAACAATAAGTTACACCAAAAGTACTCCTTTTGAAATCTGTGTGACCAATTGTGGATTAATGTATTGCTCAATCTGCCAAGTCTAGCCCCTAGATATTTGATACTGAGGATTGGTTTCTGTAACAAGAGTCTGGCGCCTCCTCTAACACAGAAATAAATCAGGAGTTACTCCAATGAAACTCATTGAGTTATACTGAAGTAAGAGGGGGAATAAAGTCACAGATCTTTATCCTGGGATTATTGAAAAGTCCATTACAGAGGTCCGGCCTTTCACTGATTTCTGTGGGACTCATCTCTCAATGTGAGAGAGGATGAAATACAGTTTTGGGACTATAGATAGCTAGAGTCCCCAGGATTCATAACTATCTAAATTGATAATCACAGCAAGTGAAACAAAAGATCACATAGAATGACACTTGTGAGTGAAGAAGACCTTCTAGATCTCAAGTCTTTCTGATGACTTTACTGTACAGTTGTGGTTGTTTACTTTATTCAGTGTATTGTTAATTCTTTTCTCTTCATTAACTGTCTGCTCACAGTTTAGTCAACAAAGTTTGAATTTCATATACCAGATATTCATAATGAACTATCTGCTTGTGAAAGGAGCTACAGATCAAAATGTACTTACAAAAGTTAAAATTATGAATAGCATATATATTTGAGAAGTTTTGGCACATAGGTTACACAGCATGGTTTTTGCCCCCTGGTTGTCAAACATAACTTATGGGAATAGTTTTTGGTGCAGATATTCACAGAAACAAATCAGAAATAAGTTTCCCACATTTATCCTCCCTCCAATATTTGCTTAACAATTGCTATTTCTGGGAAGTCTCCTACTAGCAGACTAGTTTGCTTGGAAGTTCTCAGAAAGCAAACACAACATTGATATGAACATTTTCTAAGTGAATTAATTTAAATGAATACTAATCAGTACTTTTCATTTTGGCCCAGCTCTAGTAAAAAAGAGTCAGAAGGGCTGATTCTCCTTTAGATTATACCGGTTTAAATCAGGATTAAGTCTGTGATTCTCTCTGGATTAAGATGACCGTTTATAATATTATTAAATACCAATATGACAAAATTTCAGTAATTCTTGCAAGATATGCCATGCTAGATATCATTGGTAAGTATGAAATATTGGTTACATGTATGTGTCATATTTGTGCTGTAAATTGTGGATCTGTGCGTTATGTGTCCAAAAACGTAGTGCTGTGCTACTGGTTTACCACTCCCTCCCACGCAGATTATTGTCAGCATTGGTGACTCATTGAAGGCTATCAACTATACAATGAATCCAGGGAAAGAACCAGGGGTACACTTTAAGAGTCATCAGGACATGTGTGGACATTCCCAAGGACAGGGGACTTTGATCGAAGAAACCAAAGCTGCCACACAGCATATGGAATGGAAAAGCTGCGTTTAATACATCTCATCTAGTTTATTTCTTTCCTTTTATAATAAACTTTGTCCTTTAGTTTGAGATACTAAAGGATTGGCTGGCAGTGTGGTTAGGCAAGATTTTGGGTATTTTGAATATAGGAATAGAGTTTTTAAAATAACATCTCTTTACCGGATCTAGTTGCTAATTGGAAGCCAGAGACTGAACTGCAATAACGGAGGCTGTGTATTTCTTTTTTGGGGGCTTCCTAATAACCAGTGGGGGGAATCAGGAGCACTGCTTGTGTCTGATTGGGGAATCTAATTTCAGTGTTAGCCAACTGTTCAGGAGAATCTGCTCTCCTTTTTGCAGCCTGTCCTGTCATTGACAATTTCAAATGTGCTAACCTAGGCATGTATGGGTCATAGAGTCCTCTGCAGTCAGGGCAGTTACACCAGTGTACATGAGAGCTGAATCATTCTCTCATTTACTATAATGGACCCTGATCCAAAGCCCATAGAAGTCAGTGGGAGTCTCTATTGACTTCAGGGGGCTTTGGATCAGAACTATAATGATTTTTTTTTAAAATTTTCCCAAGATATAAATAACTTTGCACGCTGGTCATAATGATAAGACCAATGAGAGGATGCTCAGATACCTCATCTAGGCTATGACGGGAGGAGAGCAGACTTTATTCAGTTGAAATTGTTGACCTTCAATGAAACCATTTTCTTTTGTATTTGGACAGAAAGCAGAAGCAGACTTTTGTGGAAGTGCTGGCACAATCCTGGGCACCATCCAGAGGACTCTCATCCCTGGGACATTCCTCTTCGTCCTGTCTGTGGGACTAACTTTGAATATGCCTGTCATCTGGATCCTCATGGTCCGTATGAAGCGCTGGAACAGGAGTGCTATTTTCCTTTGTAATTTGGTTTTGGCTGACATCACTTGGATCTTAACCCTCCCCTTTCTGATCTACTACCATCTGAACCAGCTGCACTGGATCTTTGGAGATGCTCTTTGTAAGATGACCAGGACAGTTTATCACATATGTTATTACTGCAGCATCTACTTTGTCACTTGCCTGAGCGTGGATCGCTATTTGGCCATAGTGCATCCTCTAAAGTCTTTGTGGTTGTTAAATAAACAACAGTCACTACTGATTTGCCTCTCCATATGGGCAGTGACTAGCTTGACCAGTGTGCCAGTCCCTTATGTTGCCAGCACCCAGATATGCCCAGACAACAAAACTATTTGCTCTCTTTATGTATTTTCCAGCTCCACCTATATAACGCTTCCGCTTTCCACGTGTTGCACGGTAGCTGGCTGCTTACTGCCTTTCATTGCTATTTGTTACTGTTATTGCAGCAGTGTCAAGACATTGCAAAAGACTGGCCTTCATCGCTTTCAGAAAAGGGATAAGCTCACCAGGTTCATGTATTCTGCTCTGATAATTTTTGCACTCCTTTATTTCCCTTACCATCTGTCAAGAAACACCTGCATTTTCTTACGAGCTTTGTGGCCCAATGCCAGTAGGTCCATTGAGCATGCAGACACTGTGTTCTTTGTAGAGGTAGCAGTTTGCAGCCTTAATACTTGCATCAACCCCCTCTTCTGTTTCCTAGCAGGAGGGGATTTTCGAGAACAGGTTTGCAAAATAGCCTCCTCTTATTGTCACACCAGAACCTGGAGGAGTCAACAGCAGAGGACATCTGTGTACCCAGTATAACTCTGTTCCTTCACAAAACTAATTTTGTCAAGTTGAAAACTATGGGCAAAATTTTGGCCCCATTGAAGTCAACAGCAAAATTCCATTGAATTCACTTGTAAATTAAGTTGACTTAAGTTTGCTTAAGTCGACTTAATTTACCTTGCGTCCACACTACAGTTTCCTTAAGTCGACTTAAGCAAGTTGCTTAAGTCGACTTAAGGAAAATAAAGTCGACAATGAAAATGAGGTCGACGTTATTAAATCTCAATTTAGTTCGACTTAAGCCAGTGTAGACCTGGGGTAGCCCTAAGTCGACTTAGGGCTACCCCAGAACTTCACCACTGCCCTTCCTGCCGGGGGAGGGGGCACAGGGAAAGCCTGGCATGCCCCCCCCACAGGGCAGGGCAGAGCCCTGCCCACCCTGCCCCTATGCCCTGCCAGGGTCCCTGTCCCCCTTTGCCCCATTGTACCTATGTACAGTGGGACAAAGGCTGAGCTCCCTGGCACTGGGCAAGGGGTGCCCCCCCACCGTGGACCTGCCCTAGGTCCTCCTAGCCCCTAGAAGTCGACCTAGGCATCCAGTGTGGACACTCTAGGTCAACTTTGTAAGTTCCCCCCAAAGTCGACTTAAAATTTAGGTGTAGACTCACTAAGTTGACTTAGCTAAAGTTGACCTAAATTTTCAAGTGTAGACATAGCCATAGTCAGGAGTTCACTGTTTTTATATCACAAATATTTATCTTGGAGATGCTCTGATCTCTCAAATGCATAAGAACCATTAACTGGGTCAGTTTAATTCTGGAATTATAAGAGATTGTTATAAGCAATAAAATTATTCAGGAAGTCCCCTAGGCTAAAATTTGTGTGAATCCTGGTTCCATTGTATTCAAAACACCAAAAATTAAGGTGGAAGTGAGTAAAGCTGGCTGAAAAAAAATGAAGATAATGTCACAAAAAGTATTAAAATGTTTCAAAGGTTTCAAAACTGATGTTTTTTTGGTCACAATTTACCATTAATTTTTTTAAACAGCATTTTTATCAAATGTGCCATTGAAAATGCTAACAAAATGCTTACTGCCATTTTTTTTATTTACCAGATCCCCTATTCTGATGGACAAATATGTTTGTTTATTGAATCCTGTTTTCAATTTGGATAACACTTCAAGAACATTTTTTATAATTTTGGTTTCATGGAAGAAGAAGGCCTCATTTTCAGAAGTAATAAAAACCCAAAGCCACTTTTGAAAGTCAGGCCACAAACCTAACTAGAGATAACTTCTGCTTATAGAGTGAAGTATTATTCACTCACATGCAGAGTGCCCATACCTGCGCTTTTGCACCACTTTGCTCATTTACAGGGAAGTGAAGCATGTATAGAATGGCTATTCATGGGATCGTCTCTCCCAGTATGATCCAAGGAGGGCTCCATACTAGCATTCACATTGTTTGCTGGGAGTAGACCAAGGAAAGAGATAGTGAAGTGACACTTGTAATGATCCACAACCCATTTGTAAGAGCTAGCCAGAATCTTCTTTTAGCCCCAAAGACTGTCCCTGGATTGGGAAAGGATTATCAGCCCTTGCATCCCTGAGGAATTCTCTACACAAACACTAATGTTTTCTAAGACTATTTCATTACATTTAAGGTAGTACTTAGCTTCCTGTAGTTGAGTCCCAACAGAGAAGTTTGCAGACTTTCTTATAATTCTTTCCCTTCATTGCCCCACCAAATCCTACTATTTTTCTCTCAGTTGACACATACTCCTATTACCATTCAGGATTTATGACTTATTCACTAGGCTTCTAGTCAAGGAGGAGTGATGGGGGCTCTCTTTGGAGCCCGGTAATACAGCTTCTTAACTGCACTGAGGTGGGGTGGCTTTTGAATAACAGGCAATTGATTTATTAAGCTTTTTAGGAAAGAACAGTCAAGGCACAGTGTATGTGTGATGTTAAGATGCCCGTGCAGACTGAGGAGGACTGCTTTGCTTGATACCTTAGGTGTAATGTTAACCAGAGGTGAAGGTACTTCTGCATGATTTATGAGGCACGCTGATGATGAGGCATGCACCATGCAGAAGGTGATTAATATTCTTGTCACAAATCATACAAAGCAGGCAGCATGCTATGAAAATCTATCTCGGGATGCAATGAAACCAACTCAGTTTAGAGGGTGACATAATATTAAACTGTCTGGACTCATGGATTCAACAGAGATCTTTAGCAAGATAAATTTCCTCCAGGGAGTGCTGTTTCCATAAACTACAGGTACATTCTGAAAAAAGAAAGTATGAAGGAGAACACAACCATGAAAACAGATGGATGTTCTGAGAAATTATTTGCATCCCAGAGAAATCAGTTTGGGCATTTGCAGCTAATGAAAAACTTTCAAATTGGTGCTCATAAGTAGTCAAAACCCTGTTATGGGCCTGATTCAAAACTCACTGGCATCAGTGGGAGTCTTTCCAATTAATTCAGTGGGCATTGTATTGGGCCCTTAGAAAGGAGCTGACAACCAAAAGTCATGAATGTCTGATGACATAGTTTGAAAGGAATTGGTGGTTTGCAGTTCTTACTGCACAATGTCCGTGTCATAACTGGCTCTAACTGATACCGACATTGGGCTGAATCTTCACCATAAACACTGAATGGGCATGAAGACTGGGTTAGCTTGTAAACCAGAGAAGTGGTGGACATTCTAGTGGGTGTATTACACGGCCGCTGCCCAACCTGTTCCTGTTGAAATGGATGAATGTTGGCAGAGAGATGACGACTCCATTCACCAGCTCAGTTCATCTGACACCTTCTAGGAAGGGAACTACAAGCAAGTTGGAAAAGTCAGCATGCTAACAGAACTAAAATGAGGAAAGACACATTCTTACTCATTTGTATAGGGCCCTTGCTCTGGAAGCAGTCCCTTGATTTTAACCGAACTACTTACAGAGTAAGCTAATGAGCACTGTAAAGGCTAGTTCATGGTTCAGAAAGGGGGAAACTATTAAGTGAGAGGGAACAAGAGCATAAAGAGCTAAGTTTAAGAAGTTACACACTGTAGTAATTAATTATTTATCCAACCTCCACTTGGTGTGATCTCAGGACACCTGGCAGGCACCTATAGTGCCTACCCATTCCTGCCTGTTTACATAGATCTTATGTTTGACCCCTGCTTTCTTGTAGTTTGAAGGGTGTGTTTCATGATTAAAGCATGCTTAATGTTTGGAAATAGCCTTCCTATACTGTCAAGCAGGACTTTAGAAGACCCAAAGGAAGACAATCAATGAAATATCAATGACAGGTTTAGGACCAGAGCATAGGGAAACAGGATCTTATGAGAGGCTTAGTTAGGAAAAATTATAGTAACACTCAGTGAAAACATACTGTACTCAGTAAAGCTGCCAACTCTTTATACTGGGTCAAACCTGGAAATCCCTATTTAATGTTTTTCTATTCAGTACTTACAGAGACAAATTCTCCATTGGCTTCAATAAGAGTATTGCCCAAGGAAAAACTTCAGGGTTTGTTTTCTTATTATTAATCAATGCTGTTTCTTAATCTTGATTTCTTAGAACCAGAGCCCTGCTTTCAAAGAGGTCAATAAGGCTATGTACACACGATCATTTTATTGCGCGGTAAGGCTCCTTACCACGTAATAAAGCCAATAGCGTACACACGATCAATTTCTCTGTTGCGCGGCAACACCCTCTTGCCACGCAACAGTTAAACCACTCAAAACGAGAGCGGTAGCATTATCGCAGAACAGCTGTTCAGTGGTAATGCTTGTGTGTACTCATTTTGTGCAATAGACAGCCTCCGGAAATGTCCCAGAGTGCCAATCGAGGTCACTCTGGGACACTGGAGCTGTCAAATATGTCAATTTCACTGCTCTAGCTGAGCAGTGAAATTGACATATATGTCAATTTCACTGCTCTAGCAAAGCAGTGAAATTGAGTATTTTTGGGAGCTGCCCGGTTTGGTAGCTCCCCTGGACTGAGATAGGGGGCTGGCCCGAACCGGCTGCCCACGCCGGTTCGAGCCAGCCCCCAGCTCAGCCTTGGAGCTTCGGATGACAGTGGGGGCTGGCAACGCAGCCCTCCGCTGTCACCGGAAGCCCTGCAGCTGGGCTAGAGGGCTGGCTGTGGGCAGTGCATGGTGGGACAGGTGCCCACCATGCACTGCTCTTCTTTCGCAAAGGAGCATTCACCCGGTGAATGCTCCTTTGCGAAAGAAACAGCACATGTGTACACGAGAAAGCGCTATATTTATAGCGCTTTCCTTGTCCCGCAATAACTTATTGCGGGACAAGTTTCTTGTGTGTACATAGCCTAAGGTTCAGGGCAGTAGGTTTCCTGCCACTCTACTGAAAGGAGTGTAGATTGTTCTGTAATACACCAAATCCATCCCATACTAAACATGAGGAATGGTACCTTCCTCCCAGTTTGGCCTAGTTGGTCAGCTAATTGCACATACCCAGTTGCATTTAAAGCCACAGCTTCCTCTAACAAAGCCAAATAGCTCCTCCAAGCTACAGAGGGTCCTTTTTCAACATATAACAAGAGTGCTTGGGTATAAAAGGTGTAAAATTAGCCATCATGTGGTGAAATGGAATGAGATGAAACACATCCCCAGTCTCAGATTAGTCTGTTCGCCCAGAAATTTGGAAATTAACTTTGTGTCCAGGAGAAGCCAATGTTTCCAAATTACACAAGAAAGATCACTACAGGATCACAGACAACAGAGTCAAGTGCCACAGGACTCTGTTGTCTTTCTACAATAGACTAACATGGCTACCCCTTTGGAATTTGGCTACAGGATCACAGGTATTTCAAAAGCAATGGAAAGCAGGAGAGAGAAGTCTTTCAGCCTCAAATTAACAAGTAATTAACACCTCTGATCTCTTATTCCCTTGAGCACAGCACAGTCATGAGTGTGCTTATTAGCAGCGTCCTAAAATAAAGCAGAGGTTCACCTTCGAAACTATGGACACTTTCCCCAAAGAAAGTATCTGCCAGCACTTATCTCATTAAATACTTATGGAAGGAAGAGTCAAAATCCTTGTGGTTCATAGACAATAAAGGAATAGTGTTTCAAAAGATAACAGAATATCAGTGAGTGCTTCTAACATCAAAAGACCGGAGGTAAACAACAGCTAGAGCTGGTTGGGGTTGGTTGATGGTTTTTTTTTTGTTTTGTTTTGTTTTTGTTTTGTTTTGTTTTAATCATTGTGATAATTTTTTGAGGATTTTTTTTTTCATTTTTCTCATTAAGAGCCATTACAAGATTTCTGTCATCAGAGCACTGTCTGTCCACACAGATTAGTTACATAATGGACAAGACTCATTATGACTCAGAGTTTCTCATTATCATCTATCAGCTCATTATCTAGATTTTCTATAAATTCTTAGCTGAGCTCCTCCAGAGTTATGAAAAATTCTCCAAAATGGGGCAACCTATTGTGGGGACTTTTTTTTTTAATGTTTAAGATACATTTTTAGGACTGGAAGATCAAGGGGACAAGGGCCCCAAATGTCTTTTAAAATAATACTAAGATTGGGTGTGTCTACACTTACAAATTAAGTTGACCTAAGATTGCTTAAATCGACAATTTAATCTGCCTCTGCACTACTTTTTCCTTAATTCAACTTAAGATGCTCCTTAAGTTGAATTAAGGAAAAGTTAGTTCGAGTTAATAAGTCGACTTAAGCCATTGTAGACGTGGATTAGCCCTAGATCAACTTTAAATCGAGTTAAAGGTCTTCAGAGCTCCCCCACTGCCCTCCCTGCAAGGGTGGCTGGCACAGCCAGAGCCTGGCATGCCCCCCCACAGGGCAGGAGAGAGCCCTGCCCACCCTGTTCCTATGCCCTGCCAGTGTCCCTGTCCTACTCAGCCCCCATTGTACCCAGGTACAATGGGGAAAATGCTGAGCCCCCTGGCACTTGGCAAGGGGTACCCCCCCACCATCGTGGACCAGTCCCAGGTACACCTAGCCCCTACAAGTCAACTTAGGCGTACAGTGTGGACACTCTAAGTCGATTTGACAGGATCCCCTTTAAGTCGACTTAATTTTTGAGTGTAGACATATTAAGTCAACTTACATTAACTAGTGTAGACATACAACAGAGTCCTGTGGCACTTTTAAAGACTAACAGATTTATTTATCGCATGAGCTTTCGTGGGAGAAAATCCCACTTCATCAGATGCTTTGAAGATGGGAAAGTTACAGAATGGGTGGAAATTAAATGCAGGGGAGTGTATTTAATTTAATTTCTTCCCATTCTGTAACTTTCCCATCTTCAAAGCGTCTGATGAAGTGGGATTTTCTCCCACGAAAGCTCATGCGATAAATAAATCTGTTAGTCTTTAAAAGTGCCACAGGACTCTGTTGTCTTTCTATAATAGACTAACACGGCTACCCCTTTGGAGTGTAGACATAGTCATTGTGTCATAACAAAGCAACAAAAGGAAGTGAGTACTGTGCTCCTAGAGGGGCTGGGGCTGATTCTTATTTACACAAAGATCCTTTTACATAGCTCTGGTAATGTGAAGGAATATTAAAGTGGCATAAATTACACTTACATTCACTTTAAGGTTCCCTTTACACTGTCAAAGTGGTGTAAAAGTAGCCTTAATGTAAATAAGAATAAGCCCCGCTTGCCTATTGTATAACATTTAGTTCAAGTTTTAAATACAGCAGTAAAGGATGTTATTAAAAACATAAATAACAATAGTTTAGATTAGATAGAATAAGGTAAAATGGAGGTCTTGACTATTTATGATAATTAAATATCTCATAATAATATTAATAAATGAACATGTTAATGCCAAAGTGTTTGGCCAAATTTCAATGTATGTAATTACTACTTATTGACAAATTCTACCAACATAAACTTTTGTGCCACATTCGTGTGCACTGCAAAATTGTTGTTGTTTCACCCAAGATGTAGTCGCACTTATGTATCATAGGATTGACTGCTAAAGACCTTTGGTATCCTATGTCACTAAATTTTCGATCAGCACAGGAATGCAAAGTACTGATGTTGCTGTGATAGTCAGGAACAAATTAATGATGCATATTTAGTTCTGTGGCATACATAAAGTTTATGATTCCCAATTTCTCTATGAAAATGCAGAAAAACTGCAAGTGTTATACTGCAGTGGTGCTCTTTCTGGCACTTAAACTGGGCTTTGACAATTGTTTAGAATTTCTGTTAGAATTTTTTGTTTGGTATCTCACTGTCTATGTTAAAAGTAAACTAGTTGGAAAAAATGAAACTGGAACTTCCCTCTGTAACTTGAAAATTTGCAACTGCGGAGCAATCAAATATGATAATCTAAAATCAAATTCTCTCCATGTTCACACTGAAATAAGGACACCGTTTTAAGCAAAACAAAAAATTAGCACCATTTATAGTGCATTATTCTCTTCCACCACCAGATGGCACAAGCAATGTCGTAAACCAAATAATAAAGCATGCCCTTGATACTGAGTCAAATTAACTTTTGAATTAACCCAGAATTAGATTCTGACATTATAATATAAAGCAAAAACTTGTTCTTTAAAACAGAAAAAAAATCCTTTAACTGAATGCTCATTTCTCTCTCATTATTATTATTAGAATTATTATTGTTAATGCTTTGCCAAGCAAATGCAGCCACAGGGGAGGGAAAGGATGGGAGAGAGGGCTTTCTAGTGAGTCACTTTCTCACTGGAAGAGAAAATACTGGCAAAGGAATGTCAGAATATTTTCTAATCTAATTTATGCTGTTCATTTGAACAGAGTTTGTCAACAGAGCTATACACAGAGGATTCTACTTGCCAAAAGACAGCACAGTCCAACCCTGTAGACAGCTCATTAGATCCTTGGTATCTTTCTCTTCCATCTTTTTTTGTGGCCTCCCTGTTCCTGTATTCTCACTCCAAAAACCCAGGGCTGTATTTTCAATAAGCATGGGGTAACTGAGGGTATATCTGAACATTAATTTTTCTTCTGTCCAGCTGAATAGGAACTCTTCAGCCAGGTTCAGCTAAAACCATGTTCAGTAAAGTCACAGGAGGAGAACACTTCCAGGGACCTTTAAACTGGGTCTCAGACTTCTTTGCATTGCTATCATGGAATAATACATTCCAAAGTATGGCATATTCAGAGATATTTATTATTTGCCTTGCAGGAGCCTTCCAGCTACTTCAGTCAAGATCCCAGTCTCATTGTGCTAGTTGCTGTGCAGATACACTAGAAGACATCATCCTGTCTTTGAAGAGTCTACAATCTAATAAACCAAGCAACCTATGGCTGATGAGGAAACAGGAAGTAATCAATTATATGCCATTTTAGCACATACATTACAGAACCTCTCAACATATTTCCTCAGTAGCCTTTACTGTAATATTAGTTTTGGGGGGACTGAAGTCTTGCTGTTCACTTTAGGAGAAAGTCAGACTAACTGGTTATGAAGCAAATCTGCAGCTACTACTGAGAAGACACCTCAGGAAAAATCCTCAAGAAAGCAATGATAACCAAGCTATCATGTGACATTGGAGGGTATCCCAAGTGGTTCAACAACTGCATTTCAGAGCAGAACATAACACAGAGACCTCCCTAATTGATGAACTCCCATGACAATGAGTAAAGACCATATCTGGGCTCTTCAATGACTCGAATATTGCAGCTTTCGACAGAGTTAACTAGGCCTTTAGGACAAAGCTAGTCAGATTAGCCAAAGGTTGCTCTAAATTCTGCCAAGAATCAGATCAGCACAGACCCCCCCCCCAGTGGAGAAAATGGTGCAAAGATGACAAAGTCATTTTTGTCTTCTTTTCTTAGCAGTGGCTAAGGGTCTGCCACAGGATTATTTTTTTTAATGATCAACCTATTAACATAAAACTCTATTATAAATGGACAGGAAATAGATATCCATAGGTTTATGGAGCTATTGCTTCTTCCAGACAGAGGCTCTCTTCCATTACTTTCTCTTCTTTCATACTTCCTATATGTCCTGACTTCTTTCCAAGACAGATTACAGGACTTTGCATCGCTTTGGGATTTTACAGTATCAAACTGGCCCTTTCTTAAAATGAAATTGAGGGTCAACTGAATTTAAGGGTCAACTGATGTCAATGAAGCCAGAATTTTAGCCTTAATCTGTGAATCTTGGTCATGCTAGTATTCATTCCCAAACTGATTTGGATTCTGTTGCAGTCATGCACTTTACCGCTGAATTTTTATGGGATTAAACAATTGGAAACCTCAAAGAATTGTACTTCATATAATGCTATTTTATTGAAACTTAGATTTTCAAAACATAGAGGACCTAGTTACTCCAAAATCTCACACTGAATCTGAGTGCATGCATAGAGGGGAATGTCTTTTAAATCTATTAAATTTACATCTACAAAGTTGGCTTTTTTGGATGGGATTCTATCATACAATGCCACTTCATTTATGGATCTGTACGCATGCTACATAATAAGAAAGGACAATACATTCTGTAATAAATAATGTAGCAAAAGCAGGTTACAGGTGATCTTTAGAGAATCCAAATATTTTAAAATTAATTAAAAAATCACCAATGTATTTCACTTGTGCAGTCTACAGATAATAAGACAACCCTATGCTCTGCTCACCAACTACTAAATTTAACAGCTAACAATTAAATTTAGCAAGCTGATTCAGACACCCAAATGCAAAATCTTAAAGTCAGAAGTATTTTAACAGGCTATTTCTATAAATCTCTAGATACCATTATGATGAGTGCTATAGAAAATCTTAAGCATGGATAGATATTAATATGAAAAACTGAGATTTGAAAAATACAATCATGGTCTCTTAGCTTCTATTTTGCTTAATTCATTAAGAATTAATGAAGAATTAACCTGTCAGAATTGACAGAATTAATGAAGAATTAACCTGTCAGAAGACATATAAGGAGACTGAGCAGTGTTTGGTGCATTTCAGGCAACCAAACTGCAGTCTTGAGTCAGGAAAAAAAAAATTTCCACTGACAGGTAATGGTAATGTTACATAATCAAAGGGTGCAGAATCAATCATGAAAACAATTGTCTGCATTCAGCCCTGTGAGAAAAACTGCAGAGATGTGAAGCATCCTGCTGGACTCAGACATCATTTCCCTAGTTGTTCCAAGAACTTCTTTGAGAACAATGTTCTTATTGGGTTGTTTGAGGTAGCTTTATCTGCTTTCAGCCAATGTGTGCAAAACTCTCCCAGTGATATCATAACTGGTATTTACTGCATAATGGCCTGATCCAAAGTCCACTGA
The DNA here is from genome assembly GCA_007922175.1 of Pelusios castaneus. Lineage (NCBI taxonomy): Eukaryota > Metazoa > Chordata > Testudines > Pelomedusidae > Pelusios > Pelusios castaneus. The sequence continues at coordinate 22,417,923 of ML685785.1, forward strand.
GGTTAGTGGAAAAAAATCCCATTGTTTTCAATGGGGTTTGGATCAGGCCTTCAGCAAGAGATTTCTTAGTTCAACAGCCTAGTATGTTGACAGAAAGACTTTAATAATAATTAATAATGATTCATATCTTCAGGACATCAATTATATAGGTCAATCTCTAGTGTTATTTGGAAGGCTGATTGGTCTGGACATGTTTTATAGCACTGCCCATCATAGTCTCTTACTACAAAGTGCTTTCTGAACTGCAATTGAAACAATTAGTAGAGCTCTAATTAGGAAATGACTCAGGAAACTTCTAATATTGTATATACTAGAGACAGAATACCCACTTTAGAACTACCACTTTACATATGGATGGGTCCATTGCTAAAGTCTATTTATATAAGTTCATTTTTTTTTCAGATGAAAGAACACATCAAGGCCTCCACAAATATTCTTGAGTGGCATTAGGCTGGATAGAAACTGAACTTATTCATTATTATTTAGCTCTCCCAAACAGTGAGCACTCCTTATTGAATGGGCGTTGGCAGTAGCAGTATTATAAAAATGTGGCAATGCTAAGGAATAACAGTGTGGTAATTAGAGCTCAGAGCCCCTTTATAGTAGGTAAGGTGCCAAGGAATAACAAAAAGATACTCTCTGCCTCAAAGGTTTAACACTATAAAGCCCTGATTCAGAAAAGCACATTCTTAATTTTAGGCATGCACTTAAATGCTTTCCTGAAGAGGGGTGCTTTCCTGAGTATGAGTAGAACATTTCTCCATTACTGACTGAATTATTCTCTGTACCTTTTGGCTTTTGGGAATTTCTATTAATAAATAGATTGTCTTAAATATCTGCATTGGTAACTGCAGCAATGAAGCAACATGATCCAATAGACGGAGGCACTTAATAAAACTTATAGATGATGATATAGATTGCAATTAATCCTAAAGTTACCTTCACCAAACCAATGGAGAAGTATGAAGAAGAACACTAAATGAAAAATGCACCGAAGGCCACATCCAGTTCTTAGCCTGCTTTAGCAAAGCTGCATTACAGCATGAATTAGCCCCTTGTTTTACAACTGGGGTTCTCAAACTGGGGGGGGGGGGGGGGGAGAAGAGGGGAGTGACCCCTCAGGGGTTTGCAAGGTTATTAAAGGGAGGTTGCAAACTGTCAGAGGCTTTTAAGGGTGGCATGGCATGGGGAGGAGTCATCACTTTTGTGGGGGATTGTCACATACCAGTATTTTCAAATATTTTCAAAGGGAGTCCTAGCAGAAAAAGCTTAAGAACCCCTGTTTTAGGAGCATATAATTTAAATGTACTTGCTACTGTGGTACTTTATAAGTGCTTTCACATCTTTGAAATACAACTGGAAACTAATGTCATTATGGTAGCTACAATGTTATAAGAATTGGCCCTGCTGATATGGAAGTGCTTTGCTGATATAAAACATCATTGTCCTTCCACCAGGGGGCAACATTAGAAAAAATATTTAAATAATCCAGAACAATTGTTTTTAGAATATGTGGCAGGACTATACATTTTATCAGGAAATTATTCTTTTCATCTTGATTTTTTAAATATTTTATTTATATTTATCTTTTGTTACACAAAATGGAAGCAACTGCAAGGGCTTGAATTTTCAAATAAATTTGTTTTGAGCCATAGAATTATGAATTTCCTTTTTTTCTGATTAACAAACATTGCAACAGAAACTCTCAGATTTCATATTGAAAAGAGGTTTAAGATGAATGCAACCATCATGATTTAGAAATATACATTACATTTAATATGTACAATCAATTGAGAAGTGATTAAAGCTGATAAATAACTACCAAAGTCTGTTTGCAGTGGACCTGAATAAGATCTTGATGTAAGTTAGAAAGCTTGTCTGTTTCACCAACAGGAGATGGTTCAGAAAAAGATATTACCTCATCCACCTTTTCTTACTATCAAATTCTGGAAAGATATGTACAAACTCTCAGATCATTCAAGTGATGACAAAAAAAAAATAATATTGGTGGATTATTACAAAAGTATGATTAATGTGCAGGACACAAAGGTATAAAAATTACACATGAAAACACTAAGAAATCCTGTACACGTCTAAAAATATAGATCTAAATCATAATATATTCCACAGCTATAGCTATAGAACTAGAAATAAAATATAACCTCCTATACAGAGACAGATCCCATTTATCTATGGAGTTACAGCTGTCAGATTGCATATGGTACCAATCTTCAGATGAATTTCACCATTGGTGCCCTTTCTCCAGAAGCTCTGAATGACTCTCTTTAGCGAAAGGATCACGTCCTTTATTTACATTCACAGCACAACTGAATTAAGCACAATAGCCTCTGCGGACAGCAAACTCCTTCGCACTGCTCTGTAGTCCTTGCTCTGCACAACAGGGTCAGGCTATGCGTCAGAAAAAATAGGGGGTGGGGGGGTCGACGCGAGACTCCAAAACTAAATTGTCAGCGTCTCATAAACTCCACTTTCCCTGAGATCTGCATCATCCGCTGGAAAACCTGGAAGAGGAAGAGGACTCGGATCCTCTTCGGTTTCCATAGCATCCAGTCTTCACGGGGGGGGGGGGCCCCCCCCCCGCAATGAATCCCCTGGAAAGTTGGCAGCCAGGGAAAGCTTCCGATTGCGCTCTCCGTGGTGCTGAGAACGCTCGGGAGCCAGCCGCCAGCCAATGGCGCTGTCTGTGGTGCTGAAATCGCTCTGGCACACGCCGGTGTGCTAAAGGGCGCCGGGCAGATTAGACTCGCCAGCCCCAGAGCGCGAATAGATCGTTGCTCTGTGCGGGCTGCTCTGGAGTAAGTGGCTGATGACTTGCGCGCAGTAATGAAGTGCTAGGGCTGCGATTGTCCGAGGGCTTGGAACCGAGCCAGCAGGTTCCTTCAGACCGGCGGGGGCTGGACAGTGGGAACTTTTGACTCCTTCCTCGGAACTGTGCATGAGAGGAATCCTCCATCTCTCAACCCCTGCACGTTAGGGAGACAACCAGCAGAAAACCCGGCTTTATTTTAAACACTGGACCGTCTTCTAGCAAGTAGGGTCATTCCCCCGCCCGTGTCAGCCATGGCACTGCCTCTACCTTCTGCCAGTGATTCCTGCCCTACCGAAAAGACTTTCTATTTATGTCTCCCAACTCTGTTCTGGTAGGAAATCCGTGGGTTGCATGTAGCTCCCTCTCTCTCTGGCTCTCACACTGTGTCTATCTCTAGCTCTCTCACACACGTACCTCGTCTCACGCTCCCTTTATCTGGAGACGCACCAATAGCCATTTAATGGGGGAAAAAGTTAGAGATTAAACCAATATGAGCGAGCTTCGCTGTTCATAGCAGTGCCCTGTTCAACGCCGAGTGGAGCCCAGAAAAACCGCTGCAGGAATGGAGTCAGTGAAACAAAGGATTTTGACCCCTGGCAAGGAGGGACTGAAGAATTTTGCTGGGAAATCGCTGGGGCAGCTCTACAGGTAAGAAAGAGCTCTTTCCCAGGGCTGGATTTCTGGCTGGAAATAATGGGATGCTTTCCTTAACCTAACGCTGTTGAATCAGTTCGCATATAAACTGTTTGTGTACGTTTGATTGCAGATTGACTAACAGCTAGTTACAGATTGTCTCGGTATGATCTGGATCCCACAAACTAATGCTATATCATTACACCATTGCACGTAAATAAGTTATGTAGCTGGCTTGTGGATAGTTTCTTGTAATAATGGTTTTCTAACGCAATTTTCCTCATCTTTCTAGCCCAGAAATTTGATCCCATTTTAAAACTAGAATTAACAGAGCTTCTCTTTGTATTTTTATTTCATTTCAATTCAGCAGGTCGCTGGTAGGATCCTTTCTACTTTCCTTAGAGGGCATATATATATATATATATATATATATATATATATATTCCTGTTTTTGATTATCCAATTCCATGGTCTAGCCGCCCGCCAGCTAGGACAAATATATCGAGAGCGATACCTTCAATTATTTATGCGTCTGCACAGAAAAGGATCAATTTCTTCTGAAGAAAATGCACAACTGCAGGATATGAAATCGTAAAATTAGTCGAGCAATAGGGAGGTGTGTGTTTCCATCGTCTTCAGGTGTGTATATAGATCAACGCAACCACACACCTGAAGTGGGATGACACAAAATTTGAACACATCATTCCTAGAGTACAGCCACATCAGAAATGTCCCTCCGAAATACGACGACTCTGGTAACCTCCAAAATATAATTTTATGAGAAAAAAACTATAAAATGGAAATCGATTCAATATATTAAAGGACATTTTCCCTTTAAAACAAAGTATCTCACGCTCTCCAATATTGTTATATTTCCTGAATAAAGCAAAGTGCGGGTTTGTCTTAATTCCTGCACTGGATATTATTTTTTTCCACCTATGAGGCATAATATTATCCCAACAATAATGTTACATGATTTACAATTTCCCATGCAGTTTTGAGGGGCAAGGAAAAACGAGCTCAATTATCATGATAAAATGATGGGTTTTATTTATATAGAAACGAGTACAGTTAGAGTCTATAGAAAATATCTGGAAAATAGAATCAATTAGAATGGACCTCTCGACTATCACGGGAAATGTATTTTTCTTCTCTACGAGTGAACTACGATGAACGAGTTCGCCACTAAATATTCTTCGATAGATATGAAAATAAACCTGCATCTCACACTACCTTCTCTCTCATATCCGTAAGAGGTTTTTAAAGAATTTTCTAAATCAGATACTCCTTGAACTTCCGAGGGTTTAATAAATATTCCAGGGCTAGCCACACTGCAGAGACTCAAAGTCTATTTTTCTAACTGTAATTTTGCAGTGGGAATAATTCGTTTATTATGTCTCCAGACCTTAGCTTCATTTCCGAGGGAATCCAGTCAATTCTGTGCGAAAGCTGGTGCTCAGACTTTATCATTTCAATGAACCAGTTTTAAATAGAAAATATATTGTCCTGTTTTAAGACGATGGAGATCTTGCAACTTCGGTGAGTAAGCCTTACACTAGTGAATAATAGGAGTAAGTCAACTGAGAACATGTTGAAGGGCATGGCTCCTACTTTCCTTAGACGTAATATGGCTAATGTTTGGGGTCTAACGATGCCACTTGTTACACACCCACCACTCAGGGGAGTTGACCTCGGGTGGATTACTCACCTGCTGAGAATTGTTCACCTAAGCAAGAATTGGCAGGCTTGGAATCCAGGCAGCATTCTGTCCAAATGGAATGTGTCCGTGCAGTTTTTCAAATACCCTGTTCTGCACTCCTAAGAAGTTAGTCTGTCTCTTTTGCATCTCATTGAGAATCAGCCAGGAACCAGCCATTCGTGGTGGGAAATATTTTAGCAATAAATGCAGCAGAAAAGTCATTTTAAGGGTTTTTTTTTCCTCCTATGAAAAATAAAATCCATATAAATGTTTTGAAGCCTACTTCGTGGGTGCAAATGCCTGCATAGATTCCTTAGATCATATCGACGCGTGTAAATGTGAATGGCTGAATTTCCCTTTTTTAAAACCCTGGAAGCTGTGATGTAATGTTTTATTTAGCGTGGGCACAGCGAGAACGAGATAAAAACAGACAGACAAAAATCCAGGTAATGATCACAGTGCGGATTAGTGAATGTCATCTTTACAAATTCAAGTTATTAATATTGGAAGGGTATTGAGTCCTCTGCAGATGGATACTTCGTTCGAATGTCTGACAGCCATTTTGCAGATCTGGAATACATAGAAATAATTTTCCAGCTTCCTAACAGTTCCCACACCCACAATCAGGATGTATTTAGGACTAATTCCCCCTGATGATTATAATACAATGACAAGAGAGTTAAACCTCCAAGATAATTTTTGAGTTCCCAACAATCTTCTTTGAACTAGACAACATGGCGCCTCTGCAGTGGCTGCAGCTGATGTCTTCTTAATGTATCCTACATATTTAAACAGAGATTTTGAATGGTAGATGAACCGTTCTCCTTTGCTGCTGTTCCCTGGTTTGGGGGACGTGAATCATTATGAAACCCACAGATCGTTGCTAAAGAACAAATGGAGGCGATTTAAGCCCCCCAAATCCCTTCTATCCATACAAACAAGGAGTCCTGTGGCACTTTTAAAGACTCACAAATTGATTTCTCGCATGAGCTTTCGTGAGAGAAAAAAAGGCGTCTGAGGAAGTGGGATTTTCTCCCAAGAAAGCTCATGCGATAAATCAATGTGTTGGTCTTTAAAAGTGCCGCAGGACTCCTTGTTTATTGGCTGACCTCGACTAGCACAGCTCCCCCTTTGGAACCTTCTATCCATAGAGACTTTGCCATTCAAGTGACCTGTTCGGGACAGATGGGTTCAAGTCTCTTGCTTGTCTTTCCCCCTTGTATTGGGCAGAGTCCTAGAGAAGAAACAGAAGCCTGGGGACAACATCGAACTGACAGAAGATGGGAAACCCTTGGAAGCGCCCGAGAAGAAAGCCCCCATGTGCGACTGTACCTGCTTTGGGCTCCCCCGGAGGTACATCATTGCCATCATGAGTGGACTGGGATTCTGCATCTCTTTTGGAATCCGTTGTAATTTGGGAGTAGCCATCGTGGATATGGTCAATAACAGCACCATACACCGAGGAGGAAAAATTATTAAAGAGGTGGGAATCACTCCCCTTTAATCCCTTAACACAGACACAAACCCTAATATCCTGACGATACAGTAGTAATAAAGAATAAATACAATAAGTACCACAGATCCCATTAGATTTTTATGAGATTTCCAATCATTCTAATACAATAGGAAAATAAATAAGAAAATAATAAGAAAATCTAGACAGTTCCCTTCTTCTGCTATAACCTTTTAGTTTCTGAATAGGAGAATCCTAAACTGAACTGACTCAGGCCAACGTCGTATTTTATTTAGAACAGAAACAACAATGACTAACGTTTGATTTTAAAAAGAAGTGATGGGGAGAAATGAAAGATCTATCGATCATGGTTTTTATCCCTCTCCCGCCCCCAAACCAAGAGGCCATTCCGTAGCACAAGTTTGTGTGCGGATATTTTGCCTGCATACCCCGTTTTGGGAACCTCAATCATTTTATAATCTAAATGCACGTAATAGAGAACCTTAGTATGAATAAACGAGTCCAAAGTGGATACTCGATTCTGTAAAAGAAATGGAGTGATTTGTTGTGGAACGTATGGAAATAGCAGGATGAATGAATTCTGGTTTACCAAATATACCGCTTTTAAAGCATTCTGTTGCCCAGTGAGAAAGCATTTTTTTTATTTATAAGATGCCTAACCATATGTATATAATATATGTAAGACAAGTACATGGAATATAAATATAATAAAATATATGGCAGTTCACGATTCTCCTTGAGCCCGTTTTATTTGTGTGTGTGTGTGTGTGTGTGTGCCGTGCTGCGTGCGTGCACATACACACACATATAATATGGGCTGAGTGGGAATTGAAAACTGCTATATCATATTAGACAGGTTCCATTTTCCAATCCAGGCGATTCACTTATAATGATCCAATTTTTTTTTTCTCGTTAAAATACCCTGAAGCATTTTCCTCATTCCCATGTCTGTGAGTTTACCTGCGATGTACGCAGCTGGCTCGGGCGAGTGTGTGTATAGAGAAAGATAGATACACCTGATTTCCTCCCTCTCTCCCTCCCTCCTTGTGTGTGTGTGTGTGGGGGGGGGGGCGAGGCGGGAGGTTCCAAAATTCACATATTTTAGGCTTAATAGCGATTACGAGATATAAATCCTGCCCCTCACAGCCCCTCTAATTACTCGTGCCAGATTTTGGTAGGTATTCTAAGACATTTGTTCTGGAGACCAGTTTTACAGTAAACCTATTATTATTTTGGGGGCTGGTGCCTTGGCGCATCTCTATATCGCACCGGCTAGTAAATGGACACTACTCGAAATTCCCCAGACATTGCTTAGTGTTAAACTATTATTAATAAATGCTTTTGTCTGGCCTGCTTACATCCTGCTTATTTTCTTTCTCCCCCTGCTCCTTGCTCTTTGCACTGGAAGAAAGCGAAGTTTAATTGGGATCCTGAGACAGTTGGCATGATCCATGGCTCTTTTTTCTGGGGATATATAATCACTCAAATCCCTGGGGGATATATAGCATCCAGGCTAGCAGCTAACAGGTAATGAGCCTCTCATATAAATATATAAATGTGTATAAACAGAAACATGTATACTCTACATCGGATTGCTATGTTTAAGATCTTGACTGTTTAAACGGCCTGTATAAAGTCAGGCACATGGAACAGGATGTCTGATTCGTCAGTGGTGGTGGTGCGGCTTCCTACAATTGGCATCTGTTGAATTCAGCATAAAGGCAGCTTTCCTCTCTTTAGGCTGTTGGAGCTTGAGGGGCAATAGCGGACGGGCACTTGCCACTCACTGTAAGATGAGCCTTTATGGATGGTATAGAGGGGACCAAATATGTTAGACTCTGCTTCGCTGTATCAACAGTGACTTGCAAACTGAATGAAATAACAATTTGCCCCTGCAAGCCTGCATTTATAGCCGGCACTGCCGCACACTAAGACAATAGTTATACAGTAAGGAATTGTTCCTTATCAAGACACACAAACTTATCTGTTCAATGACATATTTCTGCAAAGCGTGGGCGTATTGATATACGTCTGTGTTCCTCTGTAGTCACCGAAATAATAAAGTAATGTTAAAGGGCAAGAAACAAACATTTGAAATCAATGAACATGGATATTGGCATTTTTATATTTTAATTATTTTCTGAGTTGATATGAATTTCGTTTGTTTCTTGTCCTTTAAAAACGCATATTAAAATAAAGGGCTAGGATTTTTTTTTTTTTTACTTTGTTAAGTTCCGTATTCCTCTAAGGTTATCACCCGAGCTCATTTCTCAAGGTTGAAAACCAAATCCATGTATTTAGACACGATCTCTTTAAAAAGAATAAGAGAAAATAGCAGATATCAGTAGTTATTAATTGACACTGAACTGAATATAGCCCACTCGGAATAAAATGAAAAAAAACCAAACCCCATGTTTCAATGAGCTTTACACAATGAAAAGGAAGTGCAGATGGTGCAGGGTCTTAAAGATTCGTTTCTATGGTGTCTGGCAATATATCAAGCACCCAGGGTGTGATTCCACCTGTTAATTAGATCCACTGAGTATTCAAGGCACACGAGGCTCTCACATCCATTCTTAATGCCACAGGCTCATCGTTTGGAGAGGTAGAAAGGTCCTAGTGCCACTCTCTTTGAGCTGCAGTGGACTAATGGATATTAAAAGAGAATGTATAGTTTTGACTCTTCGTAGGCATCTGTAACATCAAAGGCAATACTGGGATGGTTAGAGAGACAGTCTGGTGAGAGAACTTCATTGTATATGCTATATTATTTTAAATAAGGATACAATATATACTTGCCAAGCCTGCAGTTTTCTTGAAAGCAGACAGCTCCAGGAAAAAAATTAATGAATGAATGATGAGATCATTAGCTGGTGTAGTGCTATTAATGCTGATTTTCACCAGCTGAAGTTTTGGTCCTTAATTTTGTAAATAAAACAAAAGCACAGTGTTTATATATAAGTATATAGGGTTACTATATATAGTTACTATATATAGAGATAGATATATATAGAGAAAGAAGTAACCCAATATGTTTTCATCTTTCAGTTAAAATGTTCTCCTCCCCCTCTTTCCAATAATGGACCAGAAATATAAAAGGTTATTTAAAAAAAAATCACAAGAAATCATCTCCTAAAAGGCCTCCATCCATTCAAATAGACAACCTGTGCCCTCTTTTCTGTACCAAATCCTGCACTCTTTATTCAGTCCTTTACTTGCTGATTGCAATGGGAGTTTTACCTTTGCAGGATCTGATTCAGAGAGTCAAATTCTATTTTTGTTTACCCTAATGTAATTCCATTCAAATTATTTGAATCAATACAGATTTATAAAGGGTAGAACTACAGCCAGAATTGGATCCAGTAGGTGGAAAAGCCCTACATTCTGCAGTGGAATACGCAGTCTCGAATATGTGAACCAAATTCTGCTCTCCATTACACTGGTGTAAATCCAGAATCATTCCAGCCACTTCAATGAAGGTTGTTTGGATTTATACTTGCATACCAGAGAGCAGAATCACTAATTGTAATAGCCAGGGAAATCTCTGGGACAAATTTATCAGTGATGTAAATTATAGATCCAGCTGAGGTACTAGTGCCTTATAAATATATGAAAGTCATAAATGCCAGTGTAGGTGAACTTGCACAGATTTCTACATTCAGTCTGTGAGAAATATTAATATAAATGCCAAGGGACAGAAGTGAGGTGCAGCAGCAGAAAGTTTACAGATAAAGCAAGTTCTCAAATTTTAAGGCTAGATCCCGCCACTCTTGTACAGCACTCATTTGAAATTAATGGGTTACTCGGAGTAAAGTGCTACTCAGCAAATTATGGTAATCTAGCTGTTTTATATGCACACCATTCCCAATAATCCTAAAGCCTTAAGTGAAGTCAAAGTGAGATGTGGCTACTTAGGCCAGGACTGAATTTGATCCACACAGAATAGTAATTCAGAATCAGTTACACTTGTTCTGCATGGCTGCAGACTTCCAGATCAATGTAAGTTACCAACATCTTGTTTCTCACTATATTATATCTGCTGTGTAACTTGTCCCACCATTTTCATTTGTGATGAATTTGGCTAATGGAGTCCATTGGGGATTTTCCAAGAGTCTGAAATACAAGATTGCGCCCTGCGCTCTCCCAGTTTGTGCCAGACCCTCTAATAATGCACAGACACACTAATTCCTTAGGCCAGATGTTCAGCAGATGTAGGTTAACATAGCTTTGTTAACCTCAAGGTGATCTCCAGCTTTTCCAGTAACTTCAATGTCTAGTTGTTATAAAATCAATGTAGTTCCATATGCCAGCTAAAGTACACCAGTTTGAACCAGTGAAATAGTCACTTAGAAGTGAAACATCACATCTACGTGGATGATAATATATTTTCTCAATAATTCTTGTTATGTGTATTGATAGAGCCCAGCAAATCCACAGGTATCCGCTTTAGATCCACAGGTAACTGCATCCGTGGGTGTGGGCGCGGATATCTGCAGCCCCATTGTAGCAGATTGGCCACAGCTGCAGATTCTATTTTTATGCTGGATCCCTGCAGCTGCTGCTATGATCTGCTCCTCAGCAGCACACAGGGGAACAAGGAAATGCTCCAGCCAATCCCAGCTGAGCTCTGATTGGTGGTCTGCTGGCCAATCAGAGTCTCAGTCACAACAGGCTGGGATTGGAGAGACACCATGCACTGACAATCAGTTAGCATGATGGACTTAGATTAACTCATTCCCCAAGCCTTACCTGCCTATTTCTCCATTTTCTTGTTTGTGGTTCATATGCCATGCTGTCAATCAGAAATTTCATTGGTGGCCAAGGAAATCTGATTGACAGCATAGCGTGCAAATGGCAAACAAGAAAAGGAAAAAATGGGTGGGACCCATGTGGTGAATGAGCCAATCAAATGCTAAAATGCTGACTGTGAGCCCAAGCTAGGCTGCAGATGTGGTTTGAGATCCACATAAAACATGGCATGCGGATCGCAGATCGGATGAAGACTAACATTGGCTGGGTGCGGTCCAGTTCCGGATCTACATTTTTGCATCCGCACAGGGCTCTATGTATTGAACACTATATTTTTTGCATGGAGCAGTTCAGATATTGCTAGTGGCTCCGAGGCTAGGAAACTAAGTTCAGTTGTGCTCTTCATACTTTGCAATACTAAAGAATTCATCAACTTCCACAGAGAGTATCACAGGCTCAGCCATGAGCTAAAGAGAAAAATATGGCTTTAAAGAAAGGGAATGATTTGCTGTCAGAGAGACAATGATCAAGTTGACGGGAATGTCATGAAAGTAAGAGTGACTCCTAACCTCCTGGAGCAACCAGGAAAGAGGAGTTGGATTCATTGGACACTTAATTAGTTATTGATAGGGTGCTGATGAGTATACAGGAGCTTGCTTGTTTGGCAATAAGAAAATAGTCCATTTGTAGCTCTAATTACAAGGATTTGGGCATAATTCTAAAATGTCATTAATTTATAAAATATGGAAGAAATCAACCTCCACTTAAACCACATTCATGTTTGCATCATGGAATCCTTCCACAGTCCACTATATCTCAACTTAAATAGAATATTTTTATTTTGCTGAACCTCTTTACCACTGTCCCCCAAACCATCATCTTGATCTTGCCCAGTTTTAAAGTGTTCACTCCTTCCTGCCAAGCAAGAATCATCAATGCTGAGCCAAGTCCTTGCTGCTATTTAATTTTCATCTGGTCAATCAATGGAGAGCTTTTCCCTGGTTTCATGGATTTCTTTGCTAATTGCAGTAATCAAGACAGTTGCTGTGCGTTGGCTTGCTTTCCAACTTATTTGTAGTCTCAGTCTCATATCTATTATCATGCATAGAATTCCCAGTAACTTCTGCAGGTTCACATTTCATATCCTATGACAAGGATGACAGAATAGAGATTTCTAGGATCTATTTATCTGTTTATTTTTGCATGATTGTTTGGGTCATGATTAATTTCACATTGAAGCAGTGAGGATTCCTCCTTCAGGAAGCAACTGTTTTTAAACAGGAAATCCTTCTATCAGTATAATTAGATTGATCTTTTTATGCAAAGATAAACTTATTTACAAGACTGGTAATAATGGCAAAGAAAATAATGCATCTTTGACAATTCAGGAATATATTTTTGAATTGTCCTTGATTGACTCCAATAATATTTGAAGTCAATGGGACTATTTGCCTGAGTAATAGGAGGTGAGCACTGTATATTTCATTCTGATTTGCATTGTTGAAGAGTGTTCTAAAGTGTTTCTAAGTGCTAGTCATCTCCTGAGCACCCTCAACTGCCTCTGACATCAGCAGGAGCTGGAGATTATATTATTCAGGTCTGATCCTCTCATGTGCTGAACACCATCAACTCCTGTTGACTTCAATGCATTTAGTGACTTGTAGGATGTGATCAGCACTTTACAAAATCAGGAGCAGGCCTAAATGCCAAAGCTAGCTTTAATAAAGAGTTTCAAACATGCATCTCCCTGTGTAGTAGCTAAAAATGGAACAGACATCCCTTCAGCTACAATGGTAGAAACATCTCTCCTCCCAGAGGAGGTTCTTGCATTGGAGGATGTTTATGTGACATCACCACGCACACAATCAGAGCAAAGAACAGGAACTTAGGGTTGCACAGTGCAGCGTCCCAAGGATGGGATTTATTACAGCTCCCTGAAAGTGAAGTTCCCCCTGAAAAATAAAGATAATCTTTCCATTGATTAAACATTAATATACTAATAGCATGGAGTAGATGGGGCCATTCTGGTGTTTTAGTGGCAGTACCTTGCTGCATAGGAATCTAAGATAAGGAATAACCTTGGATTCTTTCTCCCTGGAGCAAGCTCTGAGAACATTGTAGAATGAGTGAGCTCATTTTTGGAGGACACGTCTTGCCTCGTATTGAACAACACTACTTTCCTCCATTGGCTAATTTATGCTAGGAATGGAATTAATGGGGTTTGCAGAGAGATATATGCAGACCCTTAGCAGGAGGCTATGTCATGGTGCAGGGCCCTTGAGGTTGCAGTGGGTAAAGCAGAGAGGTGGTTCCAACAACTATGTTAGAAAAAGGCACATGCAAAAATATAACTATATGTCCATTACAATACCTTGCCGATTGATGTTAAAGGCAAAACTCCCATGCAAAACTGGTAAGTCCAGACACGTACTACTTGCCCAGAGGTCTAGAAATGATGAGTATTCATTATTATTGGTTTTACTGATTAATTCTGGATTTCCAAAGGATAACTTACAGCAAAATGAATTCCAAAGGAGGAGGGAATGAAATGAGCACATGATTATATAAAAAGTCATTTAAATATTACAAGTGAATCCAGGAAAACGCCATTGCAGGACTCTGGTATCAGTTTTCTGAATTGCTGAATCAACTGAATCATAATTCACAATGCAAGTTACTGACAGTTGAAAGCACTGAAAATCTCATTTGGATGCTTTTAAAGGTTTGAATGCCAGTATCATAGTGGCTTTCACAAAAGTGGCTAACATCAGGGACTGACAGCATTTCACAGTGTCTGATGAGTGAATAGCTTGCCGTGAAATGCCAACTGTTCTCTAACCCTAGCCACTCAGAGTTTATAGTTAGGTCATAAAAATAACTTTGTTTGAAGTTGATCATGGTTAATCTCAGACCCATAGACATTTTTAAAGCAAAATGTCCTTTACCATGACTAAAACTTTGTTAAATAATAAATATAGAAATATGATTTGTGGTTTGGGAGTCCTTGAGCTCTTATAATTAAAAAAAGTCTTATATAAAATTGAAAATTGATGAACAAGATGTTTCAGTATTTAATAACCATGTGGAGGGTGGGATATTATGGTACAAACATGCAGAGATTGTTTTTCAGTAATTTATTTCACTGTTCACCTGTAGCACAATAATATATTGATACTATCCTGATCATTCTATTTCTAAGTATCACCCTTACACAATAGTGCATGTATTTCACTGTTAATCTGTAGTATAATAGTATACTGATTATTCTAAGTATCACCCTTACACCATAATCCAGAGAAGCTGACGCAGTTTGTTTCACTAATATATCAAGTGAATAAACATATATCCTAGGATGTTAAGGCCCAGTCCGGCAAATCTCAACACGTTTGAATGGTTGTGCTTAAATCAAAGGGCTCAGTTGACCCTTGAGTCTGAACTCTGCTTGATGCAGGAGGATGGTATTGGGGAACTTGTTACGACCACTTATTCTGCACCAGTCCAGATCCAACATTCATTAGGACAGCCTACGGACTGCATTATTTTATACCACACGTGCAGATTTCCTATGGGAATTTAAACCAATGAAAGACTATGGTAGTGTATTGGAGCTCTATTAAAATTCCTTCCCATGTTTCCTCTCCTCTATACCATGGTAGGACAGGGAGCAGTTAGCCCACTAGTCAACTCTACTGGGAATTCCCAGTCCCATCACGGAATGCTCCACTAATGAGTTGCAACTAGAATCTGTATTGTATCACCTCAGTGGTGCAAAGCAGCTAGAGTGTAATGTGCATTCTGGACCAAAGTGATAAATGTTGTGATTAAGGGTTTACAAAGTCAGGATCTTGCCTTCAGAGGCAACATTGTCTAATGGGGTGAGAACAGGACAAGAATTCCTGAGTTCTTATCTTGACACTAAGAGTGATTGATGGTGTCATTTAGGACTCAACAGTGCCATTTAGGCAGGCCCTGCATTCTGAGTGGTGTAGGAATGCACTAATGGGAGGTTGCAGAAGGAATTTTGAGTCCAGGAGACTGATCTCCTCCCAGAGCTCACTGGCATACAAAGGGATTGAATTTATTAACTACTTCACCAGCTGCACTTGTTCCATTCCAAGAGATAGTGCAGGGGAGGCATATGGACATGATTCCTTCTGGCTGTTCCCATTCCTTTTTTGTGTATTGTGTAGCCCTGGAGGTCATGGAATGGATACTCTGATAGCTTGGACAGGTCCATAGTAGTAGAGGGGAGGTTCTTTGAGCCTGCCATATCCAAGCCAGTGCCTATAACTGAACCAATGCTGATTACCACATTAGGGGATGCTGTGAGGGTTAGCTACTATTTGTGCACATTTCAAAGATGTAAATCACTATTACATGTCAAGTATTAACTTGAAAATAACCTCTATGATCTGTAGTTTGCCTTTAAACTAGAAAATTAATAAAATTCTGAGTGTAGGCTTCTCCTTCCACACACACATCACTGTGAAAGCTATCGAGATCTCAGAATAACGTGTGATTTCATGTACCTGTTGTGTTGTAGCACCTAAGTGAAAATGTGTGGAACTGTAATGTCCTGACTTCTGCATCCTTTGCATATTGTTTGCTGCATTTGCCAAGCAGAATTGTAATAATCTATGAGAGTAGAAATAGGATTTTGAATAGGAAACAATGGGATTACATTCTCATAAAATAAACTAAAAATATGGGGTAAAATCCTGGCCCCATTAAAGTTATTACCCAAACTTCCTTTGACTTCACCCCTGGTAGCTAGCTAGATGGTGTAAATAAGGGTAGGCCTCTTGATGTCATTGGAGCTACGCCAATTTTCACTAGCTGAGCATCTGATCCGATGTGTATAATTTTATGCTTAATATAGGAAAGCAGTACTTGTGTTTGTACATGAAAATACAGATTTGAGCATCCAAGCTGCCAGCCAGATGCACAACTGGTCATGAGCATAAAAATATCCATTCAGCATGCATAATTATCATAGTCATTGCTTGTGAAAATTCAGTTATTGAAAATCAAACTATAAAAGAGTCTCTGAATTCTATTGATAAACAAAATGTTGTGAGCATTTTAAATTATAAGAGTTCAAATGTTAGATCTTTCCTCTATAAAAAATCGTATAAAATATAAACAAAGAAAATAATTTTAAAAATATATGGACACAACCTCTGAAATTCTATAGTAATGACATACAGCTTTTGTTCTCTGTTAAATCTCATAGTCCAGATTCTTAGCTTGTGTAAATTGGTATAGCTCAACTAAAACAGCTGGTCTAATAGGGTTTAACTCATTTCACAGAACTGTACTGAATTTTCTATAGAACCCTTTTTTAGTTTTATTAAATTCTACAGCATTTTCTTGTGATGATTTAAATAGAAATATATAAAACAACCTGTGATTTAAAGTTCTTTTTTCCATTTCAGTTTTTAACATCCAATTCACCCAAGCAGTAAGGACTGAGTTCTGATCACCTTACTCACAGCAAGTAATTCTTTTGATTCCACTGGGATTACTAGCTTGAATAAATTGAGCTATATTCCAGACAGATATATCAATGCATTTCTTCTCAAGAGGTCGGAAGTATTTTAATCTGAGCTGTGGCATTAGAGTGAAAGTGAAATTATTATTGTTGTCTCCTCTACCAAACTAATTAATAATAATAATAATAATAATAATAATAATAATAATAATTCAAAGTCAAATCTTTCTAAAGAAAGGTATTTTGAATTCCAAGTGTGGTTGCAGCTTAATGTCTTTCTATTCACTTTTTTGCAGGATAAATTATTCCACACATTTTTTATATAGAAGTAACAACATATTCTTATATGTAACATACAACATTGTAATATTTAACAACAGATGAGCCATGCTGTAACTAGGATATCTAGGAATGTCTGGTTTCAGGTGTGTTTAGGCAAATTCTAATTCCTGCCCTCCTTAAATAATTGGATTATAAAATAACCCCAAAGGTTATTCCTGCCATCCCCACCTTTCACGTTCACTTCAAAACCATGCAGCTTCAACTGAGCTATGATCGCAGGCACAGGTGCATGCCTCTTCTGTTTCCAGTAAGAGCGGCCAACACAGCACAGCATCAAATCACCAAGATGTGTCTGTCACCCCACTGTGTTGCAGAGTCTTTTAGGTTTCACTCATGAGGGTGGCTGGTGGTGCTGCTTCTTCTGCCATATGGCTCTGAGTCCTTCCATTTTTCTGTCATGAATGATTAAGTCATTTTCACAATTTAATGATTCACCAAGGGATTTGGGTGGGGTTTTTGTTTGATTAAAGGGGGCCTCAGATGTGTGACAAAATTAATAATGCACCCAAGCCTTTATTAGATTGGATTAGATAGTGAGGGATCAGCTTTTACATATTAATGCTTCACAAAGGGCTAAAAAGAGGATTTAGTATGAGAAGCACACAGACACCTCTCGCATCCCATGCAGACACATAAATGGAAGTAGCCTGTTTCATCATATTGTTTTGGCTGACAAGCAAAACTGCCATTGTGGCACAGCTCATTCAGATACACATTAACAGGACCAGCCTTAAGACTAATAGTACCTTGGACAAGCACAAATAAAACATAGGGAGAAGAGTTCGCTCTAATTTTGGTGGGAGCTTCTTGTAATGGTTTTGCTTGGGAAGAATAATCCCAGTTTTGTTTGGTATATTCTGTTTCATTTAAACTAGCAGCCATTTCAGCAAAGCAATTAAGTATGTGTTCAACTTTGAACATGAGTCATCCTACCTCTGTTTAAGTAATTAAACATAGGTTTAACTTTGCATCAAATATTTTCTGAAATACCTTCAGGCTGATGCAAAGCCATCATTATGTTCTGACGATGGAGAGACACGTTAAAGACAACTTGGCGGTCATACCTTCTTACAGATCCATCTTGAAGAATCTCTGGAAATGTGACATTTATTTTCTCTCTCAGTGCTTCTAGTGATGGGTAAATAAAATGGGATTAGAAGAGAAACACTAAATGGTGTAAGTTTAAATTTGTGAAAAGTTCTATTTGTCGTGGTCTGCTTGGTGATATGCCTGGCTACTTACTTTGAAAAAGGTCTTGTTCTTAATGCAGTGAATATAAGCATTTAAAACAGTATCTCCAAATAGGTGTCTTGGAATTCTTGGACTGAGTTAATTAAGCAATTTCTCAAGATCACACATGTCAATGACAATGCTGAATGTCACTCTTGTGTATTGCAGTGAAGACACATATGTGTAGAATAACATACAAATGACAGTGGGGTGGGGAGAGGGATTGGCTGTGCAGCAGCAGCAGCCCCAAGCCAGACAGAATAGGGCAGGGCATTGGGGTGCATGCAGCAGACCCCCTTCCGTTGTCCCAGCCAGCCTGAGCTGAGGAGCAACCCATCCACTCCACTCCTGCCCTGTGCACTGCATTGCACTTTGACAGCCAGGATTCAGGAGCAGAGATGGGAGTGGGAGATCAGTTTCCCTCCCCTGCAGCCTCAAGCCAACTAGCCAGGCACAGCAGCAGCACCAGCCCCCCATCCAAAATTTTCTCGCCAGCCCCCAGGATGAAAAAAATTGTGCAATGGCCCCTCACATGCAAATCTTGTGCTCTACACCTTCTCTGTGGAGGATTAAGCTCCTAAGAATCTCTACGCAGGGTAAAATTCATCCACTAGTTTGGCCATGTGAGCTCTGAATGGACTATTAGTGAGGGAGTAATGTGCGCTGAGTGCGAAGAAGTAACTGTGTCCATGATTACACAGATCCAGTATTCCAACGTATAGTTCATATGGTCCTAACTCCAAATTCACAGCAAGGGCTGGTGTCAAGGGATGGCTGTACCCTGTTTATGGGTTATCCCAGCAAACCCACTAGTTCTCACAAATAAAGCTTTTTCATTAGGGTTTACATGAGTGTTGTGAATTTCACCAAGAAAGAATGCTGATACACCCCAGAAATGTATCCCCCATGTTGCATATATTTATACTGGTGGCATTTTCAGTTTTTGCTTTAAATGCTCTGAAAATGCTGTGAGGAGTACAAAAGGATAGGATGAGAGGGTGAACAAAAGTAAACAGAGTATATTAGTTTAGTCTGAGATTGTTTGGGAATGGGTGTGGGGAATGCTCTTCTTCTTGGTTAAAATACTTAGTTCAGTAAATATGGGAAGAGTGTAAAAAGGTAAGGTTACTCCTCTCTCTCTGAAGGCTTAAAGGAGGCTTAAAGGTATAAATATGCAGTAGTGATAGATCCTGGTGGTTCTGGGGGAAAAAACAATCTCATGCCCATGTATGTAGTGACAGCCATTTCAGGCCAAATTCTGCCATCAGTTATATGGGTATAAACTACCATAATGGGCAGCACAGCAGAAAATCTGCTCAGTGCATAGCAATAGTTAAGACAGCAAACAAAATCCTAAGTATCCTAAGAAGGGGACAGAGAATAATAATAAATATTTCATAATGCAACTGAATCACTCAGTGATATGCTCCCACAATGAGTACTGGGTTCAGTTCTGGTCATCCCATCTTGAAAAGGGAGTGAGCAGAAATATGATAGGTCCAGCGAAGGGCAGTCAGTGTGATTAGAAGCAAGGGAAGACATCCATTTAAGAAAGATTATTATTAGCAGAACTATTTAGTTTAGAGAGGAGATAAACAAGAAGTGACATGATAGTTGCATATTAAATAATGAAGAGTACAGAAAACTTCAGCCAGGAACTCCTAATTAACTTTTCTCATAATATATATTCAAGGAGATACTCGGGGAAACCAAGATGCAACCCTTTAAATCTGATAGAAGATTAAAAAAACCCAAAAACCTCACACTACAGTATTCACATGTGGAACTCATTGTCACAAGATATTAATCAGGCAAACAATGTAATAGGAATCAGAAAAGGATTAGAATGAAAAAAATATAATATACATTTGTATTAATGGTAATAAAAATGATAAGGGATATCTATTCTCATTCTTCAGGACATAATCAAACCCTAACCACCAGTGGTAAGGACAGAACTTTCTACGTTACAGAGAAACATCTGGTATTGGTCAGAGTTGGAGACATGAAACTGGACTAGCCACACCATTCACCTGAACCAGAATGGCAATAATGCTTATGTTACTAAACCCAGATTAACTCCATTCGCTTGAATAGAGTTTCAAAGTTCTACCAGTGTAATTGAATTCACCATTCAGCCCTGCATGTGCAGTTTTGAACATCCAAAATACAAGCAAGTTTAGGTTGTAAATTAAAATTGAAGATAGGACCAAATACTTTGCTGATCTAAATAAGCAGACAACATACAGAATCACATAAAGGTGTCCTTTCATAAAATTTTGGGATAAAGCCATTTAAAAAAACATACAGTTTAGCTAGATGAGATGCCTCTGGATCCTTTACATGCTAAATATATCACAAAAAACCAAAAAAAACCTCCACAGAGGATTTTAGATTAAAACACACTTGACTTCTAAAAACAGCAAGTACATCTAAGCCAAAAGAGAAAAGTGGTAGGAAGATGAGACCAAGAGCTTTAGTAAGATATGTCAAATGAGCTGTTTTTGTTTGGCAACATGATCTATCAGATTATATATTTAAGGACCAAGGTTTCCCAAAGTTAATATATTAGAAAGAATTATTCAAAACGTTAGCGAGACCTAGAAGACTATATTGAGTTGTAAAGTGAAACCACAGGGTTGAGTGTTATCGTCCCATGGATCAATAAATGTCTCCCAGCAATGCTAAAAATAGACATTCACATTTCAAAACCAGCCTATGAGCAAATAGTGGAGAAGGCAGCTTAGTAGCCACATAGGACCTCATCTGGGTCAATAGAGTCAATGGGAATTTTGCCATTGGCTTCTAAATGGCTCATAGAAAAATTAAGGGCAAAGTCGTTATGCATTATTGATGCACGGATTGTTAAACTCAGTCCTGCAGTTTCACTATCTCACTCGGGTCAGCCATTCTAGGTAATGTATAGGCTTATTTTGACAAATCGGTTAGCTTTGGGGTATTTTGTTCTTTCTTCCACATATGACTGAATGCACCAGTTTGCAAAACAGGTGCTGATCACTAAAGTACGAATGCTCTGAATCAGATTTTTATATGCTTTTACCGTCAAGCAAACTCAGAGAGACGAAGTTTTGATAAAATAAATTAGACTGGAGAAAAGAGGAGGGTTGAATATTTGCATTAAATCTATCCAGGGTGCAGTTCTCCCCATGAAAGAGGAGAGCATTTCCCCCCCCAAAACTTGTAGATCCTAGAGGACCCACCAGCAGGAATGGTCTTCCACACAAAAGGCTTCTGCCTCTACACAGCTTCCTGACCCTCTCCTTGAAAGTACAAATTCCAAAGGGGTAGCCGTGTTAGTCTATTGTAGAAAGACAACAGAGTCTTGTGGCACTTTTAAAGACTAACAGATTTATTAATCACATGAGCTTTCGTGGGAGAAAATCCCACTTC
>ML685785.1:22444781-22461405 GCA_007922175.1 Pelusios castaneus
AGTCTTTAAAAGTGCCACAAGACTCTGTTGTCTTGAAAGTACAGTTCCTGTAGTTACCATCCATGCTGCTAAGAACTCCTCATTCAGCCTGAGGTCCTCAGAGCCCTCTTGTCTCTTAGGGTGCATCTACACTTACAAATTAAGTCGACTTAAGCTTGCTTAAGTCAACTTAAATTAATCTGCATCTACACTATATTTTCCTTAAATCGACTTAACTTGCAGCTTAAGGAAAACTAAAATCAACTTTATAAAACCTAATATAAAGTCGACTTTATTGGCTAAGTCAACTGGCACTTGGCAAAGGGTGCCCCCCCCTGCCACCACGGACCAGTCCCAGGTCCACCTAGTCCCTAGAAGTTGACTTAGGTGTCCAGTGTGGACGCTCTAAGTCGATTTGGCAGGGTCCCCTTTAAGTCAACTTAATTTTTGAGTGTAGACTTATTTGGCCAAGTGTACACATAGACTTAGTGAGGCAGCTATAGAAAAGGAATATGCAACTGTAAATTCTGACAGATGTAAGTGTTCAGCC
The DNA here is from genome assembly GCA_007922175.1 of Pelusios castaneus. Taxonomy (NCBI): domain Eukaryota; kingdom Metazoa; phylum Chordata; order Testudines; family Pelomedusidae; genus Pelusios; species Pelusios castaneus. Next base: position 22,445,311 of record ML685785.1, read on the forward strand.
AGTCCCCAGCATATCTCAGGACTTGGCCCAATGAGAAAAAAAGTGTAGAGGTGAAGACAGAATAATGGTGGCAAGATGATTTGCAAGATGATTCTGGTAAAAGTCTTCATTGGGAACAAACATATGAACATTCTGGGCCAGATTCTGGTCCCTGCTATTTACTCTGGAATTGTTCTTGCACTGGAAAAGAAACAGAGTGCTGGCTTAAACCTGCTTTCTTGTGATTACGTAAGGGATTTCCTAAATTATATAAAGACAGTGTAGCAATCCACATGTAAAGACAGTGTAGCAACTTGCTGCTGGTATTCTGCTGTTGAGGTCCTAGACATGGAAAAGGGTAGGATAAGTCTTGAGCACAGAATGTTACACTCCAGTAATTGTGTGCTGGCAGAATAGCCCTATGGAACATTATCAACCAGGCAGGTTTAGAGCTATCTTGCTGTAACTTGAACTGGAGGATAAACTAGCCTAGCTTCCCTTAAAAATCAGCTTGGTAGAAAGATAGCAGAAAGCCACCAATATTCCCGCTTCAAGTATTCAGCAAGCAGACTTCAAGCACCTGGTCCTGGGAATCTCTAAGCACCTGGTCCTGGGAATTTTTGCATTTTAAAAAAAAAACAGCTTTTTAAGCAATATTTGTATTTTGCACAAAGATGGATAACGTGTGTCGTCTGGAAAAAAGGGGAGAGGCAATAATAGGCATCTTCACAGCCCACCAGAGCATCCATATTTCTGGATGCCAAATATCTTACTTCTTCCACAAGGGGCAACACTCCCATCTCACCGTGATGGAAGAGTTTGGAGTAACTTTGCAAAGGGAAACTCGTGGATATTCCCTTTTCTTTGGTCCTCTCCCAAAAGGTTTCCTTTGGCAATGTAGATCTGGATCTAAAACACCAAATCACAGAGGGAAAAAAAAGTTATGTAATTGTATTGTACTAAAACTTGAGATCCTTATTCATTTTCTATTCAGTTCCTGAGACAGGCAAAAGCCTCGTGGAGTCACTGGGAGTTTTGCCTGGGTAGATACAGCAAAAACACATTTGCAAACCTTCAGTTCAATTTAAAAAAATTATTTTTATCTTACCACAAATGCTCTCTTTTTGTTTTCAAGAATGAATGTGGACAAGCAGAATACTCTGAATACTTATATAAAGGCATATTATTTACACAAACATGCACATTGGAAGTCTTCACATATCCATCTTGAAAAGCAAGGGAGTTGACCAGTCCAGGAACAGAAACAACAGTATGCATGACAAATTATGAATAGTGAAAACTCCAAAAAATGGAGACAGTTAGCACTTTGTAAGTAATAAATAAGCTGCTGGTAATTCATTAAGAGAATAAGGAAATAAGTGTGACTGCTTTAGTTGTATAATCATTTACAATTAAAAAATAATTAGGAGCTTAAGTAATACAATATTTATTATTTGATGGTCCTTAAACTTAAATGCAGCTTTGCTTCTTGGTGATACATTTACCGGTCTGTTTCTTCTCTGGCTTCTGCTTCATGGTCAAAATAAAATGCCATGTATTATTTTAATTTAATATGTTAACGAAGTGGGTTGGAACCCATGAAAGCTTATGCTCGAAGAAATTTGTTAGTCTTTAAGGTGCCACAGGACTCTTTGTTTTTGTTCCTTTTGTAGCTTAGCATTAGTTATGAGCCTGAACCAATTTCCCCTGAAGTCAGTGGGAATCTTTCTATTAGCTTCAATGGGTACTAGGTAAAGCCTAATGTATACAATAATTATGTGTTTCATTAAATGTCGTGGGAAAAAATCATAACTTTTATTATAATAGCTTTTATGTTCATTTTTCATTAAGTGGCCTATTTTATATTTGAGCATATTGAAAGATGCTAAATGGTTTAATCTAAAATAGTCTCTTCTCAAATAGCCATAAAAATTCAATTTTGAAAATGTTGCTCTTTTTCTTTTATAATAGGACAATATTTAGTTAAAACGAGCCTATTTATATTTAAAATGGTTCTATTTTTAATTTTCATAGGGTTTTTACCTAACGTTGGACATTTTAGTTGGAGCATAACGGACATGGTTTATCTAGCACTTTGCCAATTCTATCAATGCATTATGTTACTAGAGCTATGCCAATTTACGCCATCTGAGGATCTGACCCTAATCTGTAAACATATAGAAGCGCTTAGCTTTTGAGCATCTCCCTAATAGCTTGCATTCACACTCCTTATAATTAAAACACACTATCAACACCACAAAAGCCACCTCCAAACCTGTATGTGTCTCCTAGGTCATGTTTTTAATCCACCCATTTGCCTTTAAGGAGTGTGAATCCTTTTTGGCATGTATCTGTACTGCCACTATTCTCAGTTTAATTTGGGTTCTGTTGTTTCTTCCCAGCCAGCAGCGAGCAGTTTCTATAATAATCCACAATGCTGTGTAGTATACAGTGCCAGCTGCATGCCAAAGGCAGCTGACAATAGTGGATCTGCAGAGTTACAGGAATGAGAAACCAGTGATGAAAATCATTTATTGTTGTTCATTTCCCAAAAGGAGGGAAATGAAACAATCAGTTTAAAAGCAAAAAAGTATTAGCTTCCTCTGCCATTCCATTTTAATCACTTTCTTCCTGAATCATTGTCATTTTTTCTTTCCCCGCATTCACATCTCAACAGTTTCAGCTCAAAAATTGCTTTTGATATTATTACTCTTTGTAATACAGTAGCAAAAAGAGGCATATCTCTTGGCCTTTGCACCTACTAATGTGTGATACCAGCATCAGCTGAACGTTCTAGCTCAGGAATCCTGGGTTTTATCCCTGGCTCTGGGAGAGGGTTGCAGTGGTTGGATAGAAGATAATTATAGCCCAGAGATTTAGCACACTCACTCTAAGGTAGCATGGCTGCATGAAGGAGATTTTGGCCTACCTGATCAGACACCTGAATTCTAGTCCCAACTTCTCCTGAAGTGACTGTGTGCAACTTATTTGTAAAATATAGAGTTAATACTTGACTCTTTTCTACACTTAAGGCCTTGTTTGGTGACAAGTATTATGAAGTGACCAGAATTATAACTAGCAGAGATGAGACCATAAACTTGTGATCTTCTGTCACCCAGTTTAGTGCATCTTCCCCTAGGCTACAGAGTATTTGGATGAGAACACTTTCTCTCTCACTCTCACATCATTCCAAAGGGGTAGCCGTGTTAGTCTATTGTAGAAAGACAACAGAGTCCTAAAGTGCCACAGGACTCTGTTGTCTCTCACATCATTGCTTGACTTGCTGGTACAGCAGCAGAACAGGCAAACAGATTCACCTCCAATATGCAACGTCCAAGAAAATTCAGTACGCTACAGAGGGGGCTGCCATTATGCTAGGGGCTGTTCACAGTCCCTTCAGCTCCTAGAGGTGTTTTAGCAGTGTTTGTGCTGGCTGTCATAGTGTAATTGCTTTAAACTCCTGGGGTGCATCTACATTGGCAGCTTAGGTCGATTTAAAGATGCTTAAATCGACCTACACAAAGGCGTGTCCACACTGGGCTTTTATTAAGTCGACTTAAGCGTTTCCTTAAATCAACTTAATAACAGCTTAAGTTGACCTAATAACATCAACTCTGAAGGTTGACTTAAAGCCAGTGTGGACAGCTATGTCTACTGTTAAGTCGACTTAACAAGGTCAAATTAAGTCATCTTAAAGTGTAGCCACTCTGTTAAGTTGACTTAACAAGGTCGACTTTAAGTCGATTTAAAATCGACCTTGTTAAGTCGACTTAACAGAGTCAACTTAACTTTACAAGTGTAGACAAAGCCCCGTTGACTTGGGCTTGGATCAGGTCCCAAAAGGGAGACTACAAAAGAGTCTAGATCCTGGGTAAAGAAGTTTAAACATCTAAGTGACCTAGGAGCTCAAGTGCCACTGACTTTCTCTGAATTGATCAGGTGATATATGGGTGAGCTCTGAGAAAACAAGCAGGATGGGGAGCAGTGAGAAAGGGCAAAACAAGAAAAGATGGTGGCAGTTGTTGCAGGTGGAATGCCCGAGGATGGGCTGGGGCTAGCAACAGTTTGTTTAGGTTCGTTGCCCGGAGTGCGCAGCACCAATAACCACACCAGGGTGGAGAAGCACACTAAGGGAAGGACTGGGGAGTGTTGCTGAATCTGCTGTCAGAGAATTTTGGGAATTAGTCTTTATAAGGAGGTGGTAATTTCTAACATTCTCTCCTTCCTGTTGAAAGAAGTTGGTGATTTCCACTGATTTCAGCTAAGTTATATTGATCACACCAGCGGAGAGTCTAGCCCAAGGAGGTGCATTAGCAAAAGAACAGATCCTCAAAATGTGCATTATTATTGCATGACATATTTAGCTAAACAATCTGTTCAGAAAACCAGACCAAACCAAATAGCCCTTTGTCTTTGCCCATGACTAAAGTAAAACCCAGCCTGCTTTCTGTTTTTGTCACACTTGCACAGGACAGTTATAGTCTATTGCTTTAGAGAGGCTGAAAAAAACTACTATAGAGCAATAATAAAAATGCATTTTAAAAACAAAGTTTCAAGAGACTGGATTCATTCTTATTTGTAAAAAGAAAAATATTTTAATATGCACATCTGGGAGGGATCTGATTAAAATGCAACAAAATGAATTGCACATGCTTTTGAGGAGATTCCTCAACCAGGAAATAAAACCTATACATTAAAAAATGAAAAGAATAAATACAGAATTCAGGCCAAAATAGTTCATCTAAAAAAAAAATACAGAAAATGCATGGAAACTGTAGCTGTGCCATGCCCTAAATATATCCTGCATGGAGCTAGACATTGTTTAAAGGTTTGATAAGAGACAGCAACAGAGAAGAAAAAAAAAAGGTTTGAGAGCTTTTTAAACAGTATATCCACAAAGGCCAAAAGGCCTTTTCCTGTACAGCGGTCCTTTACCATTTATCAAATTTAAAAGAACAGTATATTCAATTTCCTATTCAGGGATTTTTATCAGTTGGTAGCCTGAAATAGATATATTTGAAACAGACATATCTTCAGAAGAAGTTCTTCCTTGTACCTAATCATTCTTTCCTGCTTTTTCAGTCTAAGGCCTGCATCTTAACTAACTTTTGGACGTGAGCCAAAGATAATGTTGACAAATGTCCCTCCCATCAATCAACTCTGGATAGGAAAGCATGATGTCATGGAAGTGGAGGTCATTATGATTTTTTTAGCATTACATCTTTTCAGAAATAAGTGGCCCACCTTGGCCACTAGCTCCATCCTCTTTCTGGTGCTGGAACAAAGAGGATCCTGGGCTCATGTAAAGGTAGCATGCAAACCAGCCATGCTATCAGCTCCCATCCCATCACACATTCTGTGCAGGCAACATTACTGGATGGACAAGGAGTGAGGGTCAGGAAGGAAGGGAACAGGCATTAATTGCACTCTGGCACTAACCATCTAGTGGAGCAGGGCATCTCCTTTGTCTCGCATATATAAGGTGGGGGGTCATGATGATTCATACTGTCCTTCCTGGGGAAAGCTGGGGATGTGTTTCCCAACTCTGTGGGAAGCACACACTCTGTGCCACTATCTGGGCTAGAAGCAGAGTATGAAAAAAAAGAAGATACATTTGATTTTAACAATGGCCATTTTTAAAAGAACCAGTTTGTCAACACAAATCCACCTGCAATTTCAAGGTGACAGAGAGGTCCAAATAATGAATCAAGAGACAGAGGGACAATCATATAGGGCTCAAGACAAAGCCCATTGAGGAATCTTTCCACTGAATTCACTGGGTTAGATCAGACACATAATAAACATCAAAAGTTAGGAGAAATGGAAACTAACATAGATAAGGTGAGATTTGTACAGTCCTGCAAACACTTCTGTAGTAGGGAAGCTGAAGGACTCCCGCTTTGTTGGATCTTATCCTAAAATATATTATCATGGACAATACATACAATCTCAGGCTAGTCACTAGAAATAACTTTTTAATCATTCAGATTTTTTAAATCTTATGATCATCATGTAGAGTTTAGATTAACAGACTTCTGCAGCAAGAATTAAGGGTATAAGTGACCTCGTTTAACCAAATGAATGCTGTGAGTTTCACATGGTACATACAAAAGTTGAAAGATTTTTGGGTTAAATGTGGTTTACTTCATATATTTAGTTAATGAAAATTTGAGTGCTTTTTGAGCACTGCAGTAGAACTGTTATACAACCATAAAGAATTCTGAGCTTTTATAATCAGCAGGTTATGGAGACTAATGGTATTTTAAGAAATCTATATAAAATTTTACAAAATTGTCATGGCATACCCACAAAATTATCTATGCTGTAGAACTTATTAATTACATAATATCTGCAAACCACTCTGAAGAGGGGATCTATATTGTTAATTATTTAAGCACTTTTATTAAAGGCCAGGTTCGGATACACTTAGTAATATTGAGTGGGATCAAAAAAATTATTTGAGTAGTAAGATGCTAATCAACATAAGGTGCTACAATTTGGCCCTAAATCAGTGGTATGGTATATCATTAGATTGCAGGATCAAAGTTTTGAGGCAAACAGATATTGTACTAACTGAACAACGGTCATCTTCTTAGAGAATGAAGAGAAGTTTGAATATTATTATATTTCACCTCTGTTTGTCTGAAATACTAATACGCTAAATTGTCAGTTTATCCACTGTCAGTTATACCAGTGGAAGTCTGTTAACTTCAATAGTTACTTCTGATGTACACCAGCATGAAATAAGAGTCTAGCCTTTGGGGCCTGATCTTCAAAGGTGTTAAGCACTCATGTAAGTCAAAAGGAGTCATGGGTACTCTGCACTTTCAACACGAGGACACTTATTTCCAAATAGACACTATGTTTAAATGGTGTATTTAAGGAAGAGATTCTATGTCCCTATGTGGACAAAAAAAAAAAAAAAAAAAGACATTCCCCTAATTTGCATGTATGAGAGGATAAAGAAAATAGGTAAACACCTGGAAAAATCACAATATGTTAGAGTCGAACCAGCAAAGTTTCTGTAAAGGAATATTGTGTCTCATTATTCTCTTATAATTCTTAAAGGTGCCAGTAAAGCAATGGGTAAAGGAGAACCTGTTGACATAATTAATTAGACTTCCAAATGCTTTTGACAAGGTCCAGGGCTAAATGCTACTAAAAATGTTTAGTGGTCATAGGATGAAAGCAAGGAATTGTGATGGATAAAAAATGGGCTAGAAGACCAGAAGCAAAAAGTAGGATAAAAAGATCAATTTTCATTGTGGACAAAGGTTAACCGAGGGATGCCTCAGGGTTCCATACTAGGTGTCCATGTTGTTTATTAAAGGAAAATGGGAAAGGGTAATGAGAAATGAAGTAAGAACACTTTCAGATGATACAAAGTTATTTAGGTTAATTAAGTCCAGAGAAGAGTGAGGAACTTCAGAGGGACTTAATCAAGCTACGCTAATGGACAACATAATGGTAAATGAAATTCAGTGTTGATAAATGTAAAGTAATGCATACTGGAGGAACACAATTAAACCACTCAATACATTACAGATTTCTAAATTAATGTAATCAGCTCAGAACTTTGGTTTTATTGTACATTGCTCAATGTGCAACTGTGATCAGAAAAGGAAACAAGTTGTAAAAATGCATAAAGAAATTGGGTGGTAAATATTACAGAGAACATTAAAATGCCTATGTATAAATCAATGGTGTGATCTTTTTTGGAATAGTCTGTGAACTAGTAATCATCCCACCTCAAAAAAAGTACTGCTGAATTAAAGGAAGTTCAGAGGAAGGTGACAAAAATGATTGCAGACTGGGAAAGAACTTTCATATGGAGACAGATTGTAAAGACAGGGATTGTTTAAATTAGAAGAGTGATGAATAAGAGGAACATGATAAAAATATATATAGAGAAGGCAGATCAGGAACTTCTGTTCCTATCTCAGTGTAAGAACAAGGGGACAGACATTCAAAGAAATTAAACAATGAGAAATTCAAAACTGATAGAAGGAAATATATACATATTATACATAAAGGGTACTTAAACTGTGGAACACAATGCCATAGGAAGCTATTGAAGTTAAAGTCACTGAAACCAAGAACTTTGGAACATTAAAAAATTAATTGGACACCTATATGGATATCAGGAAGATTCAGAGTCTTCATAATTACTGATACACATTTTGGAATTATATTAAATTTCATGCTTTAGGTTTAGATAAACCTAACACAAACTATTACAGATCAAGATGAGACCTATGAGGTCAGGGTGAGGGGGAAGGTTGTACCAGATCTACCTACTGTCTTGCACTGAAATATCCGGTGCTGACCATTGTCAGAGAATATTGGACTAGATGGACCTTGAGTTTGTTCCAGTCTGGTAATTTACAATGGTCCTCTGTAAAGAATGTGTTCTTATGTTCCTGGGTGTGAAAATTTCTGTTGTTTTGACCACTACTTCTATCATTTCCTCTGTTTTCTCTTACAGGGTGTTTGGTGCTGCTATATTGCTCACCTCCACTCTTAATATGCTAATACCATCTGCTGCTACGGTTCATTATGGGTGTGTCATCTTTGTCCGGATCTTGCAGGGCCTTGTAGAGGTATGGAAAAAAATGGAGTAACGAGAAAATATGACTGTGAATGTTGTTAACCAGTAGTCTTTGTTTTAGGTGAAAAAATATTATTCCAGTTAAAAGCTGAATTCTAGTGCAATAAAATTCTTGAACTAGTGCAATGAAATACTTGAACTGTTGTGTTTTCAATGTATCTTTTTTTCCACCTATAACATTACATGGCAAAATTCCTCCCCTGTTCGGATGGTCAGCACAAAGCATATACATCTCTTCATTCCCACCTAAGCTAGGGCTGCATAGGCCTTCATCTGTGGACTCCCACACAGGGTAATCTGTGGACTAGCAGCAGAGAAATGAATACTTTCTTTAAAATCAAGTTTGTGTTTCCACCATGGGCCCTGACCATGCTCTCATTGACACCAGTAGGAGTTTTGCAACTGAGTTCAATGATAGCAAGGTTAGACCTCAATGGTAAATTGAGTTGTCTCATTAACATTTTTAGACCAGATTTGAATATATGTCTCCAGAATATCAGCCCTAAAATGGTGCACTTTCATTTTTGTGCACCAATTTCTGAACATATCTTACTATATATAAAAACCTTAGATTTGGGTGCACAGGTTATGTGTAATGTGATAGTAAGTCACTAGCCATATTTCCATGTGCAAGCTAGGCATCCAACTATATAAAATTTGCATGTGCAAATAATACAGACCCAGTCGTTCAAAAGTAATGGATGTAGGTAGATCTTTATACCTTCTGAAGGAAAGGGAAAGAGAAAAAGAGAAGTAGGGGGTAAACAGTAAAAATATTTTTTTAACTTTTTTTATAATATCCTCTTTTCCTCTTTGATGGAATCTTGGGTACAAAACTAGATTCTGAATAGCATTATGAAGAATGGGTTGCAATGAATTTGGTAACCTCATGGTTGGAGTTTTGCATAATTTGTTGCAAATTCACAAAAAATGTCCAATTCATAAAAATAAATTGGAATTTTTGCAGGGCTTTTGTTAAAAAATGTCCATTTCTTTTAATTTCAACATGTTCTTAGTGTTGAAGACTAATCTTAATATGTGCAAAGCTTGAATTTTAAAATTATGTTCAATTGAAGATCAAATGTTATGGAAAAGAAAGAAAATACTACTGTTCTCTTAGCTATTAAGTAAAAATTTTGCAAAAACTTACTGTATATTGCAAGATTACAAGATGGTTCATAAAATAGGAATAATTCTGAGTGAAATTTCATGAATTCTATTTTTTATATAATTTAGATTGAAACTGTGTTGAAGAGTAAGGAGCCATATTTTAAAATGAAATCAACTAACATCATTCAGTTTTCATTTGTCATACATGCTTAAAGAATCTATTATAGCAAAGAGAGTGAGAAAATTCACTTGCAATATTTGCTAGTTTTCAAAAAATTACAGTTTTCTCTTGAGTTTTAGTGTCAGAGTGAGAGGAAAGTGTCTGATTTTAAGCTTTTAAAGGTGGCTGGAGCTTAGGACAGCTCAAGTGGGTAAAAGGGAAGAAACTTGTTTTTAGGAGATGTCAGGTAGTCCTGAGTTCTAATGTTGGTTCTGCCATGGAGGTGATGTTTGGCTTTGAGCATGTCATTTCACCTCCATTGCTCACTTTCCCCACCTATAATTATGCTAATCACCTATTTCACAGGGGCATTGTGAGGATTAAAGAGTTATTAATGTATGTATGATCTAGTGAACACATAGGACTTGATTCAATTCCCAATCAAATCACTGGATAGTTTTCCATTATAATGGGAGTTGGATTGTGTACATTCTAGAAATGCTAGTATAACTAACATGACATCATTTTCTTTATATTAGTTTCAAACAGAAATAAATGCATAAACAGTACAGTGACTGACTGATCAGGATATTAACTTGTGGAACGTTTACTCCACAGGGTGTCACTTATCCTGCTTGCCATGGGATATGGAGCAAGTGGGCCCCTCCTTTAGAAAGAAGTAGGCTAGCAACCACTTCCTTTTGTGGTAAGCACCTTTTAATATTGTCCTCTTCCCTTCTCCCACACAGCCTGAAGTGCTCCTGTAGAGAATGGATTTCCATTTTCATGCCTGTCTCTCTTGTTTTATAGGTTCCTATGCAGGAGCTGTTATTGCAATGCCTTTAGCTGGAATTCTAGTGCAATATACTGGATGGTCTTCTGTGTTTTATGTGTATGGTATGATATTTTTTTCTTCACCACCCCCCACTACTACATTAATTTAGTCTGCATCATTAACAGGATGAGGCTACATGCACAACTTAGAGAAACAGAGGTGGTGGGAAGGGAAAAAGCAAAGGCATTATATAGTTATAATATGAAGCAAAGGTCTTAAACAGGAGAAATTTAAGCTGAATGAAAAAAATATTTTTTATAATTATGGCACAAACTAATAGGAAATGTGGAATCCCCAATTCACTATGCCTTATTCTCTTCCCATTAAAATCAATGTAAACCAAGAGCAGCTGCACTGAGATCAATGGGTCAGATCCTCAGCTGACATAAGTTAATTAAGATACACTGATTTACACCAATTGAGAATATAGCCAATTGAGTCAATTATTCAGTCTAAAGCTTATGTGAATTACAGAAAAATCTCATAAAAAGTGAGAATAGAGCTGAACTGTTAGAAAAGGTGTTCAGGAAGTTTGAAAACTGCAGTAACACAGAGAACTGGAAGCCTTAAAGTGTCCATTGTTTTTAGGGCTGTATTAGGAAGTTGTAAATCAGGACAAAGGTGAAAGCATAATGGTAAAATTTTATATTATATGTATAAATATACATGCTGCATAACCCCATTGAAAACATGGGATGTAAGATCTGAATTGAATATACTCCTATAGGCTTCTTTAATTTAAAATATTTTTTAGCCAGAATGAATACCTCTTCATGGTATAATATTATTAACCAAAAGAAACAAAGGAAATAATACAGAATACCCACACTGCACTATTTAACACTGTTCATTTCACATGCCTCTTACTATATCACACCAATAGAATCTAGAAAATTTCATGAGTTGTTTCTTAGAGTAGACATTTGTTAAACCCATTTCAGCATTGGTACAAACAGATAATTGGTTGACTCAAATGGACACAGTAATGTGATATAGTGCCACAATCTTATATTTTTCAGGTAAAAATATTAGTGTAGTGAATCACTAACAGTGACATAAGAGAGTGAAGTTTCATTTATAGTCAAGTAGAATGAAATTCTGAAGCTTTTACAACGCACTGCAATGTACCAATGACTGTTCAGGACTCAGTGAGTCATTTACAGTGAACTCATTCTGTCAATCAAATGACAACCTCACTATGGCCCCAACTCTGCAAACACTTTTCGCTGATAGTGTTTGCAGGATCTGTCCCTGTATTAAAACAACTCTTTAAAGAAAGCATCCCCAAATGCCATTTAAATAAAACATCCCAGTATTTTTCCTTGACTGTTGCTTTAGTATGTTTGTTTTTACTTTCAAAGTTTTTCTTTCCATTACATTTTGAACAGGGAGCTTTGGGATGGTCTGGTATATGTTTTGGCTTTTGGTGTCATATGAGAGTCCTGCAAAGCACCCAACGATCACAGATGAAGAACGCAGATACATAGAGGAGAGCATTGGAGAGAGTGCCAACCTCTTAGGTGCAATGGAAGTAAGAATTTTACTGTCCTATATATGTCTATCCTTACATAAAATGGCATCAGATTATAGCACGAGAGAAAAGCAGTAAAAGAACCTTAATAGAGTTACCTCCATTCAAGATAAATGTACTTAATTTAGGCAAGTCAACTGTCCTGAAAAACATGCATTTCTAAAGGACTTTCAGCATTACTTCTGCTATTGCATGAAGCATACAGGGCTTAACTCTTCCATTCCTTCAATGGAAATACACATGGAGTAAAGGTCTGCTCTGTTTAAGGCTTTGAGCTAACTTTTTCACATAGCTGGCTAGTGCCAGTACATTTCCATGCCTTTAGCTACCATTCCCCAATTATCTCTGTTTGCAACTACTTTTTCTTCTTTGCTGGCTTCCCAAATCAACCAGCCTCTCTTTCTGTTCCCTCTGCAGCATCCCCCTCTATGTCTCAACCCAGTCCTTGCTATGTACAGATATCAGGTAGAAATTAGGCTGTGTCCAATGAATTTATCTTTTTACAGTAATACAACATAAATACCATGCTTTGGAACCACAGATGCTCAGTTAATCTACTTCTGTTGCAGTTTTCAGTTCGTTCTTTTCGTAAATCAGTATTTAAGAGTGATCTATGCTATGAGTGATTTTGGTGATATTCCTCCAAGAGCCATGCTGTCTCTCTCACCAGTGCAGAGTAGCTGCCACTGAGGGGACCCTAACCCTCCTTGAAGCAGCATTGTCTCTCTGGAGCTTTCCTGATATTGCAGGGAAAGGAGACGCATACTGTGGAGAGGGTGTTTTTCCGTCACACTCTATTACAGCTGCGCCTACGCCTACACCTACACCAGCTACATCTAGCTACTCACCCTGTGGAGTGTTAGGCCCTTAATGATTTCTCTATGTCTAAGGCAGTGAAGGCATTGTTTTTGTTTCCTTCCCATTCTAGACCTCCCCAACCATTTTACTGTTAAAATGAGGGACAAATGAAGTAGAGAAGTTAGGGTGCACCATGAGATGTTAAGGAGTCAAATCAGAAAGGTTTGACTCAGTATTTGGTCTAAGTTCAATGTATCTGAAAACTTATATACCACAGTAAGAGATGCTTCCACAATTCTGTGCTGCCAGCTCTTAATTAGTTAACTGCAGAGATGTAGTGGGATAATAGTTCCCATATAACTACAGCTGTGGAAACCAATTTTAACTTCATCACAGAAGTTTGATTTCAAGGTGAAAGACTCTAATGACATCATGAGGATCTTCCCAGTTATAACACACAGCCCTCCCCCCACAAGGAACAGACATTTAGGCCCTGTGTAATTTCACATTGACCTCTTCTAATTTGTATCTCAGAATACCCTGTGAAGCCAGGGATGAAATAGGGAGATTTCTAACAGCCATTAAATAAACCTACCACATTGAATGAGCACTTTATCATTTCTAAAAATTTTTGAACTGTTTTTTTTAAAAAAGAGCTCTACTATTAACTAAACTATATCAGACTTCACTATTTGTGTCTTAACTTTCTTGCTTCAGCTATTACTACACTGCCAACCTTCCTACTTCTACCTTCTTTTGTTAGTGACTCTCAAAGATCTCTCTTTATTGTGTTTTCTAATTGGGTCAACCATTTGCTCTTAAGTCAGACAGCACAGCCCTAAGCCATTTTCCCCATGATCAAGAGCTTTGATCCATTGTTGACAGCTGTGGTATCTCATTTGTAATTCATTGGGATTTAGGCTCCTCAGCAACACAGGTGCTTTTGAAAATGCCATCCTTGATGAGAAAAGTTTCCTCCAGGTTGAAATTTTAAAATCAGATCTAAGGCCTGTGCAAATGAAGTCAGTATATTCTGTTCAGGTTTGGGTTACACATTTCCTGTTTCATTTCTTTGTACTTTCATAATTCAAAACTGGATTCAAAATTATATTTGGAAGTGATTAGTCTGTATTAATGGCTTAATTGCTTTTGATAAATGCAGTATGACATTCTTTCCAGGGCATTCACCAGGCCCTCTTCACCAATTAAGTCTCACTTAACCTGTCTAAAGATCTTAACTGGAACTTAATAGGTGCACAGGGCAGTGCACATACTCCGTGTGTTAGAGTGAATTTCACAACTTCCCTCTGGAACCCTGCCAGTTTTCAACACATAATGGACCTAATCCTACCTTCAGCTGTATCTGTCAAATTTCTATGAAGTCATTTCCATATACTTATGTAGGGTCAGATCCTGCAGTTCAATACACACAGACAAGAAGAAACTTGAGACCACATGGAGCCCCAGTGAAAGGATTTAGATGTTGTTACAGTAAGTATCGTAATGCCTAGAAAATCACAGGAAGAACAATGTGATCCATAAAGTCTGACTTGTGTCCCTAGACTTCCTGTACAACACATGGGGAGAGATAAGCATATGATCCATAAAAGCTAGAACACTAGGTGGGGAGCCATCTAAACTAGCCAATGGGTGATGCTGAGGGGAGGAGTGTACCCTAAGCCCTGCTCCAGCCCCCCCCCCCCCAAGAATTAGGTGCATCTTTGAATGTGATACAATCAGCAGCCCCTCTCAGGACTCAGTTGTTTCTTGTGAGAATGAGTTAGGTGTCTGACTCACTGCACAAAAAGTTATAGGAAGAGGTTGTTTTGGTGCCACTCACTTTATAACTTCTAAACCAGTGATAAGAGCACTCATCTGAGACATAGGAAACCAAGGTTCAATTTTCCTCTTTGCTTGAGGATTTGAACAGGAGCCTCACACATCACCCAGAGAAGCACTTTAACAACAGAGCTATTGGCTAAATGGGAGCCCTTCAAAATCTCCTGTTGAAGGTGCTCCTCTGTGTGTAACTAATTAGTCATCAGAGCAGCTTGTGCCCTAACCCTCAGGCTAGAGAGTAATCCTATGTCTCTGGCCCAGTGACCATGTAAGTATTTATCCAAAGTAGAATTGCTTCAACAGGAGAAATCAAAGGATCCCCACATCAAAATCCCCCCTAACTTGGTGATTGGAACATTTTTCTGACGTGTGGGGAGAAGACTGTTCCAATCTTTTCCTCTCCCTCGGGCACGGGGAGGAGAGGCAGAATAGAAACTGGGACTCTAAGACTCCAACTGAGTGCTCTAACTTCTAAGCTAAATGTCACAAGATAGGCTCTGCTTGACAGATTTTGAATAGGCCCCTCTTTAGTAGATAGACTCTGCTCACGCCTACCAGATTGGGCCCCACGTGTAAGGTAGATGCTCTTTTACCTATCTTACCCTGGATCATTTTGGGACTTATGTATGAGATAGGTGTCTGAAATCCTACAGTCTGGTAGCAAAGCACATCCCCAGAGGCAGAAACTTAGTTCTGAGGGAACTTCTACCCTGAAAACTTAGGTGTTGAATGAGGTTTGGCAGAAGTTTCTGGATGGAAGTGGTGCCTAAGGCTAGCGTTTAGGTGCTTAAATACCTTTGTGGATCTGGGCCTGGGATGCCATAAGGTTGCAGTGTTAAAATCTGTAAGCTTTCTGCAACTGTAAATTCACTTTAAAAAGGAAATCTTTTCCCTCCCTCTTCATGTCAATTCATCCAATATTGGTCAATACTTTCTATATTAAAGAACTAGAACAAAATGGTGCTTGAGCTGAGACTCTGTTAGAGAGAATTCCAGAATGTCATAATGAAACTATACAGTCAATAGGGTTAATAACACAAATCTAGATTCTCAGTAGTTGATTGACTTCACTGGAGCTGAGCATCTGGCCCCAAGTTTACAATGAGAAAGCTAACTGCCCTTAATGATTGCATTACTCTCCGATATTGCTATATTGTTTATGACTGTTTCCCAGTGCTTTTTCTGTTAAAGAAAGAAAGAAAGAAAGAAAGAAAGAAAGAAAGAAAGAAAGAAAG
>ML685785.1:22471861-22557474 GCA_007922175.1 Pelusios castaneus
TCGTTCACCTGCTCATCCACCAATGTGATTTATGCCATCATGTGCCGGAAATGCCCCTCTGCCTTATATATTGGACAGACAGGACAGTCTCTGCGCCAAAGAATCAATGGACACAAATCTGACATCAGAAACTGCAATACTGAAAAACCTGTAGGGGAACACTTCAATCTCCCTGCTCACTCCCTTAACGACTTGTTAATAGCTGTGTTGACACAGATGAATAACAAATCACAGCTTCAAAGAGAGTCTGCAGAGCTCGAACTTATATGCAAATTTGACTCAGTTGCCTTGGGGTTGAACAGGGACTATGGATTTTTCTCGCATTACATCAAGTGAATTGACCTCCCCCCTCCTCTATGTGCTGTTCCCCAGTGTTTTGAATCCTAACACCTACTTTGATTTGCTGTTACAGCCTGACCTGATGCTATGTCATACACTCCCCTGCATTTAATTTCCTCCCACTCTGTAACTTTCCTATCTTCAAAGCGTCTGACGAAGTGGGATTTTCTCCCACGAAAGCTCATGCGATTAATAAATCTGTTAGTCTTTAAAAGTGCCACAAGACTCTTTTGTCTTTCTACAATAGACTAACACGGCTACCCCTTTGGAATTTGTTTTTACATGGCTATTTATTACCCTCTCTTAAAATAACCAATTCCTTTGTAAAGCTCTCATAAGGGAAACACCACATTCCAAGACACAAACAAGTGTTTAAATTGTTTAGATTAAATAAATAGAAGATTTGACACATATTTCAAGTATGAATTATGACTTTTTAAAAAAAACATTAAAAAATATTCCTAGATTAAATAGTCCTTGACAGTTTTCATAACTAAAAATGATGCATAAAAAGGGAATAAGAGCTCATGACTGAAAGTACTCATGGAAGAGAGAACAAATGTAATGTAGGGGCAAGAGGTAATAAAGCTTAATGTTTTGGAAAGGGTGCAATTGTTTCCTGATATTCTAAAATATAGTGGTGTTTTCCTTTATTAACTGGTTGAAATTTTTCACTAGGGACATCTTTATCATCTTTGATGACAATGGGTGTTTGGCCATGGTTTTCAATGGGTCCGGAATTGAGTTCTAGAATACGAAACAACAGCCTAGATTCTTTGGTCTGAATGAGCAGTGCTTGACACAGATTTTACATTACCCCAGTACTAAGGCCAGTCCCTTATAGTGTACATTAAGGTAACTGCATGGCACGACCACACCAGCAAAACTTTTTTCCCTAAACCACCGCTACTTTTGAGCCAGATGCTAGCAGGCAGAATTCCTCAGGCAAAGAGATATTTCTCAGGATGATAAATGTGCTGGGTTTCCAGGGCTTTTTCACTGTGCATAGCAATGTAAGAGAGGCAAAAGAGACCTGAGTATTGGGTTAGATATTTTGGTTTGCTTATTGCATTGAATTGTGTGTATGGATTCATAATAGAGGAGTTGACCTGTTCATTGATGTTCACAGAAGTTAGCCAATAAATAACAGAAATCTAATTCAGTTGGAGAAACTGTGATTGTAGACTAGGATTACCAAAGGAACTTGAGGCAGTTAGGCACCTGGGGGTTGTGATCTTTTGAAAATTATAGTCTTAGTTCCTTAATCAACCCTTTAGCTCAGAACGGCTAACAAGTCTGTGATGTTATTTTGATTTGGCAATCCTCTTCTTTACAGACACGTGAAGAGTGGCAGTATGTCTTCCTTATTGCTGCTTTAGTGCATTATGGAGGAGTTATATTCTATGCCATATTTGCTTCAGGAGAGAAACAACCTTGGGCAGACCCTGAACAGACAAGTGAAGAGAAATGTGGTTTTATTCATGAAGATGAACTTGATGAAGAGACAGGGGACATTACTCAGAATTATGTAAATTATGGTACCACTAAGTCTTATGGTGCTACGACCCAAGTCAACGGTGGCTGGCCAACTGGTTGGGAAAAGAAAGAAGAATTTGTACAAGAGGAAGTCCAAGACTCATACAGCTACAAGGAAGAAGATTATTCATAACAAATTTCAATATTGGATATATTTTGTAGTGTTTGTGATTAAATTCATTTGTGATTGTTTGCACACAAAGATGTGGTATAAACATGTAAACACATATCAGACAGGAAGGTCTAACTGTTAAAAAATACCATTACAGTACAATCTGTATGAGTTGTGAAATGTCATCACCTCCACTCGGGTGTATCCGTTCTATAAACATTAGAGTTTTAAGGGTTTACTGGTCAAAACTATAGAGGCAACTAGATACTTACAGTATACATGAGATAAAGCTCATAATTAAGGATTAAAGCACAACTAACCAACCAAGTTGGCACATCTTATAGTCTGTTTAGAAAGCCAAAACTACTTGATCTTTTAAAAATGCACTTATATATTTGTTACACTGTATTGGAAGAGATCATAAACTGATTGTGGTAAATATACACATTTACTCAGTACAACATAGAGATTCTGTGTTTGGCCTAAGACAAGGGCTTTCTTCAAGAAGAAAGGATTCAGTCTTAGACATCTATGAGGGATAGATATATTTCTCTTCAATGGGAATTGGATCAAGCTCTCTAAGAAGAAAATTAGGCATATTGTATGTTTATTGTGATTACACGCTGCAGGCTACTCTGTGATAAATAAAGGAATTATTTGGGTGTTTTATATCGAATATTTAGACACAAATTCTTATTTTTATTCTTTACTGAATATAATGAAATTATAGTACGTGTCATGTTCTTCCTTACATTTACCAACCAGTATAAAAACAGCATATAATGGTAAATCTGAATTTTCATGCAGATTGTAAAATAACTTTTGCAAGAAATGCTTCAGAGTACTTTTAGTTACAGTAAATTACTTTGTACTGGTTGCAAATCACTTTAGAATAAAAAGATAAAGCCTACAAAAAGATATACCCCCTCCCCATATGTAATCCAAAGAAAAAAATATCATGAGGCAGTAGCCCTACACAAAATGGATGTATTTGTTTTGCAGAATATTTTGAACTAAATGAAAGAAACAAAGAATAATTTAAGTATCCTTCTTTTCTTGATAGTTTTCCTATTTTGACACACTGTAGCACAGTTATATAAATAGATAAAAGTTTATTAAAGATAGTGTAATTATAGAAAATGTTGCTATTTTACATTTCCCTGAATTAAAAACCATATTTGTCAAATATAATTATAATGGATGCTGAATATGAGTAACAATCCTCACAATAAACCAAAGTGGCAAATAACTAGTGATGGATTTATGAAGAGCATTACTTCTACTTTCATTATGCTTGCCTTCTCTTAGCATAACTCAAGAAGAATTGCAACATTAGTGTACCAAGCAATAAGTGCAATGCATTATAAAGTGCATAATATTTTAGTCTATATATTACCTTTATATTTAGCTTGTTGTAGACGTTTGGGGTTGTTGGGATTAAACCAAACCAAACCAAATTAAATTTAGTAACACCAGATTACTTCTTAATGCTCTAAAAATGACAATGATGATCCATTTCCCAACTCAGATCAAATGATTATCATTGTATGTAATGATCCATTCTGGATTTTGATCTGTTCATTGTATTGTGCTAGTGATTGGAGGCCCTGCTACTGCAATATACAACTTGAGGATTGTTTCTTCTTCTTTTTTTAAATGCAAATCTTACCTTGACCTTAAGGGGAAAAAATATTTTGCTTTGTGCCTCAAAGTGATGTAAAATGTGACCATAGCTTTTGCTGTGTTTAATGAAGAGATGTGGACTGTGTCACTTTTGTTGCTGCGAAAAACGTTAATAAAATGCTCTATTTATCCTTTTATATAAAAAAGGGTATTGTAATTTCTTTTGATTTGTTTGGTATGCAGCCCAATATAAATGACTTAAATCATGTTGCTAATTTACTTATTCTGTAGTATGCTGTGCTCTTTGCTGTGCACCCATGCAGGGGAGTAAAAGGATGTGAAGAGCCCTGCATGTGCACAATTGTTTAATAAGAGATGCTGCTACCACCAAGTTGTTGTTACCCCTTCCCTGCTCAGGTGAGTAAGAAGTGTGGCAGGGATGTGTAATAGGTGGACCACCATGCCACCCAGGGCCGCAGAGTTGGCACACAGAAGGAAGTAATCTGTACTTTTACTATCCCCTGGAATGAATGCAAAGCTGAGACTAGATTACAACTCTCCGAACTGAAACTGTTCTCTGCCCTGCTTCTACTACATTGCCCCTTACTTAGGCTAGGATTTAGGGTAAAACTCCATCCCTCTATAAGCCATCTCAGTCAAAATCAGTGTCATTCCACCAGTTCCAAATGAGGATGAGTATTTTTTTAACAGGCGCTTAATGGTGCCCAATTGATTTTATCCTGCAGCACAGAAGGACTTGTAGGTCTCAAAGGGTGCATCTACACTTATAAATTAAGTTGATTTAAGCTTGTCAATTTAATTTAATCTGCATCTACATTACATTTTCCTTAAGTCGACTTAAGCAGCAGCTTAAGTTGACTTAAAGAAAATTAAAGTCAACTTTATAAAACCTAATATAAAGTCAACTTTGCCGGCTAAGTCAACTTTATTAAGTCGACTTAGCCAGTGTAGATGTAGATTAGCCCTAAATCGACTTTAAATCAACCTAAAGGGCTCCAGGGCTCCCCCACTGCCCTCCCTGCCAGGGTGGCTGGCACAGCCAGAGCCTGGCTTGCCCCCCCCCACAGGACAGGAAAGAGCCCTGCTCACCCTGCTCCTATGCCCTGCCAGTGTCCCTGTCCTGCTCAGACCCCATTGTACCCAGGTACAATGGGGCAAATGCTGAGCCCCATGGTACTTGGCAAGGGGTGCCTCCCCTGCCATCATGGACCAGTCCCAGGTCCACCTAGCCCCTACAAGTCAACTTAGGTGTCCAGTGTGGACTCTCTATGTCGATTTGGCAGGGTCCCCTTTAAGTTGACTTAATTTTGAGAGTAGACATGCTAAGTCGACTTAACAAAGTCGACTTAAAATCGATTTTGTTAAATCAATTTAGCTAAGTCGACTTAAATTAACAAGTGTAGACATAGCCAAAAAGATTAGGCAGAATGATTTTTGTCCCAGACTTTCCCACTCATAGGTTAGGCTAGCTATCAGAACGCAGGCAAGTAACATTTGAAGTTATCTTTAATTGCTTCTGTGGTTCAGGGATGTCAGGACAGAAAAATGCTGAAAGATACAGAAGGTATAATAAATAGCACCAAAAAGACTGTGGTGTCATGGTAGAAAGTGGACAGTTCTGGAAATGCAACTAATTAACAAAATGGAAAATGAACTCACCTCAGTTTTCAGTCTATCTCAAAGCTGCTGTATCTTTAGGAATTACTTCCATCACTTTCACTAAGTTCAGGAAATATTTCTTCTTACTAATTTTTCATTTTTTTGAATAATGGAAGCACTTTAATTTAGCTATTATGTACTGCTCTGTTCATCCATGCACAGCTCATAAATCAAGTGGTTACCTTATTTTATAGGACTCAAAGTGCTATGCCATTTTAAAAGAGATTTTTATTGGAGCAGGAATACATTCTATTTTCCAAACTGTTTAGAACCATTAGAAAGAATTCTGCATATTTTGCAAAACTTTCTAGAATGTCTGTATATGTATCACTGTGCAGTGATGTAATATTTGTCCACCATTTAAAAATATAACGTATGTACTACTTTTCATCTTCAAAGCCCTTTATTAACACTAAGCAACTGGCACATAAAGCATCTCGCTGGTTTTTTTCTGTCTCTTGTAAAGATATATCCCCTCCCTTAGATCTCTGTTTAGTCCTCCACCTCTTTTCTTCTCCACTCCATCCCAAAGGTCTTCTGCCTTTGCTCTCTCACTCCCTACTCCTTTACCTTCTGGAGTTTCCTGCTCCCCTGTGCATGGAGGAGCCTATATTGCAGGGCAAGAGAAGGAAGGGCTGTAGGCTTCTCCCCTACAGATCTGGGGGCTGTTATTCCCCAGGAACCAGCTAACAGCAATATGATCCAGAGGACCACTGAGCAGCAGGAGGTCATGTTTAGGGAAAGGAGAACTAACAGAATTAGGGGGGAAATGAGAGGGGAGTTGAGGGAAGATGTCCCTTTCCCCTCCCATCTTAGGGTGCATCTACACTTACAAATTAAGTCAACTTAATTTACTCCGTGTCTACACTGGGCTTTCCTTAATTTGACTTAAAGTGCTCCTTAAATTGAATTAAGCAAAAATTAGTTCGAATTAATAACATCTAGTTTTAATTCAAACTAGTACTTAAGTTAACTTTATTAAGTCGACTTAAGCCAGTGGAGACGTGGAGTAGTGTCTAGGTGGACCTTTTTAATTCAACTTAAAACGTTAAGTTGACTTAATAAGGTCGAAAAGGGGCCACGTCTACACTTGAAAAGTTAAGTCCACTTCTGTTAAGTCAACTTAATAAGGTCCACTTTAAGTCGACTTAAAGTCAACCTTATTAAGTCGACTTTATAAAGTTGACTTAACTTTTCAAGTGTAGACATAGCCTTAGTGATTATGTTTATGCTTCCATCTGTTCTAGGCCTTATCCTCAAAAAGTAGCATTACTAAAAAAACCCACCTCTTTGACCTTTTCTTGACTGTTCTGCTTCTCCACATCACAGGTCCCAGTTCTTCAATCAGTTCCTTTGACTTCATCTGAACGCTGCAGGGGCCTCTAAGGTACACATGCACTGATCAAACTGCAGGGTCCTTTTATTCTTCCCTTTATTCCTGTGCTGCTCTGCTGACCTAATACATATGACCTAGTGGCTGTGGTAAAAGGAGGAGAAATGAATTGTCACACAAATCTTCACTGTCCCAGTTAGCTTTTGTATTGGGAGCATCACATAGAACTCAGGGTGGAATCCTGTCCCCACTGGTCAGTTGAAAAACTACCTTTGACTTCAATGGGGCCAGGATTTCAACATCTATGTCTAGCTGCTAAATTCTGTAATGATTTCACATGGGTGTTATCACTAGCTTAATGACCACAATTTATGTTTGAACCTACGGTGGCTGAAACCCTTTCCTGTTAACATACACTCTTTGTTGCAGAGATGAAGTTATCATAAAACACTTTCTGCTTTCAGAAGTGGTCATGAAATTTAATGGAGCAAATTCCATGAAAACGCTTTTATATGGAGAAGAAAAAAAACCCCTCAGGTAAAGGCTGTATTATAAGTCACAAAAGAATATCTGTGAATCAAAATGAAATTCCCCTTCGGTGTGAAGCTAAGAATGGGAACAAATACTGAAGTCAGAATAAATGTCACAGTTCAGAGCTGTACTGTTTGAAAGATCACATCATAGTCTTAAGTCACTGCTTCTGAAAGATAAAAATGTTTTGTTCCTTTCAGTGAAAGCTATGTGGGAATTTGAACACTGAGTATTATTGGTCCCACTTTAGATTAACTATTTAACAGCAGGTTCTTTATCCTTAGTTTTCCTTTGCCTTCTCAGCTAGTTTAAAGACTATTTCACACGGACTCTGAGATTTAAAAGTAAATTATAATTAAACCTGGAACTGCACTGGCCTCCTTTTAATTTGAATATCTATGTGCATTCTCTCCACACCACAGACTGTGTCTGATGTTGCTAGTCTAATTCTTCTTAGTAATTTTTCACAGTGCTATCACCTGAGGCCCAGCACAGAATACTCAACGGCTGGTATTGTAGAATTATATGTGTGTACATTTGTGTAGCTGTATAGCATATATAATTAATTAAATCCAGCTAAAATCTCTTATACTCTTCTCCCTCCTTTGGAGGTAACAGAAAGACTATTAACTAATGAACGCTTTTCAGGGTTTTATATATCCCTCCTTTCTCCAGCAAAAATTGGAGTATTGTTCAACATTTCTAATTTGGGTTTTTGATATATAGAAATCCCTAAGGAAAATGCCATGGATGAGGTACTAGAAAACAATTCAAAATTACATTCTAAATGAGAATCCACCCTCAGGCAAGTCTTTGCCTGCAGAAAAGGGAAGACCAATGCCGTCTAAAATGCAGAAGTGATAATGCTGTATAAATTAATCTGTAAATATTAAAATGTAAAGATAAATAAGAAATAGTGGAAATAAAGAGGGTGTTTAGAAAGTTTAATTGATTGAATATACAATTGCAGCCTAGATTCTCTGCTGCACCAAATGTCCGTTCAGGCAGCAGTGAGGGAGGGCTGTCAAAAAAAACCTACCCTTATTTTCAAGGTAGATCTTGCACCATCCTGAGGCTGGGGGCTGCTCTACCTTCTGCGAGCTGCCAACCGCTCCTAAGGGACTGAGCATCAGCTGAGCAAAGCTGGATCACAACATGCTTCAGCCACACTCCCACGTTGATCTTTCTGTCTGTGATGTGCCCTCTGCACAGAAGTCCAGTGACAGCTGACACAGAAGTCAGCTATACCTGTTTCACATTGGTGAAGAACTCCCTTCAGCAGGGAAATTCTCAGCTGGCCAAACCCACAGGCTGCTTTCCAGCCCATCATGATAAACTTATCCAGAAGCTATACCTCAAATCACAGTAAATCAAAGTCTTTCAACAAACTGACAAATTTACTCTAATTCAATGCTGTTCTGCTGGGAGGAGGAGGGGCACCAATATGGCTCTACACAATCTTACCACAGGGGCTTATCTATTGCTCGACAAACTATGTATAAATCAAAATAATACCTATCAGTGAGAGATCCAACAAGAATAATGGTAGGTTAGACATTGCAAAGATGACTTAAATACCTAAATATCAATCCTGTTCAAAATTGTCTTCCTAGATAAAAACAATTCCTTTTCCAGTCACACATATACACGCAAATATCACATATCAGCTTCAGGTATGCACCTGGGATCTTACCCATAGCCTTTTGAAGTAAAAGGCCATCCTCCCATTTACTTCAATGAGCTTTGGATCAGATCCTTCATAACTGAAAGCTACCTCTAATTTCTTTTATGATTTACCACCGGTCATCTGTAACCTAAATATTTGTTGAAAAGAAATTCTTACATTATCCAAACCAAATATTATACTCTTTGGAACAAGTTCCACACTGCTTTTATACAAACAGCTAATGTGATCCTTTCTCCAGTAATTCAGCACTTAGTAAATGACTTTTATAATAATAAATTAAGCTTTTGGTATTGTCTCTGAAGCTGTCAGTTTCATATGATACAATAAATTGTGTATTATTCGAAAAATCTCTCTTCTCAAATTGCCCTAGGTAAGCATGCTCTTTTAAGCTGTATTTTCACTGTGTGTAAGCACCTACCTATTACCTATTAAAAGCACCATGCTTAAGAAGTGTAATGAATTTTCCCAGTCTCAGCACTTTCAGCCACATTGATTCAAAACTATTTCCATACATGTAGGGTGAGTCTTTTCATGAAATGTATGTACACATTATTATTAGGATTTTTCAAACAGGACAGAAGGGAAGTAGACACCCATTCCCACTGAAAGTCAATTGCAATTGTACATCTTTAGGTCCTTTGTAAATCAAAGCCTGAAAGTTTTAGTCATTTACAGATTTTTTTATTACTCAGCTTTGAACTCTCTGAAATGTTTAGCTTAGAAAAACCAAGTAATCGCTTAGCTAAAGAAGGCACAGAGAGAAACTTACAAAGCAGAACTTGCATGTAGGCAAGTTCTCCAGCCTAGTTTGATTATTTGAAATGTCTGGTTTCTTGAGATAGGTGGAAACATCAGTTCAACTCTAGGAAGAATTAGCTAAAGACAGTATTACAGCAGTAGTCTTATTAAGGTGGTATTACAATGATAAAGTTGCAGCAGTTTACCCTGACATACTTACGCAGCATCCTTTCTATAACAAGTTACGGTGTTAGGCCCTATACAGAGAAGGAATACAGAGAGTCCAGTTGATGCATCTGGCTCTTTGTCTCCTGTGCTTGAGTGAAGTAAACCGCTGAAGCCATCCAAAGCTTTTTATCCAGTTTTAATGTGCACGCCCCATAGTTATATTTCCTTTCAAAATACTATCTTCGGCAAATGAGTGGAAGAAACACATTTACATCACTTTCCATACGTCCAGCTACAGTAGGTAACAGCTGCATATTACCTAGAACTTCCCTGTCTTTTATGTGTTAACTTTTCAAATTTGCATATCCCTAGCTATCTGTGGGGGTGTCCCTTTTAACTGCAAACCCTTTTTTGTATCATTTATATTCAGACTGCTCATAATTAATGCTGTTTTCTGCTTATCAAAAGCTATTCTGGTTTTTTTTGCATGAAGAATGACTCAGCTTTCCACTTGAAATGCCAGGAGTTTGTTTTTGACTATAGAATAATTAAAATTCTATTTTAACATAAATTCTAGAACCCATAGCAGCCTGTCTTTCAGATTGTTTAAAAAAAATTATGTTATCATCAGCTTTTGATTGGTCCTGTACTTATATTTCAACTATGGGAATCTTTGACATTAATACACAGCTTTCTTCTTACAAAAAATCTGGTTCCAGAGGTTTTCCCCACAGAATATGTCCTTCTGCTTTTAGGCTATTTGTTCTAGAAAAAAAACACTTTGAACTGTAGAACTTTAACATTTCTCATGCTATTGTTCCAGTATTCATTTTTAATTAATTTAAAACTGTTGAACCTTGCTTCAGATAGCCTTTTAGTGTATTAGGACCTCATTCTGCAAAGAGTTGCTCCGTGCTTCACTTTTCACATTGTGCATAGAGAACTCAGAAAGTTAAGCACTTGGTCTTTGCAGAACCAAAGCTATGGACGTTTTTCCAATATACTTTTCCTAAAATATATCCAGGGGTTGATATATCACGGAAGTCCTTGTTTAGATTCCTTAAGATTCTTAAAATTCCTCTTTTAGGTCTGTCTATCTCACATAGATACACTGAACCATCATCTTTCCATGATGTTAAGTTTCTTCTTCTAACATCCAAGGTGTATAGCACTCTCTTAGCATGAGAAAACAGCTGTTTCATTTGACATTTGTGTCTCCATGAAAAAATGCCAAGCTTTCACCTGCGAATTCACCACAACTCTAACTGTTCAGAAAGCAGCTGCTATCACTGATTTCCCTATCACCACTGGAGGCAATCAACATTTCCTTGTAATGTTTTCCAAAATGCATAGAGCTTTACACAACTCCTGGCTTAGCATGACTGCACAAGTGCCTCGCATCTGTTCACAAATAGATGGAAGGACATGCTTTTCTTTGTGTTTCTACTAACCAGGTTCAACAGTGCAAACAATGAACGCGTTCCAGTGGCAGCGTGCGAGGCATTTTAAAGACTACGGTATCTCTGTTTTAATGACAAGGAGTCAACATGATAAGATGCATTGCTTGTACTCTGAAGATCAGCTGGCAGATTCTGTACACATAGGATAGTGAATGGGATGAGCATCTGAGACAGGCATACAGCACAAGTGTTCTTGGCTGGGTAACTAGGATCTCAGTTCATTAAATTCTGAGCAGCTTGAATTCATCCTCACAAGTGTTCTGACAGGTACTCTTGCAGCCGACATAACTAATTTCTAGGGAAGCTGTCTGCTGCTTTCCCCTTAGATGATATTGTGTGTGTAAGAATAATATCATGGTTAGAAAGATAGATATTTCAATTTTCAGTCTAACAAAATACATGGATGAACCCAATCAGAAGTGTGAGCAATTTACTTTAAATGGTAAATGTCACATATATGAAAAGTACGACAGCATTTCATAGACAAAAGGTATTGTCAAAGATTAGTGAAACTCCTGTTAAAATTGAATTTAATTCTGTCTGCAATAATCTTCCTGCAGGCACACAACAATACAGCTGGAATGTGCATGGAGAAAAAGTGGGTACGGGGAAAGATCTTACTTAGCTTTTGACAGGGCACTCAGCCAAAATCCTGACCTCTCTCCCTCTGTCTTATGAAAACATATACAAGGCCTCTCTTAAAAACATAGCACTCTAAAGTTCATACACCATTAATTAGGAGAGAGGTGAGTTTGGAAGGTGCTGTACGCTACTCAAGTTTATTCAGTAAGTTCCTACTTATTCAGACTAGATACAGACTAGGCCAGTGTTTTCAAATTTAGGATTGGGACCCAGTACTGGGTCGCAGACCCTCAGGCAATGGGTTGTGGCACCCTCTGCTGCCGCCGCCAAAAGACTGAAATGCATTGCTCAAAGATGTAACTGTTGTGTCACGGGCATAAATGATTTTTTTTCAACTGGGTCCCGAGGAAAAAAGTTTGAAAACCACTGGACTAGGCAGGTTGTAGAATCTCCATCACTGGGAGTTTTTAAAAGCAGGTTAGATAAACACCTGTCAAGGATGGTTTAGGATAGTACTTGAGAAAGCCATGAGTTCAGGTACTGGACTCGATACCTCTCAATAGTTCCTTCCATCTTCTCTGATTCTATAAAGACTTCAATAACAAATACGATCATTTATATGTAATCCATAAAAGGTTTGGAGATGCATGTTCATTTTGGTAGCATCTTAAAGTTTGATTGCTTTTCTGAAGGTTAATCTGGCTATCCAGTTCTCTTAGGTATGTTGAACTGGGCTGGATAGAAATACCTTATTTGTGGCACTGTATCTGGAGACTTCAGCTTATGGTTCTGGTTGGAATTCAGGACTGCAGGTGTGTCTGCCTACCATAATTTCACATTCCATTAATTAGGAAAGAGGTGAGTTTGGGAGGTGCTGTAGGATACGGAAGTTTATTCAGTACGTTTCTACTTATTCAGGCTAGATACAGTGAAGTACTTAAAAATGTAATGCTAGTTTGAGAGATTCACTCAGCTATACCTGTACTCTCCATTTTAAGTAAAAGGAATATTCTTGAAAACAGAATGAAATTTTTAAGGGTTCCTACTGTATCTTTCATTTCAATTCTTAGGTAAAATATGAAAAGAAAAGGACCTTTCCTCAAGCAAGGGCTTTTTTTTGTTTTTTTCACTTGTTCATTTTCCTTTTTCTTCATGTCTGTCAGGATGTCCAGCAGCTGGGAAGGTCAGGGAGCAAAAATGAAGGGCAGCAATCAGGCCAAGAATGACAAAAAAACAGAGCTCTGTAAAATGAAAAGGAAGACAAAAAATAAACCAAATAAAATGTTCCAATGGTAAAGGAGACTGAGGTTAAAATTGCAAGGATGCCATCTATTTAGGATTTGTCATATATAGTCACCGAAAATATGTCAACAGGGGATAATTGCCATAACCAGCCCCTGTCTAACTAATTGTGCTGGGTTCAGAACTGGTCTTGTGGGTGGGCAACATGGATGATAGGGTGCTGAGATCAAGA
Source organism: Pelusios castaneus (assembly GCA_007922175.1). Taxonomy (NCBI): domain Eukaryota; kingdom Metazoa; phylum Chordata; order Testudines; family Pelomedusidae; genus Pelusios; species Pelusios castaneus. The sequence goes on from ML685785.1 coordinate 22,485,125, forward strand.
AGCAAGGACCAGGACAGACTGGGGTTCCAGGCCATAGACAGGAGCTTGGGGCAATAGGGGGGAGGCAGCAGGGACCAGGGTTAATGGTAGGATGAATGGGGAAGCAGCTGGGGCCAGGGATGATGGGCAGGAATGGAGGGGAAAGCCCAGGGAGAAGCAAGAATTTGGGGTGACAAAATACAAATTCATTCAGAGCACCGTTTTCCCTAAGGCCAGCCCTGATAGGAGTATAGATGATTTTATTGAAAGCAAATAGGACCAACAATATTTTTATCAGTCTCTACTATATTCAATTTGAATTAGAACATGCACAATATAATTTTCCTCTAAACATATCTAAATGTTGCTATGCAGAATGAAAATTGTGTTGAGCAAAGACAGGCTTATTTCAAACCTCTATCCTTCTCTTTTTCATTTTAGGCTTAAGTTGACCTAAAGAGGGTAAGTTATTAAGTTTACTTAAGCTTTCATTAAGTCAACTTAAGGAATTTCTTAAGTTGACTTAATGAAAGCCAGGTGTAGATGTGGAAGAATTTAGGTCGACTTAGGCGTCCTTACTGCTCCACAGTTGCTCCATGGGTGTTGAGGTATAACAAGTTGGGGTTAACGGGAAATGGGTATGCAAATACACTATTTGGCTGGACCTGGCTATACAATGGTCCACACACTCAAGGTCTCATTGTAAATTACTCCTATTTGTAGCAGGAACACGATACCCAACGGGACTGCATATGGGGCTCCTCTCTGACTGAAAAGAGGAAAAACACAAATGGCCAGGGTGAGAAACACTACAATTTTGCTAGCACTTGCCCTCCCCATTGTAATGTTTTTTACCTTTGCAAGTGGATATATACCTCCTAACTGTAGTTTCCACTTCATGCATCTGATGAAGTGGGTTGTAGTCCACAAAAGCTTATATCCAAAGAAATTTGTTAGTCTCTATGGTGCCACAAGAATTTCATTGTTTTTGCTGTACACAAACTAACACGGCTACCCCTGTGAATCTTGCCATAAATGACTAGCAGTGCAATATATGTTTTGTATAAACATATACGAAACAGACATGTTTATGTAACCGATGTGCCTAAATGAAGAGTATCTCTTTAAGAGATCTTTGGGGTCAGTGTTCCTATTTGAAACCCGGGGAGGTGGGCGGGCGCTAGCCCCTCACTACTAAAGCTCCTTCCCTAGCCTCAGGGGAGGAAGCGCTGGACCCAGCTTCCAATTAATTATGGGGGACAAAAAATGATGAACAGGAACAGGTGTGAAGGTCAGAGGTTCAAAAGAAGGGATTCGGAGGGGGACACCGAGCAGAGAACCTCGGACAGCGCCCACCGCTCCCGAAAGATGTCAAGGGAGCAAGCGGGTGCTGCCCAGAGGAACTCTGCTCGGATGCGTGAGCGGACGAGGGACCGGAAATAGGCCCCACAGTCGCAGGAACCTCCTGCAGCCAATCTCCTATCTCTGGTTTTATAGATGGCTACTTTGGCATAGGCCAAGAGGAGGTTGGCGAGGAGGTCCCGCGACTTTGTGGGGCCACGGATGGGGAGTGCATATAAAAGAAGGTGTGGGGAAAAGTGCAGCCAGAACCTCAATAAGAGGTTCTGGAGGAGCCGGAAAAGGGGCTGCAACCTGGCGCATTAGAGGTAGGCATGCGCCAGGGTCTCCCTCAAACCGCAAAAGGGGCAGGTGTCGGGACAGGGAGTGAACCTCGCCAGGAACACGCCCGTGCTCATGGCTCCGTGAAGGAGGCGCCAACTTATATCCCCGGCTGGCCAAGGTGGCATACAGACTGGCCCACCGGGGGTCCTCGCCCTCCACAGGTGGAATCAGGTCCCACCACTTTGTAGTCGGGTGGGACACGAGGGTGAGGAAGTGAATGGTATGGAGCATGAGCGTGTACAGATATTTGTGTGGCACGGTTCGGAAGGAGACCGGCTGCAAGTCCAGCAGCCGGCTCAGGGCATGGGGCGGGGGCGGCCGCGGGTGGGGGGCTCGTGGGGCCGGGGCCCGATTAAAAGCCTCGGAGGGCCAGGACTGATGGGAGGGCGGGGAGCACCCTCTCGCAGGACCTGCTCGAGGTAATCCCGAGCAGCAGGGGGCAAAGCTGCCTTCACCTCCTGGAGTAGGCACCGGGGGGTTTGAAGGGTGGAGAGCCCCATGCGCTCAGCCAGCACAAGGGGATCCACTCAGTCCCCCTGGGCATAGTCCAGGAGGTCTCCGACCTTGGTGATGCCTGCCAGGACCAACCTCCGCCTCACGGAGGGGGCCTCCGCCACCTGCACACTAAGATGGGGGTTGTGTAGCAGGGGCTCCGTGAGGAGGTCCTCCCCCTCGGTGGGCACAAGGGACCTGGAGGCCAAAACAAGCCTCCAGGTCCAGAGGAGGTCCTGGTAGAAGGCCGGCAGCTCGGAGAGGTCTCACGGAAAACCTCTCGGCTTGATAAAAAAGAGCTGCCAGTTGTATCGGAGCCCTCGGAGGAAGGTGCACGCCAGACGGCTCCACGCCGGACTACCTGCACTATAAAGGAGTCTCTGCAGGGCCTGGAGGCAGAAGGCATGGACCTGGCTGTGAATACAGCACAGGCCCTGCCCTCCCTCCTCCAGGGGAAGACTCAGACAATGGCGATGCCCGGGCCGAGGACGTCCCAGAACATGCAGTAGAACTCCACAGTCAGCCCATCCATGTCCGGGGATTTGTTGGTGGGCATGAGACGGAGGGCTTCTGAGAACTCGGCCCGAGTGAGAGGTAGCTTAACAAAGGCTTGAACCAGCCACCAGCCAAATCACTACACCACAGAAGGGACAGAGCTAGAAAAACCTCTGGCCCAACAGCTCAGTAATGCATTTGGGTCAGTGTTGCTGGGCAGACTTAGCTGCTGAGAGCCAGAAGTTTCTGGCATGTGGTGTAGTAGCTTTGAACATGCTCCACAAGGTTCCCTGCTACTGCTATGGTCACCTGGCTCAGAGCAAGCAGCCAGGGCAGTTGCATTGAGAAGAGCTCATGTGCTCTGTTTAAGGGGGAGAAGCTGAACCAAGAGCAGAGAACAGGCTGTTTTCCTCAGTCAGCAATAAGCTGACTGGATAACAATGATTCCAGCAGAGGAAGAAGGGATTGCATGGATTTCTACTGAAGATTCCTGCAACCAAAGAAGGAGCTGCTTCTTTCAACTCAAGCCTCTGGGGCGTGGTGAACAGAGACTAGGCTATGTCTATACTGATGGCAGCAAAATGCCAACCTCAATGTGCTCTTCTGGGTGCTATTGAACAGTCTGTGTAGATGCGCTCAATCACTCTGGAGTTCACCCTGGTAACTCCTGCCTGAAAGTGGTGTATCACTAAGGTGATGGGACAGCATTTCCAGTTGCCTTTGCGGCATGTGTAAGGGTTAGTTAGTAACTCATCAGGCGATACCCAAGGTATTTTACATAACTTGTGTATCCCCCGTTGACTGACTAAGTCTATGACTGAGATTCAGGTGAACTCCACTTAAACTTTGGGAACACTTACGTTGCATCTCACAGTGTTTCTATGATGCTGCTCTGTTTAAATTCATTTTGTTTTTCTTGTTTATATGTGTTGTGGAAAGAAAGCTGTGGAATGGTAAATGTGAGTTTACACTATAACCACTATGTTACAAATATATAGTAGTTTTTATTTTGGTTTTTTTATCATAGGATTTATAAAATTAATACCTAATAAAGATTATGGCTTTTGTTTTCATTAACTCTGAACAATCTTTGCTGACAGTCACTTGAAGGCTGAATACTGGGTCTCCAGCTGCTTCTCCATAGGAGTTGGGGGGGGGGGGGGTTCAGTCACTGGAGAAGGGCAATAGAGGTAAACTCTAGCCGACCTGAAGGTTACATTTACATTCTTTGCTTTATTATATATTCTGCCCTCTTCTTAATGCACATGCATGTAAATTTAAAATACCCAGCATAATATACAATAATAGAGCTTTATTTCCATAAACTACATATACAAAGCCTCATAAAACTTTTCATCTCATTATTTTAATCAACTTAACCTGAAATTCAACTGGTGAATTTGCAAAGTAGTGAAAAATATTTAGAGAAAAATATTTTATAGAGAAACATTATTTTGATATGTTATGTTACTAATTTTAATGATAGTTCTATCACAGATATCCTGTTAAAACTAAACCTTATGTTCTTTTACAGATATAATCTATTTAGAACTTTGGAACCATACTGGGAAGACTAAAATTTGACCTTGTCATAAATCAATAAGCTTTATTTGTCAAACTAAACAATCAGTTTTAGATATTGAATATACCCCACAGAGATGGAAATGAAAATGAAGACAATAAGAATTACTTTTTTGAATCAATAATTATCACATGGCAGTGTTTCTGGGTTTATTTCTGTGTCTCATATGAATAAAAACAGCAAAGGCAAAATATCTTAAACTCAAAACAAGCTTTTTTGTTTATTTGATTGTTTGTCTTAGAACATCTGTAGTAGGCAATAATCTTGATCACACAATTGTTGAGAGTCAGCTTTATTGCACCAGCCATATAGTGTATATATTACTAAATTTAATTACACTCTGCTTTATTTACAGTAAAATCCTCTGGGCAATGAATGATTCACTTGTTCTTGACAAAGTTTACAGAATGTATAGTAAGTCTATTTCACAGGATACACACTGTACTTAGCAGAAGATATACAAATTAAAATGTTCCCCAAGGTGCTGATTCAGCAATCCATCCGTATTCATCAAAACATTTTGTTACCATATTTTCCTGTCATCTTGGGGTACGCTCATTTATTAGGGTTACCTTTCTTGGGGGCGGGGGTTGTAATTCTGTTAATGTATTGCTTCTGTCACTTATGTGGAGCTTTATTTCTCCCTTCTGCAAGTCCCCTCTCAATGGAGCTGCCCTGCAGGACATAAGTTTCACAGGGCTGGGTTCCTCCAGCCTCAGATTCTAATAAACAGCCACATATAAACACACATTTACAGATTAATAGAAAGCATCAGAATGGACCTGGTCTATCAGCACTCTCAATCTGACCCCTTATATGTCCTTGGACTCAACAGGCTGAGTTTAACAGCACTTCTAAGCTGCCATCCTTATATGTCCCTGGCAGAACAGAATATCTCCAAAAACTTGGGCACTATCTAAAGTTGATGTTATTACATCAACATAATAAAACCGGAGGAGAGTGTCCATAGGACACTCTTGCTCCGGCTCCTTCTGTCCCCAGTGTGGACACTGGCAGCCTATGCTGGGGGTCGGGGGGATCGGAGGGGAGGTGGCTGCCGAGCCCGCAGCTGGAGGCCAGTATTTACACTGGGGTTTAGGGCAAATTACTAAATTAGCCCTTAACCCTACACCTCCTGGAGGGGTGGATTTACAAAGTGGACTTGTAACGCCATTTAATTCGACCTTCCAGCCGCGTGAGTGGGTACGCAGGCTGTAGAAGGTCGAAGTAAGCAGCATTAGATCGACCTAAGCCCTCAGTGTAGAGCAGGCCTAAGTCAAAATGGCATTTTTAAGCTGACACCCTTATATGTCCCTGGACTCCACAGGCTGCGCAGAGCAGCGTTTCCCAGCTACCACCTTTATATGCTGCAGATTCAGCATGTCACTATCTCCACTTTCAATCTACAATTATTACAATACTAACCCCTTTGATGAACAAACCCTACGTGATTTTTGGGTGCTACAGGGATCTGTTGCTGCAGCGTGAAATAGGGAAGCCAAGAACATGGAAGAGTAAATGAAGTTTGTAGAGAATCAGGCAACCAACTTGATTATTAAAATTATTTTATTGACAGGTATATGCTAATGGTAATAACCATATAAGGAGAGAGCAATAATTAATACACCATTTCAGATGGGATATTGAGGAAATTTAGACCACACTTGATTGCAAGTTATACCTGGAGTGAGAGATCAAATTAGGTCTGAGGGAGAAGTGGGTTTAACCAGAGGAAAGAGAAAAAGAGAGGCAGGGTCTCACTGGCCTGCACAGCTTGAACTGGTCAAAGTAGACAGGCTGTTCAGGTTAGGGTTTGGAATGCTTGAGACAGGAAGAGTCCCCAACATGATCAGTCAGGAGAAGTTGAAATCCTAGTGGAACTGATGCAACTTTTGGATCGAGGCATCAGAACAGAGTTTTGAACTTGGGTAGGGGGTTTTGTCTGAATAAGCAAAGGTTCCAGGGAGAACGCTAGGTTTGTTTATGGCGAAACAATGACTCAAGGGAGTATACCAGAGTTGTTTTGTTTAAGACGGACAATAGAGACTGATAATGGCTATGGCTATGGGCAATGTTACTTGGAGGGATATCACAATGCAAATTCAGTATTTTGCACCAAATCTAGTGACTAGAATTGGTCTGATAACTGCTGAGCTGGGTATGGGCAGGCATGGGTTCATGAATATCAGGAGCAGAGACTTCTCATCATGAAGTACTTCCTGGCTTTGCTGATCCCAGAGTTCAGTGTGCGTCCCACATTTGGTATACTAATAGCGATGTTTCCTTGTTCCATCTTTGTGTGCTAATGGAGATGCCTCCTCACATCCTCAATGTAGATAAGGTCAGGGAAGTTGCCTTAAACCTGTAACCATTGTCTGGAAGGGTTTAGGTCTCTCCCACTGCCTTATAATTGGTTTTGGTAAATCCCTCTTTGATCAATTTTGGTTCCAGCCGAGGCCGGCGGGGCCCCCCCCCCCGGGCCCGGCGTGGGGGAGGGGAAGAGAATTCATGTGACTCAGACAGTCACAGAGAACACAAGAACACAGAGAACACAAGAGCACAGAGCTGATAGATAACTATTTAATTCATTTTCTAAGAGATGGACATAGGTTTTTAAAACATTTTTGAATGGAGGCCTAATCACTGAAAAAGGCTCAGGAGTTAAGAATCTGTTCGGTAATAATTCCAGCTCCTATATAGTGTGTGGTTTGTTGTTTTTTTTTTGTTTGTTTGTTTTTTTAATGAGTAGATCTCAAAGTATGTTACAAAGTATGATACAAAGTATAATTATTCCCATATTATGGATGGAGGAACTTCAACTGACTTGCTCAAGATCACCCAGCAGAACCAGGAATAGAATCCAAATCTCCTGAATCTTAGACCAATCTTTAACAATTGGGTCACAGTTCCTCCCACAATAAGAAGTGCAGTTGTGTAAAGCTATCCCACTGATACAGCACAGTCTACAGTTGTGCTTAGGTTGGTATAATTTATGTGGTTGTGGATTATAAATTATACCAAAGTAACCTATAGTACAGACAAGGGTTTCAGTGATCTCAAAGCCCCAGGCTTTTGGGGAGAGAGCTGTGAACTTAAGACTGGGATGTGAGTAGTGAGGACTGGCACTTGGGCTGGAGTTATGAATCGTCATTTCTTCTGGTTCTTGGGGAGGCTGCTGCTGCATTTATTTATCTGTTATTAGTATTTGGAAAGATGTTTTGAGGTGGATTTTCCAAAAAGCATAAATCTTCATTTAAAAAATAGCAGGAGTAATTACAACTTTTTTTTTCTGTATTAGGGATTTGCATGTATAATTGCAACCCACAGTTGCACTCATTTGAAAGTAGATAGAAACTTAGCAAAATTCATCTGAAACCACCATGTTTTGTCTCTTTTCAAGTCAAGGCTATATGAAAACACTCAAGCGTTTCACAAAATATAGGTTCCACCTAAACCCATTAGCCAATTCATCTTTATTCAGGTCTTGACTGGAGTTTGCTCAAAGTATTCCATCCAAGTTGAATACCTTTTAGATTCAGTCCTGGGCTTGCTCACAATTTAGCTAAGTTTCTCTTGAAATTTTTCCAAGTGCACTCAATATTTAGCCCAACTTTGTTCAAAATTTGACCTAATTTTGTCCAAAATTCTACTCGCTTCACTTAAAATTTGGCCCCAAGGTTCTCATATTTCAGAAACCTTTAGGAAAATCTTACCTAAGTCTCTTAGCTTGGCTATCAGCCTTACTCAGTAGTAAAAGGGAATAAGGATTTGGACTGAGACTCTTGACATGGAGGGGAGAGCAGGAGTTACACATCTAATGGTTCCCTCTGAAAGCAAATAGGTGAGGAGAGGATGAGAGTGAAGGAAACCCTGACTCTGTCCTCTGCCCATCCACCCCTAGCCAGAGAGCACAAAGGGGGAATTAGATACACCATGAATTCTATTATTACTTCTCCACAGAAAGAAAGAGTAGCAGGGGAGAATTGTGACTGTGGTTCACAATTCATCTGTTAGTCTGCTCCTGAGCTGATGCAGCTACACATTTCAAATCAGAATATTAAAAGAAAATAGCAATAAGAGTCTAGGCAATTTGTATATATATATGACACAAATATGATGGGGCTTCACAAAGAAATCCATTAACAAAATAATGAGTGTCAAGACATTCACCTAATGAAACAAACTAAAACCATTACATCATCAGAAAACACTCTAAATGGGTAATTGGTGAGCCTGAAGGCAGGATACTATTACCAAGGAATTTAGGTTTGATTACCTTTCTTTTGGTGCTTTCATTGGTACTGTTTTATTTCTTTTTATGATTTTTCCATTCCAAATTATGTTATAAAAATTAATTGGGGCATTCTACACAAGTTAATTTCATTACAAGCAGCAAGTTAGTGATCCAAGATCCTTTTCTCTACTATACCTTTCCCTAATCCTTTCATTCCAAGTAGATTTGGCTCCTAGGTGAGACCAGATGTTTTCCCTTGGCAGAATCCCACAGTAATAATCCAGAGTGCGAGAATGGGGTAAGGTAAATTGGGGAAACGATTGGAGAGAAAAGAATCTTGCAGCTCAGTGAAGGGGTAAGTTTTGAATATTTTAAGATGTTACTGGCAAAACCAAACATATATTTCCTACATTTAGAACCCCTCCACACACAATAAGTGTGAGTAACAAAAATAATGGCATTAAGCAATAGTGAACACAGGTGTGATGTATATAATCATGCTTAAATTCTCTGTCACAAACAAAAGCTTAAAGATTTTTTTGGTATATATACATTTACATATAGCATATTTGAATACTAAGCACTTGTCTGGAATATCCTTAAAATATTCTGAATTTAAATAAGTTTCTGCTTCTGTTTCATGAGACAACAGTGTGTGAGCCATTGAGACTCTATGTCATTTGCAGTGAAATGCTGGTGTTCTCCTGGGGAAAAATGGTGGAGTAATTATTTTCATCTGTCATGTGAGGCCATTAATTTAGTCTGTGAGTGCCAGTAATGTACAAGAAAATGCATATGTATGAATTATTGATTTACTCTTGGGTGCTGATTGGAGAGAGCTCACAGTCCACCATTGCATAGGGAATTAAAATAAAAATAAATTTCATTAATCTTTTTCACATTCTTGGTGCGTGGTTGTATAAAAACATATCAGCCTATCGCTGATAAGCTGTTAGAAATGAACCCTTAAGTTTCACAAATATTATTTTCCATGTTATACATCCGTAGAAACATCAGCAGCTTTATGTAACAACTCTTCACAGAATGGAAGATATAATGTAAATTTAATTATACCCTAATCCTTTGCATACTGCAGATCATATATTTTCATGTGAAAATAGAGCAGGCACAAAACAGCTGATATTTTATAAATAAAAAATATCTCATTATCAAAATATAATTTTTTATTGGCCAGCTCTCTCTCTGTCCCCCACTTGATCTGCGATGTGACATCTCCTGGCATATAATCGCAAACCTCAAACTCCATTAAAAGCTTCTCAGAGCACGTCATGTTGTTAGCTCTAGGTATCCTCAGTGGTGCTGCAATATTCTTTTTTTTCCTTGCCTTTGCTTTACAGATTATTGTTCCAAAGAGTAACTTCTGCCACTGACAGCTTAAAATAAGGAGTCTTGCCACCTGTCCCGCAATTCTAAATCTCATGTCATATCATAGCATTAGGATTTGATCTCTCAGGATTTGATTTAATCATAACAGAGACACACTCCAGGCTAGTCAAAATCTGTCTCTACAGAATATTATCTTGTTATAGGATCTGCTCTCACTAATTCTTTTTTTTTTTTTTTTGGCCAAGTCAACATGTTTTGGATGATCCATCAGAGTGACATGAAGAAAAATGTGGCATATAATAAATATTTTAAATGTGATAGATGAAGATAACTACATGAAATATCAGTTCCACTTATTTGCTCATCTTCACTACTAAAATTATATTCATGTTAATTAAATGTATATCATGTTTATTATATTAATATTTTCATAATTACCACATTGCGTAGCATGATTAGATTTATTTTATTCTGGAAAATATTACAATTGGAACAGAAACGCATTCAAGGTCGTATTCTACATTCCCTCTGCATCTAACACACAGTAGTTGACTTTAGTCCACAGGGACAGCAAGATGGAGCACTAATGAAATTGCCTCTGCCTTGCTCACGCCTCCATGGACATACAAGAATCAAACTGAGCAGGTGCAATATGGTATCAATATATATTTTATTGCACACAAATAAACTATGTGAAAAGATGCTAATGTTGCAAAATCAAGCACTCAAAAGTTAGAAACAGCCAGAATTAAGGTTGCCTATGCAACCTTAATTTGGCTGCCTTCTGCATATGCAAATCAATTTTTTTAAACAGATAAGTGTTGAGACATAAGTAATATCTAATTCACAGGGATTTAAATGTGTTTAATTCTTTCAGTTTCCCAACTGAGATTTCTCAGAAGTTCATCACATCAGTTTGCATCATCTGACATTTAGTCTTGCCCTATTATGTATGAGTGCATGCAGTCCAGTTACAGATCTTTCAAAATATCCCCATTTGTTTCCCAGTTTCAGGATAAATTCAGAAAGTTGTAAGAGAGAAATGTTAGTTTTTGTAGAAGTTTTTGTTTGATGGAGGCATCATATGTCCACATTTTCATTAAAAAGCAAGCAATCACTTTGCAGGGAAGACAATATATACTATCTGTGGGCCTGATTCTGAACTCATGCTGGGTTTACATCAGTTTAGCTCCATCAGCTTCAGTGGAATTAAGCCTAATGCACTCTGACATAAAAGAGAGGAGAGTCATATGCTGAAAGGTACTGTTTTTGAAACAGAATTTAAGCCAACTATGCAAACTTAAAACACACACAAGCCCAATTCTGTTCTCAGCCATACTCATTTTGACAGATGAAGAGGAATTCATCACAAAACTAAAGATCAATGGTTGCTTAGGTACACCTGATAAAGGTTTGATTATATTTGTGATGTGACAAACAAAATAAAGCCCAGACCAATAATATATAATAGATGTTTTAAAGGGCCAGTTGCAGGAAGCTGAAAACAATTGTGAACTAAATCAGCTGGGAGAAAATATGTAGAGAAAAATGTGAGTGGTAACTGGGAACTATTTAAATTTACTACTTTTTAAAGAAGTGACAGGACCAGATCTACAAAGAGACTTAAGGATTGCAACACCTAACTTTTGACTGCTTAGCCACTCAGCAGAATTTGCAACTCTGAATTAGGTGCTATACTGCCTGTACAATGCAAGACCTTTTCAAATTGGATTCACAGAAGTCAGAATGCTGAATCATCTGAACTAGCCAGTAATAAATGCTGAAGCACAGGGTAACTGAAAACTGCACTCCTCAAAGGTGATTGGGTGCCCTATTCTGGTCTGAAGGGAATAATTATCTCACAGCCATGGAACTTCTCTAAAAGTTAGGTGCCTACGACAGATCAGCCCTTTCTCTTGGAAACTAGACAGAAAGAGCTCCACCCCATTATAAGCAATAGTCCAGGGAGATCTGTTTCTAATACCTGTCCTGGAACACGGACTTGAACTTGGGTCTCCTATACATGCCAGATGAATTTCTTGGCCCCAGGCCCTTGGGCATTCTCTCAGTTTTTTCCTGTTAGAAGTGTTTCAGTGTTTATAAATATAAAGAGGTATTGGAGCATTGACTTGGACTTGGGTGTCCTACAAGACCAACAGCCCAGATGAGTGTCCTAGCCACAAGGCTCTAGAGACAAATGCAGGCAAAATAATGGAATAGCTACTAAGCAACTCAATAAATAAAGATTAAAGTAGGGTAGTATAAGTAATGTCAAACAACATGAGTTAATGCAAAATCGATACTGTCAAACTAACTTGATATCTTTTTCTGATGCAATTATTGGATGTTTTGGGGGGTAGGAGGTTGTTTGTTTGTTTGTTTGTTTGTTTGTTTGTTATAAAGGTGATTGTATTGTTGTAATAGACTTTGGTAGGGTATTTGACTTGTTACCAGAAGACATTTGAATTAAGAGACTAGAATGATAAAAACAACATAGCACAATTTACATGGATTAAAAACTGGAGAGCTGATAGGTGTCCAAATGTAACTGGAAATGGGGAATCATCATCTATTGGGTATGTTTCAAGAATGGTCTCATGAGGTCTCTTGACCCTATATTGTTTAATGTTTTTACCACTGACCTGGAAGAAAACAAAGTAATTATTAAAATACTTTGCAGTTGATACAAAGAATTGGTGGGTGAAAAATAATGATGTGGACAGATCATTGATACAGAGTGATCTAGATTGCTTGATAAGTTGAGCCTAAGCAAACAATCAGATATATGTAAAGTTACAAATATAGGAACAAAGAGTGTGTGCCATACTTATAGTATGGGATACTTTATCCTGGGAATCAATGACTTGAGGATCATGGTGCATAATCAGCTGCACATGCGCTCCCAGTGGAAATGGCCAAAAGGGTTAATGAAATTCTTGGAGTGTAAATGGGAAATTTGAGTAGGAAGGCTATATTACCTCTCTATTTGGCGCTGATGCAACCACTATTAGAATATTATGTCTAGTTCTGGAATCCACAATTCAAGAATGTTGAAAAATTAGAAAGAGTTCAGACAGGACCAACAAGAATGGTTAAAGGACTGGAAATCATACTTTATAAAGGGATACTACAGGAGTTGAATATATTTAGCATCTCTAAAGGAAGTTTAAGCCAGTTTCTTGAGCACAGCCTATAAGTATCTACATGGGGAACAAAGATATGATTATAGAGAGCTCTTTAGTCTAGCATACAAAAGTACAACAAGATCCAATGGCTAGAAGTTGAAGTTAGACACATTCAGACTAGAAATTAGATGCAAAATTTTAAGTGAGGGTAACTAACCACTGGAATAATTCACCAGGGGTTGTGCTATCACTGCAAATTTTAAAATCAAGATTGGATGCCTTCTTAAAAGTTATGCTGTAATTCAAACAGGAATTAATTCAGGGGAGCCTATGGTTTATGTTATGCAGTGGTCAAATTTGAGGATTATAATGGTCCCTTCTAGTTTTATAATTTGTGAATCTATAAAATCTGGAGTAATTTCACTGACGTGACTAATGTAATCCTGTGTAAATCTAGAGTAATCAATCTGCTTAAACAAGGAATATCTTTGTTAATCTACAGGAAAGAGATGCCATGGGCAGCAGTTGCACAAACTTACTGATCAAACTTTCTCAGAAGAGAAGAAAATAAAGTACTACATTAAAAATGACCACAATGGACAAATCAATTTTAGACTAAGTCCTGATGTTCTCTCCAACTTTCCTGTTCTTTTACTCTGCTCTAACGTCATATGTTTTGAAAAGTCCCCTTTAGTTACTCATAGATCATTTAACTTTAGTTTACAGATGTAACTTGAGAATATAAATAATTCTAGGAACAGGAAAAGCCCATCCATCTGGTTCACTTGGGCTTTATAGGTTTATTTTTGTGCTGGTTTCCTGGTTTTGGTTGTTCTTCATCCATACCCGAACTCCAAAACTGTAATCCTATATACATCATTGCCTCTTTTGGGTACAATGTCTCTTGAAATAATACAAAGTGGGTCAAATAGAACCCTTTTGACTGCTTTTGAATTTTAACAAATGAAAATGCCATTAATTTCTGCTTTCTGACACACCTCCAAAAAGGACTGTGGAAATTATATTTTATGCATCAAACTCATTGTAATCTAACCTAGTGATTAAAGACCAAAACTTGTTTGGTGTGGAATATCTTCATCTCTCACAGACAAATGCTGTCTCCTTGTTGCCCTTTCAATAAAGCCAGCCATTTGTATCACACCATAGATAGATCCCATTGTCCATTTGAATGTATTTTAAAGCTTCTTAAATTTTTGCTTAGCAATTTGTTTCAATAATAAATGTCCCAGGATGAGACTATCCTCAGATACTATTTGTCCGTATTAACCGATTACATTTGTTCCCTAAAGGATACATGAGACAAGATTTTTCTCTGCTGGGTGTTAGGGCTATCTGATTTGCAATTTACCGAGACATCAGACCTTGATTAAATCAATGTCCTTTGGGTTGTGAAGTATTACTAAATGGGGAAACTAAAAGCTAACAGTCCAGTTCTCAACATCTGTCTATCTATATTCAATTAACAGTCCTAGAAGCATGCTCTGTGTCAGCAGAACAAGGTTTCTACAGCTTCCTCATAGTTTTAAAATATTTACTATTTTTATCCTCATCTAAAGAAAGTAAAGACAGTTCATAATCTTAGTTTGTGGGATTTTCAATTCTATGGATCAGATGTAAAACTATACCTGAGCATTCAACACAACTCAGGAGATAGGGTGCAAAGACATATCCCTCAATCCAGGGCCTCATTCCTGGGACCATCCCAGCATCTGGGAATTACTAGGTTTCACCTATTCCCTGTTCAGTCCTTTGATGTTGGTGACAGGAACTGCCACAGTACCTCCACATCACCCAACGAACCACTTTTATAATGAGACTTCTCCAGTTGCTGTATCCATTGGGCTTAAGTTTGCTCTGTACAAAGGAAATAGACTGAAGCAGACTTACTAAAGCACTGGAGAATCAAGGGCCTTGTCATTGGTTTTGGTATGTCACAAGAGCAACAAGAAAAAGAAACAGAGTTATGCCACTAATTTTTATCAGTTCCAAAGGGGTAGCCATGTTAGTCTAGTTCAGCAAAACAAACAAGTGCCACAGGACTCCTTGTTAATTTTCATCAGTTATAGGAAGCTAAAGAATTTTGTAAGATTCCAAATCTGAAGTGAATGGGAACAATAGTGGGCTTGATAAGGAATGTGAAAGAAACACAAGAATTACATTGCATTTTAAAGATTACATAGGTTTGACTAAAAGATGAAAATTAGACAAATTTGTGAGTCAGCTGTAACTGTTGTAATAATACATATAAGCCCTAAAAATTACATTCTTAAAGTATTCAAATTAAACCCATGGCTGAGTCACTTCAAGGTATAGTGTGGCCTAACTTTGCCATACAACACAAGAGAGTAAAAGGGTACCCCCCTCCCCATTTTCTCTCTCTGCTGAGTTAGCTCTACTTGGATCTTGTGTCAAATTTGTGCAAGTTTTGGAAGACCCTGACGATGGGTAGGGACTGGGCAGAGAGGTGTTGGAAGTGGGTAGAGGCATGGCTATTCTATTCCACATAGGTCATTGTACTGTGCTTATCATTGTATTATCTTCCCAGACTGCATTAAGAAACATGACTAACATTTGCCACATACCTGCCCCTAGCAGAGAATTGTGCACAGTGAAGTACCCCATCCTGAAACTTCTCTGCTCCTTGTTTCTAGTAACTGCCTAAAGATGCTGATTAGGCATAGCAAGGAAGTAAGCTGCAATATTTAAAAGGTGGCAGAAGCTGATCTTTCTCCCCCTTTTTGGAACAAGAAGGAAGTAGGGAAAGAAATGTAACTCTTTGAGGGTTTCCATCCTGGCACTGGTTTTGGAGTGGCTAAACTGTTTCCCACTCTTTGCTCAGGGCTGAACCTAATGGCTCAGACTAGCCCTTTGTAAACAGTCTTGTTGGTAGTCTCAATAAAGAAGCCAAGAAACGAATTGGCCTTGAGAAATTAAGTATATGATAATGGTTAAATGTAGTCCCTCCGCCATTCTAGTGTCTACATTTAGACCCTTCACCTCAGAGATGACACAGACAGGTATGATGGAGAAGTTGGCATTTTCACTCTCTATGTGATATATGTCCTATGAATAAATAGGACTTCCATCAATAAGGCTGTCATAGGTCTGTCAGCCATGTTTTATTCTTTTTTTTTAAAAGGAAAGGAAGAAATTAAAACAAAAAAAAATCCTATAGGACTCAATTCTGCAAGATGTTGAGCAGTCTTTGGACATGCTGAGACCCTCAAATCTCATTGACCTGAGCTACTCTGCCCTTCACATCACAGTGTATTAAAGGCTACATTTTCAGCTCACTTCAGCCCAGCTTCTAATTCAGTATACACAGGCAAGTATTTGCACAGATGAGTGCAATAACTTGGCATCTAACTGCACTTGAGTAGATAAATGTGATAATTACATATGGCAAATTGGAGCCCATTTTTCAATCATTTTGCACCCCCCCCAATTAGTTCAATATGACCATTTTAATGCGTTAAAACTTGATTCATTATTTATATCATTTCCCCCTTAGCATATTATCACAGCCCCACCAGTTTTTCTTCCTGTTTTGTGACATAATGATTTCATGTTTGCCTGAGATAGACGAGTATTTCACATTTCATTTGCAATTTTTAACAGAATGGCAGTATCTTGTGGTGGAATGTAGCACGTGGGTGGCAATAAAGAAAGAGCATTACAATGAGAGGGCCGTATCCTCAGCTGGTATAAATCAGCATTGGCTTATTGACTAGGCCAATTTACACTGGCTGAAGATTTGGCTCATAAACTTTCCAATCAGATATGGGTTGATTTCAAAATGTGTATTTTTTATGAGTTACAACAACAATGAAGCAAAATGATTTAACCAAGATGCCGAGAAGCAGAAAAGTGTTAAGTGAGTAGAGTGAGACTGCAAAACTGTCTACTAATGTTGTTGTATTTCAGGTTTAAAACACCAGCTTTTCCTACAATAATGTCATTGAAAATATGACACACTCCTCTATAGGTCACGACAAATACCTCTGCATCAAACAGTGAATTGTGTGCAGGAGTTCAGAGTAAAAAAGGCAACTCCACAAGGAGCCACTAGAGCCTAAGAAATTTCAATAACTTAAATGCATGAGAGGAACCCTTAGTCAATCCAAGCAATAAAATATAAATGAAGAATAAAATGAGATTCTTCATGACATGGAAAAAATACATATACTTAACAAACTAGAGAGAACATTATTTTTATTCAAATACTGGAAAAACTATTGAATATAAAATATGCTGTAATTGGGGATGTAGAAAAGATTTTTTTATCTACAGACAATCTGCAGATAGAGTGGTTGTTTTAACTATTTTATCCACTGTTTCCATGCAGGGTTCAGTGGTGGATTCATCAATTCTGTTTTCTAGCCATCTAAGATGATTCTAAGGTGCCTATCATCTTGGTATCTGTTAATATTTCTTGCCCTGGCTAGGACCAAAAAGAGTTGTTTTTGTCCTAATTCTGTTGTCCTTACTTCACATATGCTTTGGTCTTGCTTTGGGTACTTAATAAATGATGGTATGATTATGCTTTTAGAGGATATACCAAAGATGTAAAACAAAAATGAGAAGTCAAAGGCATTGGTGAATTTAGGTCTATGCTGTTAGCAATTCATAATTTTCACAAGTCATCAAATTAAGAAAGGGAAAACTTCTCTCTGTGACCCATTTTTCTCTATTGATCACTGGAAGTTGCTCCATTTATTCACTGTTCCCTCAGTCTGTAAGACCTATTGGGAAATACATCTGTGACAAGGATATTTCAACAAGCACTCTCATGATCTCCTTTTTTATAAGAACGGCCTCCTTCAACAATAATAGTTTCAAAATGGCTGGTTTGTTATGAAGCGCCAGAATTTCTGGAAATAAACCTTTGACACTAGATTAGCACACAGGAGTGAGTATACTGAGCTACACAAACAGTACATTGATACACCCCCACCTACTGTGATAACCGACTAATCTAAATCCTAAAGGGGTAGCGATGTTAGTCTAGTTCAGATGTGTTAGTCTGGTTTAGGATTCCTTGTTTGTTTTAATCCAAATCCTGTTCACTTTACTGATGCAGAAAATCCCAATGACATAAAAATCCTACTGTCAAGACTCATACATTAAAAAAAAAGATGGTTCTCCCAAATCCAAGCTAGTTAATACAATTTTTATACACACTAGCAAGTCATTATTTTATAGCTAGCTAGATACACACAAACACTGGTAACACATTCAGCATATAGAATATAGTGCAAAACATCTGGAAAACTGCCCTAAAGGGGAATCCAGGATTCTTCAGGAAAGATGAGCCCAGACACCCAGATTACATTACTCCCCTCTCCCTCCATGTGGGTGATATGCTGGCACACACGACATTCTGCCAGAAGCTCAGAATAGTTTCAAAGCTTACCTCTGAGACTTCTGCAGCCAGCATAGTTTACAAGGGGGAAGTTTTATTCTATGGCCTGTTCAGGACTTGGGGAGCAGAAAATGGCTTATTCCTCCTGTAACCCACTCTCCTGAGTTGCACTGAGTTTAAACTTGGCACAGCTAATGAATATGTCCCAATATGTGATGCATGCATTACTCATAAATTACTTTATTTTAGTGGCATGTTGCTTTTATAATTTTTTTTAAAAGTAATAATTATGGGGCCTATCTGACAGCTGCTCAGCTGTTTGGAGGATGAGAAGCAGTCCCAGTGGAGATAGATTAGTGGGCATAGTACAGATGAGGTGGTCAAAGGTGGAAGATTATCATGTGGCTCAGTAATTTATCACGTGCATTTCTCCATCACACATTCATGTTTTTATTTTTATATTATCTTTATTAAACCTCTAGATAAGTGCATTTTAGGAACAAAAAATGAATAAAATATACTGCACATAAATTATTTATACCTATACATACTCAAGTTATACTCGCGCAGATTGTGGTCAGCATCTATGTGTAAAATTCTTCTACAGTTTCTACCAATATTATGTATTATTATAAGGAGCGCTGGCAAGGGAAATGTCCTGAGGCTAGAGAATGCCATTTCTTTGTCCCATTACATTCTTTCCATTTTTTTCTGGAATATAAATGGTTGAAAATCACCATTTCCCTGCAGTGGCTTATGTTATTCAGGAATATGCTGACAGCTGCCAAAGTAATAACTCAACATGAATGTTCTAAGATGGGGCCAACACTATCATCAAACCAGCAATACACTGGGAATACCTGGAAGCTACTGGAGCAGCTATAAAAAGGTGGGGGATGGGACTTGGCAGGAGATTGACAGGACAGGCTTCTTCCAATCACCCCCTGGACCCCAGACATGTCCCTAGCTACTTATTCCCCCTCTGGGAGCAGCCTGCTGGAATTCTACCAGTCCTGGGTGGAGATAAACAGAAAGCTAGCCAGGCCAAGCTCCCCCTGACCATCTACTTACAACTGGCCCCAGAGGCCTACTTCGAAATTCTTCTAATATAACAGCATTTTCTAGCTGCCAGCTAAATATAATTTTGTTGCTCAAGGATGTAGAAGTCTGTGTTGTAGTACTTGTAACACCCAATGGAAGACTTTATGACGCAATAAGCTGCTAGTAGGTGATGTTGCCATTAATAAGCCCTGACCAAAAGTTAACCCTGTGTATATGCAAAACAGAGCTGGTACTCACCAAGGATCTTGCTCTCACCAAGTTGCAGACATAACTTGCAAGCTCTATAAAATAACAAGATAAGACCGGGCAAAGAAATGTTGTAAATAAGTGTGGAAAAGAACCAGATATGCATGCCATTTTCCATTCAGCAAAAAGAAGTGTATAAAAGCCAATGGCTAAGCTCGCCTCCCCCATTTGGAACTTCATTGTCGTGGCAGCTGCTGTGTTTGCCACCACGAGTCATCGCTCCCCATGCTCTGTGCCTGTAGTCGTTCAACTAGGGTTCCCGTCTGCTGAAGGGGCATCAACATTGGTGCTTTCCTATTTCTTTTCCTTCTTGTCTGTATTTTAATAAAACTATTTGCTTTTACCTTTTATCTGGTTTCCCGGTGTTGTGCCTACCTAACCCACCAAACTTTAAGGCCTGAGCTATAGTTTGTAGCCAGTGTCCTGTAACAGTGCTGAAGATTCAGGATTTAAGCCTCACTGATCATGCATGATGGGAGGACTGTTACAATTATTTTGAGCTCTTTTTATTTTTTTTAAACTTTTTTCCTTTTTGAAAAACTACTACATTACATAACAAAAACTACATTAAAAAAACACTGTATGTAGCAAAGTAGGAAAAGCCAACAATCGTAATTGTCCTCCTTGTTCATATACATAATGATAGGTCTTTAATAACATGAACACATTTTATTTTTTCCACTGGACCCTGGCCTCATTCAAAGCACCAGATATAAACATCAGCAGGAATAATTTACTAACTAACAATTTAATAACCAACCTTACATTTGCCACTTCCTAATTTTTGAAGTCCTTAGCTTTGTAACCTAAATGATATCCTCTTACCATAGATTTTTGTATGTAATTTGCATAGGATATCTCTCTGAAACCAGTAACATTTTAATCCCATATCAATAGTATAATTTCTTCTACCACAATGAACATCTTCCTTCTGCCAATAGGTCATTGACAAACACAGGGAGTAATCAATATTGTACAATACATCCGATATGTCTGGCTTTCATTCTTTTTCAAATGAGGGACTGTGCATTAGCAGACACTCACAGATTTCCCATAACTCTGTTCTCAGTGACAGGTCATTGTCATACTTACCAACATTTGAAAGCCATACCTAGGGCCATTTGAGAGTGGGGAGGCAGATAAATATGAATAGATGGATTGTAACACCCTTTTACTCACTGAAAGGCATTAGAGTAAGGTGGGGAAATAGTAAATGTGTATAACTAAATACTAGAGACTGTCTCTTTTGAGTAGGGCCATTTGATGTGTACAGCAAACAGTGTCAATGAAAATTCTGTGGCTAAAAACCCTGTTAATTGAGATTTTATATAAGAAATGACATCAGTGCCTGTGCATTGGAAGCTATTGTGGTCTTGTGGCTATATTCAGTCTGGCAGCAGCAGGCTGCCTATAGTGTTGACAGAAAAAAAGACTGAGAGCAAGAGATCTATTATTTATAGTCAGTGTCCTCAATCCATAGCTGGAAGGGTTTTGATTTTTTTTTTTTTTTTAAACAAAGTCAGGCTTTAGTAGTGATCCATCCAGAAGTTACATGAAGCCAATTATTCTAGGTTATGATATGGCAAGTCAGTGATCTGGAAACTATGACAATTTAAACTTTGTCACTGTACACTGTACAGTGTTTACAGCAGCAGATGAAAAATGAGTGATAGTCTTGACTCCAAAAAATAAAAAAAAAAAGTGGATCGGCATGCTGCAGACCATGTGCTAATGGATGCTCCTAACTACAGTCATGTTTTTCCTCAAAAGACTACTTGAGAAAGAGATAACTCTCATTTTAAGAAACAGAGTCCTGTGGCACTTTTAAAGACTAACAGATTTATTTATTGCATGAGCTTTTGTGGGAGAAAATCCCATTTTGTCAGACACTTTGAAGATCTGTTAGTCTTTAAAAGTGCCACAGGACTCTGTTTGTTTCTCTGCAATAGACTAACACGGCTACTCCTTTGGAACCTGATCTCATTTTAAGGTTACTTTTGGAAAATGTGTCCTAAGGGGAGTCCTCTCGCTGCTTTCTGTAACTGACATGACATCACAAAGTGGGTCACTTAGTACGCAGTAGGGAGCTCTTGTTTGGAATGTAGGCTGATGACAGACCAACTCAGGCCCTAATCCTGCAATTCACTGTGTGTAACCAGGGCAGGGTGAGCAGAGCAGCTGCAAAAAAAACCATGGAAAAATGGAGGGTGGTGGAGTGACCAAAACCCCCCAGTAGGGTGCGCAAATATGCTTCTTTGTCCCATGTACTAAAATGCTAAAATGGCTCTGTTTCTGCTCACTTCATTGAGCCACATTGAGCCCCAGTATTGTCAGCAGGGGCAACATCAGGGACAGAGGACAAGAAGAAAATGGGATAGGGCTGATATGATTGATCAAAGTGTTTGCTTTATTTTCATAATGATGCTTATAATAATAACACCGCTCTTATTCAGAGCTTTATATCTGTAGGTCTCAGAGTGCTTTTCAAAGAGAGGTGTGTATGAAAGTCATTTTACAGACAGTGGAAACTGAGTCAGAGAGATAAAATCACGTTCACTGAGGCCAGATGCAGAGCTGGGAACAGAATCCAGGTTTCCCAGTTCAATATTATATCAACCAGCCTATTCTGCCTTCCTGATGAAAATGGGGAAAAATAAATAAACTTTTCTGAAAAGCTGAGTTTGTGATTTGGATTAACCTCGATGTAAACTAAATCTTGATTCTTACAGGCCAATATCCTACACCTGACACTGAAACTAACCATAGATGAATTACTTGAGACATCCTTTAGCAATTCCTCTCCTTTTCTCTAATATGGTTTGCCTCAACAAGACATTTATAACTTCAGACTGTGAGAGATAAGGATATTCAGCACCTCATTGGACTAAACTCTAAAGCACTGGACTAGGTAATAATGAGTTTGATGCATACTAAAATTAGTTTCTTAGTCCCTTTTGCAGGCAGCCTTCAGAAGGCACAAATATGTTTTTCACCTAAAAAGATGCTATTGTTCTCTTTTAAGCAATGAAGAGCTATGAACAAAATGTTGCTGGGCACTTCAATGAACCACTTAGAGCTGCTAGGCTTTGCTTACATGGAATGAATGAATAGCAAATGCTTCTTGAAGGATCAGCGCAATCTTCAGTGAATGAGATTACACGTAGCCTCCTGCTGGGAGCCCAAGACCAATATGCAGTAGCTTTTAAGGGGTGCATTATGAACATGATAAATGATGCATTCTAAATTTCTAGATACTACCATTATCTCCTACTAAACCAATAAAGGCATTTCAGTTTTTCCTCCTCTTGCTATATACACTGAAGGAAATGGGAACACAGTAATCATATAGGAAGTATTTTAATAAATACATCTAAAAAGGTTTAATTTCACTATATCACACACACAGCCATGTTTTCCCTAAAGTATACCATAAAGCCTGAATTGTCAGAATAAATCGTTGAATTAGAAAGTCTGATGAATGACTAGCATTCTGTATATGCAAGAAATTATTTTCAGCATCAAGTCACAGGGAACATGTGAATCCTAGTTCATGAGAAATAAACTGGATCGTTTCCACATAATTGTCACCTAAAAATGTAGAACTCTTTATTATTTTCTATCTGAGATTAATTTTGTGATTCAGAAAAAGCTCTTTGCTTTCTCATGCATAAGTGAACTCATCTCTCTTTTGCTCTTGAATGATCTGCACACAGCCCCCAAAGAGAAATTAGTTTGATGAAAAATATAGGCATTCCATTTAAAAACAACAATATATTTTCACCACAGACAGTGACTAAGCTAACAGATCAAGGGCAGCTGTAACTTGTGTGCCAAAAACTTATGAGGCTCTCACTTGCCTTTTCATCCTGCTGTTGAATAAAAAATGCATACAGGTAGTTACCATGGTAATTCCTGCATCACATGATTGCAGAGTTATAGAGCATCTTCTTAAAGAAACACACATATACAGGCAATAAAAAATGTCAGGTGAACTTTTTGGTTCTGTACTGTTTTAAATGCAAATATTAGACCAGAGTTGAAAACAAACCAGTTCACAACATGTCAGGGGCCAGATTTTCAAAGTGAGATGAATGCAGTTGTGTATGTACATTTGACCATGACTCACTCAGTAGGCACAGATGAGATAGTGTGATCTATCAGATTTCAATCTCTTTGGGGAGGAACTGCCTTCATCATTTTGTGTCATATTCAGTGCTAAGAGCATTACAAGTGCTTCATAAATAATAATCATAGCAACAAATGCTGAAAGTGCGTAATCCTATCTGGTGGTGGTTGTTTTTTTTCTTTTTTTGTTTTACCTAATATAGATGGCTAGATATGCATGTGCAAATAGCTAATCTGGTTTTGAAAATCTAACTCCACGCATATCAGATCTGGGAGTAGCCTCTTATGCAGACAAAGTAGGTATTTTATTCCCTGATTACCACCAAACACATCAATATCTCGGAAGAGTAGTTCAAGGGGGAATCAAACAGTCAACAGCATTTTAAATTAGGGGGGAAATTCTTGTATTAGTGTCAATACTAGAGAGCAGAGCTTTTTTTTCCCTCTTCAAGCAGCCATTTTAGCTGTTTTCTGACTATGAAGCTCTCTCTCTCTCATTCTCTCTCTCTCTCTCTCTCTCTGTCTTTTGGATAGCATTTAATTGGGTCTCAAGCAGCATTTTGGGTAGGACTGGGGAATAATAGGAAGGGATAGGAAAAGAGGAGTATAATAGAAAAATCCTTCATCAGAAATACGTCTGAGGGAGCGAAAAAGAGATGGCTTTGTTTTTCTTATCCCTTAGCTGGTTTGGCTGAGCTGACTCATTGTGTTTCTCTGCAAGCAGCTCATAGGAAGTAGTGCAGGATAGCCCAACAGGGATTAGTCAGCCTCGTCTCCATTGTCTGCGCACCAAGGGCCAGGCAGGATTTTCCATTTCCTACTCCATATCATTTACAGCCTGCTGCAGTGTTTGGTTTGTTTGATTTTTTGTTGTTGTTGTTTTTTTTTTTACAGAACTGCTCTGCACAAGGTCGCTCAGGGCCAGAGTCACTGCAGACAGCAAAGGGAGATGCAAATTATAGCTCTCTGCATAAACCTGTTGCCATCACACCAATATATGGAGGAGTTAACCCAAGGAAGTGGAGGTGATGTTACCACTATGGCCCTCCATCAGGGTTTGTGACTCATTTAGAAGCACTGAAAACAGAGGTTATTGGGTGGATGATCCCAACTACCTTAGTCAACCCCATCCCAGCTCTGAGCTCAGCACAATCTCACCACTGCCTCTGATAAGACACAAGGTACTTGATGCAGACGACTATGACAGTAGCTTAAAACAAAATCATAATTATTTCATGTATAAATGCCACGCCCTGAAAAGATATTGGGGATCCTGCACAAGGAGTCAAGTACAATACTAAAGTCTGCAATATATGGACCAGTCTATGGACTGTCACTGGCAATGTCTTAGCTATTAACAGCAGTCAAGGTGTTTGTTACATGAGGAGAGATAGGAATGGATCTTGTCTCCACTCAAGTCAATGGGAGCTCTCCCTTTAACTTCAATGGGACCAGTATGTCACCTGTGGTCTGGCTTAGTATGTCTATACACTGAAGAAACAAAAACCTAAAATTTGTGGCAGCCTGTCTCAGAGCTTGAGTTAACTGACTTGGGTTCAAGGGCCTTCTGCTACCGGACTAAAAATAGCAGTGTAGATGTTCCCTTTTAGGCTCTGAAATTTGGCAAGAGGGATGGGTGTCAGAGCCTGTGCTTCAGGCCAAGCAGGAATGTCTACTCTGCTTTTTTTGCCTCACAACATGAGCCTCGCATACCCAAGTGAGTTGACCTGAGCTCCAAGAATGGCTGCTGTGCTGTTTTGCAGTGTTGACATACCCTAAGATAATCAGGCCTGAATCTTTTTAGAGCTCAAATCAATACTTTGACTGTACCTGGAAACTGAGCCAGTGCAATCTGTGCAGAGCACGGGGATAGCGTGTTTCATGTATAAACACGGCTGACTAAAGGAGCAGCATGGTTCTGTACTTACCCACATTTCTGAGTAGAATTCAAGGGCAGAACCATCTAGAGTGGGTTGCAGAGATATTAGTGGAGATCATAAAGGTCTGCCTGAATAGCTGTAGATAAATCTTTCTTTGAAAGCTAAAGTTGCAATCTCTGGGAGCTAAGGGCAATGATGGGGTATTATGCACTTCCCAGGACTGGCAAGAACTGGTCTTGACTCACCAATGTCTTCTTAATCTTTTGAAAGTCCTTTTCCATATGTTTTCTTTATGCATGTTCACAGCAGACCCTCATTTTCTCCTGTTCACTGTCATAAGCTCCTTACAGTTAACAAAACTCAGTCTCAGAAAAATGTCAAATGTAATGAAAAAGGGAAAAGTTACAAGAAAGAGAGCAAGTTGGCAACAGCTTCTCCTGTGGGTCACATTCTCACAGATTCCTCCAGTTATTTTGTTTCATCCACTAAAAATCATGCTACCACCTCAGTTGCTCCTGCTGCTGCCATTGCTGCTCTGGCTAGTGTCACTGGGGTATTATCTATCAAAAGAACACCTCCTAAAGAACTGCATAATATTACTGCTGGTTGACAAGCTTGAAAAACAGCCTTACAATAGAAAATTGCCAATACTACACCCCTGGGAGTTTAACCTTTTCCTCTTCATACTGATAAAAAGACAAAGAAGAACTGTTGTAGAAATAAAAAAGGTAAGAACTATTTCCTTGTGTTGTGCATAGTTGCTAGAGTCCTAGTGACATTCCAGGATCACATTGCCAATGACCAGAATAATCACAGGCCAAAGTCTGAGCAGATGTTAGTTTTTTGGGGTCCTCTAACAGATGTGAAGGGAGGTTTGAAAACAGAAAATCATAAAGAAGGAGGAAATGCCCCTGGTTTTTTTCTGACATAATCAGTCAAAATGAATTTTATTCAACTCCTGGGAAGTCAAGGAGAGCCATTACTAACTAGTGTAAGAATGACTAAGATTAAATTAAAATTTAACCATGTGAGGAATGATGAAAAATAACAGACGCCATATTAGAGTTCTAAAAAAAAGGTTTTTATTTAATTTTGTATTGGATCCATATATTAAAAGCAATTGAAATGCACCTAGAGTGAAATTAATCACTGAGACAATCTACTAATTGTCTAGCACTCAGAGTCTGAATCTGAACATAATTGAGAAATTCAGTAAAAAAGTCCAAAGGCACCTTGGATATTTTGCTGACACTTGAAATTGAACCATGAAGAACAATAGTGGTTCTGGGGAAAAGTAGTGAGCAAGTTTTTAATATGAGAGAAGATAGGACCTTTCCTAAATCATTCATTGATGCCTGTGAGTACCAACTATAGCTAACTGTCTTTGGCCAACAAGTCACTACATTTGTTGCAAGGAAACAGTACCAGTGGAGAATATTGTTATAGAAGGCATCACAGGGTGGCCCCATTACCCATAATCTTCAAAGTTGTCTTGCTTGACATGTAAGCAAATAATAGAATCTCAGAAAACTTGGGCAGTCATCAAGTCCATCCTCCTGCACTGAGACAGTAAGTAGTAAACCTAGACCATCCCTGAGAGATGTTTGTCCAACCTGTTCTTAAAACCCACCAGTTATGGATATTTCGGAATGCTCTTAGAAACCTATTTCCTAGCTTAACTACCTTTATAGTTAGAAAGATTTTCCTGAAGTCTAAACTAAATCACCCTTGCTGCAGATTAAGCCCATTATTTCTTGTTCTACCTTCAGTGGACAAAGAGAACAACTGACCTCATCCTCTTTATAACGGCCCTTAACATATTTGAATTCTATTATTAGGTCTCCCCTCGGTCTTCTTTTCTCAACACTAAATGTGCCTAGTTTTTTAAGCTTTTCTCATAGTTCAAGTTTTCTAAACTTTTTGTCATTTTTGTTGCTTTACTCTGGATGCTCTCCAATTTGGCCACATCTTTCCTAAAGTGTGGTGTCCAGGACCAGACACAATACGCCAACTGAGGGTTTACCAGTGCTGAGCAGAGTGGGGCAATTACTTCCCATGTTTTCCATATGATATTTTTGTTAATACACCCCAGAATGCTATTAGTCTTTTTTGGAGCTGCATCACATTGTTAACTCAGTCAATTTGTGATCTACTATAACCTTTAGATCCTTTTCAACAGTACTACCATCTAATTATTTCCCATTTTATAGCTGTGCATTTTATTTTTCCTTACTAAGCGAAGTATTTTGCAGCTTTCTTTATTGAATTTCATCTTGCTGATTTCAGAGCAATTCTCCCATTTGTCAAAGTCATTTTGAATTCTAATTCTGTCCACTAAAGTGCTTGCAAACCCTCCCAGCTTGGTGTCATCTGCAGATTTTATAAGCATTATCTCCACTCCATTATTCAAGTCATTAACAAAAATACTGAATAGTATTAGACCAAGGGTTGACCTGAGAGAAATTCTACTAGGTGCACCTTGTCAATATTACAACAAGCCTTTGATAACTGCTCCTTGAACCAATTGTGCACCCACCTTATTGCTTTTTCATCTATACCACATATTCCTAGATTGTCATGTGGGACTGTACCAAAAGCCTTACTAACATCAATATATATTTCTTTGCCCCTCCCCACCAGGCTGGTAATCATACCAAAGAAAGAAATTAGGTTTGTTTTGCGTGATTTGTTTTAAACAAATCCATGCTGCTTATTCCTTATACCTATTATCTTGTAAGTGCTTACAAAGGCTATGTCTACACTAGGGAATTAAGGTCAACTTAAACAGGTCGACTTTAATAAGTCAACTTTAAATTGACCTTATTAAGTCGACTTAGAAAGTCCACACTGGATTCTCTAAGTCGACTTCTTTGCTCCAGGGAGAGCCAGCCCTGATGTCCCTTGTTCCTGGGATCCCTGCTCCAGCTGCCCGCTGAGCAGCTGGAGCGTGGGTCTCCAGCTCTCCTTCCTCGTCGGGACCGCATGGTCCCAGCTAGGAGGGAGTGTGAGGAGCGTGGGGCTTCCTTCTCCCCAGGGTCCGCGCTCCAGCTGCTGATCAGCTGGAGTGCGGGTCCTGGGGAGAAGGAAGCAAGCCCCGCAGTCCTTTCTTGCAGGGACCTGAGTGGTCCAGACAAGAAGGGACCCACGCCCTAAGTTGACTTTGTTGACTTAGGGCTACCCCATGTCTACACTGGCTTAAGTCGACTCTAGGGAGTCGACTTAAGCCTTAGATCAATTAGGAAGGTGCTGTTAGAAAGTCAACTTAATTTTAATTAAGTCGACTTTATTTTCCTTAAGTCGACTTAAGCAAGCTGCTTAAGCCAATCTAAGGAAACTTCAGTGTAGACGCAGGGTAAATTAAGTCGACTTAAGCAGGCTTAAGTCGACTTAATTTACCAGTGTAGACGCAGTCAAATTGATTACTTAATAATTTGTTCTAGTGTCTTTCCAGGTATTGAAGATAGGCTGAGCAGTGTATAATTTCCTGGCATCTTTTCATTCTCCTTTTTAAAGAGAGGTACTCTGTTTGCTCTTCCTCAGTCTTCTGGGACCTATCCCATCCTCCCTGAGTTCTCCAAAGATAATTGCTAACAGTTCCAAGATTGCTTCCTCTGGTCCCTTAAATACCCTAGGATGAATTTCATCAGGTCCTTCTGATTTGAATACATCTAACTTATGTAAATGTTCATTAACCTTTTCTTTCCCTATTTTGTCATGCATTTCCCCTTGTTAATACTAATTGTGTTGAGCATCTGGTCACAGTTAACCTTTTTAGTGAAGACTGAAACAAAATAGGCATTAAACACCTCAAGCACTTTGATGTCATCAGATATTAGCGCTTCTGCCCCACAAAGTACAGGACCTGTATTTTTCTGCATCTTTCTATTGCTCCTAGTGTATCTAAAAAAAACTCTTCTTATTGCCTTTTATGTCCCTTTTGTACCTTAGCCTTTCTGATTTTGTCCCTACATGCTTGTGCTATTCTTTTGTAGCCCTCTGTTTCCACTTTTTGTAGGATTTCTTTTAGATTTCTAGTCACGAAAGAGCTCCTCACTAAATGTTGAGTCTTGGAAGACATGCTGTGTAGTTGCTAGTTTTTGTCATGCAGGGCTCTGTGTAGAGGCACTGGCCCTCAGAGAATGAGCTGTCTGAGCAGCAAGAAAATTTACTCTCTGCCTTGGTCTCACATCAGAGTCCATTTTTGAGGCAGAGTTGCTCTCCGAGAACCAGACATTGGACTTGAGCTGAGATTCCTGAAGGAAGGGATTGCCCTTCATTCTGTTTGAATGCCTTGTTCTGGGACTGAAGAATATTTTTATATAAACCAGACTACACTTAGAATATATCCAGACTCGGGCAAGCCCCTGGACATCTACTACTGCTTGGCAGAGGAGTGATGCTACTGTCAGAGAATGGTATCATGGTGTCAGAAGAAGGGGCAACAATATCTTCAAGACATTAAATGTGATTGAATGGGTACTATTGTGACACATATTGGAATCTAATCAGTGCGCAGACAATGGGAGTATTTGAACTGCAACAGCATTCTGCTTATCAGATGCTCACTTTGTCTATATAGTGCACATCATCATATTGTAAACTATGAACTTTCTAGACCCACTTGTATATTTTATCCCTCAGTGGTACTGTTAATTTTATTTTTTACCTTGTTGATTTTGATTTGTCCCTACGCCTTGCTATCAGAATTATTGTTCTTAAAAATGTCTCATCTGTATTATTTTCTTTATAGTTGTTGCTGGGATGTTGTAAAGCTACCTTTTCCTATCCCTTTGCAAGTTATTTGTTTTTATTGGACTGATTTAAGTCATACAAATTCCATCTCATAAGTCTGGTTGATGGCTGTAATATAGTTCCACATTTCTTGTATTTGACTGGCTGGGGAAATTTGGGCTAGGGAAATTTATGGTATTCTTTTTAGAACATAAAGAAAATGTCCACTGTGACCCCACACTTTCCCCCCGCTTAATCCTTCCATTCCACCTTATCTTTTCCCACCAACAGTAGGAAGTTTTGTATTCCTTTCAGTCGACACTGAGCAACAACAAAAATTCCATTCACCCATTCCTCAATATAATTAAATTCCAGAGGGGTAGCCATGTTAGTCTATTGCAGAAAAACAGAGTCCTGTGACACATTTAAAGACTAACAGATTTATTTATCACATGAGCTTTCGTGGGAAAAAAATCCCACTTCGTCAGATGCTTTGAAGATGGGAAATTTACAGAATGGGAGGAAATTAAATGTAGAGAAATGTATGACACAGGATCAGGTCAGGTTGTAACAGCAAATCAAAATAGGTGTTAGGATTCAAACTGGGGAACAGCACATAGAGGAAGGTGAGGTCAAATCACCTGTTGTAATGAGAGAAAAATCCGTAGTCCCTGTTTAACCCCAAGGGAAATGAGTCAAATTTGCATATAAATTCGAGTTCTGCAGTTTCTCTTTGAAGCTGTGATTTGTTATTCATCTGTTTCAGCACAGCTATTAGCAAGTCGGCAATGAAGTGAGCAGAGAGATTGAAGTGTTCCCGTATTTCAGGCAGTATCTAAAAGGTTAAAAAGGAAACCGGTTCTTAGGCAGCAAAAAGGTGTGTTTATTTATTTATCAGCAATCTCCATATTTAACAGCATTTTCCAGTTAAGTGGCACCTCATCTATCAGCAAAAGAAGAAGAAAACATGATTGCTCTTATCTTATTTACTTGTACTCTAAAGGCAAATATACCATTTACTTGTTAACGGCAGCATTACATCTGTTAGAATGGACAGTGCACATTCTACATTAGTTACAATAAAAACTAATAGATTTACTACAACTGTGCAAAATATTTTACTCATTACTAAGTGGGTTTCTGCAGTGCAGAAATCTCTAAAAGGAAAACAGTGTCCTAACTCCTTATAATGTTATTTTACACTACAAAATATACAATTCACTGTGTGTATTGTGTAGATACAGAGCCAAAATCCACCCTTGTTTTCTCTCATGCTTCCGTACTGACTTCAACTTGAGTTAAGGTTTAGAACAAAAAGCATTCATAACGTTCCTGGGATGCAAAGGTAATTTATTATACTGAAAATCTGTGTACTGCACAACTCATCCATTCCTCAGAGGCAACACATTCAGGCCACGGTGCATACTGAAGCTCAGGATTCCTGGTTCCCCTAATCTCCCAGCAGAGCTCCCAATATTCACCCTAGTCACTCAGCACAAGCTAAGATTGTTCTGTATTTACCAGCTCTTTTGCCACCACTGCCAAAGACATCAACCACTTTTCTTCTTCTAACACGAATCCTGGGAGAACCCTGGAACTAGAACTGACAACACTGCAGTTTTCAGTGTTCCTAAAGTCAGACTATGGTACAAGTGAAGTAGTAAGACCATCAAAACAACATTTTTTTTAGAAAGTTACTGAGTACTGAAAACTCTCCTGCCTTATCTTTTCTCCACAGCAGATTCCCCGCTTCAAGGCTGCTTATAGATGATTTTAACATGATCAGCCCACTGCATTATGGGATGATTCAGTAAAGCAGGAAGTTGATGATTAAAGCATAGATGCACATTTAAAACTTTTTTTCTGGGATGCCCTCAGGATATGTGCTAGAATTATGTTCTCAGAATGTATTTGGAAAGCAAAGCATAGGCCCCATCTTCTCTAGACAAAGGAGTGTGTATTTGCTTGTCATCAGGAAGAGACAAAGAAGGCACATTTACATAATAGGTAAACAAAGCTATCAATTAGCAAATGGGGGAGATAGCTTCTTGAAGGGCTCTGAACCTCAAATGTTGTCATTGAATCAACAGATTGAATACAATAATGCTGTATTATAAAAGTTTATCAAATAAATTCTTTTATGAAAGCTAATGACACAGTGGTGATTAATATAATTTTGAAATGTATGTATTAACTCAGTATGAAGAATGTTTATTGATATCATGCTTTAAGGTCTGTTATTAAAAGGTGTTTAAACCAGATAGGTCAGAGAGAATTGATTAACAGCTTTTCTCCCAGACAGGAAGGAAAGCAGCTATCTACCTGTCTCCAATAAAATAAGCAAGTGTTACCAAAAACAATGGAAGGCCAATACACACAAATCAGCAGAGGGAAAATCCCTAGGAGGAGAAGAGCAACATGAGGACTGGGGACAAAATAGTGAGTTTGAGGTCATATAATAAATAGGAGGCAAACTTGGCATCCATCACCGGACAGAAACAAAGGGCTGAGAAAGATGAGTCCTTCAGCCAAGAGGGTTGAAGTTTCTGGGAACTGAACAGAGGTGAAAAACTGGCTTAGGCAAAACATTTTCACCTAGGAAAATGGCAAAACCAGTATTTTGTTTTGCTATAGAAAGTCCGGACAGAGAAAGTCAGCCAGACCTGGAAAGAAAAGAAATGGTAATAAATTGACCTTGAACCAAGTCTGCAGCTTGCTAAGTCTTAGCTGCTGCAACGTATATTTTACTTTTATTTGCTTGTAACTATTTTGTCTTTATTACTTCTACTTGGTATCAATTAACCTGTATCCCTTTCTTAATAATCTGGTTTTACTTTTAGCCTAAACCAACCTAGTGCACTGCTTGAATTGAAGTGCCTGTTCACTCCAGGTGAAGTAATAGCTGTGCTTTTGCCTCTTTAAAGAAGAAATAAACCTTATTAATTCAATGAGCATTCCAGTAAAAGATTGGACACTTCGGGGCAGATGGTAATGGAGAAACCTGAGACTGGGGTTATTTTGTGGCCACCTTGCAAGTAGTCATGGAGGCTTGGGGAAACCAAAGAGAGGCTATTCTGCTATCTGCTGGGGTCAGAGTGCTGAACCAGGGTGGCACAGAGATCTGCATGCTTGTCTGGTGGCTGCTGCTGACCAAGCTGTGAGCCATAGCAACAAAGCCTTTAAGGCAGTGGTTCCCAACCTTTTAGCCTCGAGAGCCACAAATATAACTTTTACAGACCTGAAGGACCACCAGTCTATTTAATTAAAATTAAATTAAAATTGAATTAATTAAATTTCTATTTTAAATTTCAATTCAACTTCAGTAATTCAATTTAAATTAAATTTTTAATTACAAAATTTTATTTTAAAATTTCAAAACATTTATTTAGTGAAAAGCTTCTCTTTCTGATCACAGTTTAGCTCTCTGACCCATCTGCCCAGGAGCCAAACAACAACCCTTCAAATTCAACCACTGCAAAAGTTTAAAAAAAAAATAATAAAAACAATTCAAGGATAATTCCACTTCAGAAAAGAAGGATGTGAAACTAAGTGTCTGAAAAGAAGTGAAAATGGGTAAGAAAATATTCTATGCAAGATGAACTATTGAAAGCACAAGTTCATATGTTTTCAGTAGTTACTAAGATATTGATTGCTGAACATCACACCACAGGGTGAGTCACCAGTCCTGCAAAGACTTTATACATGAGCTAACTCTTTGCAGGGTGACTACTCCCATTAACTTCAATGGGGTTATTCAAAGTGTGTAGAATCATAGAATCATAGAATAATAGGAATGGAAGGGACCTCACGAGGTCATCTAGTCCAACCCCCTGCTAAAAAGCAGGACCACTCCCACTAAATCACCCCAGCCAGGGTTTTGTCTAAGCAGGAGCAGGTAGTAAGCTGTCGCTCAGCTCCGGGCTGCCTGTGGGACTCGGCTCCCAACTTGCAGCCACAGCCTGGCTCCTGGCTATGCACCAGGACCAGGCAGGGGGGTGGTCAGCTGTAGCCTGGTTCCCGGACAGCGTGAGCCACTTGAAAAAGCCCCACAGGCCAGTTTTGGCCACAGGCCAGGGGTTGGGAACCCCTGCTTTAAGGTAACCAAGGTTTCAAGGCAGATGATGACCAAGCACCTTATTATTCTGAACTGCACCCCCAAATCTAACAGCATAATAGTCTAGCCATGACATGGTTTCATAGCTCTATACATTGATATAATAATGCTGCGGGGGATACACAGGAGTCAGACAACCACAGCTTTGAGATAAAAAAATAAACAAAGCTAAGGCTCTTAACATTCTACATTACTTAAGACTTACAGTGTTAACAATAATGAGGGGAAGCTGGTGTGGCATATATCAGAGCATGGGTAGGAGGCTGCCAATTTATGCCTAGGAGTGAAATTTAAGGTTCTAATACTGCAAATACTCAGGCCATGTCTACGCCGACAGTGACAAAGTCACCACCATCAAGTCGATTTTTTTAAGACACGCTCAGTTGATTTGGAAATCAACTTAATAACACCATCCCCTGAAGTGGCCTAGTGCTGCGTCAATGGGAACGCATTTCCCATCAGTGCAGCACAGTGAAGGTGCCGCATAGCTTGCATAACTCCCATTGATTGCCCCAGATTTTGCCAGCAGTGTGGGCAGGCCCTTAGTGAGGTGAGAAAAGTTACTGAGAGTTTATCTACATTGCAATTAAGAGCCCATGGCTGGTCATTGAGTCTGGCTTGTGGGGCTCAGGCTGTGGGACTGTAAAGTTGCAGGATAGAAATTGAGGCTCAAGCTGGAGCCCAGGCTCTGTGACCCCACAAGAGGGAAGGGTCTATTAACCACAGTGAGGGGATAGGGTACTAAGATTTTATTTATATTACACAGGACGCCCCATCTTGCCTTAGGATCGCCGCTCTCCCATACCCATCTATCAAGGTTAAAAATTTACACAGAGCACAAGAGAGACAGACTAGCTAATTTGGCAATAACAATGATTCATTTAACAGTTAAACATTGAGTGACAGGCACAACACTAGATTGATCACAGCAGTGGCCCCCCCTCCTCTATTGTCTGATATTCCTTCCCCCCTTTTGTCCTTAGATCTTACTAGGGAATGTCCACTTAGCTATTGTTTCTTCACCCTCACAGGGTGTGGTCATCTACCATCCAGGCGATGTGTTGGCTGAAGAGATGAACCGGATTTAGGAACGCCGAGGATGATTGCTGCCTAATCTGTCCGTCCGATGATGTTTCGGGTAAGTGGTAGAGGATTCTCTGGGGTGTTGGCCCGCGCAACGCTGCCTCCCAGATGGACAGTGGGTGTGACACTAATTTATAGAGGGTTTTCCCGCCATTACTGTTGACTGACAGCCAGTGATTGACAGATGTTATGCACACGGCCCTTCAGTTTCTTTGCACACTACCCTCTAGTCTCTGCACATGACCCTCTGGCATCTGCTTTAGCACCAGACGATATGGAGTCTGTGGCTGATTGACATTTTCCCTGCGCTCTACCGCCCTCTATGTCCTCTTGCATACTATTTACAGAGGACATCTAATCAACCCATATCTAAACTTGAAACATCCCCAACAGGCCCCAAAGCCCAAGCCAAACATCTACTTCACAATTTTGCAGCTTTGTAGCCTTATCCATCCCAGCCAAGGGTGTTTAATTGCAGAGTAGATATATTTTAAGTGTTTGTAAGATCAGGCCACCAAAAAGGCGTGAACAATTGAATACTATGGGCCCAATTTTCTTCTGGGGTAAATCATCAGATCCCTTAATAAATACATAATATATTATGCCTATTTATACCAGATCAGGGTCCAGACTTTGTTGCATAAGGGCCTTGGAACTTTCATTC
Organism: Pelusios castaneus; assembly: GCA_007922175.1. Classification (NCBI taxonomy): domain Eukaryota; kingdom Metazoa; phylum Chordata; order Testudines; family Pelomedusidae; genus Pelusios; species Pelusios castaneus. The sequence continues at coordinate 22,521,350 of ML685785.1, forward strand.
TCTCACTGTGGAGGATTATGCCTAAAGCTTAATCTTACTTGCAGCCATGTAGTTAATGTCTGTGTGAGCAAGGGCTGGTAAGATCAGGTCCTTTGATGATATATCATTCCAGTGAAATCATGGGCTATGTCTACACTGACAATTTAGGTCGACTTAAGTAGCCTTAAGTCGACCTAAATTACTCCCCGTCCACACTGGACTTTCATTAAGTCGACTTAAAAAATTCCTTAAATTGACTTAATGAAAGCTTAAGTCGATTTAATAAGAACCACCAGTTAGGTTGACCTAACCCTTAAGTCAACTCCTTAGGTTGACTTAAGCACAGTGTGGACATGGATTAACCCTTAAGTCGATTTTATTCAGTTGACCTAAGGGCAGTTAGGTCGATTTCCTAAGTCCAGGTTCAGGGTAACCATTTTGTTAAGTTGACTTAATAAGGTCGACTTTAAGTTGACCTTATTAAGTCGACTTAACAAAGTTGACCTAACTTTTTCTAGGGTAGACATAGCCATAGATTATATCAACAGTTATTATACCAGTTTGCTAGATCGCGTCCACAAGGAGGTATCACTATTATTTATTATAATCCATATTTAATGAGAAGAAAGGAAGCAAGGCTTGTAGATTTGTATACATGCACAGTAATGGTCTGTACAGCTGACAAGAAAGCTATGCATATATTTAATTGAAGTATTTTTTCAAATACCTGTACATTTTTCTAGATATAAAGTATCCAACTATTTCATAAGCTATTTATAACTGGGCTGATATCAGTATGCTGAAGACAAGTGAGTATGAAAACATCTATTGTGGAAAACAAAAAGGCCAAGGTAAGTTTTTTTTTTTTCCAGTTCTGTGGAAGGTTTTAGAAATATTTTTAAAATATAAGCTTTCCATTTTGCGGTAGGTTCATTGTGGCAAAGCCTTTTGCATTATGCTATTAACAATATTCATAGATGCTGGTTAGCTTTGCTTATTGATCATATTCCAAAGGGGTAGCCGTGTTAGTCTATTGTAGAAAGACAACAGTCCTGTGGCACTTTTAAAGACTAACAGATTTATAAATCTGTTAGTCTTTAAAAGTGCCACAGGACTCTGTTGTCTTATTTATCATGTTATTGTTTGCTCTACTTTGATTTCACAGTAGCAGTAATATTGGGCTGCACAACCTATTGCTTCACACATATTTCTATGCACAAAGGATTGGATGTCTGCAAAAGCTTTCATAAAGCTAGCTAGCTAGCTGTTCCCCATCTGCAGCAATAAATGAGACGCTGTAGGTTCACTCTACCCCACAGGGGACGTGCACCACCAGTGCAATAAGGTTTCCCAAATAGCTTGTTAAACCAGCTTTAGATTGAAAAATGCCAGTTTGCATCCACACACCACCATCTCCTGAGCCCTCAAGATTGTCTTCAGGTTTCATAAAATACTTATTTCCACCTGTTTCCACCAGTATCCCCCAGAGCTTTCCATGAATTTAATTGCCTGCCAGGTTTTATGTCTGCTTAAACTACCAAGCCTTTAAATAATTTATGCCCTAATTACTGTTCATTATTTTTTAACTAAACATCTCTATTCTATTCACACAAAGGAAAAATAATGAGATTTATTCTGAGGAAATGCTTTCAAAAGAACATATAAAAATAGCCAGTGTGATCATGATTTTGAAAAATGAAGTTCAACTTACTTTAATAAAATGTCATAAACAATATTAATCAATTCCTCCTGCTATGGATCACAGCCATTATAGCACAGCTAGTATGAAGTGAGTTCATAGTTCACATGAAATGTAACACTTCAGATGTCTGTGAGCATTTATTTATTGATCACCCTATTTGGTACTACCACTCTGTTTACAATTTATATTCCTTTCTTGCAATCATCATGATTAAACCTGAGTGATGTTTCAATCAATCTCAACTAACACAGCCTCAGACCATCAAAGTCATCTATGGTAATTTGGAGTACAATCCTGGGAGGGCCTCTGGGCTACAGTTCAATATGAAACTTTTTTTTAAGGATGGTGATGTTTTCTCAGGAGCTTATTATTTTCAGTTACCAGAAAGCATTCCTTATTTAATGTTGCTATCTAATTTGTGGCAGAGCCTCCTGGGAACATGAGGAATCATTCTAATGGAGTGTTTTAAGTTTCTTGATCTCAGCTAGTTAATGGGAGTCACGTTTGTGTCTGAAGACAGAATTTTGCTGTTGGTATTTTACCTGGAAAAAGTATGCCAAAGCAAAATAGGAGTTAGAGTACAATGAAGACTTTTGAAGATTTACTATCATAACCAGGAACAATTTAATCCTCTCATAAGCCTGACATGCTTACATTAAACCAATCCTGTCCAATATTTAAAAATCTGATGATTTACCAGTACAAGGCTGCTTCCCAACTGGTTTTGCTCAACTAGGTCAAGTTAGCAGAAATAGGGCAAGATTTTCAAAAGTTCCGATGACTCAGTAGCTCTCAGTGTTTTCATTCTGGCTTTGAAATACATAGAACTTGCTATCCAGAAGCATGGGAAGTATGGGATACATTGGACATAGAAAAATGGAGAACAATTGGAGGTGCTAGGTGATGAGAGTGTTTAAAAATTCAGTCATATGGGTCTGATCCTGCAAACATGGATAGGAGTAACTTTACTCCAAGGTGTCACATCACATGTGCTTGAGGGTGTGTCTACTCCGCAATTCGATAGCTGGTTCAGGATCAGGGGGCTCAGGCTGTGGGTCTGTTTAATTCCAGTGATAGACTTCTGGCCCTCAGGTTGGGGGCCAGGTTCTAGGACCCTGTAACCCGAGCATGGAAGTCTACATTGCAATTAAACAGTCCCACAGCTGACTGCCACAAGACTGAATCAGTTGCCTCAGGCCAGCTGTGAAATTTTAATTGCAGTATATCATACACTAAATGTTTGTAGGAGTTCACCCTTAATTTATAAAAATAAAAGTCTATTCCAGTGTAATTTAATGGACAGGGGAAAAAAAGGGAGAGGGGGGATTAGGGAGTAACCATAAGAAAATTCATTCAGTTGTAGCCATGAAGCAGAACACATACATAGTGAAGATTTTCCCAAAATAGCTTCCCACCAGTCAACACCTACTCACGACCCCCCCCGTACACATCTGTTGCAGTAAAGTAGCCATTAAAATAAAATAAAAATTGAACAATCGCATAATAAGTGTTTTCACATCTGGAATCTCAAAGTCATTTTCAGAGCTCACTTTTCAAATGCCTGCAACTTCCTTATTTTCATTCACTCCAAAGCTACCAAAGGCCTCATTCAGGACTACTGACACTTCATCTTTCAAGCTTCATCTGTTTTTGACACAGACATACTAGAAAGCATGGGCAGAATTTCTTCAAAACACCAAGAACAGTTTTCTATGACCTTAACCTGAAAATGGTGGAAGATATTTTATTGAGTCCCCTTCCCCAACATCAGAGACCACCAGTTCCTGCCAGTAGGATGGGGAGGAGGAGCCAAGAGTGAGGGCAGCTGGTTTCAGCAGTGTTACACTCTGTGTAAGCATGCTCAGTACAAACGAAGCAATATATTGGGGTGTGAGGAATGTGACCGTTCAGGCTCCCCACTTATTGCTTCTGAGTGGTGTCCACTCACTTTGGCCATGCTTCTTCTTGGCCCTTCCTGCCCCCTGAAACACACCCATGAGGCATAAAGGGCCTCATGCATCATGGGGACCCTTATGACAGCTCAATGCAGTACCTTCTCTGGGAGAATTCTCTCCCAACATTCTGCAATAATCTCCCTAAAAGCAAAGAAATATTGGTGCCTGAGATGAGGACAGAATCCTCCTCTCCTATGTTCTATTCAAGCTTGGAAGTTTCATTCCCAAGGGAGATGTTTTGCAAAGTTTTGAGCATATGGAACAGTGGGATTTTAGAGAAACTGCCTTGCAAACATAATTATAGCATTTGATACTAAACAATTGTTCTGTTATGGGTCTTACTTTTTATCATAAAAATTAAAGTCCTTTAGTGTTAATATAAATACTGAAATCAAACTAGGGCTTTCTGCTTTTGCCATATCTCCCATTTGTAAATTAAGTCGGATTGGATAGTAAATAGTATTTGATGAAAGTTTTCATTTAATATTGACATTGGCTGGTAAAAGCTCTGACAAGGTAAAAGAATCTATAGGAAATATTTGGCAATGCTAATACTGATGTTCATTGCTAAATTTTCTGTCCCAGTAATTTTTGTACCAATAGAGGAAACTCAGAGGATATTGCTGGAATAAATTACTTTTCTTTAAAGGGATTAGAGTCCTCTGATGGTGCCTCATATGTTCTAACAATGCTGTACTATGATAATTTCATCACAGCCCCACACACCCTTTGTTGATTTATTGCATAACTGATAGTCTTCAAAGGGCAGATTTACTAACATTTTGCAATGCACTCTGGACAGGGGTGGAACACAGATACTATTATGAATAGCAATGGATTGTGCATTACTAATGGATCAAAAGAATTGACAAATAGCAGGGCTCATTTATAAGACATTAGTCAGTGTTTAAAGCCAAGATATCTCTATTCAGACAGCAAGATTCCCAATGGGAGACAGGCGTTCCATCTCTTAAAGAGACAGAGCTCTTTTAAAAACTATCATAGAATCATAAGGTTAGAAAAGACTGCAAGGGTCATGTAGTCTAACCCTCCTGCCGAGATGCAGGACTTGAATAGTCCATTCATAGCATGTGAGGTCATATGTGTCTGCTCATGTAGTATAAATTAATTTAATAAACTAATTTAAAAGGAAAAATTGTCCTGCAATTATAGCAGTAAGAGGAGAGGAGAGAGACAGAGGCTAAATGTTTTCTTTCAGGCCTTTACTTATCTTGTGAGGCACATGAAGTAACCCTATGGACTTCACTAGTAGTTGGGAAATAAGACTATTCAGTATCAGGGTTTCAGAATTTGGCCTTAGTAAATTCACAAAACATATATAAGTCTCTGCCTTGCATGCCCACATCAGTAAGATTTTTGTTACTTAAAAACATATTGGACAACATGTGCAAACTCTCTGTGGAAAAATACCTGTTAGTTTTGTTTGGTATTCCTTAAGCAAATTGCGTATGATTACAACAATCAAAACTAATACCGTTATCAATAAAATGTCTCTATTCATTTTGAATAGCTCCACTGAACTTTTTATTGGCTGAGTAAAGAATGTTGAAGATAGGTGCAAGTCAAATCTCATGTTTTGCATTGCATTGTTGCAATCTCTTTCTACTCTAACCAAAAGACTCCACCCTCAATATTCACTTTTCTTCAAATGAATTTGTTAACAAGCATGCAAATTTGTACAGACAAGGGAGGTCTTTGTATGATCCAGCTAACGGCCCAAAAGAAACTGGACCAAGACCACCAACTAATTTCATATACCATAGGAACAATAATAATTCTTGGGCTGGATTCAAACTGCAGCCTATGAATGGAAAGCTCTATATTCTAATACTAATTCCAGAAACTAATTAGTGCCTGATATTTCCATTTCTTTATGGAAAAAAATTATATTAGCATGCCTATGATGTGCTGGAAATACTGTACAAAAAAAGTGTATTTACTAGGGCATACAAATATGAAATCCAAAGACCAAGGAATTGGGTGACAAGGATATGATATCAAGGAGCCAACAAAAAGTCATCAATAAAGAAAAATACACTGTTATTGAGATGCACGTAACTATTATGCTGTATTTAAAACAACCTATATACAGGGGCAATGAGGGTGGAACTTATTCCTTGCTATGTGACTTTAAAATAGCTACATTGTAATTTTTAGCTTGTAGTTCCACAAAAGGTACATACTAATCAATTATTTAGTTTCAGTGAACAATGTAATCTGGTCTTTAAAATTCAGCATTTACTACAGAATGCTGGGAAGTATAGGATGTACTATTTGTGGAAAAACTGTCTTGAATGAAAAAAAAGTAAAAATTATTATTATTTTTCAATCTGGAAAACTTTTCTAAAACATGTTGATTAAGATACTATGGCAGCAAAACCACCTAATTTAGAGCCAGATTTTGATACTTTTGGTCACAATCAGTAGTATTTTACTCTAGGAATAGTTCTGTTGAAATCAATTGGGTATGGTTAGATTACCAAAGGAGAGTAAAGGTGTTGGATTAGACATTTAGGCTATGTCTGGATTTAAAAAGTTAAATCAACTCTGTTAAGTTGACTTAACAAGGTCGACCTTGTTAAGTCAATTTAACAAGTCGACTTAACTTTTTAAGTGTGGACATAGCTGCAACTCCCTTCTAGGGAGCTGCAGTCCCCATCAGAAAGGACCCGTGGGTCCCTTCTTGCCAGACCCATGGCTCCTTTCTCGCGGAGACCTGCTGCTTACTGGCAGAAGGGAGCCGCGGGTGGGAACCGGGGCTCCCTTCTTGCCAGGACCCCCATGCGGGTTGGGGAGAAAGGAACACAGGCTCCCTTCTTGCTGGGAGCCCCACTGTCTTCTCCCCAGACCCAGGAAGATTGCGGGGAATGCAGCTACCGTGCTTCAGTTGACAGAGGATCCCCAAGGTTCCCCTGTCAGTGGAGCACAGGGAAGGGAGCTGCCAGCACTCAGCTGACAGGGGAACCTCGGGGATCCCCTATCAGCAGAGAGCCAGAGCTCCATTCTGGTCAGGACCTGGGTCCCAAGGAGAGGACAGCTGCAACTGCCTTCTTGTAGGGACCCGGAGGCTTCCTGGCAAGAAGGGAGCATGGTTCCTTAAGTCGAGGAACGGGGGTCCCGGGGAGAAGGGAGCCATGGCTCCCCTGTCTCCAGCCCTAGGTCGACTTAGAGAACTAAGTCGACCTAGGGTGTCCGCACCGGGTTTAGGTCGACTTAACAAATCGACTTAGCTGTTAAGTCAACCTAAATGGTGGTATTTATTAAGTCAACTTAAGGAAGCTCCTTAAGACGACCTAAACGATGGAATTTATTAAGTTGACTTAAGGACACCCCTTAAGTCAACTTAATGAAAGCCTACTGTGGACATTGACTAAATTAGGTCAACTTAAGCCTCCGTAAGTCGACCTAACTTTCAAGTGTAGACATAGCCATAGTGTTTGTTGTATCTTGTTGGCACATTGTTCCACAATGAAGTTAATTCTCTATTTCCTGACTATGCCACTTACTGGAAGTAATGACTCCATTATCATATGACTATAAACACTTTGCCTACATTCTGTGGTTATTTTGGGGGACCTAGTGACTGTCCTCTGCCATATGGTAGGAGTGATGCAGAAAGTATTAGCTATATTTTAGGCAAGAAGGATGGCCCAGTGATTAGGGCATGACCCTAGGATTAGAGACCTAGATTCAGTTTCTTTCTCTGCCGTAGACTTTTGAAGAGACTGTGGCCCAGTCACATAGCCACTCTGTGCCTCAATTTCCAAATGTGTAAAATGGAAGTAAGAGCACTTCCCTATATCAGAAGGGTGTTATGAGGATCAAAAGCATTACAGATTTTGGGATGCTCAGATAGGCATTCACTCTGCTAAGATATGACAGATTTTATTCTATTTCACTGCTCATAACCTGTCATTTTCACAAACCACCATCTTGTTTTCCTATTGCTTTTTTTTTTTTTGCAGGGTAGGCCATTTCTCATCATCCCTACCAGGCTGTTTAAAATTAATCCCTGTGACTAGATCTCTATAGATGGAGTTGCTCCTCTTCTCCTGCAGGAGTTTTGCAAGTCTCCCCACTCTTCACTGCTCTCCTTACTGCTCCACTAGCTCCTTCTCCAAATCTGAATTTAAAACATAACATATGAACATAAAAACAGCCACACTAGGTCAGACCAATGGTCCATCTAGCCCAAAATCCTGTCTTCCGATAGTGGCCAATGCCAGGTGCTTCAGAGGAATGAACAGAACAGGTAATCATCAAATGATCCACACCCCCTGTCACCTTGGCAAACAGAAGCTAGGGACACTTCTGACATGGTTTTGCATCCTTGTTCATTCTGGCTAATAGTAATTGATGGACTTATTTGCTAGGAGATAAGACAAACCAACATCTCAAGACAGGCCTTTACTCACATGGAAGCTGACTATATAAGGTTGCATGCCATTCGTGATCAGCTGTTTACGTGATGATCACATTACGGTGAATGAAGAAATGAACTGCACTTTCAAGAACCTATTAAAATTCCACCATGATAAAATGACATCTGCAGGTTTCAGCAGTTGTCTCAGCATTTTAACATTCCTGTGTTGAATGTCTGCAGTAGCAAGGGCCAATTTTCTCATAGAGATTTAGTCCTTTCATAAATCAATGCACAGATGCTGACAGCTGGCACTAGATAAAATAATAAACTCTCAGGTTGTCCTTTGTGTGCACAATATCACTTTGGTATAGTAAATGCCAGTATGCCACAATGCTGGTAACTTCCCTTTGACTCATCTCTATTTGTTCCCCTATATTTGCAGAGTCCTCATCACTCTTTAGATGCATTTTTGTTTTGAAAACAGATGCTTTCAAAATTGCAGGGGAGGCTCCTGAAAATTAAAATTATTCCAGCAACAAATATACATATTTGTAAGACATAGATTTAATATTCAGGTCACCAATGAGTTATTACTGGGTAATGGGTCCAAACCTGTTCCTATTGAAATCAATGGTAAAAACCCATTCATATCAATGGGCCCACAAGTAGACCTGGAAAAAAATTACTTCAGTGAAGCTATGCATGCAGTGGTACAGCACACCAACACATCTTCCATAGCAGCTTTTTCTCCAGAATCACAGCTCACATTTGATTTTAAAGTCTAGCTGTTACAGTTGAAAATAAAACCACAAACACCTGAATCAACTGAAGTGATGCCTGCTTGAATTTACAGATAGCCTGAAACAATAGCTCTGAGCAATAATACCATCCTGTTTAATGTACGGCATTAATTCAAAGATATCCAGTGACAATAGTTTGTGTCCACAAGTTAGCTATTTCATTACATGGAAGGAGAGGAAGCATCACATTATGAAGATCTCCTCAGAACAAGGGCTCATTTTGGCACCACTGGCACCATGAATGGGTGGCCTTGGAAGACACCATCACTTTCTATTGTTCCCAGCTAAGAAGGAGCCAAGACCTAAATGTGCAGCAGTGCTTCTGAGCATGACTGAAGGCTAGTCAAGCCTGGAAAACTCAGCAGAGTTCCTAGGTATATTCAATCAAACCCCAGTGACAGGGAGTGAAGCTCAAAGAGCCCAGAGGACACATGTCATATTTTGTAAGGAGAGTATAAATCAGGAGTAGTTCCATTAAAGTCATGGAGTAATACCAGTGTGAAGTTGCTGTAAGTGACATCAGAATCAGACTTGTGCACTTTAAAGAAAAGTACAAAATAATTAAGAGCAGCTTCTGAATTATTTTTCTTAATCAATCAAACAGATCAAGAAAACTTTCAGTCCTGTTTTAACCAGTAATACTTATTTTTGATACTTGTTAACAGGATATGAAGACAAATTATTGCAGCTGAGGACTGCAGAGTTTCTTTCAATCAGAGGTATTAAATTAGGTAAAGAGCAAAATAGTTGAGCTGTATATCACAGAAAAGGCACAAACCATTTTGCAATTGTCTGAAGTGTTCCAGTTTAATCAAATTCACTAAATCTTTGCAGTTGTCCAACTTGGGTTTGATTTAATCAGGCTGAGAAAGTTCAGTCAAAATCAGATCCTGATTGAACCAGCCTCAACATCTATCATTTATCTCCCTTAAATGAGGCCATGTTAGTTTTGTACAGTTTGTCACTTTCAGGAATGTAAATGGTAATAGGTGGGTAGAATTATCACAGTCAGATGAGTAGGGGCTGCAAGTTAGGGCTCTTGATTGAACACAGATATTTTATATTTACACCTAAGACCCACTAACATAACAGAGTGTGGCTGATTCTGTGGACTGGGTCTCAGGAGTCTTGAATTCAGTGTCTGTCTCCATCACAGACTTCCTGCATGACCTTGAGCAAGTTTTGTGTTGATTATTGTGGGTACATATACACAGAAATTAAATACCCACAGCTGGCCTAAGTCAGCTGACTCAGGCTTGAGGGCTTGGTCTGTGGGACTGTAACATTACTGAATAGTCATTTGGGTACAGGCTGTGAATCAAGCTCTGAGACCTAACAAAGGAGGAGGGCCCCCGAGCCCATGATCTAATCCACGCCCAAATGTCTACACTGTAAATATTTGTCCAAGCCTCACAAGCCCAAGTCAGGTGACCCAGCTGTGGCTGTTCCATGGGTCTTTTATTCCAGTGTATGCCACCGTGTAAGCTAGGTTTTGAACTCTGGCTCAAGTCTAACCCCCCTTCTGTCTACACACAAATCATGCTACCCTTGGGCTTAGATCCAGAATGCTATGGATGGAGGCTCTGAGCCTTAGTCAAGACAGGACCCAGTATTCAAGCCCTATTGCTTTGCAGTGTATACAGAGCCCCACTTCTGGGCATCTGTTAAAAGGATCTCACAATCTCATGGACTGATTTTCTTTGTCCTTTAGACAACCAATTTTCCCCCCCACACTGCACCTTGAAGAAAGGGATAGTATAGCCACATTTTAGGAGGGAGATAGGAAGTCTAGGGTATGGGTGGTTTGACTCTAACCTACATAATGCAGTGTGGACAATGGAGCCCCACGTTGGGACCCAGGATTCAACAATTCCTAACCTGAGGTTACAAATGAGTGTAGATGCTCAAGTCCTATCTTAAAAAACCCAGGGTCTGCTAACTTGAGTTCTACTAAACCTGGGCTTACATTGCAGTGCAGACATGCTCGAAGAGTCTTGAGCCCCATGAGTAAAATGTGAATAAGTACTACTTCCTTTGTATGTTCTGTCCACTTCGACTGTAAGATCTTCAGGGCATGGGCTCTTTTAAAAGAGTTGTAAAATGCTAAGCACATTGGGGCCCCAATTCGTTTTAGGCCTCTAGGCACTTCTTACAATTTGTTTTGGGGCTTCTAAAGGCTATCATAATACATATAAATAATCTATTGATTTAAATAGGCCCAAATAGCAATGGGATAGTTCAGCCACTCCCAGGATTTTTCGTTGAAATTACATATATATTAAAACCCAATATTTTAGTTCTTTTTGTTTAGATCCCATGAACTGTAATAAACATAATCACTTCTCTATGCATTTTTAAATCAAGAGGGCAAGTTCTACTAAATGTAATTACTTGCCCCTCTGTATGCCCAAAGTTCATTGAAAAAAATGCAATGACTAATGAAGGATATCTAATAAATTGAGATGGCTTTTATTAATGCCAATAAAGAGAGGCAACGCTGTACAGTGGATAAATTTCTAGCCTCTGGTATGTCTTGCTATATAGCTTTGGGGAAGTAGCTTCATCCCCTGCACCTCAGTTTCCTTACCTGTAGATTGAGGATAATGATATTTAGCTTGCCTTGAAAATTGCTTTGAGATCTATCAGTGATCTAAGTGGTGTCCAAAGTCAAGGCACACTGAAAATACAACATACAAATACATTCCAAACTACAAAGTGATTTAATATCAACATATACAATTCTCCTAAACCCACAAAATAAACCAGTGGGGTAGGAGGTAACTGGTCCAGGAAGACCTTTATGCAAAGAACAATTTATTTGTTCACAATGAACAATTTATCTAATGAGCTGAACCTCTTATTCCTCATAGAATACCTGAAAGCAGGCTATGATTGCCTCAAATTAATTTATTACAGGCCTGATAGAAAGCTCAGTGAAGTTAATGGAAAGACTCCTATTGACTTTAATGGGCTTTGGATCAGGTACCAAATGTTTCTGGGAATAATTCTAGTTTTATGGATCAAGCAAGAACAGAATGGATGCATCTACTGGCAACTTAAGTCGACTTAAGAACTCTTAAGTCGACCTACACAAAGCTGTGTCCACACTGGGCTTTTATTAAGTTGATTTAAGTGCTTCCTTAGGTCAACTTAATAACAGCATAAGTCGACTTAATAACACCACCTCCGAAGGTCGACTTAAGCCTTAAGTTGACTTAAAGCCAGTGTGGACGGCTATATCTACTGTTAAGTCGACTTAACAAGGTCAACTTAAGTCGACTTAAAGTTGACTTAACTTTACAAGTGTAGACATAGCCAATAAGTCTAGTTATCCAAGTTCCCTTGATCTAAAAATCCTAGTTATCTGAGTCCACGGTGTGTTCCCTATGTAGCCCTGTGTTAGAGAACACTTCCATTTATCCAAACACCTGGTTACCTGAAACTATCAGTTGTCACTCAGGCTAAATGGAAATGAATAAACGAGGGGTTGTATTTACTATTTGTTATTGTAGTTGTGTGGCTCGGGTGATTGTTCTGTAATGTTACATTGTACCAGAGATCCACGTGCATTAATCTAATGAAGAAACAAAAACAATACAAATGCTTGCCTGTGCAACTTAAATCTTCATTTTCCACAAAGTCGTGCTGGGTCTTTTGAAATTTTGCTTTCTGTAAATACTATTATCAATAAAACTCAGCCCCACAAAGCAGACATAAAAAAGGTGAAAGCATGGTCTGGCACTGCAGTGCAAAAGAGTTGCATTACACCAAAGAATCTGGGCTGCTTTCTTTACAGGAGGCATGAAAGTTTCAAAGACAACACTGTTGTCTTCTGGGCCCCATAGTCTGCTGAGCAAAATGTCAATAATGTAATTTTAGTGTAAATGAAAACAATTATTTTGAATCACTTTATTTATGAAACACAATATTAAATTTACAATACAAATCAGCAATAGCAAAAGTGTTTGAGGATATCCAAATTGCAGACTCATTACAATTCAACATCATTGTAAAATTATAGCAAAGATACACGATTCTTGCAATTAAGATCATTAACTCACCTTGTTGTGAAGGATGGCATTGTTTACATACATATCTATTTATATCATACTCTAGTACTGCTCTTCTGCCCTGATAATCCTATTGTAATAGAGAGACTGATTTTTTCTGATTTGTTATATTTATATCTCAGCATCATGAAAAAGCAATGGATTGCTTATTTTGAATTCACAGCAGTGCCTATCTCCCTTGTGACTAATTCTGCATTCAGTTAGGTTTCTGTGCCTTTCCTCCTCTGTGGAGCCCCCTGAATCCTTAATTTCATTGTAGTTTGATGTTGCCAAAATCAGTTTTTATCAGCAGGCCCACTTGGCTGAAACCCAGTAACTTCCGCAGTGTAACATATCAAAATATGTTTCTGAGATTGATTGTTCTGCAGCTCATGAGCTATAGTAAAAGAAGGTCAAGTTCCACTAGACCGCACTGTCTTTTTAAAAGGCCTTCCTACGGTGTCTTCCCTGATCATTGTAAAGAATTAGCCAGCTGAGCTTCTCAAAAAAATTTCAGTTAAAACAGTTTTAGGGGGGAAATGGCTTCTTTATGAAAAAAAATCATGAAATGGATAAGGGTTTTTAACCCTCCCTCCCCCAAAAAATATAAAAATATTTCACTGAAATAGTAAATGAAAAGGTTTTTTTTTTCTTTTTCTAAATCCGCCTGCCATTCTTTTGCAGTCTTTATATTTGGTCTTCATAATTGATTTTTCATTTTTATTCTTCTAGCTTCATCATCTCCAGTTTTTCTTGTCATAACCTTTTGATTGTGTTCAGTTGTAAGTCTTTTTATTTTCCATTTTTTGGTTTGTTTTTATTCCTTGGTTTTATGTTTCTTCTTTCCTTATGTTCTTTCATCTGATTTCGTAGCTTTTCTCTTCTAGTTTTCAGCCGCTTTTCATTTTTGTTTTGCTTGTTTGGGGTGTGTATGTGTGGAAATACATTGCTAATTATTATTGGTTAGCTTATACACATTTTCTCCCGAAATCTAATCATTTTTGTAAATAAAAATTTTCAGTTTCCAAATGTGGAACATTGGTTTTTTCAGTATTACTTATTTTGAAAATGAAAATCTTTCATTAAGAACTGTACAGAATTGGAAAAAAAAAATTGATTTTGAATCTTATTGTTTACTAGCTTTTATTTACTTTATTTAGAAATTCACAGTTAAGTGGTTCTCATCCCAAACAGAACCATTGCACTTCTGAACCATTGGATCTACTGGTGGACATGGACTGAGTTTAACAGATTTTTATTGCAATTTTGCCCATTTACCCTGACATAAAATGTGGTTCTTTAATGTCCAAAAGAGAGACCTTGGAAAGCCCTTATGAATATGTGGTGAAGAATTAAAAAGTTCTTTCCTAAGTGAAAGAGCTCATCAAGTTGTGACGTACCCTCTTTCTTTGCTAGTCAATTCACATGATTAAAGTCACATATCTAAGTGGTCATTGTATTAAGCTCTCATGAGATAATGGTAAGCCATCCCAGAAAGAGTTGCTTCCTGTTAACCCTGAACCAGAAACTATATTAGAGTAAAGAAAACAGCATCTGACATCAGAAATAAGAACATTAAAAAAAAAATAGGAAATCACTTTAATCTCCCAGGCCACTCTATAACGGACTTATCTGTGACCATCCTTAAACAAATTTATTCTAGGTCAAGGCTTCAAAGAGAGACTTCAGAGTAAGAATTCGTATGCAAATTTGATACCATCAGATCAGGTTCGAACAAGGATATGATTTGGCTTTCTCACTACAAACATTAGTCTTTAAAAGTGCCACAAGACTCCTTCTTGGTTTTTCATTACAGACTGTGATTCTCACCTCTCTCAACCTCACCATTTCTGATATCTTGTAACACACTGTTTGAGTCTATATAACTTGTTTGATGTGCTGACGTCATCTCACCAGATGCAGTGAAATGTAATCACAGGGTTTATCTTTCCCTCCCATACTGTTAGGTTTTTTTTTTTCCATATAAGTCTTTTCAACTTTCTGTCACCTGACAAAGTGGGACTTCACCCATGAAAGCTTATGCGAAAAATAAATTTGTTAGTCTTTAAAAGTGCCACAGGACTCCCTGTTTGTTTGCCGAACTAGACTAACACGGCTACTTCTCTGGAACTTGTCAGCATTAGCCCCCTCGGTCAGTTTCACCAATAAAAAATTTGTCTAGAACCTCCTCTCTCCTGCTTTTGCTTTCTGTTATGGTTTTAAAAATCACGCACATCTTCACAACAAGCTCTGACTGTAGGATTTGAGATTTTTGGATTCACATGTGAGAATTTATCATCAGCCCCTTACACCCTTATTCCACTATCTTCAGCGACAGTAATTTTAAAGAAAATAATTAACTAAGTGCATACCCACATATGTAAAAGAGATAACATGCAGTTACACTGGCTTCAGAGCAGTCACAGTTGGTTCATGTTTTGACCCTCCTCCTCATTGCTCTGTGCAGAAGCAGCTTTTTCCTTACTCCATGCTGGCTCATCAGTACTGGCCAATGCTTTCAGGTCCAGAACTATGGTTCTTCCAGGTCTCCACCTATATGGGAGGAAAGAGGCAGCCCTGTGGAAGCTTCTCTTTTCTCTGAGCTGTAAGTAACAGGGCATATAGCTCACATAGGTCAGTAAGCGTACAATTTTTGCACCTTTAGTTTTCTGAATGGATGTGTAAGCTAAACAATAATCTTACCCAGTGAACTTGCAGGAAGAAGTGTAATATATTTTGTATGGCCTGTAAAACTGTTCAGCCTTCCACTGCTTCTAAAGGTTTTTTTTTTTTTAATGTAAGAAATTATAAATGTTATGTCAAAAAAAGCATAAAACTAACTCACTACTAACTTTTAAATTATTCACCATTGCCTAGATCAAAATGGAAATACATCCCCATTTTTCTTTTACTCACTCATTATTTTGATTTTAGCTTCCTAATTGGAGATTTTATTGTAGATTCATGTTGCAAATCATTTTTTGGATGTAGGGCAGCAAACCCTAAAAGCATAGTCTGACCAGATGGGTACGTGAATATAGAAAAATAAGTAATTCAAGATAAATGAGGCTTCAATGCCCCTGAAGGAAGTGAGTGACAGATCCAATGCTCTGAGCATTAACATGACACATATTCAAATAGCTTGAAATTTATGTGTACTGTTAACAATGCACACATGTGCCCAAAACACATGTGATTTCTTAATCAGCCCTGACTCTATTTTGTATACCAGCCCCAGGTCAGAAGGGGTGAATGATTCCAATCAATATCCAGTTGTTAGAGTAACAGCCATGTCCGTTCTGGATGGCTGAGTGGGTGAAAACATGTTTGTTCTACTTAATGTGACACAGTCCTGTCAAATTAACAACCATGATAGCAGGAACCTGCTTGCTTAATGGGCTCAAGTCAGTTCCACAGAGAATTTCTCATCAACACTCAGCCAATAGATCCAAAAACCTCATTACTAAGGTTTATTTGCAGATAATAACTAAAGGTACATTTTGTACTACACAGGGTTTGCCTGATTTTAAAGATACAGAATGCTCTATTTCTTAGTAAACAACTGATCTTTAAATTGACATGACCCCAAGATAACTAAATATAGAGAGAAGTTCTGAAGGGGTAGCTATGTTAGTCTATTGCAGAGAAACAAACAGAGTCCTGGGGCTCTTTTAAAGACTAACAGATTTATTTATCACATGATCTTTCGTGGGAGAAAAATCCCACTTCGTCCGATGCTTTGAAGATGGGAAAGTTACAGAATGGGAGGAAATTAAATGCAGGGGAGTGTGTGACATTGGATCAGGTCAGGCTGTAACAGCAAATCAAAATAGGTGTTAGGATTCAAACGCTGGGGAACAGCACATAGGCTATGTCTACACTTGGTAATTTAAGTCAACTTTAAGTAAGTCGACTTAGTGTGTCCTCACTTAAAAATAAAGTCTAGTTAAAGGGGAACTTAAAAAGTCGACCTAGGGCATCCACACTGGATGCCTAGGTCAACTTCTAGGGACTTAGGGGGACCTAGGGGAGGTCCACGGGGGCAGGGGGACACCCCTTGCCCAATGCCGGGGTCTCAGCCTTTGCCCCGTTGTACTTAAGTACAACGGGGCAAAGGGGGACAGGGACTCTGGCAGGGCATAGGGGCAGGGTGGGCAGGGCTCTGCCCTGCCCTGTGGGGGGGCATGCCAGGCTCCCCTGTGCCCCCCCTGGCAGGGAGGGCATTGGTGTAGCCCTGGGGTAGCCCTAAGTCGACTTAGGGCTACCCCATGTTTACACTGGCTTAAGTCGACTCTAGGGAGTCGACTTAAGCCTTAGGTCTACTAGGAAGGTGGTTTTATAAAGTCGACTTAATTTTAATTAAGTCGACTTTATTTTCCTTAAGTCGACTTAAGCAAGCTGCTTAAGTCGACTTAAGGAAACTGTAGTGGAGACGCAGGGTAAATTAAGTCGACTTAAGCCATAGAAGAAGGTGAGATCAAATCACCTGTTGTAATGAGAGAAAAATCCATAGTCCCTGTTTAACCCCAAGGCAACTGAGTCAAATTTGCATATAAGTTCAAGTTCTGTAGTTTCTCTTTGAAGCTGTGATTTGTTATTTGTTAAAAGTGCCACAGGACTATGTTGTTTTTAAATATAGAGAGAGATAGTGTTACTTAATCAAGCACCTGTTTGACTAAACACAGTTGTTAATATTCCTGAAATGGATTAAAATGTACAACATACACAACGTTTTTCGCTTCGATTCAGAGCTGAAGCAACATGTCCTCAATAAGATTCCATTAGGTGGAATGATACTGACCATTCACACGAGTAACAAGGGGAGTTTGAATCCACAGCCCAGACTCCTACCACTTGAAATAAATGAGCAGTCAGTAGCAATAGTAGGTTCTTAGGGTATGTCTACAGTTGCAAGTTAGGTCGACTTAAGGATGCTTAAGTCGACCTAAAGAATGCCACGTCCACACTGGGCTTTTATTAAGTCAACTTAAGCGCTTCCTTAAGTCGACTTAATAACAGCTTAAGTCGACTTAATAATTTCCCCTCTTTAGGTCGACTTAAGGCTTAAATCGATTTCTTAAATTGACTTAAAGCCAGTGTGGATGGGGAATAGCATTAAGTTGACCTTATTAAGTCGACTTAAAGCCAGAGTGGACAGCTATGTCTACTGTTAAGTCGACTTAATAATGTTGACTTAAGTCGACTTAAAGTGTAGATGCGCTGTTCAGTCGACTTAATAAGGTCGACTTTAAGTCGACTTACACTTTACAAGTGTAGACATACCCTGATACTCTCTGTGCACCAGCTGCTTTGTTGAAGGTCTTTGCTATACAGCAGTAAAATAGTGGGAATCAGGAATGCTGGGTTCTATTCCTGGAGAGGGGAGTAGGTTCTAGTGCTTGCAGCTAGCGCAGCCAAGTACACAGACTTGACACATTTATTCTGAAGACACTGTATGTATGCAGATGAGACTTGAGTTTGAGCTTTGCAGGCAACGACCTTGTTCAAGATCTCAGTTACTCTAACTTTAATAGGAGTGACTTGCTAGTTCAATAATAAAAAGTATATATTTTGCATAAAATTATTCATGCCAGTAAGGGGGAAAGCTAAGACCAGAATTAATAGTTTTCTCCAGTTTCCCAATCCAGTGATCCTTTTTATATGCTGTGGGGACAGTGGTGTACCAGAGTTTAAATTCATGGGACTTAGGAAGCACACTTAGTGCGGCTAGAATGTTCTGGAATTTTAATAGCAACCCTCTAAAATGCACCACTGAGCATATGCAAAGGACAATTTCAATTCTGAGTGGATTTCCAGTGGGATAATAAAAGGCACTTCTTTGATTGCAAAACTATCTTCCTGCTAAATTTCAAGAATATGCTCCTAACCATGGAAATGCTAGATCTCTTCAAAAATTGATAGGGGGAAAATATTAGCATTAGCATATTTTCTCATAACTTTGTTCTCAGAAGTGCCATTTTTTCCCCTAAGAGCATTCAGCCTGATGTAGAAAATGAACATGGAAAATTTTAGCCTAAATGTTTAAAATTTAGCTAAGTTATAAGCAACAGAAAACAAGTGCTTTCCTTTAAAACTGTTTTCCAAATAGGGTTTTCATGGAAAAATATTTTTCATTGAATGACTGAAATATTTTGGCCAAAATTGAAATATTTTTCTTTCAATTTCTATAACAACAGTGTCTCGTGGGACTTATTGTTCAGGTGCCTTGCACTCCATTTCTTCTCTTTGAGTCAGGTTTCCCTGCTGGACTTAATCTCACATGATACATTGTTGCCATGTGAATGTCATTATGCCCTGCCTGCCCTCTCCAAAAAGAAAGGTCATGATGCATCATAGGAGATGTAGTACATCCAGAAAATCTAGCCTACAGAGAAGAATGGGAGCATGAGAAACCTTAACTAAAACTTCTATGAGGCACTGCAGCCGCATTTCACAACTGAAATATTGTGAGGGGTTTTATAATTAGCACTGTAGAATTTAATGATTTTTGGCATGCCTCTTAGTAAAGTGTGCAGCAAGACAAAATGACTTTTTGGCTCAGACATGCCAGCAGCACTCTGGCATGTGTCAATCAAAAACCATAAGGGTTTTTAAAGAGAAGATGCATACTTTGATACCTCTTGCTCTTTTAATTTAAAAGAAAACCAAAAACACTTCTTGATCTCTCAAAGCCAATGAATGAATGAGAGTCAGAGACAAGGCACGATGAAATCAGCTTCCCATTAAAAAAACAAAAGATCCCCCCCCCCCCCCCCCCCCTCCCCCCCCCCCCCCCAAAAAAAAAAACCACACCACAGGGAGGGAAGAAAATTTAAGGGAATTGTTCAGAGATGGAAAGGGAATAAGTGGAGTAACACCAGTAGCATAAGAGTAGCCCCAATAGGCATTATGAACTTTGCCTGTGGTCTTTGTGAAATATTCTTAGAGTTCCCCATTGTGTCTGAAAGATATAAAACATCCAGTAAAATAACAGCAATAGGAACATGAAGGAACAAGAAAAAGTTGAGTTGTACAAAGATAATTTACACATGCCTGAAACTCAAACCATTATGTACCTGAAAACTCCTAGGAAACAGATGTAAAATGAATTTCAGTTGGATTTTATTCAGTAAAGAGTTTTCATTGAATCTTTTATTTGTGATTAGTAATGCCATAATGACCTACTTATTTTTTCCCTGGGACACCTTTTTGTGGACTTGCCTTTCCTGTTGACTGCTTCATTTCAAAATAAAATTATAAATGTGAGAGCTCTGCATTGAATTACAAGAGTCAATATCACCAACCAATAGTGGTTGATATTCTGGCATACGTTGAATGGTGAGTGTGAGGGGCTGTGTGCATAAAAGAAGATACAGGGAACATCTTCCACATCTAACATACCTGAACAGCAGCTGAACAAAACAGGCATGGACCTAGTACTCTGTGTGAGGGCACATCTACAGCAACCAAAAGAAAGCAAGGCTCAGAAGCAAGCTGAAGGAAAACAATGTGTTTTGTTCATCTCTTGTTCAGATTGAAGGTTCTTCAGATACTTAAGCATGGATAAAACAGCATGCAGTCATGATAGGATTGCCATGTGAGAAACAATCTCATTCTGGTGCAGCCACACAGGATTGTTTCTCCACTTTCAGAAGTGCCTCAGAGATGATGTCCTATCTTTTATCAGTGGTCCAAGCTGGTTTCAGGGAGCCTCCTGAGCCCCAGTTTTTTTTGAACTCTGTTCACTAACCTTTGCTTCCCCAACCTAGAGCCCCATAGCTTTCTCACGTCACAGTACTCCGTACCATTCCAGACCCTGTTGGCTAAAAATACTCCGTCACAAACTCACCCTGAACATTAGGCAGACAACCCACACAATGCACTTAGTGGTACTTAATGACTTCCATGGAAAATGATCATCCATCTTGAAGACATAGCCAAGATCCTAGTTCATAAAGGTGCTGCCATCAACAATAGGCATGGGCAGTGGGGGAGAATTTATGCTCCTAAAAATGGGCACTGCTTAATATGTTACCCCTAGCTTAACTCCTGAGTCATCCTGCCCTGAATGCCAGGGTGAAATTCTGTATATAGACAAACTACTTATAATATGCGGTGGCAATGTACTTTATTTAACCCTTTTAATACAGAGAGATGTATATTTCTTGTGGGCAGGGGGTTATGTGCAGGCAGAGGCATAAATATGCATGCATATAGCAATTTTCACAATTTTCAAAATACAAGAACCACCATATATTGCCAAAACCAATTGAACTTTATTTTATATTAAGGAGATACAGCAAGTAAGAAGGAAGAAAACTGTGTTCTTCATAGAACAGTAAAGTGTATGTTTTGTTTGCAACAAGCTGCATTGGAATTGAGTGCAAAATGGAGCTGCTTCTAGGAGACAACAGATTCAAATAAATATAAGGGTGCATTACCCAGAAAACCAAAACATAAAAATTACAGTGCTGCATACAACTCATTGGAAATTATAGGGCAGGTTGTTTGTTTATGGGTTTTGTAAGTGGCATTTTTCAACTTTAGCCAGCAATTGAGAAAAAAAAAAGTGATAAACAGGCATGATCCATTGCATGCCCCTTTGAGTGTCTAAAAATATAGAAAAACTGTCTATAAACCTTAACCTCAAGATGTTCTGGATGCCTGAATCTAATAGGTGCCATAGTAAGAAATTGTGGGTGCAATTGACAACAGCTAATAAATATAAACTCAGCAAATGTGAAGGATGTGATCGGGGTATGCTATCTCTCCCTCCCTTTATCTAACAACCTGCTTGCAATAAGAAAATATGCTGCTACTGCTACTGCAAGTGTTGGCAACCAAAAATTACATAAATATAAGACAGTCTAATTGTGAACTAAGTGCCTCCTAAAGTCTGACCTCATCCTATACTGAAGAAAGGTACAGAGCAGAAGGCCCCCGCAGAGCAATATCTTGACTGGCCAGCAAGACTCACCTGAAAATTGTAACACCATTGGTGAGCTATTGCTTTACTGCTGTATTCATTTATCTTTTATTAAATTCATGCTTAGTAATTGTATAACAATAGGGCAATAAACTGTAGTCTCTAAATCAGACAGATGTGCTGTTCTTTCTCTCTAAACCCATTAACTCCTATCTGAACCTTTTAAACCTATGTCAGTGAGCTCTCAGAGCTGGAGGAATTGATGATTACCCTCAGGGAGCCCTCTGGATTGGGAAAACGGAGGAGGGTTTTCTCTCAGGGAGCCCTCAGGGTTCAGGAAACTGGGGTAAATCACGTAAGCCTTAATCAGTAAGCCCTCAGGGTTGGGGAATCTGATGGGAATTGCAGGAGGTGAGCCCTTAGGGTTGGGGAATCCGTCCTGCTGACCCAAAGGCTTGGGGTAACAGTTTTTTACAGTTCTCATGCTAATAAACAATTATTGCACTAAATATGGCCATCCTTTCCAACAAAATGAAACAATAAAGGATGTGATCTTGTTTATTACTATTAACCACAGCAGATATTGCATTGGATTCAACTGTTTAACTTAATTTTTTTATCTTTATAATAGTTGTTGATTGACATTTTCGTTAGTCCACAAGTGCTTGCACATAAATTGGTTATAGGTTGTTCTTGTTGTCAGAAGATACTCTCTGTGTAATTATATCATGAGAAATTTTAGAGTTATCTTTGGTGAATGTTCTAATTGCTATTCTCTAGATTGCAAAATTGAATACCTTTTGTAAAGACAAAGCTGGCATGAAAGAACATTTTTACTTAAAGATGTTCTCTGAGCAGACACATAACTTTCTGGAGGAAGTGATTAGAGACAAGCCTGAGATGAATGGCAGGCCAGCAACTTAATTTCACTAGAGCTGTAAAATTTGTTCTTGTCAGGAATATGGCTTTACTGAGGTCATGTCCAACCCATAAGTCATCTCCGATAATCCCTTCAATGATGACTCAAGTGAAATATCTCTTAACCTTCAGAAGTAACAGAAAATTACAACTAAAGTATATTGCTCTATTTTTACAGTTCTGATTGCTGTAGGAGTTTACATGTTAGTATCACTTTAACCATCAGAAGAGTTGCTGTGGATTGGTATTTCTGGAAGCTTCATCTTGAGGTTTCCATTGTTCACTCCATCACAAGGTATACTTCCTTTCTTTTGTAGTTGTTTATGATTGGCATTAGAACTGAGCAAATAAGTGACAGGGAATTATTTACTCGACAAATTTGGACAGTGAAGTCAGTGGGGCTTCATGAGGGCACAGTGATCTGTCTCTGGGGAGTTTATAGGGAACCTGGGTAGAAGTGCCTTCTTCAAAGAATATTTGCCAACTGATCAGCAAATTTATTCATTCATTGAATTTACACTTTTTTGTTGTTTTTTGTAAGTTATTTCTTTATTCTGTTGATTAACCACAAACAGTTGGCTGAGTACATTTGATAAGACAATATGCAATTGTTAACTTGTGATGATTAGTTGTGACTGGATGAATATGTCTCATGGCTTTGTTCCTGTCCTTGAGGCAGTTGACTATAACATCAACATTTACTGGTTTTGAGTCAGTTAGGAGAAAGCAGCTGTTTGGGTAGAGGTAGCAATGAAGGATTAAGGAATTTAAGAAAATTTTCATTTGCCTGTCTATGGATTGTTGGGGGTGGTGGAATCACAGATTAGAGCAGTATCAGCTTTTAATGATTTCCCCTGATCACAGACCATCCCATAGTGCCTGTTTCCAACCCCCCACCCCCAATC
This sequence comes from Pelusios castaneus, assembly GCA_007922175.1. Classification (NCBI taxonomy): domain Eukaryota; kingdom Metazoa; phylum Chordata; order Testudines; family Pelomedusidae; genus Pelusios; species Pelusios castaneus. The sequence continues at coordinate 22,544,968 of ML685785.1, forward strand.
AGGTGGGGGATGCTGGGTTAGGGATGATTCTGCTCCAGCCAAAGCTTCCAACAGGCTCTGAGGAAATTCTCAGCTGCTGATTTACAGCAGGTATAAAGTCACATTGCACCACCAGAATGGCATAAAGAGACATTAATGGAACCAAGGGTCTAACCCAATAAATACCTTGAAAATATAGAAAGTCTTCCATTTTTGATTAGATAGATAGATAGATAGATAGATAGATAGATAGATAGATAGATAGATAGATAGAGCGAGCGAGCGAGCGAGCCTCATACAATAATTTTATACAAAACTCTGATTAAAAAAAACCCTTTCTAAATGCTTGCTGGGAAGATAAATGTGTGGAGGAAACTCTTTGCCCTGATTCAGAATCCCACCTTGCGGAAATGCTGCTCTCCCATGGCTGAAGGCATGGACATGGTATTACTTGACTAAATTTAAAAGTCAGCGGCTATAAACTACATAATTTACGTGGATATAAACTACATAGTTTATGTTCTCTGACACAGCCCTAACTTCTTCATTCTTACTTCATGCCAATTATTCTTTATGCTAGTGGCGATGATCTATATAGTGAATGTAATAGTGTTCTGAGAAAATTAAAAGACAGCAAGAATGTACAAAATGTACAAGAATTTACATATTGCTGTTGTTTTTGCAGAAGTTAGGATAGGCCAGTTTGGAAAGCAATTACGTTACTCTCATGCACCAATGATGCTCTCAGTATCTCTGAAATGTGGCTAAGAGGACTTCCAAGCATCATTCTGTTCCTTATCCTACTCATGCTGGCAACTCACAGCCAGTTTGGTAGATGATCATCCTCTAGCTGGCTAGAGATTGTCAGACTTCAGAATGCTTTGGCCTTGCCCTTTTCCACTCCAGCACACTGTTATGCCCCCTATTTTAGGGACGTTGTAAAGAAGTGTTGTAGACCAACTAGGACAGGTCTACATGAACCAGAAATTCCCCTGTGTTAGAGAGGATTTTCAGATGTTCATTTAGAGCAGCTTTACATCCACTTTGTGCTTTAGAGTAGTGCAAAAGGACCATAAGGTGGACCAGGATCTGGTCTCTTATGTACATTTCATCTCATTGGCTATGTCTACACTTACTAAAGTTAGTTCGAATTAGTTAATTCGAACTAATTTTAGTTAGTTCAAATTAATTTAAATTTAGTTTGAACTAAGCAAATGCCATTCATGGCACTTGCTTAGTTCAAATTAGCAAATTGCATTGAGTTCAATGGGCCAGTTAGTTTGAACTAAGCAATTAAGTTGGTTTGAATTAACCCTTAGTTCGAATAGCATATTCAAATTTATTAGTTCAAATTAAGGAAGCCCTTTATTCGAACTAATGAAAGCCTAGTGTAGCCATGGCTTAAATTAGTTTGAATTAAGCTTCCTTAATTCGAACTAACTTTCCAGTGTAGACATAGCCATTAATATGTGGCAAATATTGACAAGCCTCTGGTATCTGCAGCTTTGTAGAATGGGATCATGGAGATTAATTTCCATAATGGCACTATGTCAGAATGTGTATTTATAAACTAAGATGTGCATAATTCAGCAGCAGTTTAACTTTATCTTGCAGGTAAAAAGATCTCAAGGCTGTAGGAGTTTCAAACTCCACAGTTCTTTAATTGACACAAATAGAGCACATGGTCTATTTATCTTCCTTTTCAACACTTGAACTAAGCCCTCTAATAGGTTCAGCAATCAAAGGTTTTCCAGGAGTTCTCCATACATATCTGAATTTCCTGTAACTTTAATTAGCTCTTTATGATGCAGAGGAAGAGCTGTTCCCCTTTTTAGGTCATATAACGTATGTAGGACTGATTTCATTTTAGGATCAATCAGTTTGTTAACGGTTTAGTCATATTTTTTGCTTTATTTATGGAGCTCAATTTGAAGGAGTGAAGATTACTAATCTGTATCCTTTGGGGATGGAACAGATGGTGCAGTATGCTATCAGATGACTTACAAAAGATGATATAATGATGCTGAGAATCCAATGACTAACTGTATCATAACTCAAAGTCAAACCGTCAGAAATCATTCTCTATGGCAGACTAGAAACACGAAAACATGAAACAGGTACATGCATGTTACCACCAGATTTTAACTCTCTCATTATCTTACAGGACGCTAAATTTTACTACTATCTTAGAAAGTATGATGTGTGCATTTCCCTTAGCAGTTCACTAACCATTCTAATGAACAAGATCTGATGTAAAATTAAATAAATAAGAATCACAGTTAGAATGCTGAATTAAGTCACTATGGGTCAGATGTGCCTGACTGTTAAGTAGATGCACCGTGTGGTGGGAGGGTATACATAACCTCATACCCTTGAAAAGACCACAATGGGCACAGGCTTAATCAACTGCTGACCAGGACTGTTCTTTCCATGATTCCCCAATGGTACATCATGTTTCCTGGTGGGAGGGGAGGAGCAAGAAAGAGGCAAGGCCTACAATCTACTTTGTTCTGTTTCACACTGGCCATTGCAGCATGGGAAATGACATGGGAAAAGTTGGGGAGGTGGGAGAAGGAAAAAGAACTTTTCTTTGGTGTGCACAATCATAAATCAGGAGAGAGGAAGGATGGGCAACCAGGGTTGGCTGCAAACAAAATTCTGCCACAACATGATATATATTTTTTTAAAAAGTCCTTAAATGTGGTTATTTATTGTATCATTTTGCATCTACACTTTCTATTAGTAACTAGATAACAATGAGGCAGCTACTAGTAGGTGAGCAATAATCTGTAGTTCCCCACAGTGATATCTGAACTGCAGCAGTACTTCCCTGGACTTAGAATAGAACAATGTTGCAGCATCTCAGATACCACATGGGGAAACTTTAAGTAAACATCATAGGCAACATGGCACAGTAAATAGGGCATTTGATTAAGACTCAACAAACATAAGCTTTGTTCCTGGCTCCACCACTGAGCTGCTATGTGACCTGGGGTATGTCACTTCCTCTTTCTGTTCCTCAGCTTCCTGATGGGTAAAGTTATATTTGCACAACTTTCTAAAATGTATTGAGGACTGCAGATTAAGAAGGACTATATAGAGATGTGATGAGGTGGGCTTACCCCCCACTAAAGGGCTGCGTCTACACTGGTAAATTAAGTCGACTTTAAGCTTGCTTAAGTCGACTTAATTTACCCTGTGTCTACACTACAGTTTCCTTAAGTCGACTTAATTAAAATTAAGTTGACTTTATTAAACCTCCTTTCTAGTAGACCTAAGGCTTAAGTCGACTCCCTAGAGTTGACTTAAGCCAATGTAGCCGTGGGGTAGCCCTAAATCGACTTAGGGCTACCCCAGGGCTACACCAATGCCCTCCCTGCTGGGGGGGGGGGGCAGCGGGAGCCTGGCATTCCCCCACAGGGCAGGGCAGAGCCCTGCCCACCCTGCCCCTATGCCCTGCCAGGGTCCCTGTCCCTGGGTACCTAGGTACAATGGGGCAAAGGCTGAGCCCCCTGGCATTGGGCAAGGGGTGCCCCCCCTGCCCCTGTGGACCTCTCCTAGGTCCCCCTAAGCCCCTAGAAGTCAACCTAGGCATCCAGTGTGGATGCTCTAGGTCGACTTTTTAAGTTTCCATTTACGTTGACTTTATTTTAAAGTGGAGACACACTAAGTCGACTTAACTAACTTAGTTAAAGTCGACTTAAATTATAGACATAGCCAAGAAGCCCAGCATATTCTATGGGTGGCGGAAATCCTGCCCCTTAGGCCCTGCTGGGCATGCTCTCATTGCTGCCCCAGTGTAAAAGGGAGCAGCTCAGCTCATTCAAGGGTTACCAGTGAGGCGGAAGGAAGCATGCTGGAGGATTGGGCCAGGAACCACACCAGCCGCTGCTTGAGAGAGGCCTCGTCGAGGAGAAGACACTCCCTGTGAACTGCTTGCTTTAAGACTCATGAGAGGCCTGCTACAGTGAACTGGGTAGGAAATAGCCCAGGGGCCTGAAAGGGGGAACCAGGGATGGTACAGGACTAAAGCCAGCATATTTCAGTCCAGATCCCCACTGACTTGGTGCCATACCCCTCCCATACCGCCGACTTGGTGCCAATAGGTCCCTGGGCTGGGGCTCAATGGAGTGGGAGGGGCTGAGCCCACGTGTCCAGGCACCACGCCCCACAGTGGACACAACTCTGCTACTGACTCTGGCCTCCGGGCCATGCACTCTTGGCCCCCACGACTGACAACTGACTACAACTGCGAGGCCATGTCGCCCTGATACCAGGGGCAGTTGGCAGACTCGCATTGAGGCTACGGTAACCCTTCCTTGGGGAGGGGAACCCTGGGAACAAATCAGAGTTGCGGAGACACCCGTTTCCCTTATGCCCCATTGATTTTCACCACCGGAGGGGATAACGGGGGGTTTACCCCGCAAAAAGGGACTATCTGTAGTATTTAACGGTGACCCCTGTGTTATATATAAGATTGCTCTTGAGGGACAATAGCAAAGTTAAACTCATTTTTAAATGTGGATCAATGTCAAGGTTTCTAGAAGGAAAAGTAACAGATTAGTCAAAATCATTGGCTATGTTTTAAATATCTCAATTTTTAAAAATAAATTATTAAAAATTCTTTCTGGCTCTACTCAGTGCACAGCCTCCTAGCAAATATAAGGTTCTATTATTCCTGATTCTCAGGACACTCAAACTCCCCATCATTAGTTGTGGAGCAAATTAAGAACATAAGAATGGCCATACTAGGTCAGACCAATGCTGTCTCCACTACAATGCACCAATAGGAAATGTGCATCCACCGATGTAGCGTTAATCTTTTTTCAGAGGTAGTTTTATTAAATCAACTTCTGGATCAATTGAGCAGGTCTTCACTTCCAGTCAAACAAACCAGATAAATTGATCTGACATCAGTGAATTTACGGGCATCAGTGTAGACATAGCCTCAGTGTGGAAAGTGTGCATGCTGGTTAAGTTTGAAATATTGCAAAACATTCCCAGGATGATCTCTTGCACTTCCTGAGTAAGGTCCAGATCCACAAAACCCAGATTCAGGCACTACAAAATCCCTGCTCAGCTGCCACCTACCTTTGTAGCAATATCTAAATTCCTTTGTGGATCTGGGCCTAAATTTTTCTGAATCTTTTTTATAGTCCCCTCCCCCATCAGGATACCTGAGCCTTCCAAGCACTTTGCATCTGAAGATCAGCAAGTGTTCTCTCTGACCCTTATAGTATCAATCCCAGTCAAAGAGAGCATGCCTATCCTGAGGGCCAAACAATCCCATAGTAAACTTATTGGGAAAACATCCAGATCCATTCCTCAACTATTAGCCCATAGTATCTCTGTTTGAAATATATCTCATACAGAACATATATTTAGGTTATCAGATGTCTTAAAAAGGACCAAAGACCCTCATTTTCTCCATGAGAGCAGGCAAGCTTTCTTGTTTTATTTGGGCAATTTTAAAAAGTGCTGGTTATAGCTGTGGCATGATATAATAATAATGATAATAAATAATAAAAACATGGTAACAAAAGGAGAAGATTAATACCTTACTGGTCAAGCTCAGATTATAAACCAGACATTTGACTAATTTCACATGTGTATCTTTGAGAGCTATGATTTAAGGTGTCTTTATGTGTGTTAGTTTTTAATACACCATAATCTGGAGAATTCAAGGGGAGAATTTAGAAACAGTCACATTTCAGAAATGTTCAGTTAATACAAGTTTGTTTGATTGTAGCCATTAGCACTCTTTTATTTTCAGTTTTCCATTAAGATGTAAATGGATAGCAGAGCACACAGAAATTTTGCATTCCTGTTAATTGATACTAGTATACAACACTGGCATTATTCCTCAGTTATGTTTCACAAATATAGATTTCTATTATTTGTACTAGAGCTGGCTACAGCTACAAGAATTCCACTGAAGGACAGCTATTATAATGGACTCTATAGAAACATGTACATAGTAATGATTCACATTCAATGTATGGCTATAACTAACAGAGAAAATATAATGAAGGATGAAGCCCAGCAACCCTGAGACCAATAACATTGCATGAACTTGCAACAAACTTTGTTTTGCAGAATTCTGAAAAGGACTAATCTCGCAAACACTTCCATGTGTGTATACAACTTGATATATGTAAGGAATACCATTGAAGTCAATATGCAAATTAGACTCGAGACAAGATCAATAAAAATGAAACATGAACAATGAGGATTAGATGTCTGATCAGAGCTGTGAAATAGTTTCTAAAGAAAAGTGCTAAAGATGCTCCCCGAGTGTATAAAATCTAGCTGCATGAACTTTATGCATTTTATGGTATCAGTCTCAAAAAGGGATCACAGATGTGCAATAGCAAAGTTAATATTACTGGCCATAGCCAGTTAGCTGATGATTCTTCACCTGGATCTTCTGTTCCATTAATCTTTGTCACGGCATAGCTCTATGAGAATAAATTAAATGGAACAGCATAGGAATGCTTCATAAGACAAGAGGAAACCAGGACAGCATTAGATGTACTCCAAGAATCACCTGAGCTGCATATGTCTGTGACATTGAAGGCACTTTCCATATCTTCAGCACCTCAGAAAAATAGGAATAGAAAATTAATATAATATGGAGTTTGAGTGAAATCCTTCCTCTACTGAAGACTATGGTGAAACTCTGATTGACTTTAATGAGGCCAGGATTTCATCCCGAATGCCTTATGCAATGCTGAATTGAATAACAGCATTATGATCAAAGGCTTTCGAAGCATGTTGAGGCCTGTAAAATTGAAGCTTTCATTGGTTTGGCTATTCTTGCGGGCATGTATTGTGGAAAATATTGAATCATTACATTCTCTGTGGTTAGAGACAGAAGGATACAATATCTGAACTGGCATGGAATTGTTTCAAAGACCTTGGGAAGCAGATGTATTTTGACAATAAGCCTATAAATATACATAGAGAAAGAAAACAAAAGAGCTCTCATATGACATATGCTAGATGCATTTTGACTTATGTAAAAACTGTGGTGCATCTCTCAGATGGTCTAACAGAAAAAGGTACTGCTCAAATAGTGAAAACCTGATTAATGAATCCTAGCTCTGAGTTTGATTTATTGTTATCCATGAGATCCTATTATTTATTATTCATAAATGTTCAGAATCTATTGGCTAGTCATGAAAATTTTAATGAATCCTGAAAAGTTCACACATTTTTAGTATTAATATTTATTCATATAGAAAAATCTCTATTGGAGACTCAGTATTTAGGGATCTTGGATGCTATCAGGATAGAAATAAATAAATGATAGTAGTAAATAAAATAGTAATAGGAATGTATAAGTATCTAGTCACTAGTGTCCTATTTCAATCATTCTATCTAGGAGTAAAAACCATATGATAATGCTCCACTGTTTACATTTTATCCCCTGAAACATCAAGTTCCATTAGCATACACTCCCCCCAACACACACACTCTAATACAATGAAGCTAAGGGACATGGGTAATGAAAGATCTTGTAGCACTTTTGGAACAGAATGGGGAAATTGTCCTGGGTAACCACCCCACCCTTTTTTTTTTCACTTCAGTGCACACCATCAATCCTATATGTTCCAAAATATATGAAAGCTAAAGAAAAGTGAGGGATGGACTCACTTGTTGGTCTTTACATTCAATAATCAAGATACTCGATTAATAGTAGGCTTCAGTATCAAGTTAAGCAACTTTCTAGAGTCTGTAGACAAGTTGAAAGTCAATGCCTCTGATAAGTGTTCCTGCCAAACCTCATCTGTTGCCTTGTGGACAAGAACATCAGTAGGAAGGCAACAAGACCCACACTTCAAAGAAACTAAAGCTTGGGCTGCAGCACAGAAAAACAGCTGCACAACTGTTGCCAACGGCAATTGTAAACAGAAGAATTAGATGCTATGCTGGCTGGCATGCAAGAATGGCAATAGAAAGTTTAGCAATAGCTGCTCTACATGCCGTAAGTCTGTGTACACACAGCATTCTGTTATTCACATTGTCTGCCAAGAATATGAATAACCTTTGAGGCCAACACAATTAAACCATTTCTTGGAAAGAATGATTGTGGTTCATTGTAGTAAGCCAAGTTTAGACTATATCTGTGGTGCATTTGTGAGCACATGTGTTGTTGTAATCTGTGGGGGTAATGTGTTGGCGACAGCGGGAGACATTTTATTTTTACAATTGCTGGTGCAGTAGATGCATATTCAGCTGCACTTAAATATACTTTATAGTTATTCACATTATGGGTAAATTTTTAAAGGGTTGCTTGGGGTTTTGGCCAAGGAATAGCCATTGATTTTACTGGGAACTATATGGCTAAAGCCCAGCACAATACTTTGAAAAACATACCCTTTCTTCTTTTGAAACTTCAGGAATGTCTGATTTTTTCCCCCCATAAATTTAAGGTAGATGATACAATTGATATTCTGAAAGCTGTAAAGACAGAGGCCTTGATCCTCAGGTATGGCAGAGAAAAGCTCATGCCACTCAAGGATTCTCTTACTTAGGGGGAAATCCCTCAGTGACAGGATCCATTTGTTTGTTTGTTTTAAAGCATCTTCCTGTTAGATACTTTTATGCTCAAGAAAAAGACGACTGTGCTGATGTTAAAATTCTGTCTTTATGCTGGACAGCCAAACAGCAAAACTAGTGTGTATTTCATGTTGACCCCACTCCTGTGGAAGCCATGTCAACTCCAATATCCGACCAGTTCCCAAGGTAGAAAGCCAGGGGAATAGAAGGAGAGTGTGTCACAGACTACGTGCTTTTGAAACACATGTCCCGGCATAACAGCGGTCCTAACAAATTCAACATGTTGGCTTTATTACCAACCTGTGAGTATGCTTTTTACATTGTTGTTATCCTCTTTCTAGAGAGAAGCTACTAGAGTATGGGGACATTTTAATGTAATTTGTACAGAAAAGGAAACATATTTCTGTAACTTTAAGAGTGTGCTTATACATTTTTATATTTTTTAAATGTGCAAAAATAAAATAAAAATAAGAAAGTGCATGATTTCAATCCATAATTAAACCCAGACTTTAAATTCTGGAATCCAATTTGGCCTGCATAAGCTATAAAAAGAATTGGCTGAATGAGATTGGAGGAATATATTTATACTTTTTAAAAGTAAACACTCATTACTTGATACATTAAAGCACAGTTGTATTTGCAGAACAAATGCAGCAATTATCATGCATTCTCCAAGCTGCTATCCGTGTGTGTTTATGTGTATTTAATGGGTAGGCAGATGCTACTGTAGACAATCACAGACAGCTTTTGGAGGAAGAGTAATGTGTAGTTTTAGGTATGCTGAGGCTGTGCAATATATCAAATTGCTTTACAGCTACTTCAGGCTCCTCTATTCTGTACAGATACTGACATCATTTCTCAAAATGGGCTAAGATACATGCAAGAATCTATTCAGCAGCTTAGAAATTGCTTTTCTTGTTGAAACCTTTGAAAGTAATAGATTATGACTAGCTTTAATGCAGCTGCACAGGAGAGTCAGATGCCTTTCCTCCACCCTTCAGTGGCCACATAAAGGCCTTAAGTCCAACACAGAAAGGGTGGCCGCAGCAAAGGCTGTGCATCTGACATTCTTACAACAAGGAGCTGGAAGGGACAGAGCACAGAGGCATAAGGAGTTAACAGAATCTTGACTTGTCTACTTCATACCAACCAGCAAAAGAATTAACTGAAGACAATGGAAAGAGTGTGCTACATCATGGAAAGAAAGAAAGAAAGAAAGAAAGAAAGAAAGAAAGAAAGAAAGAAAGATCCCAACTATATTTTTTATATATATTAAAAAAATGATGGAGTCTGAACCAGCTGTTATCACTCAAAAAAAAGACCTGAAGTCATTGCGGATAGGTCTCTGAAAACATTCACTCATTCTGCAGTGGCAATCAAAAAATGAACGGAACATTTGGAATCATTAGGAAAGGAGTAGATAACAAGAAAGAAAATACTATGTTGCCTCTTTATAAATCCATCGTATGCCTACCTCTTGAATACTGCATACAGACTTGGTCATCCCATCTAAAAAAAAAGATATACTGGAATTAGAAAAGGTACAGAAAAGGGCAACAAAAATGATTAGGGGTATGGAACAGCTTCCTTATGAGGCTAGATTAATAACTGTGACTTTTCAGCTTGGAAAAGAGATGACTAAGGGGGGATATGATGGAGGTCTATAAAATCATGACTGGTGTGGAGAAAGTAAATACTGAAGTGTGGTTTACTCCTTCTCATAACACAAGAACTAGGGGCCACCAAATGAAATTAATAGGCAGAAAGTTTAAAACAAACAAAAGGAAATATTTCTTCCAATAATGCACAGTCAACCTTTGGAACTCTTTGCCAGAGGATGTTGTGAAGACCAAGACCATAAAAGGATTCAAAAAAGAGCTAGATACATTCATGAAAGATAGGTACATGAGTGGTTGCTAGTCAGGATGGGCAGGGATGCAAAACTATGCTCTGAAGTAGTGGTTCTCAACCAGGGGTACATAAACACCTGTGGGTAGGCAGAGGTCTTCTAAGAGGTGCACAATTCATCTAGATATTCACCTACTTTTACAACAATCTACATAAAAAGAACTAACTAAGTCAGTACAAACTAAAATCATACAGAGAATGGCTTGTTTATACTGATCTATATACTATACGCTGAAATGTAAGTACAAAATAGTCCAGTTCTTTTATTTTATAATTATATGGTAAAAATGAGGAAAAAAAAGCAAATTTTCAGTAATAATGTGCTGTGACACTTTTGTATTTTTATGTCTGATTTTGTAATCAAGTAGTTTATAAGTGAGGTGAAACTTAAGGGGTACCCAAGAGAAATCAGACTCCTGAAAGGAAAGTCTGAAAAGTTGACAGTCACTGCTCTGAAGTATTCCTAGCCTCTTTTTGCCAAAAGCTAGGAATAGGCAACAGGAGATGGATATTTGATGATGAGCTGTTCTGTTCATGCCTTATGAACTACCTGGCATTGGCCACTGACAGAAGATAGAATACTGGGCTATATGGACCATGGTCAGACCCAATATGGCCAGCTCTAATATTCATGTTTTAAGAAAGAAAGAACAGCAGGGGGCAATTCCTAGGGTAGTGTAACTTGATTCCACTCCATATTCAGACCATGCATTCAATTTAGTAGAAGATTGAAATGACTGGACCCGATTCTGGTGTCCCACCAGTTTTACGCCATTGTGACTCCATTGATTTTATTGGCTTATCCCTGTTCTGCACTGGTATAACTGAAATCAGAATCAGGCCTACCATAGTTAGGGGTTGCTGATTTTTGCATTGAATGTTGGTCCAAGGTCATCAGGCAATATTTAAGATTTCAGACACTTTCATTCGAAGTGTACAATATGTGTCTCAGTGGTACCAGTATCACTATGATTCTCTGTGCTACAAAGTAAAGACATAGGAATTAATCTGAAAGACGCAATTTACTTGGTACACATACTGCGTCACTTTAATGCTCTGGTGTACATGGTCAATAAAAAATGGTTTTTCAAATGCAAGAAAAGTGTGATATGAAATGCTACGCTTATTAATATTGAATAGCTGAAACTAAATGTAAACTTAACAGAATTTCAACAAATGTAACTAAGAGCTGACCTTCAAGGGCCAAATTCTTAATCTGTCACCATGACACACAAAAAAGGCTATATTTTGGGAAAAGTAGGGAAGCAACTGGCAGTTTAAAAATGTTATCTGTAAAAGAGGAAAGATTATACACACATATAGAGGAGGATGAAAATTTTGCGAACACAGTCAGGAAGATCATTTGAAAATTCTGGGCTCCATACACTTTAAATTTGAAGTAAATTAATTAATAATAAGAAGAATTACTAGAAGCTTACTGCTTTTCTCTAAAGAAGATGGCATAGATGTATTTAACCTTACTCCAGAATGCACTTACATGAATACTTTGAAGGAAACTAAGGCAGAGATCTACAAGGTGATTAATTATATTGTGCTACTATTATAGTAGTAATATAATAATAATAATAATAATAATAATAATAAAATAAGATTGAGCTATGTTATTATTGGCATAATAATAATGTGGGCTGTGCTCAGACCTCTTGTCTCATAATATGTAATCAAGCCTTAGGTTTGCAAGTAGACTTCTCTTCACCCATCATTTCATTTGAATCTCTTTGGATAAGAAATCATGCCACGAATGTCAAAATATACCCTTGCAGGAGATTTCCATTGCTTCTTAGTTTTAAGCTGTGCTGGAACCATAGGCTGCATCTACACTTGTAAATTAAGTCCACTTAAGCTTGCTTAAGTGGACTTAATTTACCCTGGGTCTACACTACAGTTTCCTTAAGTCAACTTAAGCAGCTTGCTTAAGTCGACATAAGGAAAATAAAGTCAACTTAATGAAAATTAAGTCAACTTTATTAAACCTAGATTTAAGTAGATTTAAGGCTTAATTTGACTTTTTAAAGTCAAATTAAGCCAGTGTAGACG